>OX465095.1:46171693-46921042 GCA_949987625.1 Chalcis sispes | reverse complement strand
GGTACGAATTAACTTGCGACGTCTACTGAGTACGGCGAAATTTTTCGTTAGACATGCATTTCTGAGGAGATATATTAAAATATTCTCAATACTGAATTTAATTACATGAAACGAAAACTACTTAAACAAACTTTAAGCTTTTTTTAATATCAATGTTTAATAATAAAATTTAAGAATATAATAACGTATGATATATTTTAAAACACGGTCGAACATATAATCCTACATTTCATTTTTTACATTCGTAATGTGTATCCTAATCACAGCCTCTCGTTGCTGTAAATCAAAATAAGGATATTAAAATTGGTAATCTACATTACTATTAGAGGTCTACATTACCATAAGACCAATTATAAAATTATAAAACAAGCAAAACAAGCAAAATTTGATTTTGACGCCAATCGGCGTCCACAGTACCGGCAAGCCAACATGTGTCGGACGCCATTAGGCGTCAACAATACCGGGAAACCAACATGTGTCGGGCGCCAATAGGTGTCAACAGTAGTCAAAGGGTTAAATACGAACAAAATAACGCAGATGCTTGCATTGGTAAACGCTTCCTCCGTTTTCTAGTACTACTAGCAGTAAATCTTAAAGATCCACATAGTAGTGTTTATCAAAAGGGGCATATAGCGCGAACGCCCATGAAGCCTGTTCTATACCTGACGCGTGGGTCAGCGCTCCGTATCTTAAATACCGCAATAATGGCGTACCGAAACAGCGACCTCTGTTGACGATTTTGTCTATTTATAATATACAATTATCTTTTTCTTTCTCTTAATATTGCCGTTTCTCACGCATTTACCAGATGCGTACATCAGCGCAGAGATCTTACAGAAAAACACGCCTAGATAATAAAATAATTTTACATTTTTCCTAACTCAAATATACCGTGATCCATAAATACTTAAAACTATATTAAGAGTAAACCTGTATTATCGACGCGAGATGGTAGCGTTGTTGATATTAACTAACAAACAACATTCTACGTCCCATTTATATTTGTAATACTAAGTATAAGAAAAGCGCGATGTAATCAAAACTACATTCAACATATAAATACATGTTTAAAATAATTTTATATAGCATAAGTCATCATGTAGTTTTAATTATATTTAAGTATAGTTAAAATGATCTATGAAAATTTACAATCATTTTGAACTTTTAAATTAATTTAAGATATATTTAAGTTCAAATTTGAATAGAAATAAGTTTATATTTTATTGGTAGCGATAATTATATTTAGACTAATGTTACATTTAATTCTGTTTATAAAAAAATAATTTATGCATGTACGCTACCACATTTTCAATGTAACATAAATGCAAAGGGAGGTACCCGCAGAGACATCTTTTCGTCCACCGAAGAACCAACACTCCCGCTTTAAAGAAAAATTGGACCGCCTACGCTGAGAAAATCGGCCACTCAAAATAGGTCAAGGCCCTCTCGAAATCGGCCCTCGCCAACCGGAACGAATCACGAGACAATCGTGGGAAGGCCCTTACTTCCCCCTCTGCCCCGCTTTTCCATTCTTTCCTCAATTTCTCTCTCTTCCTACCCTCCTCTTTTCCTGCTTGGCTGGAGGGATGACTTATCATCGAAGGCGAGGTAATGAGCTGCATCGCTGCACACCAGAAGTCCAGTACAACTTCGAAACTTCCCAACTCTACAACTCTACGACTATACGACTATACGACTATACAAAGTGCAAAGGTGTAAAAGTACAACTCCGCAACTTCCCAACTCTACAACTCTACGACTATACGACTATACAAAGTGCAAAGGTGTAAAAGTACAACTCCGCAACTTCCCAACTCTACAACTCTACGACTATACGACTATACAAAGTGCAAAGGTGTAAAAGTACAACTCCGCAACTTCCCAACTCTACAACTCTACGACTATACGACTATACAAGTGCAAAGGTGTAAAAGTACAACTCCATAACTCTACAACTATACAAAAGTGCAAGAGTGCAGCTCTAAAACTCTACAACATCACAATTCTACAACTCTACAACAGTGCAACAGTATAATTCTACAATTCTATCGCAGCAACACTTGAGCAGTGCAATTGGTACACTCGGACAATACATATAAGGAGATTTCAACAAGTCCAATCACCGAGACTCAAGGCCGACCCTACGCAGAGCCAAGGCGGCCGTGCAACACGAACTGCAGTGCAAATTTTAGACGACGGTTGATGCCCGCGGATACCTCCCGGCGCAGTAGACAATAAGGAACGCTATTATATTATCTAAAAACATTCAAAATAAACAAAAGTAAGTTTCTATAAATAATATTACACACTATTTTACTGTTCTTTTCTTCCCACTCTCGCTATCATCCGATCGTTCTCCAGGTCCAATTACATGGACTGTGAGCGATCAAAAACCTTTCCGAGTCGCTTCTCAACTCCAACCACGTGGAGTAGAGGTGACTCAATCCTTAAACTCCCTCATTCACTCACCAAGTAGTTTATTAGAAAGAAGGAGAATCGAGCGGCAACGGGCAAAAGATCCCGAGCTATCAGACGTAAAAGTCTAGGCTCGAAAAAAACCGAATATATACACATACATTACAAATAGTCGCGTTTGCTCGATAGAGCCAACGTGACAAACAAAAAAATTGGAGGCCCCAGGCAGGGATTTGTTTTGCCTCACACCCTCTTCGACTCTTTTTTCAAAATATTTTTCTTCTTTTCCATACTTATATATAAATAACAAACAGTGAAATTGTGAAAACGTGAATATAAAATAAATCAATATTATCAAAAATATAATATAAAAAAAATTATTAAATTTGTTACGCGCTGACTTTAACTTTTTAAGTGCAGACATTGACTTGAATCTTTTCATTCCGTGGTTATGATAACGGTGGATAAGTAATCTTTACGTCGTCTTTTACTCTTCCGGCGTAAAGAACAGGTATAGTTATAGTACTATTGAGTTTGATTCCATGAAATACATTATCGTTGAATTTTAACATCCCCGTACGACATACTGCTTCGCACGATTCTCTACTTATATCGAAATGTACTCCATGTTACCGTGTCGGACTATAGAAACATGTGATAACGCCCCGCAGTAGTAAATGGTTCTTTGAACTCTGAGTTTACATTGATATACGGGAATTTCGGAAAAATCGCTAATTCGAAGTAGTTGTACGTGTCTTTGTGTGACATTAAGGCTGTTCTCGGGTATCTCGCATTGACGCACGTCTAGTAAAGACAAGGTCGTAATATTTAGTGATCGCGATCCGCAACCGTATCCAATCATAGCTGAGACTGCAATTAAAGTGGTAGTGAGGATTATCAGAGATATCATCTGTAAAAAAAAAATGGTATGGTAAGCGGTGTACTACGGTTCGTATCCCCTTTCGTTACAATTTAGGGTTATTTGGTGTTAATTTTTGGTTTAGTAGGCTAATCGTTAGTAATATGGAAAAAACGTATGCGGTTAGTGTGGACTATTTTGGTTTTGTTTAGTATTTGAATTTTAGCATTGACAGGGCCAAGCATCTCGATTATCCTATGGGGGCCTGTATAATGATTGTCGAATTTTCCGGATTTTGGGCCTTTTAGTAAAAATATATAGTCACTGGGTTTGAATTTTCTTTCGTGTGCGTTTCGATCATAATAGGTATTTGAACGGTGTTTTGCATCTATTAGATTGTCGTACGCTAATTTCCTAATTCCTATTAATCGCGTGACTAATTTTTCGATATACCCTTGGTATGTAGGGACTAAATCGTTATCTCGTAAGGGTTCGTTGGATGGCAGGCGTGCTAGTTTACCGAAGACTACCTCGTAAGGTGTATGTTTAGTGCCTTCGTGGATACATGTGTTATAATTTAATGACGCGATGTCGGCCCATTGGTCCCATTCAGAGTCTTTCTTAGTGTATTGCTTTAAGTATTCACTTAAAGCATGGTGTGATCTCTCTAATGAGCCATTTGATTGAGGGTGGAAGGCAGTGGTCCTAACCTTCTTTATTTTAAATCTCTTAGCTACCCTTTTCATTAAATTACTTATAAAATTCCTGCTTTAATCGGTTAAAACAATCCTAGGCGCACCGAAAATACAAACGAATTTCTTTATAAATGAGTCGGCTATTGTGCTGGCCAGAGCATTAGGTAAGGCTACGGCTATGCAGTACTTGGACAACTGGTCCTGCATCGTCAGGATGTATTCGTTGCCATTCTCTGTTCTCGGTAACGGTCCGACAATATCTAGAGCGATTTTGTCGAATACTGTACCGGGAGTATCAGTAATCATCATTGGTTGTTTAGTTTTGACTCGAACCAATTTTTTTAATTGGCAGTCTAAACACTGTTGGATTCGACGTTGAATATCGGGCTTCATGTTTTTCCAATAATAGTGTTGTCGTATTCTATTGAACGTCATTGAAACGCCTATATGGCCTCCGATAGGGGAACTATGGAGTTCTTGGAATATTGCGTTTTTTTTTTCTTCCGGCACATATTTCAGTGCACCCTTACAGATAATTATTTTTTGGTTACTACTTATAAATACTGAGCTTACGAGGGCAGTCCCAAAAGTACCCGACCCGACAAATAAAACAGTAAAAAAATTGCGAAAATGTTTTTTATTTTTTAACATATTCTCCTTTCAGTTCGATACACTTTTCCCAACGATATTCAATAGCTTCGGTACCCGCTTAATAGTAGGAACCGTAAAGCTCATCAAAATACCTATTAACCGCAGTCTCTACCTCTTCATTGTTGGCAAATCTTTTGCCGCCGAGCCATTTTTTCAAATTCGGAAAAAGAAAATAATCCGAGGGAGCCAGATCTGGCGAATAGGGTGCGTGAGGAAGCAATTCGAACTTCAACTCATTGATTTTAGCCATCGCAATGACGCACGTGTGGACTGGTGCGTTGTCGTGATGAAACAACACTTTTTTTTTCGTCAGATTCGGCCGTTTTTTCTTGATTTCATTACTCAAACGCTGCAATAAGGCTGCATAATATGCGCCGTTGATTCTTTTTCCTTTTTTGAGATAATCAATAAATATTATTCCACGCGCATCCCAGAAAACGGATGCCACGACCTTGCCAGCTGTCTGAACTGTCTTTGCTTTCTTTGGAGCCGGTTCTCCCTTTTTAGTCGACTGCTTTGACTGCTCCTTGGTCTCAGGTGTAAAATGATGGACCCATGTTTCGTCCATGGTTATGAATCGACGCAAAAACTCGGCTTTATTGCTGCGAAACATTGTCAAACACTCGATGGAAACATCCTCACGTTGCTATTTGTGCTCCATTGTGAGCAAGCGTGGCACCCATCTTGCGCACAGCTTTCTGATGTCCAAATTTTCAGTCAAAATGTGATGCACAGCACTTTTTGAAATGCCTGACATGTCTGCTATCTCGCGCACTTTTAGTCGATGGTCATCCAATACCATTTTGCGGATTTTCTTCACATTTTCTGACGTAGTGACCTCACTTGGTCGACCACTGCGGTGTTTATCTTGGCAGCTCGTACGACCTCGCTTAAACTCAGCTACCAAATATTTGACCGTTGTAAACAAAGCAGACTTTCCTAGAGTAGAATCCAACTTGGCTTTGATATCGGTTAGACTTAGACCTTTCAAATGAAAGTATTGTATCACATAACGATGCCCGATTTTTTCCATATTTACAAATTCACTGAGAGCGTTTGTTTCCATATTTACAAATTCACTGAGAGCACTTTGGATGTCTGTAAAAAAAATAATAATAAACGTACCGTTATGAATTTTTCACATTAAGTTGTTGAAAGGTGGTATTGTCAATCGCAGTAATTGTTTTTTTAAAACTACCCGTATTCATAAGTCAGGTCGGGTATTTTTGGGACTACCCTCGTATTACGTCTAGTACATCGTCCCACAGGAGGTTTTCTATAAAATCCGTCCTCGCGATGCTTATTTCCTTTAAATTTTATCCACCATAAATTCACGTAAACTATTTAAGACTTAACATATATTTATTTTAGTTGTACTTAGCGATTCAGGATAATCTCCGCGAATGCACATTGCGACTAGGTATTTGTGGTTGTTTATTTTTATAAATTGCATCTTTCCAATTGTTAAGGTTTCCTTAGGGGAAATCTTATTGGCTCGTAGCAAGGCTTTGGCGCCTTCGTCGCAAGGTTTGCCGCTCCTCGTAACGAAGTATGCGATATTGTCGTTACGGTAAGCTAATAAATCTTTGGTTTTTACGATATTTGATCGGATAGTTTGGTATTTATCAGATACGTCCGATTCTGGTTCTTCGTTAGGTTTAATATTTTCAAATAATTCTCGATCTCGATCGTCGACAAACGGTTCTTCGTCGGACGAGGATGACGAGATATCGCTTTCGCTTGAAGGAACATTCTTTCTATTTTCGCTCGTTGATCGACTTTTTCTTTTTTTTGTGTTTTCTAGCGGTCGAGGTTCGTCGTTCGTTATTTTCCTAGGACGACCTTTTGGACGTTTTGTTTGAAACATTGAGTTAGACGTGGAGCACTGTTTTTTGGTGATATCTTGGTCTATAATCCTTTTGGGACGACCTCTTGGTCGTTTTATGGTAGACCCTTGGATTTTGTCGTGTTTATTCTTATCCATTTGTTTAATTGTTTCTTCTACGAAATCTTTTGGTTCCTTGATGTTTCGATTATTATTGTTGTTTTCCAGCAATAATTTTTGCCTGCGAGTCATCATATTTATTGGAATTTCTTCGATGGGGTTTCGTGAAAGCGCATCGGCGTTGCTATTTAATCTACCCGGTTTATAGATAACAGAATAATCGTATTCCGAAAGTTTGAACCTCCATTTTTGAACACGAGTGTTTAAATTGGCTGATTTGAACCATACGAGAGGTTGGTGGTCAGTTACGATAGTGAATTTCCGACCGTATATATATGGCATGAAGGTCTGAACAGCGTGTAACATCGCTAAGGCTTCCTTCTCGTGAGTGTCGTATTTCAATTCGGGACCTCTAAACACACGTGAAGTATAGGCAATAGGCTTATCACTACCTATTTTACCTTGTGATAAAACGCCTCCAACGGCATATCCAGACGCATCAGTCGTAATGAGAAATGGTTGTGACATATCTGGAAATTCTAAAAGCGGGGCTGAGCATAAGGCTTCCTTTAGGATTTTAAATGACTCTTCTATCTCCGGTATCCAATTGAATTCTTCGTTATTTTGCAATAACTTGGTCAAAGGTTTTGCGTGTTTGGCGAAATGAGGAATAAACTTTCTATAATAACCGGCTAATCCTAAAAATTGCCGTACGTTCTTGATATTTTTAGGTCGTGGAAAGTCCTTTACGGCTTCTACCTTTTTGGGATCCGGTTTAATTCCGTCCCTGGTCAATATGTGACCTAGGTATGTTACTTCCTTCTTTAGTAATTCGCACTTACTGGGTTCTAATTTCCAGTTTGCTTTTCTTAACCTTTCCATAACCTCGCTAAATAGTTTTTCATGCTCTTGTAAATCCTTGGCGTAAATAACCACGTCATCCATACATACAAAAACGCCTTTACCCAATAACCCATCTTAGGTGATATTCATGGCATTTTGGTATTCAACGCCGGCGTTTCGGAGTCCGAAAGGCATGCGTAAAAATTCGAAGTGACCGCTTGGCGTAGAGAATGCCGTCTTATGCGCATCGTCTGGGTGCATCAAGATTTGATGAAAGTCAGAGACGCAGTCGATTACCGTATAATAAGTTGCATTACCGACTTGATCGAAAATGTCAGTAATATTGGGCAACGGGTAAGCCATTGGTATTGTTTTTTTGTTTAGGGGTCTAAAATCCAGGACTACTCGCCACCTAGGTTTTCCATTAGCATCCGGCTTCTTTGGCACTACCCAGAGGCTTGTGTTATACGCGGATCGTGAAGGTTTAATGACCCCCTTCTTTAACAGGTCTTGCATTTGTTTGTCTACCTCCTCATTTAAAGCGTGAGGTAAGCGATATTGCTTCGTGTTTACTGGGTTATCGTCTATCGTGGGGATACGGTGCATAATTATATTAGTAGCGGGTAATTCGTCGCCCTCTAAAAAGAATCTGTCCGAATAATTAGATATTAAACTTATTGCTTGCTGTTTTTCCTCGTGATTGAGATGGTCTAATGGTATGATTTCCTTTAATTTTTCGAAGCGTATACCATTATTATGATCGTTGGTAAGATTTAAATTGTCTAAGGTACTGTTTATTGACGCTTCAAGGCAAGTTTTTTCTCCTAAGCTTGAATGTTTTTCCTGGCATAATTCGGTAAATAAAATATTGTAAAATTCGTTATCATCTGTTATATATTCTTCTTTGTCTAGTATTTCGTCAAAATCTGAATGGCTATCCTTATCGGATTGGCTTGATGTTGAATTTGAGAAGTTGGCTTCTGTATTGAGTCGTTTTAATAATGCGAAGTGTTTTTCAGTTTGGAGGAAACGTGATTCGTAATTAATGATCGAATTACTATTTTTTTAAAAACCGGCCCCTAAAACGCCTACACATGGTATTGGAAAATTGTCTCGTACTATGTGAAAAACGGTATCGAGGCCGAGTACTGTTATGTTCGTCGTTCCGAGCGTCGGAATCGCATTTTCACCTATACCCTTTAATAAGGAGGCTCCTGTTCTAATTATTTCGCATTCTGGTGGTAATAAACTTAGTTTTACTATATTTGCTTTGGACCCTGAGTCGATCATCATCTGGCCGTGTAAGCTGTTTGGTGAGTTAAATATATCCACGTAAGGAACTTGGTTAATATACTCGTCTGTTCGTATTTTTCTAATTAAGTTTTCAGTGAGGGAAGAATTTTGGCGTTGTTTGAACAGAATTGTTGTTAAATTGGTCTCTAATACGTTTCGTTTTAAAATCTATTTTTGCTTTGTTAATAGAGAAGAAATCTGAGCCTAATATTCCGCTGTACGGAATCCGGAAAGAGTTTGGGACTACGTAGAATTCAAAAATTCGTCCTAATATCTTATCATTTGTTTTACCTAAAGGTTTAGAGTAGGTGTCGCCAATGCTCTTGATCGTGACTGAATTTTCGCTTTTAATGGTTTGATTCTCTGGTAAAAATTTTGTTTTTATTATGCTTATTTCCGATCCGGTGTCAATCATAAACGTAAGTATCTTATCGGTAATGGGATACCTGAATTCGATAATAGGTATCGTCAACTCTTGAGTTTTTATAATGGGATTAACTCTGAAATTTCTCTGCTGAGTTCCATGGTGTGAGTCGAGCGCTGGTTGGTATCGGTCTTCGCGTTCGCGCTCTTTGACGGGAGATTGCGTTCGTTTCCCTGTCGTTGGGATTCGTTATATTACCTTTTGCGGCATTCTTCTATGGTATGTTCGGGATTTTTGCAATATCGACATTGCTTATCCCTTTTTTTGCGTGTAAGTGGTTGCCGTGTGTCTATGACCTTGGCATAGTTGGCACTGGTTTTCATTACGTATGACATTTTGCTTCGGTGTTCGATTTTGTAATAAATAACATGAATTCGCTTCATGACCTGGTTTATTGCATAATTGGCATTGCTTATCACTGCGTGCGGTAGTTTGATTTAAGGTTTGATTGCGTAGCGAATAGCATGATGTTGCCTCGTGGCCGGGTTTATTGCACAGTTGGCATATTGTGACGTAAAACAGCGTACGCGAGCCTTTGCACTGCTTCGCGGTGTGCCCAATTTTTTCACAAACTTGGCATTTATTAATCTTGGTGCCATTTTTTGCTATATGGCCAAATCGATTACATATTTGGCAAGATCGGTTATTTTGATCGTTTCGTTCCTTGAAACGACATTTATCCGCCGTGTGTCCTTCTATGTTGCAAAACGTGCATTTGGTGTTTCGACGACACTCGCTGGCTTCGTGGCCGTCTCTTCGGCATAATTAGCACGTGAGAGTCCTGCGTCTTGGTTCTGGGCTATATCGTCCTTTTCGTGTTAGTAGTTTTCTTTCTATCCTTACGGCTTCGTTACCTAACTCGTTTACATCTTTGTTTGCCTTTAATCTGTATTCTATTTCTGGCCTTAAGCCAAATGTAAAACATTCAATGATTTTCTTTTCGACTGTTGTTCTGAATTCTTGACTTACGTTTCCGTTAACGGTGTTCTCTGCTTCAATTATCTGGCTGCCTAGGTCGCGTATTTGGTCGGCAAATGTGATCACGGTTTCATTCTCGCGTTGGTACTCGTTCTCTAACTCGTTTAGCAATTGAGCTGCAGTTTTTGTTGGAGAGAATATTTTTTCTAAGTATTTTTTTACATCATTGAAGTTCTTTATATCTCGGTTGTTCAAGACATGCTTTGCTTCGCCTGTAATTTTGCTTTTTATTAATCTTAATAGGTTATTATCGCCTTAAGGTCCTATCATTGCACGGGCTTCTTCACATCCGTTTAAAAATTTTCTTAACGGTATATTGTAACCGTTAAATTCAGGTACTAGCTGTAGTGCATCGTTAAGTAATATTACTAGGTTTATAGGGGCAGCTGCGTCGTTTGTAGCCATATTGGTCAACGATGGATCCGTTTTTGTCGTTAAATTATTTTTTATAGATGTTTCGAGGTCTACGAGGTCTGGCTTGTAAATAACGAGACTGGTTACGAAAAAGGGTTTTATTATAAAAATTATTCTACATTTGAATGCTCCGCTTCAATATACTCCCCTTCCCTCGCCACACACCTTTCCATACGTTTTTTCCATTGATCGAAGCAGTGCTGGAAGTCTTCTTTGGTGAGGGCCTTTAGGAGCTCTGCCGTTTTTTGCTTTACCGCTTCCATCGACTCAAATCGGGTCTCTTTCAAAGCAGATTTTATCTTCGGAAACAAAAAAAAGTCGCACGGTGACAGTTTGACCCTCTAGAACCCATTCAGTCATCACAATACCGTTAATGTCGAAAAAAACGATCAACATTGCCTTGAATTTTGATTTAGACATCCTTGCTTTTTTGATTCTGGGCGATTCAGGCGTTTTCCAATGCATCGATTGCCGCTTTGTTTCAACATCGTATTGAAAAATCCACGTTTCGTCGCAAGTAATAATGTTTTTCATCAGTCCAGAATCTTTTTTCAACCTTTCAAGGAAATCTGAGCAGACCTGTTGACGCAAGAGCTTTTGGTCAGGAGTCAGGTTTTTTGGCACCAACTTCGCACAGACTTTTGTCATGTGTAATTCCTTGTGTCAAATTTGTCTAACCGTTTCTTTATCGGCGTTTACAGCCTCGGCAATCATTTAGATGCTCATTCGACGATCTGCACGCACAATTTGGTTAATTTTGGTCACTGTTTTCGGAATTGAAACAGTGACAGGGCGACCTGGGCGTTGGTCATTTTCAGTGCTCACTCGGCCCTCACTGAAGCGCTTACACCACTCAAAAACACGCGCACGAGATAGAGAATTGTCCCCATAGGCCTCTTGCAACAATTTACAGCACTCAGTCGGAGTTTTTTTTAATTTAACGAGAAATTTGAGATTGATACGTTGCTTCTGTTTTTCGTCACACATGGTTTACGGCACGAGAAAAAAACACGTTCGTTTCAAACCGCTACTGCACAAATACAATAATAGTGACGAGTACGTGTTTTGGTACGTGCCTAGACAAGATATCTAGATACCCAACGCACTACTCGTTTTTTTCCTCACCCCTCTACGGCGTTCTCTAGGCGCGCAGTCACGTTATTTAATAGCCAGACCTCATATTAGATCGGTTCCTTCACGATATGTTGATGAAGTGCTTGGTCTTACCGGGCTAGCAAGAGGTAGTTAGTGAGAAGGTACGAAAGGGTTAAAATTGTTTTGTTCGTTTAAATTACTTTCTGATTTTGTTTTAGATCTTGTATTCATGCGTTTGGACATTAAGATGTTATACGTAAGGCTGCTAGTTGACGGCTTGAATTTTCTATTTCACTAGGTTCTTGGGTAGTCCAACAAGCTACTAATTCGAGTGACGTACAGAGTGCTATATATCTTTCTTCCGATAATGCGAACTGCCTCGCGATTACTTGTCGATCTTCTCGAAAGGTGGCAATGTGTTTTTGTATTATTTTTTCGTATGAATCTAATTCTTTCTTAAACTTAATATTTTGAATAGCTAAGGCTTTGATGTGTTCAAAGGTTTTATCTTCCTGAAGTTCTAACTGTGTTACTCTGTTTGCTAGCTGTATTATTAAATTTTGTGTCTGCGCGTGCGTTAGTTCTTCGAAATTCAAGGCTATCATTGATATACTGTATCTATTATAATTATTTAGTTATATTCTTTATTGATTTGAAAATTTTTCTTTTAATTTTGATAAAAAAAAATTTGGTTTTTAATTGTTAGATAAAAATTTTTATCGTATTTTATTTATTTTTATTTGGTATATTTTTCTTATTTAATTATTCAAATTCCAAAACAAAGATATAATATTTTTATCAAAATTCGTCGTATATAAAATTATCATTACTTATTTTCTATATTTTTATTTGTTTATTATGTTTAAGTTTAATAACGTCTAAATTTATTTAAATTTTTGTACTTGACTTCGCGTTTTTAAATTAGAGGCTCTTGCGCATGCGTGGCGCGCTTGGTTCTATGTTGGTAACGTGACGCGTCGTTAACGCAGTTACTCACGATAAGCTTTACGGTTACCAGACTTAGACTCGCTTGCTATACGCTGGGTTTGACCTAGCCTAACTTTGTTTGTTGTGTTTGGTTTTCAGTTTTGTTTTACATGTAAAAGTTTCTAGTATGCGGTGTAATATTAGTAATAAGAAAAAAGATGAAGAAAAAGGGAAGAAAAGAATAAGAAATTAGTGTATATAATAATTAGTGTTCTGTCAAGTGTAACTGTTTTATTGTGTGTTGTTGATTATGCTTTGCTTTTTGTTTATTACTGTGTATTAATAGGATTTTGATTATTGTATATAGTGTTATTATTATTACAATGTTATAATATATCGTTTGAAAGGTTGTAAGAAATTAGAACGTGTATGGTAGTTTATGAATTAATTTTATAGAAATGATTTGCAGTTATGTTTAAAGAATTTGATTAAATGTTTTTATCATGCGCTGCAAGAGGATGTGTAAAACAAGAAACAGTGTATATGAGTATTTATATTCATATGGGTATTATTTATAAAAGGTGTATGAATAATAGTATATATAAAGATATTTTTTTTAAAAGGTTGATGCGTGTTTTATAGTATAATGTGGTTGCTCGAGGTGAAAGATAGTATAAGTGTAATGTTCTCTGTGTGTTTATAGTAAAATGTTGAAATGGTGTATTTTAAGTGCTTACAATTAATTTACGTTAAATATAATACAATAGTTTGAATAAGTTTGTGTTTGAAATTTAATATTTTGTAAGAATTGGGTGTGCGAATTGGTAAAGGTTTATAATGCAAGTGGTGTTAGTAATTTTTACTTTACTTGGAAAAAAAAATTGTAAAAGAAATTTTTTACAATATCTGTGTGAAGATAACAGGTTTTGTATGAATTAATGCAATTCTTTTGATGGCGAGAAACGAAAAATATCTGGTAAATGCTTTTTTTTTGTTTTATTTTGTAAAGATTTATTATTATATATTTTTTATAAAAAGTGTTGCGAAAGGGTTGGCGTTAAATAAAAGAAATTAAAAAAAAACTGTTGTTATTTATGTATTTTTATATTTTTTGGTCTTAGTATTTTATAGCATAACGGATTTAAATATAATTTTTATAAATTTTTTTTGTTTTTTGACTTTATTTAAATGTAAATAATTATTTTGATAATTAATTAATATTTCAATGTTGTAAAAAAAAGAAGTTTTTCTAAAAGGAAAAGAAGTAAAAGAAAAAAGATATAAGGTGTTTGTAAAAAAAAATTTTTTAATGAAAAATAAAAATATAATTAATTACAATTGTTTGTTCTCTTTTTCACAATTCGTAGATTTTTTTTTATTGTTTTTATTATAGTTAACGAAAAGACATTTTATGCAATAGTCTGGCGATATAAATAATTTACATTTTTTGCACAATAATATTTTATCGAAACCAGTTCGTCGGCCGGGTTTAAAATATACTTTTGTTTTTTGCGTATTATTTATTTTAATACTAGTTTTAATTCTTTCGTTTTTTATTATTTTCGGCTGTTGGTTCCTAAGTGGACTTAATGGCTGGATTTTTTTAATTAGGTTTTCTTTATAAAATATATATAAAATAATTTTCCCTACTTAGGTAACGGTAAATCTAATATTTTCTTTTTTTCTATTGCTTTAGTTCTGCACGCTTTTATACTCATCCGCTTCGCATCGACAATCGACTTAAAATTCACTGTAAAAAAAAATGTTTTTTTTTTTTTTGGTTATGTGTATATATTTTTTTTGTTTTGTTAGTAAAAATTTAAAAGACTTACTAGTGTTTTTTGTTCTATTTAAAAATATAAAGCAGAATACAAACTGTAAAACTGATTAAAAGGTCAGGGAAAACAATCCGCAGACTATCCCTACTCTGGGGCCTCCAAATTTGTAAGAATGGCGGTAATTATAATATTATCGCCCCTTGAACTCACGATTTTTTATTTTATATAAACCGCGTGTTAATACTGCCTTTTGCGCCTATCTTTCGATACTAGCGCGGGTGGCTTCTGCGAACTATTTTTTGAATTTACTAGGTTGAAAACTCGAACTGAACTAAAGATAATTTTTAAATTTTCTTCTCATATACCGAGTTTTTCTTCGCGGCGCGTTTTCTTTAAAATCCGTAGGGTAGGGTTTTATTACTCTCCCTTATCTTATCTCGATTTTTCCGTAAACGCTCATTTGCGGTTTAAGGATGGTTAAATCCTTAGAGTTAGTAATGCATGCCATAAAGAGGGAATAGCGAATGTTCGAAAGCGTTACCAGCTGCTCGGGAGGTCGACTTTAGCACAGTCTCACCTTTTCGACGCCACACACTCTTTCGATGAAGGAAATATTGGAAGATGACGATGTAGGTAGGTTAAGACGTTAATTAGATAAGAGGTATGAAAAATAACAAGATAGTTTTATAATAAATCTTACGTTTAATTAAATGTCTTAAAATAATAATTGCAATACAATTGGTTCTACAAGTTTTGAATCGTTGAATATAGTAGAAATTTGTTCGTAATATAGTAAGAGTTCCAATATAGTAAATATAGTAAGATTTCGAATACAGTAGAATTTTGTATGTAATGTAGGAAAAGTTCGAATATAGTAAATATAGTAAGAGTTCGAATATAGAAGAAATTGAAGTAGCAGGGCTTCGAGGTCACTCTGAGTCGTGCTCTTGGAGTTTTCCTCAAGAAAAGCCGTCGAATGCATCGATGCACCGGCTTTTATACCCGCTGGACCGCGAGTTTTTCGGCGGCTGGAAAAGCGGCGAGAATAGTTTGGGCCAATAAGGGCATTTCCTCGGCCCTACCCTTGATCTTTGTAGCATTTTGTAAGACATAGAAGAGTTACAGTGGCGGGAAGAAGTCACGCCTCCGCCTACGCATTTTATGTGAAAGAGAGAGAAAGTGCATCGTGCGAAGGAGAGCGCATATGGTGTGAGTGAGAGAGAAGAGAGGCAGCAGCATCTGCCCGTCTCTCTCGCTCTCGTTGGTAAACTATCAGCTTTCTTTCTATTTCACATTTACAATATTAATTTATTAAATATATAAAACTTATAATAATAAAACTTATATAATTATATTTATATATAATACAATTAATCATATAAAATACAATAATAATAATAGAATTACATATTGAATTATTCGATTACTTATATAATTGAAAATCAAATTTATTAACAAGGATCTTTTATATAATAATAATTTCGCCGTTTTTAACTTAAATTACAAGAAAAAGTAAGACAAAAAATAACATACAAAAACGAGATTAAAATACAAAATGAAAAAGTCGCATGATAATTTTACTATGGACCTTTAAAGCAGTAAAATAAGCAGCGTGCAGGTATATTGTTGGATTTAGAATTTTGTTGATATATTATTGTTAATTACGGGCGGCTCATGCGATTACGTTTATTGTATAACATAAAAAAATTTATTACTTATAATGGTTACATTTTTGAACTGCGCGGATGCTATCGTTCATCTCTTTCTATTCTCAAGCACTTGGCGCACATGTGGACAAGATAAACAAGCATTCTAGAGGAAACATATCTGAAATTTTCTTTTAGACTTGCTTTAAAATTTTCGAAGTAAAGTAAAAAAAAAATTTTTGAAATCGGATAAAATATAACGGGACGTAACACAGAAAATGAGCAATTCAAGCAGCATGTAATTGGCATAAAACGAAGTTTTAAAAGAAAAAAAAAAAAAAACTAATACATTTATGTAAAAAAAAAAAACAAAAAATACTTTTGAAAAGGCAAACAAAAATTGCTATTATTTTCAAAAAAAACAAAATTTGATTATTCTTATTTATTCTTATTACACTCGTAACATTTTTACAGCCACTCCAAATTATCTTTCCATTGAGACTGAAAACTTTTTAACTGATCCCTGTTTATCATAAACATTATAATTGAACATTTTATTTATTAACATTTGTCTTTTGTGAATTAAACATTTTAGCGATATATTCTTATCTTGATATAGTAATTTTTTTATATATATAATGTAATAATTTTTTTTTCCTTCTTCTTTTCATATTATAAAAAAAAAAAAAAAAAAAAAAAAAAACAGAGAAGAGAAGAGAAAGAAAAAATTATCGCGAGATAAAGAAATAATAAAGAATAATAAAATGAAACAAGTAAATGAGTAATACATGAAATAGAGAAGAATAATAAATAATAAAGAATGAAATCAATGAACAATGAACGAATAATATAAAATAATATAAAATGCAACAATCAAATGAACAATAAGTAAAGTAATAAATACATAAATAAAAAGGAAAAATTAAGTAAATAAATAAAAAAAGGGAAGTGAAATTAGATAAATAAAATAAAAAAAGGGAAGTGAAATTAGATAAATAAAATAAAAAAAGGAAAGTGAAATTAGATAAATAAAATAAAATAAATAAATAAATAATAAATGAAATAAAGTAATAACAGAAAACAATAAAATAGAAACGATAATGATAAAACAAAATAATAAACGAAGCGAAGAAAAAGAAATGCAAAAAGAACAAAACTTTAGCAAACAATAATTGCCGACAGGCAGAAGACACGAAACTTACGAACGACTGAAACATATAAAAATTGAGTGATTTTCTATACATAAATAGATACGAATAAAAGAGACTATCCGAATAAAAAGCAAATACAAGACAGACGAAATAAATAAAAAAAAAAAAAAAATGTGTAATAGCGAATCACATAATATAAATGTAACAATAATATCGATTAACAAAAAAATAATAAGAATGTATATACACCAATGAAATTTACCGTATAATAAACAAACTCTTGAATTCCGAGTCTGATCGAATAAATCGCTTGCTTTTATCACTTTTTAGTGGAGAACGCCGGGTATACCACCGGAAAAATAAAAAAACTATTTGCAAAAACAGCGAAAGAACCATTATAAAAAACTTGCGGAGAAAAACGGGAAAACATGGTTATTAAAAACCGAATATAAAAAATTGAAAACGACGAAACCTCCACAACTCCCTCTGACAAAAGGTCATTCGTATTCAAAACCAGAATTCACCAAATTGTCCTTCGAGGAGAAGATAGAAATCATAAGGAAGGAGTACTTTCCGCATTTGGAGTAGCCCGTTAACGCTGGCAGTTTAAAAGCCCTTGGAAGCTTCCGCAAGAGCGAGCTGCTCAAGTTATTCTTCGACTCCTTCTCGCCTTGCGTCGAACCACCAAAACCCACGAAGATCGACCCCTACTTATGAACCGAACACGAATAACTCGAAAACAAGCCCAGAGCAGCGAAGAATTGAGAAACGAAGTCGAAGCCTTTAACCCATACGTGGAAAGCCGCGGTTCTTTGCAAAACGACTCGGATGATCTGAATGATACGCTAGGGCCAAGACATTCGACGTTGAAAGACAACATAATAATTCCAGCGTCGACGATCCCAATTAAACGTTGAGACCGCCTATAAGAAATTCAAGCCCCAGCGGCCGAACCATTCCCACAATGACGTCACCATCATACAATACCATCTCACTCAACGATGCGATAAAGCTAGTTCCAGAATTCGACGGCACCAATATCCCGCTTAGCGATTTCTTAGATGGCTGCGACGATGCGAAAGGGCTAATAAATTCCGAAGCAGAAGCCAACCTAACTAAGCTCCTTAAAACACGATTATTTGGTGAAGCGCAGAGGTGTCACAAGAATCGTACTTTCACGGCCGTGGAACAATTCAAAGACAATTTAAAAAGAACCTTCGCCAAGAAAGTAAACGTACAGTGGCTCCTAGGAAGACTAGGCAGCGAATATCAAAGAGATGAAGAGAGCCTGATAGCTTTTGCCAATCGGATCAGAGATCTAGCTGCCAGAATCCTAGAAGCACAGAAAGAGAACGCAGGCACCATTTCTCCTGAATTCCAAAGAGACACTGAACGTAGCATCATAGAATGCTTCCGGAGAAGATTAAAACCGGAAATAGAGCGAAGATTGGACAGAGAAACCGACATCACTACGGCCATTAAGGATGCGTTAAACATCGAAAAAATGTTAGAAGACAGAGCAAACCTCCGCAGGGCAAACAAAGACCCAAAACCCACCTATAAACAGCAAATTCATTTCTATTAAATCTGCAAAGAAGATACCCATGATACTTCTTACTGCAGAAAAAGAGAAACAGAAAAATGCAAATTCTGCAGCAAGACTAACCACTTGGCAAGCCAATGTTTTCGAAAAAACAACGAGATAGGAAGACCCTTCCTCACCTGTCAATTATGCAACAAACCAGGGCATGTTCCAAATCAATGTTACCGGAGCGAAAAATGCCAAATATGCCACGAAGTCGGGCATTCGGCGAAGCAATGCCGACCTAAACCACCACCCGCAGTTGTCTGCCAATTATGTAGCATACCGGGTGACGTGGCTAGCAACTGCAGACAATCCAAAAACGAAAGGAAAACAAATCCAGCAATAGAAGCGCGAGCCCAGTTGTTTTGCCAAATGTGCCGCCGACTCGGACACACTGCCGCGAGCTGCTGCACCCCCCTAAATCAAAATACCGCACTATCGTGCCGTTATTGTAAAAAGTCTGGCCACACCATGGCCGAGTGCAGAAGCAGGCAGTTCAACAATGCCAATCGCCAGGAAAACGAACATCTTCTCCAGGAAAAGAGCGCACCAAAGGAGACGCACGGCCCAGCAATGCGCTCGACGAACTCTCTAGAAATAGACGATGTGTTAGGAGAATTAATGCCATTAAACTTAAATTCCCTGGAAAACTAATACCGAATATATGCGTCAAAATAACCGCAGATGTAATGCCCATCTCGCTTATATTGGACAGTGGATCCAAAACAAATCTCATAAAGATCGGAGTAATCCCAGACGTCAACCAGATTGACAGGAACCACACCTGCCTCATTAAAAGGATAGGCACCGTCGCAAGAACTACTTTGGGTAGAGTTTGGTTGAAAATAGCTGGAATCAAAACTGAATTTTTAGTAGTACCCAACTCTTTACCCATACCGTACAAAGGATTACTAGGATCGTCGCACTTCATAGAAAATAAAGCGGTCATAAATTTCAGAGAGAAATACTTTCTACTTAATAACCACCGCATAAAAATCCACCAAAACAACGATCCTTGTTTTGAAATAGAAGACGCCTGCATAACCAATGTAAACGTGAAAGATGCACCGCGATGCTTACCATTTATATGCACAGGGAATTCACAAACTAGCTGTCTGAAGAAATTTTTAATAGATTCCGGATCATGAGCCAACCTAATTAAAAGAGAATTATTACCGACCCACTGTATCGTCCATATCTCAGAACGCGTCAACTTTAAGGGAATAGGACCAGATCTGGTATCAACGTAAGAAACAACGAAAATCGCGATCCTTGGACAAATTACCACCTTTTAAGTTATCCCAAACGACTTCAAGATACCAGGAGACGGTATAATAGGCGCAGAATTTCTTGAATATACCGGAGCCATTATAGACTTCGTTCGACAGAAATTAAAGGTGAATGGACAAGAGACCTCCCTCATTTACGAAACAAATCCAGACCTAGTGGCATCAGAAATCGAGTCTGTCCCCACGACCGAAGGAAACCTGGATATTTTTAGTAACATCCCTTGTGCCTCATCGACTTCTAATGGCGCATGTGATGACTTCGACCTCGAAAGCGAAGATATGTCCTGTGAGTCAAACGTGGGCATAGCGCATCAGTATTCAATATCGCAAGCAGAGATGACATATGGATTAAATATCCCCAACGAGGGCTTCGAAGGAACAACAGCGTTCTACAACATTAGATCAATCGATTGCCCGCACAACCACCATTCCGACACCAACAAACCCACTGAAAACCTTTTGAGGCTGGATCACTTAAATAGTGTCGAAAAAGGTTACATTATCGACCTAGTGAGATCGAACAAAGAGATATTCTTCTTACCAGGAGACGAATTAAAGGATACAGACGTTGTATCACATCGAATACCGACTACCGACAATAAACCAATTAACGTGAAGCAGTACAAATTTCCCCACGCCCTCAAAGACGAGATTAACCGACAAACGGAAGAACTGTTGAAGGCCAGGATAATTAAACCGTCAACTTCACCTTACAGTACGCCAATATGGGTAGTCAAAAAGAAACCAGACTCCCAAGGAAGACCAAGATGGCGTATGGTCCTCGATTTTAGGTCTTTAAACGATAAAATAATCGGACACGCATACCCATTACCAAATATCACAGAAATCTTTGATCAGGTGAGAGGTGCAAAATATTACACTGTTTTAGATCTGGCATCGGGATTTCACCAAATCAAAATGGAGCCCGAGATGCGCATAAAATCGCATTCAGTACACCGTTTGGACACTAAGAATTCGTTCGAATGCTCTTTGGGTTAAAAAACGCCCCTTCGACATTTTAACGATTGATGGATGACCTGCTACGCTGACTGCAAAGAGAGATCTTATTCGTGTATCTCGACGACATCGTAATATATGCTAACGAGCTAGAAGAACACGATAGGAAATTTAAGCTTTTAGCCGAACGCTTGCACAGCGCGGGGTTGAAACTTCAACCAGACAAATGCGAATTATACAAAAGAAAGGTCAATTATTTGGGCCATACATTGAGCGAACACGGACTCAGCCCAGACCCACAGAAAATTGCCGCCGTGAAACAGTTCCCTAGACCGAGAGACGTCAAAAACGTGAGACTTCTTGGAGCTGGCCGGCTACTATCGAAGATTTATTTAAGACTTCGTAAAAATCTCAAAACCTCTGACTAAACTGCTACAAAAGGATGTGAAATTCGAATGGAATGAAAAAGCTGAGACTTCTTTTAAGACTTTAAAGGAACTTCTCTATCATGCCCTTCTCTTACAATTCCCTGACCTTTCAAAACCATACAACATCACTACGAACGCTCCCGGTTACGCCGTAGGAGGAGTTTTGTCACAAGGCGAAATCGGCAAGGATCGTCCCATAGCCTACACCTCTCGACTACTGCGCGGAAACGAACTGAAATACGAGCTTTATGAAAAAGAAGCCCTAGCTGTCATCCACAGCATTGAAACTTTTAGATCGTATGTATATGGACGGCAAATAACCATCATAACCGATCACCAACCGTTGGTCTGGTTTAAAACAGCAGATCTTAACACGCGTGTTCAGAAATGGCGCTTCAGACTGTCAGAATACGACTACACGATGGTTTATAAACCTGAAAAACTAAATTCTAATGCAGATGCTCTATCAAGGAATCCTGTCGAGTCAGTTTCCCTGCATGTGGTAACGCGTGCTCAAAAAAGGCTCCTTGAAGCTTCTGAAGAAGAGCCCGTTAACCCCCTACTAAGAATTGACTGTGATGACAAAGATGAGTCTCTTCTTAAAACAAACCAGGTGAAAAAGACTCGGAAGGAAAACTTGAATAAAGCTATCGCCAATAAAATACAGCCCCCCTTACAGAAACGAGTAACGAAAAGGGTTGACTATTACGAAAGCGAAGAATCCGACAGCGACTTTGAAGGTCAACCAAGGACAACCACTCGCTACAGTAACCACGAAGAAATAAAAATAAAAACCAGGAGCAAGAGAATCGTTTAACTCCACCTCCAGCGTACCTACTAACTCTTCGACGATGATTACCACCCCAAGATTCGTAGTCGAAGCTAAAGACCCTATTCAACACCGACCAGGAAACGTCGCATACTTCATAACAAGTGACGGTTCAGCGTGTGACGAAGGGTCTAAAAAATTACTAGAACTCAAGAAGATAGAGCTAACTCCATTAGGAGTAGGAGAGGTAAGAGCAACAGGAAGAAAAGATCGAAGTTGTTTCTACGCCCTCTGTATTCGAGGTAAAAATCCAGAGCCAATGACTTACATTAAAAACCACATTCACGATGCAATGAATACCCTTCGAGAACTACTACTTAAAGCCTAGTTACACTATCTTTTCTAGTTACACTACAAAGCCTTTTTGTAGATTTTTATCATTTTCTCGGCATTTAGGTTGTCAGTAAAGAGGTGCAAAGTGCCGAATCCCTGCTTTGAGAAGCAGCCCCAAAGATGCACCTTTATTCCATGTTTTACGGTCCGCTAAACAAGCCTATTGGTGGAAGTTGACCAGGCTCGCGTGAGGACAGAACGTGCCCATATAGAACATTTATCAGTAAAAATGACATTTTCAAAATCTCTATCAATATTCTCATGCGCCCAAGCGAGTCGCTTTGTCACATGTTTTTCAGTCAACAGAGGCTTCTTCATTGTGTTGCGCCATTTCAGATGATGAGTACGAAGATGGGTTCGGATAGTTTCGTAGGATATATCTAAACCTTTTGCCATTAATTTTGCTTGTCCTTGCCGCAGTGTTAAAGCAGGATTCCGCGAAAACAGATTCACTATTCTGTTTTCATCTTTTTTGTTCACTTTTCCTATCGAGCCACGTTCTGGTAAATCATCGACATTTTTAGCCACTTTATATCGCTGTATTCACTTCTGTACAAATGCCTTCGACTTTCTCATATATTTAGCAACCGCTGATTGCGACATTTTGGGACCTTTCGGGTGGATGCAAAGGAACACAGCCTCGTAGCGCGACGCGTACTTAGCACTCATGGCGTTTAACGTGATTCTCTTTCAAAAGATCAACGACAACTAAATCTTTGTTGACAATGCATCAAGGACAAAGCTTTTCTCTATCGGCTCGCGAAGGAATTAAAGCAAAATCTTTCATTACCTGTCGATGAAGTCGACCACGCTCTTACTTGACAGACTGTATATAACACTGTTATTGCACGAATAAGGCTGACCATTTTGCACATACTTCTATTAATTTCCTTCTATACAAGAAACGTTTTGAGTTCTAATAAACTTCTTAACAAAGCACACAGTTCACAAGAATATTCTATCACAACACTTTAAACCTTTTCGAATATAAAATTAGTGCTTAAATAAGATACAACGAGTAACAGACACAATTTCATCTTTTTTATAAACCTTTTAACAGGGAAATCAGCAGATTAGGCTAGGTCAAGCTGAGCTCTGTGCAAAGCAGAAGGCTGGTAACATCAAAAAGGTTACCTCAAGTAATCGCGTAAGCGACGCGTCAGTTATCTGCTCGAAGACTACATAAAGGCAGCGTTGAAATAAGAGCGCTGCGCATGCGCAGAACTAAATAATGCAAAGACGTAAGGGAATATAAAGAAAAAATTGGATTAAGTTAACGAATGAATAAGATAACAAATAAAGTTAAATAATAAAACTCTTAATAAAAATAATTATAAATCTATATAATTATTAAAATAAAAATTTTAAAGGGAAATTTGAGAAATAATCATAATAAGAAATAAAATAAAAATTAAATAAAAAGAAGAAGTAAATGAACGAGACAGCATAAAACAAAGAATAATACGATAAAATAAGAAGATAGAAGATAAATAATAAAAGGAAAGGTATTATAAAATAACAAATTTGAGCGATAGATAAACAATAAAATAAGCGAATAAATGAAGAAATTATAAAAAATATCAAGAAGAAAATATAATATAAATGAAAAAAAAATATAAAATTAAAGTAACTAAAAGCAATTGAATAAATAAAAAGTGCTGAAATAAATAATAATTAATAAATTGTGAGAATCAAATAATTAAATGAATAAAAACAATTGAATAAACTAAAATAAATAAAACAACAAATTAACTAAATAAGAAATAAATCAGATAAGTAACTCAAACATTTTTCGCTTACATATGAATTTAGCGGAGTTAGCTTTCGATCGCCTTTACATCGAGACGCTAAAACTCGGGCTCGATCTATTGCCTAACAAGGCAAAGATCCATTTTATACACTACGGTGGTTACTTGTCCGGTGTCGTAAGGTCCTACAAGTCTCAAGGAGGTTGCCATTAATACTTTGAACTGGAAGACAGTTGCATTTGCTAAGCAGTGTACTGTCACCTTCCCGAGGTCTTAAATAGGTGCCTCACCGAGACCGCGAACGAGGTAGTAGAAGTGTTCGAGACGAGCCTCTACCTGAGAAAGGACGTACACGGCTACTACTTAGATAAGCAACACGTGGACTACGTGACTTATTTGAGCCTGCACTACGACCCAAATCACCAAAGAAGCCCGTTAGCTAGGATGAAAGCAATACTCCAACAATAATGATAAAATAAGAATTTTTTTTATATAAACACAAATCGCGCATTTAAAAATAAATATATAATAAATAGAAAATAATAATAATAACTAATAATTATAGATAATAAAAACGCGCATCACCAAGAGCGGTCGTACATAAATGATCCCAATCATTTATGAGGATTTCAACCCACTATCAGCAAGTAACGGGGAACAAGCCCTGGAAAATCGCTTTGCAGCTTTAGTAGAAGCTATAAGGCAGCAAGAAGATTTACTAATTTTCTTCTATAAAGAACTACAGTTTTACCAAATTAAAAACGAAAGAAACGAGAGGAAATTGCAAATTCTCTGCAAATATTCTTGCGACTGTTCACTCCAATCCGATCGAGTAGACCACTGAAATCGGAGAGTGAACAAGCTAGCGGGAATACAAATCAGTACGACCAAAGCAGTGCTCAGAGGGCTCTCGCAAATTAGAAATAACAAACCAGTAGACGATAAGGTTATAGATCAACTAGAAAAAGCAATGAAAAACTTAAGTATAAATTAGGAAAGGAAAAAGAAAGAAAAATATATACAACATATTAAAACGTAGTAATAAGGAAACGCACGTATTATAAAATAACCTTCTCGTAGATGATTCTTCTCAATTATGGAGAACTCAGCAACGACAACATCCACCAACTAACTTCTACGCTGAGCAGTAGGGTGCTCTTGTTGGAAAACACCTTAAGGGGACATTCGCCTTTGAAATTTTCAAAAAATCGATTTTGAGATTTTTACATATTTCGATTCTATATACGTTCAAAAGTTGCCTCCTGAAATTTCATCAAGAAATTCGTAATTGAAAAAAAGTTACAGCTATATTTGTAACAGCGTATGCCCATGAGTAATTATGGTAAAAAAACTTTAAACGCGTTTTTCTCGAAACTACCTTTTTCAAACTGGTAGGACATTTTTCTTCAAATCTACTTGACCGATTTTAAAAAACCAAAAAGCATTCGATTACTTATTAAAAAAATTGAACAATAAGCCTTTAAAAGTTTGTAAAAATACCCCCCTCTTTTTTTTACGGTGGTGACTTACCCCTAAAAAATGCCGTTTTTTCGCATTTTTCAGAAATATACATACAAAAGCTTCAAAATATAAAAAAGTATGAGTTTTAGAGACTTATTGTATAGTTTTAAGTCTCAAGAATAGAATCCATTTTGAATTTTTCAGAAATCTTTTACAGGAGGTCCACAATATGCCCTACCGTTTGAAAAGTAACTTTTGGATGACGCCCTCTACAGCAGCCAAGAGAAACTAAAAATAAAAAAAAAATTTTTTAATATTCTTTAGAGACTGTTTAACAATGTCCAAAAGAAATTTTGTCAATAAATAACACATCGTTCAATAAGTCCCGAGACTAACCCAGAGATCGTGCTAGTAGTACCAAACTGGCCACCTTTCCATAGAGTGCATATCTTTACATAAAACGTGTAAAAATTTCACGTCGATCGGATCACAGACAGCAGAGTTATCGAAGTTAGAGTAAAGTCACTTTGTAATTTGTTTGAAAAATGGAAAAAAGCGAGTTTCGCGTGTTGATAAAACATTGTTTTTTAATGGGTAAAAACACCGTAGAAGCCCAGTAATGGCTTGAAAAACATTATCCGGACTCCTCTCCATCCAAACCAACGATTTGTCGTTGGTATGCTGAGTTTAAACTTGGTCGTACGGACACAAACGATGCGGAACGTTCGGGTAGGCCATTGGAAGCCGTTACACAGAAAAATGTGAGTGAAGTGTTAAAAATTGTAATAAAAAATCGCAAACTAAAGGTCCATGAGATTGCAGAAATGACACAAATATCATCTGGAAGCGTATTTACAATCCCTCATGAAAAATTGAGCATGAAAAAGGTTTTTTCCAAGTGGGTGCCACGATTGCTTTCAGTGGAACAAAAACAGCAACGAGTCGACGATTCAGAGAGCTGTTTATCGCTATTTACTCGCAATAAAAAGGATTTCCTGCGTCGATACGTGACCATAGATGAAACATGGATACATCATTTCACTCCGGAGTCGAATCGGCAATCATCTGATTGGCGCATGACTGGCGAAAGCCGCCCAAAGCGTCCAAAAACGCAGCAGTCTGCTGGCAAAGTCATGGCGTCTGTTTTTTGGGATACACATGGCGTGATTTTCATTGACTACCTGGAAAAAGGTAAATTGATCAACAGTGATTATTATATTGACTTGTTGGTACGTTTAAAGGAGGAGATCGCAGCAAAACGACCGCATATGAAAAATAAAACCCTTTTTCACCAAGGCAATGCACCATGCCACAAGTCCATGGAAACAATGGCAAAATTGAACGAATTGGGCTTTGATTTGCTTTCTCACCCGTCGTATTTGCCAGATTTAGCCCCCAGCGACTACTGGCCCTTTGCTGATCTCAAAAAAATGCTCCAGGGAAAAAAATTTGGCTCGAATGAGGAGGTCATTGCCGAAACTGAAGCCTATTTTGAAACAAAGGATAAATCCTTCTATAAACATGGTATAGAAATGTTGGAAAGGCGTTGGAAAGATTGTATCACTCTAAAAGGAGATTATATTGATGAATAAGAATGATTTTTGAAAAAAAATGTTGTTTTCGTTGTTAGTCTCGGGACTTATTGAACGATGTGTTACAATAGTTTTTTCATAATAAAATTTTTAAAAAGTGTTTTTTTTTACAATTTCAAAGGCGAATGTCCCCTTAAGAGAGACCAACGCGGTAGTGGACAAGTTGGTCATCGAGACCCTCAAGCACCGGCAACATATCAAGGAAGACCACGAGCTGAGTTACGCGGTCCAGCGGAAAACGGTCCAAATTCAAAAATTAATCTTTTTATGATTATTAATTTTTTTTTTATTATTTTTCGTCTATTAAATTTTTACATATACTTTTATTACCTCCTCTCTTCTTTTTCCCCCAGTGAATCCAACTGAAGACTTTCCAGGTTGGTTATTACACATCATCAGACCTGGAGACGGCCCTGAAAAGCTTACCTCCCCTTAAACAAAATTCAAACTAAAGACAGAGGAGGAGGTATCTGAAAGCATTCCGGGAGACCACTGGACAAAAGTGGATCCCCGGAAAGGAATACGAAGAGAAGCTGAAGTAACGTGTAGAGAAATTAAAAACGTTCGAGGTAAAGCAAACCGCCACTAAGAAGCCCCTCGAAGAGAGACTATCTCTCGACGAGAGGATAGAGAAGCTTCGTTGTGCGCATGGGGAACTTCCAGCACTCTGTTCTACGTTATCTCGAGCCTGACACAAAATTACAAAATCCCCAAAAAAAAGCGGGATAGTGGAGGCAGCGAGGCAAATCTCAAGAAGAGGTTAGATAGAATAGAGCCTCAGAGGCAATATGTTATGAAAAAATATATAGAGGAAATGTAGAATTAGTTAAAATTTTTTTTTTACGTAAACGAAATTTTTCATTAGTAAATGCCTCTAATTATTTGACGACCTTATTCCCCTACCTACTCATAAGTTTTCACTTCTAAACCAATTTTTTTACGATTAATTTTCATTTTTATATATGTAAATTTTTTTTGTTTGTTTACTTATACTTTAATATTTATTTAAAAAAAAAAAAAACACAAAGATTTTTTTTTTTTTCTTTTTGTTCCTTATTCTCTCTTTCTTTTCTTCTACAAGAACCCGAATCCAACAAAGCAAGAGGACGAAACTAGCCACTCGTTAAATAAAGTACAAAAAGAAAAGAAACATAGAAAATAACAAAAATATCAAAAAGAGAGGGAAAATATTTAAGACGAATTTTTTTTCGAAATCAAAAGATATATTGAAACAAAAATTTATGAGATAATACCCGAAACCGCATGCAAAGAGGCTCATGTGGTCAACAAACCCTAGAAGACGAGGTATCGGAGTTTTTTATCAATAGCGAAACTGTCGTCGCTCGCTAAAATTAAATTTGAGGAGGAACTCGACGAATTAACCGTATAGCTATGTAGCTTAAGAGTTACCGAACGACAAATGACCGATAAAAGACAGACCAGACAACAGGTCGCCAATATCTTAAAAGGAAAAAAGGGTAGTGGAAAACTTACAGACCCTTTCTCCAGCAAGCCACTCGTGTCCCGCTCCCCCAAAGACAAAAGCTTTAGCTCTGTCACACCGAATCCAAGAACATCCGATAATTTTGACGAAGATCAAGACGTCAATCATCCTGAACTCGTAAGCTTGACTGCTTAGGCTCAAAAAGGCGACGACAAGTTTGCGTTACTTAAATTAGTGCAGTGGAACGTCATTCCGACGTTACACTAATAAATAGAGTGAAATCCAATTATCCTAATCTATTTGGTTTTGTAAAATTTGTTGATGTTGTCTTCCGACCTGACCATTCGATTGACGATGTAATGGTGTTGTCCTTGTTTTATCAATCCCTAACCAATTCGATAATTCCTTAATTAATTTCGAATCAAAATGTTTACCTCAATATATATTTTCACGTCGGCTCCGTCGAGCGAACGCGACTATTTATAATATATATGTATATATATTTTATTTCTTTCGAGCCTAGACTTTTAAGTCTAATAGCTCGAGATCTTTTGCCCGTTGCCACTCGATTCTCCTTCTTTCTAATAAACTACTTGGTACATGAGTGAGGGATATTCAAGGATTGAGTCACCTCTACTTTATGTGGTTGGAGTTGAGAAGCGACTCGGAAAGGTTTTTGATCACTCACAGCACGTAATTGGACCTAGAGAACGATCGGATGATAGCGAGAGTGGGAAGAAAGAATAGTGAAGTAGTGGTTGATATTATTTAAAGAAACTTACTTCTGTTTATTTCGATTGATTTAATTAGTATAATAGCGTCTTTATTATCTACTGCGCCGGGAGGTATCCGTGGTCATCAACCGTCGTCTGGGACTTGTACTGCGGCCTTGTGTTGCACGGCCGTCTCGGCTCTGCGTAGGGTCGGCCTTGAGTCTCGGTAATTGAACTTGTTGAAATCTTCTTATAGTGTGATTGCACTGTTTAAGTGTTGCTGCGGTAGAGTTTTCGAGTTATACTATTTTAGAATTGTTGCTGCGGTAGAATCGTCGAATTGTACTGATTGTCTGGTGCGCGACGATGCAGCTCATCACCTCGCCTTCGATGATAAGTCATCCATTCAGCCAACTAGGACAAGAGGAGGGTAGGAAGAAAGAAATTGAGGAAAAAATGGAAAAACAGGGCAAAGGGGGGAGTGAGGTCCTTCTTACCGTTGTCTTGTGGTTCGTTCCGGTTGGCGAGGGCGGATTTTGAGAGGGCCTTGACCTACTTTGAGTGGCCGATTTTCTTGACGTAGACGGTCCGATTTTTTTTTAAAGCGGAGGCGTTGGTTCTTCGGTGGACGAAAAGATGTCTCTGCAGGTACCTTCTTTTGCATTTACATTACATTGAAAATGCTGTTACATACACGCATAAATTATTATTTATTTATTTTTTTTTTAAACAGAATTACAGTCTGTCAAGTAAGAGCGTGGTCGACTTCACCGACAGGTAATAAAAGATTTTGCTCTAATTTCTTCGCGAGCCAATAGAGGGAAGCTTTGTCCTTGATGCATTGTCAACAAAAATTGAGTTGTTGTTGATCTTTTGAAAAAGAATCACGTTAAACGCCATGAGTGCTAAGTACGCGTCGCGCTACGAGGCTGTGTTCCTTTGCATCCACCTGAAAGGTCCCAAAATGTCGCAATCAGCGGCTGCTAAATATATGAGAAAGTCGAAGGCATTTGTACAGAAGTGGATACAGCGATATAAAGTGGCTAAAAATGTCGATGATTTACCAGAACGTGGCTTGATAGGAAAAGTGAACAAAAAAGATGAAAAATGTATAGTGAATCTGTTTTCGCGGAATCCTGCTTTAACACTGCGGCAAGGACAAGCAAAATTAATGGCAAAAGGTTTAGATATATCCTACGAAACTATCCGAACATATCTTCGTACTCATCATCTGAAATGGCGCAACACAATGAAGAAGCCTCTGTTGACTGAAAAACATGTGACAAAGCGACTCGCTTGGGCGCATGAGAATATTGATAGAGATTTTGAAAATGTCATTTTTACTGATGAATGTTTTATATGGGCACGTTCTGTCCTCACGCGAGCCTGGTCAACTTCCACCAATAGGCTTGTTTAGCGGACCGTAAAACATGGAATAAAGGTGCATCTTTGGGGCTGCTTCTCAAAGCAGGGATTCGGCACTTTGCACCTCTTTACTGACAACCTAAATGCCGAGAAAATAATAAAAATCTACAAAAAGGCTTTACTGCCATCTGCCAAACGATGGTTCATCACAAAAAATGAAGATTGGATTCTGCAGGAGGACAACGATCCTAAACACCGCAGCAAGCTCTGTACTCAGTGGAAGACTCAATCTGGCATCGTTACATTGGATTGGCCGTCGCAGTCGCCCGATGCAAAGCCTATTGAAAATGTGTGGGCATATATTAAACGGAAGCTTCGTGGAAGACGCACATACACTTTGAAGCAGTTGTCTTACGAAATTCGTCGGATCTAGAGATTCTTGCCACTAGAATACGCCGTCAAATTAGTAGAAAGCATGCCTCGGAGATGCCAGGCAATTATCGACGCCGGTGGTGACTGGACACATTATTGACCGAATTGCATCATTGTTTGTAATGTGTACAATGTATATATAAACATGAAAGTTTCATCAAATAAATTTTTTTATAAATTAACACGACCGCGCTCTTACTTGACAGACTGTAAATATAACATTGGCCTAAATATAATTGTCGCTACCAATAAAATATAAACTTATTTCTATTTAAATTTAAACTTAAATATATCTTAAATTAATTTGTAAACTTAAAGTGATTGTAGATTTTATAGATTATTTAAGCTATACTTAAATATAAATAATACTACATGATGCCTTATGTTATATAAAATTATTTTAAATATAAATTTACATGTCGAACGTAGTTTTGTATTACATTGCGCTTTCCTTATATTTAATATTACAAATATAAGCGAGACGTAGCATGTTTTTTGTTAGTTAATCTTAACAACGCTACCATCTCGGGTCGAGAATACAAGTTTGCTTTTAATATAGGTTTAAGTATTTATAGATTACGGTATGTTTGAGTTAAGAAAAAACGTAAAATTATTTCATTATCTAAACGTGTTTTTGTAAAATCTCTGCATGGATATACGCATCTGGTAAATGCGTGACAAAGGGCAATATTGAGAGGAAAAAAGAAGATAATTGTATATTGTAAACAGACAAAATCGTCAACAGAGGTGGTTATTTCGGTGCGCCATTATTGCGGTACTTAAGATACGGAGCGCTGACCCGCGCGTCAGGTATAGAACAGGCTTCATGAGCGTTCGCGCTATATGTCCCTTTGATAGCTACTACTATATGAATCTTTAAGATTTACTGCTAGTGGTACTAGAAAACGGAGGAAGCGATCACCAATGCAAGCATCTGCGTTATTTCGTTCGTATTTAAGATACAGAAAAGTTTTTGTGTATACAAGTATTCTTCGGACCGTTAATTATTTACGTGTAGTAAAGTGATCAAGTTGTTTGCGCTGACCGTTTGGGACGCAAACATCTGCGCATTCCTCAGTATTTTCTAAATTTTGTGTATTTATTGCATTTTTGCATTACGCCCGTTCTTAACAGCTAAAGGAGATAAAAGAAAAGAAAGTAACGGGAAAATAAGGCGATGGCACAAAAAAAAACAAAAAAAAAAAATAAAAGACATTTGAGTAACTCGGGTAGGTCGATGTTACAATATAAATAATTCATAAAACAATGACTAGATGAGCTTTTGTCGCGATGAGTCGAAATCATCCCCATCTAATTCGACTAGACATAGTTTCCCTGTTTCTTAATTAATTTTGGACATTCAGATCTTAAATGTTTAAATTCACAATTGTAACATTCTTCATACTTTTTTAATTTTATATTATTTTTTTTTAAGTAGAATTGACTCTTTCTTTTCATTTTAAAGCTCTTACAATTGCGTTTTTTAAAAAAGTTATTCTTTCAATTTGTAATGTTTTACCAACACTAAAATCTGATACTGCTAAAATAAATTGTGATCCTTCTATTTTATCTTGTATTTCAACTGAACATTCAGGAAATGCCAATCTGTATAATATTTGTAAATCACATCCAAGAGAAAAATAGACTTCTCCGAATTTTGTTTCCGATTAGTGAATTATATATAGTATGTTTGTGTAGCATGAAATTCACCAGATCTTAACTCGAGAGATTTTTCAATTCCTTTATAATTTGTATTTATTTCTATATTTTCAAAAATCACTCTCGCTTTTCCTCGTAAGCTCGATGCTAAGGCAATCTGCTTATCTGTATCATCCTATCATTTGTTTTTTAAATAAATTCGAATGGTTATAAATATTTACGTATTGTAGACGTTTCTTTAAAAATATCAGATTTAACTTCATAACCTAACCTCTCATTTGTATTTGTTTAATTACCAATATTATCTTGAATTCTAACATACCATTAACATCGGCACTCGTCAATGGTACATTCGTTATATTCCTATCTTTTATATTAGAAAACTAATAAATAATTATTGTGTAATGTATTTTTTGTGAAATTTGTTTGTATATGTATTTTAAAATCATTTATATCATCATTATTATTATGGTTATTATTATTGTTACGACTTAGCTCGTCAATTCTTTCTCTAAGTTCACGAACTTGCATTTCTCGTTGCTCACAGAGGCAATGTTCTTTAATTAATTCGCTATCTCTATGCTAAAGTTCGACAGTCAAATCTATTTCTCTTTGGCTTCACCGTTAGAGTTAGAGTTTTTCTTCCAGTGTCACGGAGAAGATTTTGCTAATAAGGCGCGATTTCATTCCAGGAACATCTCCCGGTGGTGTTTTTGGGACTTCCGTCAATTTTTATACTAAATTTCCCTATTGTTTTAATATCACTTTGACCACACCGATCCCATTTACTATGACATGCATCAAGAGTAACACATCCGGACCGCGCTGACCCTCCAGATACTACGACCTCACTACGTGAGGAATTAAGAGTAGCGTCCTCGCGACCATTACCTACTCCTCGGTACCCCTTAAGGCATCCTGGGTAGTATCTCCGTAACCGCATTCCTATATCCGCTGTCGCATGCAGCATCGAGGAAGGCATCCCGAATCATCACCTCCACCGGCCGCTCCGTGAGGTATCGCGGGCAGCATCGCGACACCGACCTTGACCCTCTTTCGCACCCTCGCAACCGCGAGCGAGTCGTCGACCCTGCTAGACGACATCCCGGCAGTAGGTACCCTCACACCTGGCCGGATGCCAGTAACGTTACCTTTTAATTAAAAGCACCTCCCCAGAAGGAGGCAGCCCGGACGGCGACTGACACCGGGTCAATCGACGCGGCCAATACAAAAGCTCTTGTTTGCAATGTTGAAAAGTTGCGAGCTTAACGACGTACACGCTTAGGATCCACTATTCCCTAGATCCTGTCATAATCGCCATTTGTCCTTTCTTCTTGCATAAATACAAAGAAGACAATCGACCCACCCACGAAAAGAAGTTCTGCAGAAAGAGGAAGGGCCGAATGTTAGACTAGAAAGAGGGGGTCGAGGTACGTAAAGAGCGACAAACTAGTGCGTTTGTATTATGTGTACTGAGCAATTATAAAATTCTTGTTTATACAAAGTTAGTCAATTTTCCGAGCTTCTTAGCCAAGAGTAACTTCCAATTTTTTCTTTTTTTTGACGTATGCTTAGAGAATCGGCTGATTTTACTTATTTGTCTGAGCGCACGCGTTATCCGTGTGCTGCTCGTCATAGGTGCCATGATTTCTCTGTGAAGCTTGAAGGTGGCGAAAAGGTACAAGAAGAAATGGTAGTCAACTCACGTCGTAGTTAAGGGGTTAGGCCACTATAGAGGCTGAAAAAATAGGCTTTAAGATTTTTTTTTTCAGAAATACTACAAAATAAATTGAGATTCCAATAAAGAATATTTATTATACATATCAGTGACTATATACAAAAAATGTTTTTAAGTGATTTATTTTAAAATGGCGGCTGCGCAGCGTTTTTCCAGTGACGTCTCCGTTTTTTCAGGCTCCTTGGCCGGACAAACAGCTCCTGTAATTTTTAAATTATAGTAGCCCAATTTTTTTTTTGATTTTATATAATAACTGCTATAAAAGTATGTAGGTTTTGTTCAATATATTAATTTTTGGCTAAATGGCGCACTTCCAAAAAAGAAAGTGAAAAATTTGCCTAAAAAATCATCAGATAATTGTTAATAACAAATGAACTATGCTACAAAAAAAAAATCCTACGTACTTCCATAGACAATGTATTTTTTAAGATATATTCAATATTTCAAGTAAATCGGTTGAAAATCGTCTGAGTTACGTTTCTGGCCAACTTAATGAATGCAGTTTTGAGATACACGCATTTGAAGTTTTGAGTAGTAGAAGAGGAGACCAGGAGGTCTTGTACTAAAATTCGAAACCGAGTACTTAGTGATTTTTCCCGACCATAATCTTTTGGGACGTCATTTTTGAGGTTTTAGGGGATAATTAAAAAAAAAAAGATTTTTCCAATTCCAGAGTGACCTAACCCCTTAATGGCGCGACCAGCCGGGCTATGCAAATTATGGGCCTACTCGGAGTATTGGAAGTCGACCGGAAACAAAAGATGATGCAGCTTCGTATAGACGACAGAATAGATCACGAAATTATACTCATCATGGATTTCTGTCAAAAGCAACACATCAAAACCATATTTGACGAGAAGTCATGATAAGTCAGGAGTTAGATTTGGAAAGATTTTCTGCCTTGGATAAAAAGAGGGTGGAATAGCATCAGGATATTTGCCGAGGGCGTGAGCCTGAGCGAAGTTATAGATAATCATCGGCGATGGGTTATAGAGCTCATCAACAGCTTTATGCCGCTACCTTCCTAAGTACTAAGTTTCACGACGTTAATTAAACATCATATTGACGAGAAGGAGAGGCAGGCTGCTGAAGTGCCTAAGCCGGAGCCTGCAGTGGAGGTGAAGGAAAAGGGAGTGGCTTTACGCAACGGAATTTCACGCGTCCGCTTGTCATGTACCTGCGTTGATCGTCCCTCCGGAAGTCGCAGGTCCATCGGTCCCAGCGCCGTTCAAGTCGATGGAAATGGCGGGGAACTAGTTTGATCTTGAAGGCCAGATACCTATTAGTTAAGGCGTTGGTGTCGAGCATGCCATGAGAATCATAGGGGAAAGTGAAGTTTGTTTCTTGTTCTTTCAGTCCAGAAGTAAGTTCCTTCGCGACCCTAAGAGCGTGGATATTATATCGTCGACGACTCTGGCTAAACTTTCCTTTGTAAAAGTAAGCAAAGTTCGTGGGGGGGGGGGGGGGGCTTTGTGACGAAATATCCGTGGAAAATCGTCGACGAAGAGCAGAAGTATTTACGCCTTGCACAATTTTGCTGGGTTACTGGTTTGAAGACAAATTAGCAGGCATAAAACTCACTTTTTAAAAACCTGATAAAATTCGAAAATCATGCGATTTTGGAACATACGGCAACGATTCCATGTAAAATGCTGGGAAATTTTGGAAGCCGCGAGGAAAGACCTTAGGGCAAGCATGCGCGACAGCTCAGTTTCTCTTTAAGCGCCTGAGAGGTAATACGTGTTAGCTACTACCTCCAATTTACGTTCTTTTTTTCTTAAAGCGTGTAGTCACGGACAAAAGGACTGCAAAATTCGTAAAGCAGGCGTATGTTTGAGCGCGTAGGAGTGAAGGAGATAGCGCGAGCGAACGCGAGTCGCGACGAAATTTTTATACCCACATGTAAATTCAGATATTGGAAGTAAAAATTAATTTGGTCTGTTTTTTTATCGTCAAAAATGAATTTATTTCGAAATGAAAAGAATTAAAAGATTAATCAAAGAATCGTCTATCGCTAGTTACTATTTTTTCCCACCTCTTAGGCAATTTTCGAATTCCATCTCGAAAAAATGTCCCGTCTTTTGAAGTAATCCAAGTTAGGAGCCAATTTCAGATTTCTGCGAATGAAGTGAACCGATGACCTGCCAGATCGTGCTGCATCCCTCGGAACAACCAGTAATCAGAAGGAGCAATGTCCGAAAAATACGGTGGGTGCGGCAAAATATCCTACTTGAGCGTTTCTAAATATTTTTTCACGACTTTTGCGACATAAGGCCGAGCGTTGTCATACAGAAAAATAGCTTTGTCATGTCTTTCCTTGTATTCCGGCCGTTTTTCTCGTAATACACGGCTCAAATGAATCAATTGCAGCCTATACTGATCAGCCGTTATGGTATCGCCAGGTTGTAGCAGTTCATAGTACACAACACCTTCTTGGTCCCACCAGATACACAACATGATCTTCGAACCATGAATATTTGGCTTTGGTGTTGATGTTGAAGTCGATGGCAACGATTGACCAGGCATAGCGTAGTATTTTTTCTTCTTGGGGTTATCATAGAATATCCATTTTTCAACTCTAGTAACAATTCTATGTAAGAAACCCTTTTTTTGATGCCTTTGAATCAGCTGCTCGCAACAGAAAAATCGCCTGTCAATGTCTCTCGGTTTGAGTTTATAAAGCACCGAATTGCCTTGCTTTTAAATCATTATCATGGATTTCAATCGTATAGAAACTGCTTGTCAAGTCAGTTCCAATGATTCTGCAAATTCCTTTTGCGTTTGACTCGGATCTTCATCGAGTAATGCCTCCAACTTTTTGTCTTCGAATTTTTTTTGCTGTCCAGAGCGAGGCTTGTCTTCAACGCTGAAATTTCCATTCTTGAAACGTCAAAATCATTCCCTACAAGATTTATCAGTTGGAGAATTGTCACTATAAACTTCCACAAGTATTCGATGCGCTTAAGCTGCACTTATCTTCCAATTAAAACAGAAAACTAAAACCTTCCGCAAATGCTGCTTAGTTAACATAAAATCGGACACATTTAACACAGTTGAAAACAAGATTTTTTCATGAAACTCGAAGTGATATAAACTGAATATTATTGACAGATGTCTAACCTCTCTGAAACTATCGACTTCAGCTGTTACTATTAAATATTAATAATAGCCAGGGCCATCTTTTAAAAACGGACCGAACTAATTTGTACTCCCAATAAATATATATATTTAAATTTATAATTTAAGGTTTAACGTTATATTCTTCGAACTCCATAACGCTTAATGCCTCTAATAAGACTCAACGGATAAATAGGATGCTTAATAAATCTTTTTATCCAGTTTACCATTGTTCTTCGAAGCGTCAACATCATAATTGTCTATAATCGATGCAAAGTTCGAGTTTTAATGAATACACTTATTAACCCTTTGCACTTGAGCGGCGCTGAAATTGCGCCCGGCTGATTTAAAGTATCGACTCAAGCGACGCTGCTGCGGCGTTACAGTCTTTTGTAACTCGATCTGCTTATTTATGTGTGATAAGATATTCCTCTCAAAAATACTTATGTGGACTTGGCTTGGCTTACATTTTCAGCCAAGAAGACCTCGAGTGCAAAGAGTTAATAAGTTTTCATTTAAATAAGATTTGCCGGTATATCAGTACTATGAACCGAGAACAAAACTCGCCTAACGTCTCGCTCGAGGTAATCTTGGAATTGATTCTTCGAATAAAGCGTGTAAGCAGCACAATATTGTCTACTTGCATTATTGAGAGAATGACGAGGCTAAAAACTAGCAGCAACTCTATCTAACATCTCTTACAAAGTTATTTGTACTGCTTTAAAAAGTGCTCGACAAGCTGTCTGTAAAGTTGGTAGTGAAGCAAATGTACACGTTCCACGTGTACTACCAGTTTCCTCAAAATATGATAATGGTGGATTTCTACCATTTTTTATATTATTATTTGTAGGCTCAAGAGCAATAAGTGTGCTAACAAGTGTTACTATTAGTATAGTTAAAGCCTTGAACGACGCAAAAACAGCGAAAAATCAGCTCAAAAAAAGTCTAAAACATAATCAATTAATAAAAGCAATTGGTCTCGGTAAAAGATTATACTTGAAACCACATAAAAAAGACTATAATCTTGATCAGAAACTATATGGTGGACGTGGTCTTAAAAGCAAAAAAAAACTTGGCTGTAAAACTACTTAACCAAGCTCTGACTGATGCTGATTTACACGTACATTTAAAAATCCGAATTTGCAAGGTGAATTTATACAAAATACACTACCAACTATTGATCCACACTTTAACGAATCAGCCATTATTAATATTGATAATGGAAGAGGATTAGACATTTACTGGGTAGTATGTCGTAAATGAGGTCACAATGATGTATTTCGATAATTTTAGTAATTTGTAGCTACTTTAGATCTTATGAATTACTTCACAGATAGCAGCATTGCAAAGTTCAGTTATGGAGAACAATAATTCATGCTAATTTAGACATCTTCGTTTAAAAGTTTCTGGGTAAAACTATAAAAAATAGCGCAATGGGTGACTCATTGATTTTATGTCAATGATTAATATCGACATTGGCAATAAGAAGCTTCACATTGCGAGAGAAATAGTGAACTTAACAACATATCGTTGGGAAATTAAAGATTTTAAAAGTTATCTATAAAAAATACTTGTAACTAAAGATAACACATCGTTCAATAGGTGCCGAGACTAACAACGAAAACAACATTTTTTTTCAAAAATCATTTTTATTCATCAATATAATCTCCTTTTAGAGTGATACAATCTTTCCAACGGCTTTCCAACATTTCTATACTATGTTTATAGAAGGATTTATCCTTTGCTTCAAAATAGGCTTCAGTTTCGGCAATGACCTCCTCATTCGAGCCAAATTTTTTTCCCTGGAGCATTCTTTTGAGATCAGCAAATAGCCAGTAGTCGCTGGGGGCTAAATCTGGCAAATACGGGGGGTAGGGAAGCAAATCAAAGCCCAATTCGTTCAATTTTGCCATTGTTTTCATGGACTTGTGGCATGGTGCATTGTCTTGGTGAAAAAGGATTTTTTTCTTCTTTATGTGCGGTCGTTTTGCTGCGATCTCCTCCTTCAAACGTACCAACAAGTCAATATAATAATCACTGTTGATCGATTTACCTTTTTCCAGGTAGTCAATGAAAATCACGCCATGTTTATCCCAAAAAGCAGACGCCATGACTTTGCCAGCAGACTGCTGCGTTTTTGGACGCTTTAGGCGGCTTTCGCCAGCCATGCGCCACTTAGATGATTGCCGATTCGACTCTGGAGTGAAATGATGTATCCATGTTTTATCCATCGTCACGTATCGACGCAGGAAATCCTTTTTATTGCAAGTAAATAGCGATAAACAGCTCTCTGAATCGTCGACTCGTTGCTGTTTTTGTTCCACTGAAAGCAATCGCGGCATCCACTTGGGAAAAACCTTTTTCATGCTCAATTTTTCATGAAGGATTGTAAATACGCTTCCAGATAATATTTGTGTCATTTCTGCAATCTCATGGACCTTTAGTTTGCGATTTTTTATTACAATTTTTAACACTTCACTCACATTTTTCTGTGTTACGGCTTCCAATGGCCTACCCGAACGTTCCGCATCGTTTGTGTCCGTACGACCAAGTTTAAACTCAGCATACCAACGACAAATCGTTGGTTTGGATGGAGAGGAGTCCGGATAATGTTTTTCAAGCCATAACTGGGCTTCTACGGTGTTTTTACCCATTAAAAAACAATGTTTTATCAACACGCGAAACTCGCTTTTTTCCATTTTTCAAACAAATTACAAAGTGACTTTACTCTAACCTCGATAACTCTGCTGTCTGTGATCCGATCGGCGTAAAATTTTCACACGTTTCATGTAAAGGTTCGCACTCTATGGAAACGGGGCCAGTTTGGTACTACTTGCACCATCTCTGGGTTAGTCTCAGGACTTATTGAACGATGTGTTATATTTTTAAATTTTCAGCCCAGTTATAACACACTTTGTTGTAGCATAAAGTTCAATAAAGTAATGACCAAGTTTTGACTGAAAAATTCAATTGTCGGATTACTAGATTTTACGAGATGTACTTCTAAAGCAAATATTTCTCACGAATTGGACTATAGGTAGCCATCTTAAAGATCAACGCTTTGCGAGTAAAATGTAACATTACCTCTAAAGTATATATAAATCAACGAAAAGTGCATACAATTCACGAATTTTTTTCCAGCTGTACCACCTGGCTATAAATTAATAGAAGTTCCAGCACCAGTTGTTTACTTACTCATAAAGGTCACTACCATTGATAATCTACAGTTGCATATCATTGGTCAAGATCAAAATTTGGTGAATTTTATTTTAAAATTGGAAATTATAACAAATTAAATCATTATTGTAATCATCGTGGTAATCGTGTATAATTATAAAAGTTTGCAGACTTATATTATTGAATGCGAAACATTGAGCGTGAAACGGCTGTGTCAAGGCTATATTAACAAAACTCCGTGCCGACGAACGATCAGTCAGAGATAAGGACTTAAACCTTTAATATCTCAAATCAATCAATTTCGAAAAACTTTTTATCTTAAAGTCAACCCTCTTAGATGCAAATGATCTATTGTTTTGTTATAATCGGAGGACACTTCAAGAAGTTCGCTACATATATGAAGTCGATTGCAAAATCAAGATAGCACTGCTGTTGAAAATACTAACTTAATCAACGATACTATATGCCATTTGCTTAACGAAATTTGATATGAGTAATAAATGTCACATGCTATAGAGATTGATAAATGTAAAAATTTTGGTTTAACTAATTTTATGAAAAGGCTAGTTCCATTTAGCCCAAGTCAAAATCTTGAGTATTATAGATGGTTGAATTTTTATAAAAATGTACAACTGATAAATACAGATGGTTATTTCTATGTATTGGGTGTACAACTGTGCTTCCGCCGTTTTGCAATAGATGGCTATAGCGGTAAGTGGTAGTTAAAATAAATAGATCATAGATGTCATACAATAAGCTTAGGTATTTGTAAACATAACGCCATCGAAATATTAGTCGATTTGTGTCTGCATCATAAAGTTATTCTCGATTAAACATGTCAGCTTACGAGCCAAATTCTCGTCATTTGCGGGAGGTTTTAATTTTCTGCTTTAATATGAAGAAATCTGCGACTGAGGCTCATCGAATGCTCTCAAATACCTATGGTGAGGCCGCTATTGGTGAAAGGACGTTCCAAGAGTGGTTTCAACGCTTCAAGAACGGCGATTTTAACGTCGAAGACCAGCATGGCGGTGGAAGAAAGAAGGTTTTCAAAGATGCAGAATTGGAGGCATTACTTTATCAAGACTCGTGTCAAACGCAACAAGAATTGGCAGGATCATTAGGAGTGTCGCAACAAGCCATTTCAAAACGCCTAAGAGTCATGGGAATGATTCAGAAACAAGGAAATTGGGTGCCGTACGAGTTGAAGCCGAGAGATGTTGAACGGCGTTTGTGTGTTTGTGAACAGCTGCTTTCAAGGCATAGACGGAAGGGATTTCTGCATCGCATTGTGACTGGGGACGAAAAATGGGTTCACTACGATAATTCCAAGCGCAGAAAATCATGGGAATATCCCGGCCATGCTTCTACGTCGACGGCCAAACCGAATATTCACGGTTCTAAGGTCATGCTCAGTATTTTATGGGACCAGCTCGGCGTAGTGAATTATGAGTTGTTAAAACAGACTGAAACAATCACAGGCGATCGTTATCAAACGCAATTAATGCGTTTGAGCCGAGCATTGAAAGACAAACGGTCGCAATACAACGAGAGACATGAAAGTGATTTTACAGCATGACAATGCTTGACCCCATGTTGCGAAAGTGGTCAAGACATACTTGGAATCTTTGAAATAGGAAGTCCTACCCCACCCACCGTATTCTCCAGACGTTTCTCCCTCAGCCTATTACTTGTTTCGATCAATGGCTTACAGCCTGGCTGACCAGCACTTCCGGTCTTACGAAGAAGTAAAAAATTGGATCGATTCGTGGATCGATTCAAAAGATGACCAGTTTTTTCAACGCGGAATTTGTATGCTGACCGAAAGATGGGAGAAAGTAGTGGCCAGCGATGGACAATACTTTAAATCATAAATGTATAACCAGTTTTTTTACAATAAAGCCTCGAATTTCGGAAAAGAACGGTGGAAGCAAAGTTGTACACCCAATATCAATATCATTAAGGGGTCTGTCTAGTAGCTCGCGCCGAAAAAAACGCGATTTTCGTGATTATTTCTTGGGATACTGGATAAAGGTAATGATATAAAAGTTATTAGGCTTAGTAAATACACTCTTGAAATACATTAAAAAAATTTTTTCTTTTATTTTATACATGTATTATGACCAAAAACGTCAGCCAAACGCAACACCTCGAAAAGTAGGTAGGTCCGCCTTGTTGATAAAATCTCGGAGCTGTGTTGTCTGAAACAAAAAAATCAAAGTGCTTTAGGTTTGGTATGACAATGGCTATGTCCCCTATGAATTTTATTCAGTTATTTTAAAAAATAAAAAAATGGTGAAGAAAAAACAAAAAATTTTCGAAAAACCGGTTTTTTTCGCCGATTTTTGAAAAAAAAATATAGTAAAATGCAAAATTTTTGAAAAAAATTTATAGGGGACATAGCGATAGGTTTAAAGAATATGTGGTTCAAATTTCATAAGGATCGGTCGAGTAGTTTCGAAAATTTCATCAACAAGGCGAGTAAAAACGTTGTTTCGAGAAAAACGCGTTTAAATTTTTTTTACATGAAATTCTTAAAAAAAAATTACTTACACCTAGTCAGCGATGCCTGGACCGTACAAAATTCCTTCAGATTGTTCGAAGAGTTGACTTTCTTCCAATCTTTTCTTTCAAAAGTGAGTTACTAGACAGACCCCTTAAGCACAATTTTCTGATTTGCCGAAGACTATCGTAAAATCGTCATCAATACTAGGTATGAATTCATTCTCACGAGATCCAAGGATGTTATAAATGCTGTTAGGTAGACAGCTATAAAAGCTATACAGAAGAGAAAGATTGACTAATATCTTAGAATGTTAAAATTAAACTTACAAAAACTGAATGGAAAAATTGTATGAATATCCACTGCTGCCTGAAACTTTCAAACACGTTCACACCGTTAGAACCTCAAATCAAATAGAGAAACATTCTAGCATTGTGGGTTTTCAAACAAATCGAAAAGATCAGCGGACTGCAAACACCAGTCACTTCGATCATTGTAATATAAGCAATGTAAAATTCTTTTGCAAAACTCATGGATCATATTCATGACAATTTAAATCTCACCCCTAATAATAATCAATCCGCCAATTTGTATGGCATGTCAGTCAAATTTTGAAATTTCTACTACGATAAGAAGACGATGAGACCATTGCTGAAGAGAAGTGATTAGAATTTCAGGTCAGTAATCTTAAATTTTAGTATTTTTATTTTAAATTCGTAATTATTGACCTCGAACTCTTTATATAGAATGATTTGAGATCAAACAGCACGATTTTGGCTTATTGTTTGTTATATTGGATCCACCAACTTAGATATAACATCCGTTATTTTAAAGTTTAGAATTCTATTTTCAGATTTGTAATACTCATACCCAAAAACCTTAGTATATACGATTTCGTTGCTACACCACAAAAACTCTATTATGTAAGTTTTCGTAGTCATATTTTGTGTTCATCATTTCGGCATATTATCTTAAATTTCGCAGTTTTTACTTCAGGTTTGAGTTCAGAGACCTTCAAAACATAATAATATGTCAAAATAATGAGTCATGTTCATGATAATTTTTTTAATACACACACCGTGGCCCACTTTAATCGACACACCTGAATGTCTCCGTTGGTATGTTGAATACAAAAAAATTGTTGTGATATAAGTTATTCAAGATAATGACGTCCAACTTTCTGCAATGTTGGTTTTAATCTTGTGATTAATTTTCAAGGTTATTTAATGGTCAAAGTCAATTTTTTTTTAATTTTGAACGCCTATTTTTGATACCGGATTAAAAAATAACGGGATATTTTATGTCCAAGAAGATCGTTTATAATTTTTTGAAGGGCCCTTGACAAGGTCAAATCAAAGTCAAATGTTAATTATGCTAAAAGCTGTTTTTTTGAATTCTCAGAGATTTATAGTCAAGAAGACAGTTGAGTAGATTTACGGACCAATGACATTGACGATTTGGCCTTCTTAGTCAAATGTAAAAGGCATTCGAAAAGTGACATTTTGAATAAATTTCACCTTTATCTATAATCTTATTTTTAACGTTATTCAGAAACAACGGCGTTGGTTAACATATGTTATGTTGGTTAGATAATAGTAGGTTATGTTTCCATTCGGGTGCTTGTTTAACGTGAGTCTCCTTGCCTCTCACGATCAGAGTATCTGTTGAATATAAGTCTTCTTGACTCTCACTTCTATTACAATTATCATAATGATCATGAAGAAATACAACAAATTTACAAATTTTTAAACGTCTAGGAATATTTTCAGAATTTGATAAGATTTGACAAGAATCCTGTATGCCTTTTTTACGTACACCGGAAAGAGTTGAAAATTTATACGTTTCTATTAGTATTGATATTTGATATTATTTTCAGATGTATAAATACTGTAGATTTGGTTTGGAGACATTTAGTTCAATTTTCTAGATTAGCCGGATTATTTTACGTCTTTGTTTTACAATAAAATTTGAAAGAGAAAATTTTAAATAAGGTTAGAAAAGAAATAAAATAAATTAAATAAAGAGAAAAAGTTTAAATAAAGTAATAGTCTACTACTATTACTACTTCGGGAGATTTTTTATCAACAATTTTTGTTTATTTCATTAAACTTCAAATTCAAATTTAAACTTTACAGTCTAATTTTAAAGTTAAATTTGTACAATGGTTGAGTGTCCTGATGAAATTGTTAACATAATAAGGGTTCTAGGACAATGTAATAATAATTATCATTTAGCGACAAGGTGATGCACTGAACAATTTCTAAACAGGAGGTACCCTAACGATAGGGCCATACAAAGACTAACTCAAAAAGCTCGTAATGGATATCTTGTTCGCTAACGCAAACATCGCAATTACAATGAAAATGATGCTCTTGCCGTATCACAGTAACTGTTTATATTGATCCTCACGTTAACAGCCGTGTGATTGAGCGAGAAATTGGCACACGAAAAACAACGGGTCTAAGAATTCTGGAAGGTCTCAAATATCATCCATACCACATCTCATTAGTTCATGAATCAGGGTCAAATCATATTTAAAAACAAATTGAATTCTGCTAATAGACTTTAAGAAAGATAGAAGATCTAGAATTTTAGATACATGATATTTTCTGATAAGGCAAAGATTTATAGTGATGGGTAATTTAATAGGCACAATTGCCATTATTGGTCAAAACCGATGGAGCCTTATGGTTTGGTGTGGTACAATAAATGATTATTTGATTGATCCCAATTTATTTACAACAAATGTTGATAAAGATAGCTATTTGGAATTGCTAAAAGATCGATTACCAGAAATGTTAGTAAATGGTTTCAGCAAAATGATGCAGCATTGCACTATGCTCGAATAGTACGTGACTTTTTAAATCAAAATTATAATTGAAGATGGATTGTAAAGGTAGGTCCAATTAACTAGCCTTCTAATTCACTACACTTGACATCTCTAAGTTTTATTCGTGAGGATCCGTAAAAAAAGCTGTTTTCACGGAAAGATCCACAATAAGAGAAGACATGATAAATCGTGTCAATCAAACTTTCGCAGGAATTCCCGAAGAGATTTTGCTAAAAACAGAACGTCACTTTCAAACACATTTACATTTGAGTCTTCAAGCAAATGGAATTGCTTGAAGACTGAGGTTATTTTAAATTAAGGGCACATTCGCCTTTGAAATTAAAAAAAAAAACACTTTTTAAAAATTTTATAATGAAAAACCTATTATATTTATTGACAAAATTTCTTTTGAACATTGTTAAACAGTCTCTAAAGAATATAAAAAAAATTTTTTTCATTTCTAGTTTCCCTTGGCTGCTGTAGAGGGCGTCATCCAAAAGTTACTTTTCAAACGGTAGGACATATTGTAGACCTCCTGTAACAGATTTTTGAAAAATTTAAAATGGATTATATTCTTGAGACTCAAAACTATACAATAAGCTTCTAAAACTCATACTTTTTCATATTTTGAAGTTTTTGTATGTATATTTCTGAAAAATGCGAAAAAACGACATTTTTTGGGGGTAAGTCACCCCCGTTAAAAAAAGGAAGGGGTATTTTTATAAACTTTTTGAGGCTTATTGTTTACTATTTTCAATAAGTAATCGAATGCTCTTTGGTTTTTTTAAAACGGTTGAGTAGATTCGGAGAAAAATGTCCTACCAGTTTAAAAAAGGTAGTTTCGAGAAAAACGCGTTTAAAGTTTTTTTACCATAATTACTCATGGGCATACGCTGTTACAAATATAGCTGTAACTTTTTTTCTATTACGAATTTCTTGATGAAATTTTAGGAGGCAACTTTTGAACGTATATAAAATCGAAATATGTAAAAATCTCAAAATCGATTTTTTGAAAATTTCAAAGGCGAATGTCCCCTTAAAGTAGCACTCAAAACGCGATAAGCAAAGGAACTCATGGTGAACGAGTTTCTAAAACATGAGAGGTAAGGGAACTCACGTTAACTAAGTACCCCAAAGGAAACATAACTTATTTCAAGCACACCGTTATTTCTGCGAAACGCTATAAGTAAGATTATAAACAGAAACGTAATTTTTTATTTGAAATTTTACTTTCAAATGGCTTTTACAGTTGACTTAAAAGGTCAAATCATCAATTTTACTGGTTTATAAGCCATCTAAACTGTATTTTTAATCATAAATCTTTAAAAATTCCAAAAAAAAAAAATAACTTTTGTTGACCCGCTCGTAGTCATAATGAAAAAAAAAAAGATCGATACGTTTACATTTAGTCTCGAGAAAATTAAATAAATTAATATTAGGTACGCAACTAAGTTCTCGCTGTTTTTCTTGATATAAATGCAACTTTATTATAAAAAATGGTTACAAATGAATGATTCGAAGTGTTACCCATCGCTAGCTACAACTTTTTCCCATCTTTCTGGCAGAGCTCGAATATCGTTACAGTAAAAGTGTTCATCTTTTGAAGCTATCGACAAATCAAGCCAATTTTTGGTATCTTCATATGAGCGGAATTGCTGATTAGCCAGACCATGTGCCATCAAATAGAACAAGTGATAATCGGACGGCGCAATATCTGGGGGATATGAGAGGTGGGGTAAAACTTCCTATTGAAGCGTTTCCAACAAAGTTCCAACGAGTCTGTCAACGTGAGGCCGGACGATGTCATGCAGTAGAGTCACTTCTTCGTGCCTCTGCTCGTATTTTGACCGTTTTTAGTGCTTGGCTCAGTCGTATCAATTGAATTTGATACCGTTGCCCAGTGACGGTTTAATTTGGTTTCAACAGCTCATAATAAATAACACCCACCTGGTCCCACCGAATACACAGCATAACCTTCGCAGCGTAATATTGGGCCGAGCCGTCAGCGTAAAAGCATGACCTGGCAGTCTCTATGACTTTCTTCTTGTTGAGCCGCTATAATAAATCCATTTTTCATCACCTGCCACGAGACGATGAAGAAAATCCTTCCTTTTTTGCCGCTGGAGCAGTTATTCGCAGGCCAAAAGAACGATGCTCAACGTCCCTTGGCTTTAAATCATAAGAAACCCATATTTCCTGATTTTGAATCATTTCCAACGCATGCAATCACTTTGAAATAGCTTGGTGGATAACTTCTAATACTGAAGCAAGCTTGTTTTCCATTTAGCGTGGATCCTCGTCGAGCGATGCCTTAAATTCAGCGTCTCCAAATATTTTTGGCCTTCCTTCACGCGGACGGTCGTCAATATCGGAATCATCGCTTTTAAAGCGACGGAACCAATTACGACACTTTATTATATCAAGAGCAGCATCTCCTTAAAAGTTTTGGAGCTCCTGATGTGCTTCAGCCGCTGTTTTCTCCGAATGAAAGAAAAAAAGCAACACTTCCTGCAAATGACGATTATTTGGTACAAAATGAGATATTTTTTACAATCAAAAGTATATGACGCCAAAAAAATATAAGGAACACTTACAAAACCTAAATTTGCTTTTTAACCGATTGATAAAAAGTATCTTGAGATTAAATTTCAAGACATCATTATTTATAAAAACAAAAATAAAATCTTCGGTCACATTTTATCATCAGAAGGATTACGTCCGAACCCTAAAAAAATTAAACTACAGTTGCATGCAGAAGTATCCGGTCAAAGATAAGTTTGCAATCAAAAGATATATAAAGAGTGCAATGAAGAAACATAAATGTATCATCGTAAAGCCTTCTTAATGTATATTAAAAATATGTAATTCAATAATGATATATATCAATTGATAATTATATATGATAAAAATAACGATTCTCGCTTTTTCATAAGTGTTCGGCCAAATCTTAGAAAGTCATGACTTGTTTTATTTTGTTTATGTTATTGGCCACGAAGGAATGTAAACATCAAGAGCCATTTCTTTTGTATTGTAAAATTGTATTACACCATCAAGATGCCTAAACACATGTCTTTAGATATACGTAAAGTTGTTATGAAGTTACACAACGGAGGTAAAGTTTTGCGCGAAGCAAAACTAGTATTTTAGTAATTGGTAAATCGAACGAATTCTGCAATTATTGCACGAACAAATATTGCATGTTAGTAACACTAACAATAAGACAATTTGGCTGACATAAGTAAAAGTACTGTTTCATACAGACTGACGAAAGTGAAACTTTTTGGACGTATTGGAGTTAAAAAGCCACTAATTAGTAAAAAAATAAGTAGGTCAGATTAGAATTCGCAAAAACACACAAGAGTTAAACTATTAAAGATTGAGAGAAAGTGCTTTTTTCAAATAAAACTGAATTAATTTCTTTAGAAATAATAACAAAAGGACATTCGACGACTAAAACGCAGTATTAATGATACTCGATATCAAATACCAACTGTAAGGCATGGTGGAGATAGCATTATGCTTTGGGATGCATTTTCTTAGAAAAGGGTGAGCCCAATTTCTAAAAATTGAAATCAGTATGGACTCTGCTGATTAATAAGATATTTTATCAGAAAAAATGCTACGTTATGTTTGTAAAAATATATCGCGAAGATCAGCAGGATAATGATCCAGAACATCAATCGTAACGTCTTCAAGATTTTTTTAGCCAAAAGAATATCCGAATTTTAGAGTTGCTGAGTCAATAACTAGACCTTAATCCCATCGAGTATCTGTGCAAGAGCTAAAACTACAAATAGTAACTGAAAATTGTGTTAATAAAGCTGCTTTATGCGAAAAGTTCAAGAAAAATGGACAAATATTTTTAAGATAGAATCGTCAAACTTATTTAATCAATGCCTCACCGATGTGCTATAGCTTCAAAAGATATGCTACTAAGTATTTAAAAAATGTAACGTTAATTACCTATTATTATCATTTATTCTTCAGTTACCGGGTTTCTTCTTTGTATTTAGTACATAATTTAAACTTAGCCGCATACACATGAAAAAGCTAATCCACTTAATCACAAAATTGTCTTTGGTCGGACATTTTTACGTGCAACTGTATATCGGCTTGAGAGATCGAGTTTCTTCGATTCGATTGCAATTACTTTTATTATCCGTTGATTGCAGACACAAGTTTTTTATAGCTTTACTACTCTTCTCAACATAAGCGCATGTCAAACTAGCCTACTTTGCCTTCTTTTTTTGTGGACTAAACGTTAATATTAAATTTAAGCATTATTTAGGCATCTGCTTAAACTTTTTCTATGTTTTTCTCCTTGCACTTATGCAATAAAATTATGCAAATACCATATTTGCCTTCTTTAGCATTACGTGACTTATGGCTATTTCCAAAACTCAAAAAACCATTTAGAAGTCATTACTTTGACTTGAATAAGGAGGTACAAGTTGAAACGAAGCGTATTTCGATGTTCGTTCCGGAAAATAATATTTTAGACTATTTTCAAATAAAGAGAATATTTTTTTTTATAAGCAATAGTACTATTAGATACTCTGTCTTGCCGGTTCGTAAAAATATGTTTAAAATACTAGGTGATTGGTAATTCAACCTTTTCCTTTAAAAAGAGGATACAAGGGTGGTTCAATAAGTACCCGTGTTAGAAATGAAGACACGGTTTTTTCAAATAATTTTTTTTTATTTTTCAACATAGTCCCTTTTTAGAAAAATACAATTCCCCCAACGTACCTGCCATTTTTTTAACTCCTCCAAAAAATAGGATTTGTCGAACTCTCCAAAATACGCCTCTGTCTCGGCGATGACTTCCTCGTTTGAGCTAAATTTTTTTCCCGCAAGCCATTTCTTCATGTTAGGGAACAAGAAAAAGTCGCAGGGAGCCAGATCGGGTGAATACGGGAGGTGCGGCAGCAATTCATAACGCAATTCATGCAGTTTGGCGGCGACAACTCCAGATAAATGTGCTGGTGCATTATCATGGTGTAACAGCACCTTCTTTTTCGCCAAATGCGGCCGTGTCTCCTTCAATTTTTTGTCGAAACGGTCCAATAACTCACTGTAGTATTATCCAGTGATCGTTTTTCCTTTTTCTAAGAAATCCATTAGGATGACGCGGTCCGCATCCCAAAAAATTGTCGCCATGACCTTTCCGGCTGATGGGACCGTCTTCGCCTTCTTTGGAGCAGATTCATCGGGAGAAATCCATTGTTTTGATTGTTGCTTAGTTTCTGGCGTGTAATGATGAATCCAAGTCTTATCAACGGTGACAACTCGACGCAAAAACTCCTTGATCTCGCTTAAATTGCTCCAAACACTGCTTCGAAGTTAACAGCCGCATCCGCTTGTTATCCACCGTGAGCAATCGCGGCACCCATCGGGCCGACAATTTTTTCATCACCAACTTATCATGTAAAATATTAATTGCCGTTCCGGTCGACACACCTACGGCCTCTGCTACTTTGCGCACTTTCGTTCGTCGATCAGCGAGAATCATGTCATAGACTTTTTGAATGATTTCCTCGGTAACCACGTCTGCCGGTCGTCCTGGTCGCTCCTCATCACAAACGGATGTTCGCCCACGTTTAAATTCGTTGAACCAATATCTAACTGTTGTCGTAGATGGCAAAGTGTCCCCATAAACAGCATCCAACTTTGCTTTTATCTCCTCGCATTTTTTTCTATCCAAAAACAAAAAGCGAATTACCGAACGATACTGCTCTTTTTTCATCTTAGCGAAAATCACGAAACACGTCTTACTCGAATGGCTGCCAAATCCAAACTAACCTATTAATCAGTCTGAAATTCGTTTTACCGTCGTTTGATAGATGGCAGCACACGATGACAATACCAACTTCCCTCAGGAACGCCCCCCGTCGTCAAACACGGGTACTTATTGAATCGCCCTCGTATACTAAAAGTTAACTATGACGGTTTTAGAATGTATTTTAAATTTTCCGACTTGTTTACAAAAACAATTAATTATTAAAAAACTCATCTATGTTACATGCGGGGGAATACGCATCCAATAAAATTTTAATTTTTATTTTAATGCGGAACCCACTAACCTGTCTCGTACGGGCCCGCTCGCGCATCGCGAACTGGAAATAGTCCTTACCGTCACGACTCACGGGGATCGGACGAGTTGGCGCCTCTGCCGATAAATATATAGGGAAAATTGCAACATGCTATACATTTTAGTACTTTAAACCTTATCTTATTTGTAACTGCGAGGGATTGCTAAGACAGGGCCCCTGTGCTTCCAAATCTTGAAGTCAATCAAACACGTATATGCTTGTATGAATATATTTTTATTAGGAAATCCCAGGATGTGCTGGCATACAGGTCGATACAGATTTATTCTCTGGATTTCACGAAAATATACGCCACGGTTGCGTGGCGTATATTATTATATACTATTATAAAGGTTAGACTGTACACTATCTTTTGTCAAAAACTTAGCGTCATTAGTAAATAACAAGTTGATTAAAAATCAAGTTGAAAATGGACAATCAAAGTGAGCATTATCGGCATATTTTATTGTTTTACTTCCGAAAGGGCAAAACTGCGGTGCAAGCTCGGAAGAAATTGTGTGAAGTTTATGGTGAGGACTGCCTTACTGAACGCCAGTGTTAGCGTTGGTTTGCTCGCTTTCGTTCTGAAAATTTTAATGTGCAAGATGCACCACATACTGGTCGACCAACCACTACTGATGACGACAAAATAAAGGCGTTAATCGAAACTAACTGGCATATGACAACTCGAGAGATAGCAGAGAAGCTCGGTATATCGAATTCAACGGTTTACTTGCACTTACAACAGCTTGATTACGTTAACAAACTAGATGTTTGGGTTCTTGACGAATTAAAGGAAATTCACCTCACCAAACGCATTAACATATGCGACTCTTTGCTGAATCGTAACGAAAACGACCCATTTCTAAAAAGAATCATAATGAGTGATGAAACATGGATTGTGCACGATAATGTAGTCCGAAAACGATCATGGATCAAGCAAGATAAGCCCCCACAATCGACATTCAAAACCAATATTAACCAAATGAAGATTATGCTTTCCGTGTAGTGGGATTACAAAGGTATAGTATACTTTGAGCTGCTTCCGAGAAACCAAACTATTGATACGAATGTCTACTATTGTCAACTATCGAAATTGAACGAAGCAATCAAGAAAAAACGCCTTGAACTGGCCAATTGCAAAAGTGTGATGTTCCATCATGACAACGCCCGACCTCACACCTCTTTGATAACCCGCCAAAAATTAATGGAGCTCAATTGGGAACTGATGCCACATCCACCCTATACATAGCCCTGACTTAGCACCTTCAGACTATTATTTGTTTCACTCCCTTAAAAACCATTTAAATGGTAAAACTTTTGATTCCGATCAGGCTGTTAAAAATGAGTTGGACCAGTTCTTCGCTTCTAAAAACCAAGGCTTGTTCGAACATGGAATTTTTTAACTTACCGCAAGATGACAAAAGGTCATCCAACAAAACGAGCAATATATCATTGATTAATGTTTGTTGTTAATATAAATAAATTCACTTGGAAAAACATGAAAAAAACGACATTAATTATCAAACATCCCAATACTTCACACGTCCACTTAGCACGCCGCTAATCTCTCCCTTTATAATTATTTTAATTTCACAACAAGGTTAGAACATACCGAGAACGATCACAAAACTCTGAACACCCGTATTCTGAAACTACGAACGGTCAAAACTCTCGAAAGGCAAAAAAAAAAAAAAACTTTTGGTCGACGAACTGACGAACTCCCAAATTAGCGATCTACCTAAAAACTCTTTTAAATTGACGAACGAAAAAAAACTCTCATTTAGTTGACGAATTGCCAAACGCCAAAAAAACTCTTTCCGAAAATCACTCGAAAACTCTCGCAGGCCCACTCTTCCCCAATACTTAAAGACTTAGGAGACATTGTGGGGATTTTCGCCTATTAGGCATCAAGATAATTCTTTAAGGCCTCCCAAGCCTCCTTCTTCCAACTAAAATACAACTTTGGTTCATTTATTCCTCTAAGTGTGTGTGTGCGCCGAGAAGAGTTGGGTTTCTAGGCTCTCTATACGTGTATTGGAAGAATTTTATTCTCTAATTAAAAGTATAAGGTTATTTTCCATGTCTCCTGGATTTTTCCATAGGAGTCAACTTGCAGTGTTGCTGCAAGCATTACACATTTTGTATAGAAACCAACACATTCACACATTCACTAAACATTTATATGTTGTATTTATAATTAATCTATTAAAAGTTTAATTTAATTAATTTTAGTTTTAATTTCAATAATTTAATTCATGATTAATGATGATTAATAATTTTATTTTTTATAAATATTATTTTAATTTAATTTTTTATATTAGGTTGCTGCAGATGAAATGGCCGATTTAGTAATAAATTTTTAAACAGCTGTCACTTTTTATAAAGACAATTTATCTAATTAAAATAGGTATCAATAGATGCAACACACTTTTTTTAACGAAATACAAGTACATTTATTCCAGTTTTGTAGAAGTACGAGTTTCTGGTTCGAAGAAACTCCTCAAAGGCATTTTTGACAGCAGCTTCATTATTAAATCTTTTTCCTGTCAAAAAGTGATCTAAATATTTAAAGAAATGGTAATCTGTTGGTGCGAGGTCTGGTGAATATGGAGGGTGAGAAATAGTCTTATAGCACAACTAGTTTAATTTTTGGACCGTTGTTCTCGATATATTAAGTCGTGCGTTATCATGAAGCAGTATCACTTCATCCCTGTTGACAAGCCTAGGTCGTTGGACTATCAATTTCTGATGCATTTCATCCAGTTAAGCACAGTATTTCTCAGCATTGATGGTTTCGCCAGGTTGCAGGAACGAATAATGGATAACTCCAGCTACAGACAACCAAACAGTTACCATTATTTTCTTTGGATGAAGGCTTGGTTTCGGCATGTGTCTTGGCGCTTCATCGGCATCTAGCCATTAGGCCGATCGGCGACGATTATCGTATAAAATCCACTTTTCATCGCAGGTCACAATTCGGTGCAAGAACGGTTTCTTTTTGTTGCGGGAGAGAAGAGAACTTGAAATCTCCATTCGACACGTCATGTTTTGCTCGGTAAGATCATGCGGAACCCATTTGTCAAGCTTTTTCACTTTTCCAAGTTGTTGCAAGTGGCGGCAAACTGTCGAATTGTGAACGCCTAATTTCTCGGCAAGATCCCTTATGGTTTTGCGGGGGTCAGACTCCACTAATACACGCAGCTCGTCGTTATCGATCGATGGTCCTGGGTGTCCACGTGGCTCATTTCCAAGGTCCATATCTCCGGATCGAAATTTTTCGAACCACCGCCAAGTGGTTCGTTCGCTAACTGTATCAGGCCCAAATGCGCTGTTGATATTTCTCGTTGCTTCCGTTGCGTTGTGCTCTAATTTAAATTCGTATAGTAAAAGTAGCTGTTTTGGATTCACTTCTATGTTCACTTTCTCTTTTTGTTTTTACGATCACTATGAAGTGCAAAACAGAAATGACTTCAGAAACCAAGGTAGCAGTATTTATACTTCAATATATCATATCATTTGCGCCGCCTTGTGCTAACATAATACACTAAAATTGCAGCCAACTTTATGTCATTGCTAAATCGGCCATTTTATCTGCAGGAACCTAATAAATATTATTTTAATTTCTACGTCACGTAACAATCTACTTCAAATTATTTTTTCTTAAAGCTGAACCATCAATAATTCCTTAAAGAAAAAAAAAAAAACTTGTCCAAAATTCGCATAGTTTTAGATTTATAAAGAGTCTGAAGTGATATAAATAATTCTTTTTTTAAATTAGTAATAATTCAAGTAATATAATGATTCTTTTTTTAAATTATTCATAAAACGAGGACTATTCCTTAAAAATAGAATTATCTGAAAACTGATGTATAAATAACTGAGATTAATTCCTTGTTTCATTAGCTTGATAAAAAGGTTCAACGATTAACTTTTACAAACAAAATATTTGTAAAAAAAAATATGCAATAAACCGCGCAGATAAGAGATTTTCTTGTTTCATGCACAATATCATATTGCAGCAAGTATTTTTTAAGGAGTAAGGCCATTCTAGAATTTAGGAAAAATCTTCTTTTTGGTTTAAACAATATTTTTAAGTTATAAAAATAATATTTAGTTGGTTGTAAATAAAAAATAAGTTTTCAAACGGTTTAATTCTTTATTTTGTCGAAGTACCTCGAGGTGCGTACGAAGCCCAATGAATCACTCACGGCGTTTAGAATCTTTATATAAATTAAGATAAGCAAATAACTTTGGAGACTAAAATTATAAAACGTTTAAACGTATCGTAATTTACAGGCCTATGAAAATTTTACTGACATAAAAACTTTTGTTTTTATACGTTAGTTGTTGCTAAATAAATCCTCGAGAAAGAAATCCTATTACTTTTACTGTACTTGCTAAATAAATTGTTAAAGAAATGTAAAATAAATGTAAAACTGTAACCATTTACTTTTGACCTCTGGAAAACTAGAACTTACTTTATTAAAAATGATCTTATTATAACCCCTTTGAAGAAACAGATCGAATTACCAATCATTCGCGACGATATTTTAAACAATCTTAAACTAATATCAGACTATGTTGCTTGTTAACGCACCAGTAAGTGAGATAAATTTGTTCCATTTCAGAATAAATCAATACAGTGTAATTAAACTTAGTAAAAACTTAATGAAACATTATAGTTTTTTTATATTGTAATATATATAATATCTTACTTGAATTTTTAAATTTGATACTTTCTGTTGATTCTAAGATTATTTTTCTTTCTTTATGCATATAAATTGGTAATAATATTTTTGTATATTTTTTATTCTGCTGTATATTACTTATTTCTTTATGATTTGAATTAAAAACTTTTTTTATTCTAATTCGATATTCTACTTGATTTTTGTTTAGTTGCTTTTTATATATTTCAAGTAATTTATTAATTCGATGTATGTATAACATATTATTTTTTTCTTTATATTCTTCTATTTTTTTTAATGTATCCAAAAGTAGATGAAATCTATAAAGATAATAAAAAATAACTTAAAATATAAACTTTGATTCCGAATGGCTTACTCAATTACTTACTAATTTAAACATTTATGCAGACTATCCCTTATAACACATCGTTCAATAAGTCCCGAGACTTACCCAGAGATGGTGCTAGTAGTACTAAACTGGCCACGTTTTCATAGAGTGCGAACCTTTACATGAAACGTGTAAATATTTCACGTCGATCGGATCACAGACAGCAGAGTTATCATAGTTAGAGTAAAGTCACTTTGTAATTTGTGTGAAAAATGGAAAAAAGCGAGTTTCGCGTGTTGATAAAACATTGTTTTTTAATGGGTAAAAACACCGTAGAAGCCCAGCAATGGCTTGAAAAACATTACCCGGACTCCTCTTATCCGAACCAACGATTTGTCGTTGGTATGCTGAGTTTAAACGTGGTCGTACGGACACAAACGATGTGGAACTTTCGGGTAGGCCATTGGAGGCCGTTACACAGGAAAATGTGAGTGAAGTGTTAAAAATTGTAATGAAAAATCGCAAAGTGAAGGTCCGTGAGATTGCAGAAATGACACAGATATTATCTGGAAGCGTATTTACAATCCTTTATAAAAAATTGAGCATGAAAAAGGTTTTTTCCAAGTGGGTGCTGCGATTGCTTTCAGTGGAACAAAAACAGCAACGAGTCGACGATTCAGAGAGCTGTTTATCGCTATTTACTCGCAATAAAAAGGATTTCCTGCGTCGATACGTGACCATGGATAAAACATGGATACATCATTTGACTCCGGAGTCGAATCGGCAATCATCTGAGTGGCGCATGGCTGGCGCATGGCTGGCGAAAGCCGCCCAAAGCGTCCAAAAACGCAGCAGTCTGCTGGCAAAGTCATGGCGTCTGTTTTTTGGGATACACATAGCGTGATTTTCATTGACTACCTGGAAAAAGGTAAATCGATCAACAGTGATTATTATATTGACTTATTGGTACGTTTGAAGGAGGAGATCGCAGCAAAACGACCGCACATGAAGAAGAAAAAAATCCTTTTTCACCAAGACAATGCACCATGCCACAAGTCCATGAAAACAATGGCAAAATTGAACGAATTGGGCTTTGATTTGCTTCCCCACCCCCCGTATTCGCCAGATTTAGCCCCCAGCGACTACTGGCTCTTTGCTGATCTCAAAAAAATGCTCCAGGGAAAAAAATTTGGCTCGAATGAGGAGGTCATTGCCGAAACTGAAGCCTATTTTGAAGCAAAGGATAAATCCTTCTATAAACATGGTATAGAAATGTTGGAAAGGCGTTGGAAATATTGTATCACTCTAAGAGGAGATTATATTGATAAATAAAAATGATTTTTGAAAAAAAATGTTGTTTTCGTTGTTAGTCTCGGGACTTATTGAACGATGTGTTAAATAACTTAATGATACAGGTATACAGTGTCAAATTGGTACGAAATCATAAGAAGCCTATGCCTCTTTTATTCAATCGTTGTTTATGTAAATTTAAAACAAAAATGATGACTGAAAAACTGTAAATTACAAATCGACAAAAAATTTTAATAAAATTAAAATTTCCGTTTTTTTTTCTTGAGTTGAAAAAAATAGGGCGTAGCAAACCCGTACACAGCAAAAAAGGTGCCCAAAATTAAATTGAATATAGTGTGGATTGTTGAGCGCTAAGTAGCAAAATTAACTACCAAGTTTATTTATAGATTCGAATATAAAATTTTCGTGAACTCCAGAAGAAGTTCCATGGGAGAACTGACCGCGCGGGTTCGCGGTCACTTTGGCAACAATTGCTAATTGGAGAAAAAAAGTGGAAGAGAATAAATAAGAAAGATTTAAATCTAATATATTTTAGTTACAACGCACTTAGAGAAATTTATTTATAAAAAAAAGAAAAAGAAAATATAATATTGAGGGTTCTCATTCGCTACATACACGCCACATTGTCGCTACAAATCGAACTCTGACCTGCTACATTCACTCCGCACACTCGTTACGCCGACACAAAAGAAGAAAATAAATTTATGTCCGAAAAAACCCTACCACCATCGCTCTTCTTGATCGCCAAAAATAAAAATGAAAAAAAAAGTATATGTCGATATGATGTGGATAGCCGACACAAAATTTGTAAAATGCCAACCGTGTCTTTAAAACTTACGGTAAGCTATACGAGTATAAATATAGAGGAAGAGGAAGAAAGAGACAGTTAGAGACATAGAGAAAGAAGAGATTAGAATAAATTTTTTTGAGGCTACGGGATACGATCTCATATAGCCCTGAGAAGATAATACAGGTAGTTGCAATTAGTACAATAAGTATTAAACTTAAGATGATTACTTAAATTACATAACAAATGCTGAAATAGTATTATATTTTATGCACATGGAGTTCCGCAAAGCAATCGCTATCGCACACAGTTATGGTTTCCATAATATATGAGTAAATAAACTATAAATATTAACTACACTTTTAGCAAAATTTAAGGAGCACAACAAAATTCTAAATTTTTTGATAATTTTTGACAGGTTGCATCTCAGTGAAAAATGGTTGTACCGAGACTTTAAAAAAAGCATTTTAAAGCTCTAAGATTCTAGTTTTGAGATCTTTTGACAAAACTTTTCAAAAGCTACGGTTGTTAAATACTCTAAAGTAATAGCACGAAAAGAAAATTTTGCAAATTTTTTGCGATATTTTTCTCAGTCCATGGACTTAGGAAGATTTTTTTTAATTAAACCATCATACAGAGCTGATAGCCTGCTTATTCAGCTTTAATTTCCTTTTTCTAATTTTTCACTACATTGATTCCTTTCGGAGATATCTGACTTTGAATGCAAAAGGATCCTTTTGTCTTTGACCATTGATATCTCAGCAACCGATAATTGGACAGAAAACTGAAGGGTTGTTTCGAAATTCGGAATAAATTTCCTAAAAAATCCCATAGCGTTATTTAAAAGAAAATTTTTTTTAAACCCTGATATTAACTTGGAAAAGGTTAAAAAAAGTCACTTTTTCTGTTGTTTTGAAAAATCAACTGCATTTTTGCTAATTTTGATGAAACCGCTAATGTTCTTAAGAATTCTTTTACCACAATGTACCCCTCATAGCTTTGTGAAGTGTCGGATCGATCCATCGAACGGTTATTCCGAAACGATTGATCAAAATTTCCGAAAAAATTAAAAGAGCAAGATTTATCTTTTTAAGGACCTTGTAATTATCTTAAAAATGGAAAAAATTAACTTTCTTTTACTTTTCCCACAATCGCTCATCTCTCACTCTTTGAATTTAGAAACAAAAAAAAATTTTTCCAAAAAAATTTTTCTAAAAAATTTTTTTTTCCAAAATTATTTTTTAAGAAAAAAAAATTACTGATCCATTTCTGAAATTCTCGATCCATTTGTATCTTAATTTTTAACCTAAAAATCGATTAAATTAATCATGAGTTGATACCCCCAAGGTATACCGAGTACTCGTAATACGAAATTCTGGGCAGTAAATTCTGTACTCTAAACAACAGAAAAAGTGACTTTTTTTAACCTTTTCCAAGGTTATATCAGGGTTAAAAAAAAATTTTCTTTTAAATAACGCTATGGGATTTTTTAGGAAATTTATTCCGAATTTCGAAACAACCCTTCAGTTTTCTGTCCAATCATCGGTTGCTGAGATATCAATGGTCAAAGACAAAAGGATCCTTTTGCATTCAAAGTCAGATATCTCCGAAAGGAATCAATGTAGTGAAAAATTAGAAAAAGGAAATTAAAGCTGAATAAGCAGGCTATCAGCTCTGTATGATGGTTTAATTAAAAAAAATCTTCCTAAGTCCATGGACCGAGAGACATATCGCAAAAAATTTGCGAAATTTTCTTTTCGTGCTATTACTTCTAAGTATTTAACAATCGTAGCTTTTAAAAAGTTTAAGACAAAAGATCTTAAAACTAGAATCTTAGAGCTTTAAAATGCTTTTCATAAAGTCTTGATACGACCATTTTTCACTGAGATACAGCCCATCCAAAATTACCAAAAAATTTAGAATAATTTTTTGCTTCTTTAATTTTTGCTATAAGTGTATAATTGTACTACAAACTAAAATTAATTACAAACTAGCTTGAATCACATAAACATCAGTCAAAACCTTTAGGCACTCTCAACTTGTATAATGTAGTAAACGACCAAGAAAGGTATCATGAAGAACAGGTTTCAGCATTAGGTTTATATCATATGACACCCGAAGATGCCATCGTATAGCTTCATATATCAGTAGGCGTTTATGCACTAGAGTTCTGAATGACTGGGAAAAACAGATGTCAAAATTTTCAATCTTATCTGCAATAGAATTAATAAATTTTGATGCTGTAACGTGAAATAATCTCTGTACTGCTTCCGTACGGGATCTAGTAAGAGCAGCGGTGGTGACAGTCGACTAGCCGATGACTGACGAGGTATAGAGTTTGAGCGCAGTGCAAAGAGTCTGGCTCGATAAAAAGGTTGTCCAGACGAGATAATGTTAAAAGCTAGTACAACTAGAATGAGTAAGAGTATGTTTTCAACCGATAGCCAACCGAGAGAGAGGCAATATGAAGTCACAGGTGCTCTCAATAGAATATAGCCATAAACAAAACGAACACAAGCGTTGAATAAGCGTTGAAGTTGCGTTTTGTTCCTGAGTACAGCTGTTGAATACTACATATACATAGTCAGAATGCGGAAAAATTAACGACTCTATCAATCGTTGTCGCAGCTTATGCAAGAGTGCGTGTCTAAAACAGCTTAAAGAGTAAAGCGCACTACGTACGCGATTAGCAATTTGACGAACCTGATTTTTTGAATTTAGAGTAAGAGTGAGACAGATCCCTAGGTCAGAAATGTGATCTGTACATTGAATATGAGTCTCATCTACAATGAGAGCTGGTAGGGCACTAAAATCGATAATTGTCGTGTAGAGTTGACTGTTATAAATAATTTATTTAGTCTTACTAGAATTCAGTTTGATTAAATTCCACTGAGCTCAGTCAAAGACCTCTCTAGTATTTTCGTTAAGCTTAAGCATAAATACATGAAGTTCCAATGGTCGACAATCAAAGTAGATACGTATGTCATCAGCATAGATCCCATGTTTTAAATACTTGAGTACTCTTGGGAGGTCGTTGATCAAAATAGTAAAAAAAAAAAAAACCAAGTACTCTATCCTGTGGAACCCCGGCAAAAGTCTCAACCGGATGGGAGAAAGTTCCATCTTCAGCTCTCATAGCTTGTTACTTCCCGGACAAATAGCTAGAGAACCACCTAATTACAGTGTCAGAGCAATTGAGTGCCCTCAGTTTTCTTAACAAGAATTTGCGTGAAGCTGTATCAAATGCATTAGTGGAGTCAAATAGTATTAGTAGTGTGACTTTTTACTGATACTAAACAGCACAGCGCACATTTTACTCACCAAACATCTACGAAAAATACTGATACAACAACAAAAAATCGATCACTCGATCGATTTCCAAATCGAGAACTAAGTTGTTTGTCAATAGATGGCTCCAGCAGTAAGTGCTTGTCAATTTTGACATCCAAACGACATGAAGCAAGGTTAGACATATGGTAAGTAAATCGCTTTGGCAGATTAGTGATTTTGTTTTGGCGTTATATACTTTTGATTGTGGAAAATATCTCATTTTGTACCAAATAATCGTCATTTGCGGGAAGTGTTTCTTTTTTTCTTTCATTCGGAAAAAACAGCGGCTGAAGCACATCGGGAGCTCCAAAACGTTTGCGAAGATACTGCTCCAACAAGTTGAATAACGTGTCGTGATTGGTTCCATCGCTTCAAAAACGGTGATTTTGATATTGACGACCATCCACGTGAATAAAGGCCAAAAATCTTCGAAGACACTGAATTGAAAGCAATGCTCAACGAGGATCCACGCCAAACGGAAAACATGCTTGCTTCAGTATTAAGCGTTATCCACCAAACTATTTCGAAGTGATTGCATGCGTTAGAAATGATTCAAAAGCAGGAAATATAGGTTCCTTATGATTTAAAGCCAAGGGACGTCTAGCGTCGTTTTTCTTGGCCTGCGAACAACTGCTCCAGCGGTAAAAAAGGAAGGGTTTTCTTTATCGTCTCGTGACAGGTGATGAAAAATGGATTTATTATAGCGACTCAAGACGAAAAAAGTCATAGAGACTGCCAGGTCATGCTTTTACGTCAACGGCTCGGCCCAATATTACGCTGCGAAAGTTATGCTGTGTATCCGGTGGGACCAGGTGGGTGTTATTTATTATGAGCTGTTGAAACCAAATTAAACCGTCACTGGGCAACGGTATCGAATTTAATTGATATGACTGAGCCAAGCACTACGTGAAAAACGGTCAAAATACGAGCAGAGGCACGAAGAAGTGACTCTACTGCATGACAACGCTCGGCCTCATGTTGCCAGACCCGTTGGAACCTACTTGGAAACGCTCAAATAAGAAGTCTTACCCCACCCGCCATATCTCTCCGATATTGCGCCGTCCGATTATCACTTGTTCTGTTTGATGGCACATAGTCTAGCTGATCAGCAATTCAGCTCAAATGAAAATATCAAAAATTGGCTTGATTCGTAAATAGCTTCACAAGACGTATAGTTTTACCATAAGGGTATTCAAGCTCTGCCAAAAAGATAGAAAAAAGTTATAGCTTGGGATAGGCAACACTTCGAATCATTCATTTGTAACCATTTTTTTACAATAAAGTTGCATTTTTATCAAGAAAAACAGCAAAAACTTACAAGGGAACCCCCCAACCTGAACTCTTTCTCTTATTGAAACTTCAATATTTTGTGGAGCATCGAAAAATAAGAGTCACATATATTGTTTATTCTTCTGATATACACTTTAAGGGGCTTAAATCCACCCCTGAAGTTCACCCCCAAAACCAGTTAATGTTTATTGGTATTTTTGCCTAATTTTATTACGGGGGTTAACTACCCCTTAATCCCATTCAAACATTTAGATTTTTAAATAGATAAAATGGCTAATTATTTCATATTTTATGGCTTATCGAAAGTTACGGTACACGTGGTATTGTATTCTACAATGAAAAATGTTAAAAGGGTGGAAACTACCTCTAAAGTTTACCCCCCCCCCCCCAATCACATCTTGAATATCTCCGTATCTATTCAATATTTTTTGATGAAATAAAAACGAAAAAATTTATTTTAAAAAAATTCAATGAAAAGTCAGATACATACCGAAGGCCTGACTCTTTGGAAAAATTAAAGCATTAGTTCTTGACCCCCTCACTTAACAAATCTTAAATCGCAAGCAGGCGGACGGCCTGACTTTTGTCGAAATTTTAAATATAAACTCTTAAGCCCCTAACTTAACAAATACGAAACCACAGACAGGTCTTTCTCTTTCCAAAAAATTGTAAGCACATGCTCTTATTCTCCTAACCCCTCCCCCCTCCCAAATCCAGTTATCAACCTTTTGAACAACACGTCCATAATTGCAGACAGTTCAAAAGCCTTGGTTTTGAATAAAGCAAATCCAAACTTCTAAACCTGTAAACGGAAAAATGCGATTTCATGAAGCATTTTTATTGATCATATTTTTCAATATGAGACAAAAATCAAAAGTTTTTCTTCATCAAAGTAAGGATTATTATCTTTTTATTATATTTCATAGTAAGAGTTTTTTTTTCAATCATGATTACATATAATAACAACAATAACAACGACAACGACGACGACAACGACGACGACAACAACAACAACAACAACAATGACGACGACGATGACAACGACAACGACAACGACAACAACAACAACAACAATAACAACAACAATAATAATAATAGTTTATGTTATTCTGTGTACAGATAAATAAATTATTAATAAATTAATCAATTTATCATTAATTCATCATTTGTAATTTGCCAGTAAAATAGTAAGATATATTGTATCTGTACGTGGAATGTATTGCAGTTAAATAGACGTATTAACTATACTCTTGTAACTTCCGTCATATTAAATCTGTTGTAGTTATTATATAATATATAATATACTATTCAACAAAATTATGACAGTAATCACAATCCTCAAAAACTGTTGAGAACACAATAATTTTTTGCATCATCCGCAACGTATAATTGTAATGTTTGCACACCCTTCAATTTCGCAACTTACTTCACAAGAATTTCCAAAACTCAAATCTATAGGATTATCACATTTTTCTGACCTTTCGTCAATACAACCACTTTTATACGAGGAATAATTGAAAAGATTTTTATATCTTGGTTAGACAGTTGGTTGTGGAATAATGATTGTAATTTAATTATATTATTTCTTGAATGTAAATTCATGTCATAGTCAAGCAACATTATATTATCAGAAAATTTTCGGACAAAATTGTTCCAAATATGGAATCCGTAAACATCAAGTGATTGAATTTTTCCTGTGGTTCCTGTTGGAAATTTTTTTACGTTAACAATTTTATTTTCTAGTATTGTTTCCTCTATGGCTTTATCACAATAACCGCTTCAAGAATCAAGTAATAGTATGGAGTTCTGTCCTACATGTGGATAAAATATTTTTTCCTACTAAATTCTAAAGTGATGTGCAATTAAATGACTTATTAGTCAAGTTGTCAGTAATATCACAACATAAAGATTATTCTTCACATGCTTACCTGCTCTAAATTTTCAAGATTTTAAAGCTACCAAGTATGTATTATCTGGTCTAAATAAGATTTGTTCTACAACAGGGCCAAATTCACCACTTGGTTCCTCTAAAACAAGAAAAAAAAGCAGAGATAGTAATTTCCCAGTAGCTGATATGAGTGGTTGCATCGTGTAACTATGCGTTGTAGCTGAAACAGATTGTACAGGACATTGTACTTGTTATCTTCTTCCACTGATAATGATATGCCAAAATGTAGTTCTCACTGAAATCCACTCTGATCTGAATTGTATAAATTTTCAAGCCTAATACTTGATATACATAATCGATTGTCAGTGAGGAAAGCGTCTGCCGCGATTTAAGTTCTGCTGCATTTTCTAGTATTTTTCTTGTTATAAACTTATTTATTTTTCTAGACACTATTCAGTGTGCGTGTTTTAACTTCAATAACCAATTTTTAGAAACATTGAATCTAATATCATCAAAAACAAGTTTTTTTTTAGCTTATAAGGCACACTGAATTATATTTGCAGCGCTTGAAAATACGCTAATGAAATGTTTACAACATTTAAAGGATTGACTTTCATCTTTTAATCTGAAATAAACAAAATTAACAGTAAGTTATTAGCATCACTTTTTATATTCGAAACTGTTAAATAAGAGACTGCAGTAATCTGAAAATTTTCATTCATAAGAGCTACTCAGAAGATGTGTAAATTCGTTTTACAAAAGTTTCTCAAAAACCAATATTATTTCTTTGAAGTCGGTTTCTTTTCTCTAGTATAAAAGCCTTGTAATGTTAATAAAAAAATATGGAATAAAAATTTAAGTAGTATCAATTTGATAAAAAATTTCGTTACTTTATTCAATCTTCGAATCTAGGCTAGGTGATATTAAAATATTTGATCAGTAGCATAGCCAAAAAGTTTATTCTGTTTTTTTTCGGTCATTTACAATTGTTCATAGAAAAAATATTCAAATAGATTATAAAAAATTTCAAAATTCTAAAAATGCAGCAATTTGCCGGAAAAATTATAAAAAAATCTATGTGAAGTTTTTTGTAAAAACTCAAATTGTAAATGTAAAAATGTTATGAATAAAAGCGTGACATTTTACGTAGAATCGATTGCCGACTTTAGTTTTTTGAAATTCTGAAATTTTCGGAAATTTGTTCGAATGAATAGTTAAAAGTAACTGTAAGTAAAGCAATTAATGAATAAATGAATAATAAAATTAATAAATCAACGATTAAATAAATGGAAATATCATTCAATGAACAAAAAAATAAAATCTATTTTTTAACGATCTCCTTGGCAGCAAGATTATTACTAATTCAAAATAGTTTACAGAAATAATATAGCTCTCAAGAAGATCGTTAAGAATTATTTTAATGCATTTATCAAGAGGAGTGAACATATATTGTTTAATGAATAAATAAATGAAAGTTAAGTAAGTGAAAATTAAATAAAAATAAATAAACAACTCGTGTCTTTTTTCTAGCTTTGCCAATGATCAAGTATCCTAACCGTATAAAAAAACAAGAAACTCATTTATTAAACTATTAATCTTATTTTAATAATATTTAATTTGATTATTAAAATTTATTAATGCTCTAATAAGTAAACTAAACATGAATAGCTATATTTAAATATTCAATAAAAAAATAAAGAACCTTGTTGATTGACAAGTCACGTTCGTGACGAATAAAATATTAAATGATTCATTTAGAATTAAAGGAAAGTTATTAAAAAAAATCAACAACTTTATCAACGTTTCTATAATTTCTATTAAATGCCGATTAGTATAACCTTTTTATACTATGATATATATATATATATATATATATATATATATATATATATATATACGAGGTCTGGCTATTAAATAACGAGACTGCGCGCCTGGAGGACGCCGTACAGAAGTGGGGAATAAAACGAGTAGTGCGTTGGATATCTAGATATCTTGTCTATGCACGTATTAAAACACGTTCTCGTCACTATTATTGTATTTGTGCAGTAGCGGTTTAAAACGAACGTGTTTTTTTCTTGTGCCGAAAACCATGTGTGACGAAAAACAGGAGCAACGTATCAATCTCAAATTTCTCGTTCAATTGAAAAAAACTCCGACTAAGTGCTGTAAATTGTTGCAAAAGGCCTATAGGGACAATTCTCTATCTCGTGCGCGTGTTTTTGAGTAGTGTAAGCGCTTCAGTGAGGGCCGAGTGAGCACTGTAGATGACCAATGCCCAGGTCGCCCTGTCACTGTTTCAACTCCGGAAACAGCGACCAAAATCAACTAAATTGTGCGTGCAGATCATCGAATGAGCATCCGGATGATTGCCGAGGCTGTGAACGCCGATAAAGAAACGGTTAGACAAATTTTACACGAGGAATTACACATGACAAAAGTCTGTGCAAAGTTGGTGCCAAAAAACCTGACTCCTGACCAAAAGCTCTTGCGTCAACAGGTCTGCTCAGATTTCCTTGAAAGGTTAAAAAAAGATTCCGGACTGATGAAAAACATTATTACTTGCGACCAAACGTGGATTTTTCAATACGATGTTGAAACAAAGCGGCAATCGATGCATTGGAAGACGCCTGAATCGCCCAGAATCAAAAAAGCAAGGATGTCCAAATCAAAATTCAAGGCAATGTTGATCGTTTTTTTTTGACATTAACGGTATCGTGATAACCGAATGGGTTCCAGAGGGTCAGACTGTCAACCAGATTTACTATTTGTCAGTTTTGGCAACACTGCGAGAACGAGTTCGTAAGAAACGGCCTAAGTTGTGGAAGAACAACTCGTGGATTTTGCACCAGGACAACGCACCTGCCCATAACGCGCTATCTGTGAAGCAGCATTTGGCCGGTAAGCGCACTCCAGTGCTTGAACACGCGCCGTACTCGCCAGATTTGGCATCGTGCGACTTTTTTTTTTGTTTCCGAAGATAAAATCTGCTTTAAAAGGGACCCGATTTGAGTCGATGGAAGCGGCAAAGCAAAAAACGGCAGAGCTCCTAAAGGCCCTCACCAAAGAAGACTTCCAGCACTGCTTTGATCAATGGAAAAAACGTATAGAAAGGTGTGTGGCGAGGGAAGGGGAGTATCTTGAAGGGAAGCATTCTAATGTAGAATAATTTTCATAATAAAACGCTTTTTCGTAACCAGTCTCGTTATTTAACCCTCAAGTAGAGCACTATCGCAGCTTAACATAACTAGAGCGCATGGGTAAGGATTACCCGGCTAGCTTTGACCACTTATATCTGATTATAAAATTGATCAATTTTGAATTTTTTTTTTTTTTTAATCGATTCGTCGGACGATGTAGAATAAGAATATTTTATGAACAAATAAATAAAAATGTAAGTTTTCATAATATTAATGAAAAATAAAAAAAAAATGCAATGAAAATTGACGAAAAAAGATGTTTTCTTAAAACTATTGAATCTTCACGAATTTTTGGGATAAAAGGTTTTAATTGGCGGCATTTTAAAGGTAATTGCACGTTCTTTAAAAATAATTTGAAGTTGTTCTACGTACTTAAAGTAATTATATTTATTTAAAGAGATAAAGTTGAAGAATTTAAACAGAATGATTTTTTTTATTTTTTTTTAATATTAATTTATTCTCATATAAAAATAATAATAAATCAATTACAAAAATTAATAAAACTTAGTTAGATGATTGTACACTACACTCTATAAAAATTTTTGCAACATGCTCTCTACACATGGGCTGATCACACTTTAAACATTTATAGAATGTTTTCCTATCTAAAGACGATGGGCAGTATCCACATCGTTTTTGTTTAGCCATTTTATTTTCTGCCAGTAGATTACGAGGATCCTCTGTTTCTGGTAAATCTTCATACTCAAGAAAAGATTCGATTTGCGAACGTAAGTTTCTTTGTAGAGTAGGTAAATTCAGTCTATTTATCAAGAATGGCCTGATTAAGGATAGGAATAAATCCAATAAATATTGTTTCCGATGCATCACTGCATTACTGCTAATTAAATTATAAATTATAAATGAATTTACGCCTTCCTGATCAAGCATTCCGTAAAAAAACCTCATTGGCCACCTGAGTGTTCTCCTTGCTGTCGTAAAATCATGACATTTTTTGTCAAAGCTGTCTGTACCTCCTTTCGTTTTGTTGTAAAACATCACGATTTCTGGTTTTTGAGTTTCATTACTTATTTGTGCTTTATTATGGTATGTGGATAACAATAAAACAATTTTTTTCTCTTTGGGATTAAATGATACAAGAATTTTCTTATTGTTGTAACCAAATCGAATCTTGTCATTTTTAGATTTTACTTTTTTGAATGACTTAGGAATTTCTCGTTTATTCTTGTGAATTGTCCCGACCATTGTTAAATTATATTCATTTAACATTTTTTCGCATAAAGGAATAGATGTAAACCACCTATCACATGTGATATTTCTACGTGTATTATAAATCGGCTCTGCTAATGTTCTTACATAATACGATGGAACTGACTCAGAAGAATCTTTATCGATTATTTTACCACAATATGGTTTAGCATTATTTAAATAATGTGTCACAGAATCATTTAAAGCCACAATTTTCAGACCATATTTATCTGGTTTATTTGGCAAATACATTCTGAAACGACATCGACCACGAAAAGAAAGTAATTGTTCACCTATCGTACAGTTGGAATGTGGTTCATAATTATTTGTACAATTATTTATAAATTTTTCCCAAATATCGCGAATATTAGCAAATGAATCGACTTCTTTCCTTTCACGGCGTGTGTTTTTATCGTCAAATCTTATGCATAAAATCAAAAATTGAAAACGTTTTACCGACATCGTTATTCTAAACAATGACATGCCATAAGGCGACCATAAATCTTCAACGCTCGTTCTGTTTACTTTCTGTACCCCAGCAAAATATAACAATCCTATGACCGCTTTGAGCTCAACTAAGTCTACCTGTTTATGGTGCGACTTCACTTCATGCTTATTTTCACTTAAATTTTCAATTTTTCGATTTATTTCAGCATTAGTATGTTTTAAAATAATTCCTAAAATTTCTTTATCGAAGAAGAGACTCCACGCTTCCAAGGGATTTTTCACATTTGTGCCACGCCCTTTTGGAGTTGGAGTATATCGAGGCTTTGATCGTTCCCGTCGACTCTCAGGTATATTAGAGCTCCATTTATAATCATTTTTACCTCGCAGGTAGCTAGGTCGACCTCGCTTTCTTTTGCCGGTTGACGTACCCGGTTGGTTGTCTTCACTATCTGATGATTCAGATTCGACAGTAGTCTCGACATCGTCTTCTTCACTTCCTTCTTCGTCCGACTCATCGATTTGCTGCTCAACACAATCTTCAGTCTTACTTTCACTCGGCTTATCGTCAAACTCCTCAGGTTCCTCATACAAGGAACACGCCGAGGACTCAACTTCGGACCCTCGGCGTGTACGACGCGACGCCATTTTTTTACTAAATTTGAAAAAAAAGAAGCGTCGAAGTAAATATTGAAAAATCATATATTTATATAAATAATATTAAATAATTCAATAGTAATGATTTACTTAAAAAAATGAAGAGAGATGCGTCCAGACTAATAGATAATTTTTCAACTTGAGCACCAGGACGGAGCAGTGAGAAACTAAAACACAATGATCAAACTATTTAGTAAAGCTTATTTTTATGTTATAATAATATAAACTTACTAATATGTATTAACTTGACGATATAAGACTGGTAAAGTTCAAATAAAACACTTAATTCACTTCACTAAATTTTTCACGAGCACTATGCAATATGACACTACTGAAGTGCTAGGTGAGGGATACCCATAGACTAAGTTTGTCTGCTTATAGTTCGGTTAGTATTCATACTTAGAAAGGGTCCAAGTGGGGATTGGTAGTGGGGATAACAAAGTTGAATCTCCACACAAAACCAAGTCCCCCTATACAACCATTTACTAGGGGTGAACAGATGTATTTCTACCCTGGGTTAGCGTAACCCAGTGCTCCTCTTGAGGGTTAATAGCCAGACCTCGTATATATATATATTGGGTGTACAACTTTGCTTCCGCCATTTTTTTCCGAAATTCGAGGCTTTATTGTAAAAAACTGGTTATACATTTATGATTTAAAGTATTGTCCATCGCTGGCCACTACTTTCTCCCATCTTTCGGGCAGCAAACGAATCCCGCGTTGAAAAAACTGGTCATCTTTTGAATCGATCCACGAATCGATCTAATATTTTACTTCTTCATAAGACCGGAAGTGCTGGTCAGCCAGGCCGTGTGACATTGATCGAAACAAGTGATAGCCCGAGGGAGCAACGTCTGGAGAATACGGCGGGTGGGGTAGGACTTTCCATTTCAAAGTTTCCAAGTATATCTTTACCACTTTCGCAACATGGAGTCGAGCATTGTCGTGCTGTCAAATCACTTTATCATGTTTCTCGTTGTATTGCGGCCGTTTGACTTTCAATGCTTGGCTCAAACGCATTAATTGCGTTCGATAACGATCGCCTGTGATTGTTTCAGTCGGTTTTAACAACTCATAATTCACTACGCCGAGCTGGTCCCACCAAATACTGAGCATGACCTTGAAACCGTGAATATTCGGTTTGGCCGTCGACGTAGAAGCCTGGCCGGGATATTCCCATGATTTTCTGCGCTTAGGATTATCGTAGTAAACCCATTTTTCGTCCCCAGTCACAATGCGATGCAGAAATCCCTTCCGTCTTTGCCTTGCAAGCAGCTGTCCACAAACACACAAACGCCGTTCAACATCTCTCAGCTTCAACTCGTACGGCACCCAATTTCCTTGTTTCTGAATCATTCCCATGACTCTCAGGCGTTTTAAAATGGCTTGTTGCGTCACTCCCAATGATCCTGCCAATTCTTCTTGCGTTTGACACGAGTCTTGATCAAGTAATGCCTCCAATTCTGCATTTTCGAAAACCTTCTTTCTTCCACCGCCATGCTGGTCTTCGACGTTAAAATCGCCGTTCTTGGAGCGTTGAAACCACTCTTGGCACGTTCTTTCACTAATAGCGGCCTCACCATAGGTATTTGAGAGCATTCTATAAGCCTCAGTCGCAGATTTCTTCATATTAAAGCAGAAAATTAAAACCTCCCGCAAATGACGAGAATTTGGCTCGTAAGCTGACATGTTTAATCGAGAATAACTTTATGATGCAGACACAAATCGACTAATATTTCGATGGCGTTATGTTTACAAATACCTAAGCTTATTGTATGACATCTATGATCTATTTATTTCAACTACCACTTACCGCTACAGCTATCTATTGCAAAACGGTGGAAGCAAAGTTGTACACCCAATATATAAATTTTTAATATCAAACAATTATAAAAATCATATATTTGGCATTAATTCCATTGTCAAATAGTATTTCACTACTTACGGAATCGAATTAATATTTTTAATCACAAAAAAATTAGGTAATTTCCTTATAAACCTATTTATAAATATTTAAGAAAGAAAAAAAAATTTATTTATAGATTTTTAGAAACTCAACAACAAATATAAATATTTAATAATATCGTGAAAAAACTTGCGTTTTGATAAACTAACCATTAATGAAAACAAGTTAATTCTAAAAGACTTTTTTAAATTAAAGTTTTAAACAACATGTAATCATTTAAAAAACTTAAAGTTCAATTCTGAAGAAACAATCGTACAGCTACATTTATAGAGATATTGGTGCCAAAGCTCTATTAGTAACCGTTACTGACGTTATCGCTACCGTACTTTTATCGCACGCTCACTCAAAAATAACACAACTGTGAACTATATACGAGTACACTTATGATCATCGTCATAACAAATAAAAATATTTTTAAAAACTTTTTATGTATCATAAGCAAGATAAATCAATAATTTAAGATTAACAAAGAAGCAATGATAATTACAACGTGAAAATTCCAGAATGAATACAGAACTTACGAGGGTGGTCTCAAAAGTTTCCGACCTCAACGTAAAGATAGCAGCACTCGTTAGTAAAAGCTAGCGGATTTCGTTGTTCATCTGTTGACAGTTGCTCACCAAAGTTTCAGCCATTTTGGATGCCCAGTTGTTAGTTGACAGTCGTTTGAGTGAGTCAATGTGAGTGTTGTTGTGAAAATGGACAAAATTGAGTATCGAGCTGTCATTAAATTTTTGTTTTTGGAGGCAATACGCCTACGCAAATCAAAAATGAGTTGAACTCTGTGTATGGGGACTCTGCACCATCATTTACCACGGTGAAATTTTGGGCAGCTGAATTCAAACGTGGCCGTGAGAGCTTGGGAGACGATGAACGTTCGGAACGTCCAAAAACTGCAACCACTAAATCAAGATTTAGGCATGAGAAAGCTGTCCGCAAGTTGGGTGCCGCGTTTCCTCACGTTAGACCAAAAACGTGTTCAAATGAACATTTCCAACGCTCTATTGGCGCAGTTTGGGCGCAATAAATCCGAGTTTTGACGCCAATTAATTACTGTAGATGAAACTTGGATACACCATTATACGCCTAAAACAAAAATACAGTCAAAACAGTGGACTGCAAAGAGGGAACCAGCTCCAAAAAAAGCAAAAATTGTTTTTTCGGCTGGGAAAGTGATGGCGACTGTTTTTTTGGGATTGTCATGGAGTTATTTTAATCGATTATCTTCAAAAAAGAGAAACCATTACAGGAGCATACGAGGTCTGGCTATTAAATAACGAGACTGATTACGAAAAAGCGTTTTATTATAAAAATTATTCTACATTTGAATACTCCCCTTCAATATACTCTCCTCCCCTCGCCACACACCTTTCCATACGTTTTTTCCATTGATCAAAGCAGTGCTGGAAGTCTTCTTTGGTGAGGGCCTTTAAGAGCTCTGCCGTTTTTTGCTTTACCGCTTCCATCGACTCAAATCGGGTCCCTTTCAAAGCAGATTTTATCTTCGGTAACAAAAAAAAGTCGCACGGTGCCAAATCTGGCGAGTACGGCGCGTGTTCAAACACTGGAGTGCGCTTACCGGCCAAATGCTGCTTCACAGATAGCGCGTTATGGGCAGGTGCGTTGTCCTGGTGCAAAATCCACGAGTTGTTCTTCCACAACTCGGGCCGTTTCTTACGAACTCGTTCTCGCAGTGTTCTCTCTCATCTGAAAATTGCACTCGGAGGACAGAGATTTTCGTCAAATGAGGAGGTAATTACCTTCGTGAACAGTCATTTTGCACAAAAAAACGCCGAGTACTATTTGGATGGGTTAAAGAGATGGGAGCATCGATGTGAGAAGTGTGTAGAATTCCAAGGAGACTATGTTGAAAAATAAAAAAAAAAATTAAGAAAAAACGTCTTATATCTGTGTTAGGTCGGAAACTTTTTAGACCACCCTCGTATATCATTAATACTCGTATAGTTCATATACTAACATTTTTTAATTTTTTTTCATCGTTGAATATCTAGAAGTCCGAGCATCATGAAAAAAACTTTAGCGATAAGAAGTGTTTGTTTTCACCTGTACAATAAGTATTTATAAAGAAATAAAGTTTCTACAAAATTAATTTTTTTCCATTTTTAACTCGTGCAAAAAAGAAAAAATTTTTTTTTTGGTAATTTTTTTTTCTTCATATATTTTGATATTAAAGAAGAATATTGTTCGTTGTTATTAACAACTATGTAACACATTGTTCAATAAGTCTCGAGACTAGCAACGAAAACAACATTTTTTTTCAAAAATCATTTTTATTCATTAATATGATCTCCTTTTAGAGTAATACAATCTTTCCAACGCCTTTCCAACATTTCTATACCATGTTTATAGAAGGATTTATCCTTTGCTCCAAAATAGGCTTCAGTTTCGGCAATGACCTCCTCATTCGAGCTAAATTTTTTTCCCTGGAGCATTTTTTTGAGATCCGCAAAGAGCCAGTAGTCGCTGGGGGCTAAATCTGGCGAATACAAGGGGCAAGGAAGCAAATCAAAGCCCAATTTGTTCAATTTTGCCATTGTTTTCATGGACTTGTGGCATGGTGCATTGGTGCAATCGCGGCACTCACTTGGAAAAAACCTTTTTCATACTCAATTTTTCATGAAGGATTGTAAATACGCTTCCAGATGATATCTGTGTCATTTCTGCAATCTCACGGATCTTCACTCGGCGATTTTCCATTACAATTTTTAACACTTCACTCACATTTTCCTGTGTAACGGCTTCCAATGGCCTACCCGAACGTTCCGCATCGTTTGTGTCCGTACGACCACGTTTAAACTCAGCATACCAACGACAAATCGTTGGTTTGGATGGAGAGGAGTCTGGGTAATGTTTTTCAAGCCATTGCTGGGCTTCTGCGGTGTTTTTACCCATTAAAAAACAATGTTTTATCAACACGCGAAACTCGCTTTTTTCCATTTTTCAAACAAATTACAAAGTGACTTTACTCTAGCCTCGATAACTCTGCTGTCTGTGATCCGATCGACGTGAAATTTTTACACGTTTCATGTAAAGGTTCGCACTCTATGGAAACGTGGCCAGTTTGGTACTACTAGCACCATCTCTGGGTTAGTCTCGGGACTTATTGAACGATTTGTTATATAATGTTTTAAATTTATTAAAATAGAATTTGTAAAATAAATTTTTATTTCAACAATAACAGCATTTTATTTATAAATTTATATAATACGTTAAATAATACTATATTCTTGTAAAAATGAAAATTTATTGCACAAATTCTAGTTTAATAAATGTAAAAAAAAATGAAGATTGTTACGTAATATTTTTCTTTTATATATTTTAATATCATAAAATAATGATTGAAAAAAGAAAAAAAATTGACTGAATAATAATTTCTTTTACATGAATTAACATTTAAGAAATAATATAATTAAATTACAATCATTAGTCCACAATCAATTGTCTTCACCAAATAAAAAATCTTTTCAAATACTCCTGGTATAAAAGTTATAATGTCGAAAAGCCATAGAAATTTGATAATCATGTAGATTTCAGTTTCGGAAATTCTGGTAAAGTAAATTTTAAAATTGAAAGATGTGTACAAACATTACAATTAAAGGCTTGGATGCAATAAGGGGATTAACTCTCGAAATCGCGTAAACGTATTGTCCAGATGACGAAATTTTCAAAATGGACAATTTTAAAAAAAAACTAGCTCATAGGTAATAAAAAAGGAAATTTGTTCCTAAAAGTAATTTTGTTTAACGACTTTTTCTTTTAAAACAATTAAAAACCAAAAATTTTCTATCAAATATTTTGTCTATTTTTAATAGTCTTAAAAAACATAAATCTTTATAACTCGGTCAAATTCCTTTTAGGTAAAAATTCCCCTTTTTATTACCTACAAGCTAGTATTTTTTAAAAATTGATTTGTCCATTTTGAAAATTTTGTCATCTGGACAATACTTTTACGCGATTTCAAGCGTTAATCCCCTTATTGCATTCGAGCCTTCAATTGTACATCGCGGATGGTGCAAAAAATCATTGTGTTTTAAACAGTTTTTGAGGATTGTCATTAATGTCATAATTTTATAGAATAATACATATTGTACAATAACTACAACAAATTTAATATAACGAAAGGTACAAGACTGTAGTTAATACGTATATTTAACTGTAATACATTCCACATACAGATACAATATATCTTACTATTTTACTGACTAATTATAAATGATAAATGGATTAATTTATTAAGGCCAGGTTACCCCAATAAACGTAATTTTTTTCAATACATTTTATTCATAGTACGAAACATGTTGAGTAATCAATTTTTTTACATATGAAAGCACATATATAAATTTACTTGAAATAATTTTTTTTTTTTTTTTTTTCAAAATGCTTGAGGCCATAGCCAATTCGATACAGAACATGAAACCATTTTGTTTTTTGCTTTCAGATAATTCTTTTCCAAGAAATGATGTCATCCATCTGTGAATCAGATGAGTTTCAGCAGCCATTTTCAGGACCGCCATTTTGAAAAAAAAAAAAAAAAAAATTATTTCAAGTAAATTTATATATGTGCTTTCATATGTAAAAAAATTGATTACTCAACATGTTTCGTACTATGAATAAAATGTATTGAAAAAAATTACGTTTATTGGGGTAACCTGGCCTTAATAATTTATTCATCTGTACACGGGATAATATAAACTGTTATTATTATTATTATTATTTTTTTTTTTTTTTTTTTTCCGTGGTAAAAAAACGGGAAATCTGTCTAAACCAGGCCATCAGTAAGGACCCCTTTGTCTACCTGTAGATGCGGGGGGACCCACCGGTGTGACGGGTTCCGTAGTCACATCAGCTCTGGCCTCGGAGGGATTCGATTGCTCGGGTACATCCGTGACGAGGGCATCGGCGACCCCAGGGACCGTCTAACCCGCCATACGCCAGCATATGTCTGATATAAAACCATAGACATATGATGCGTAGATGGAATATCAACTTTCTGTCCAGCCTGATGCGTGTGTCTACTTTCTTATTGCTTCGCCGCTGCAGGTTCTGTCTATTCGTCAGTCCGTTTTGTGTTACGTAGTAACCTGTTTCCGTTTCGCAATCCCTTTCATACGATCCTTTCACTCACATTCTCTCACCGACTCATGCTCATGCTACCCACCACCAACTATTCCAGACACCCGTCCGTCTTCTTACTCTTCAAGACAATCTCGACAAAGGTAGCAATCGCCGTCCAAATGTCCTCGTCTTGCAGCATCCTCGCCACTGTATTTTCGGGCGTGATGCTGCCCATTGACGTCTTAAGTGACCGTCTGTCTGTGATCCATCGTCGGCACACATAAAACGTGTGCTCGGCGTCGACGCTCTCGTACCTACAGTATTTACATTCCGGCGACCTAACCCGGTTACACCGGAATAAATACTGTCTAAAGTAACCGTGCCTCGTCAAGAACTGGGTTAAGTAAAAATTAACCTTACCAAACCCTCGTCCGGTCCACGATACCAGGCAGCTTATCAAGCGTCTCGTCCACGTAGCAGTGGCGTCCGTTAGCTAACGGTCCGTCCATTCGCGCATTGTCCTGTCCCGTTCCTGAACTGCCGCGTTTGTCCTTCCTACGTCAGCACTTCGTTCATATGTCCGTTTCCGTTTTCTAGCGAGCAGGTCAATTGGTATTACGCTCGCTACCACCAGAACGGCCTCCGCTGAGATCATCCTGTACGCACACGCGATACGTAAAGCCCCTTGGCTTTGTACGTTCATCAGTCGCTTGCGGTATTTCTTTACCTCGAGCGTATCAGTCCAGACTTCCGCCCAGTATAATAAGATCGAGTGGGTGGTGTCCATTAGCAACCGTCTTTTCCCCGGTCTCGGTCCATACGTGTTTGCCATAAGGCGGGAGAGCGCGGAGACCCGCGTTGCCGCCCTATGTGCCGTCTCCTGTATATGCGGCCAAAAGATCAGCTTTGTATCCAGAGTTATCCCCAGATATTTCACCTTCTCCCTGGTCTGTGTCTGCACCGACCCCACCGTCATCGATATGACGATTTGTATCTTCCTTCCGGTAAAAAGGATCAGTTTGGTTTTTGTGAGTGCTAGTGACAGTCCGTGACTCGTCATCCACCCGTCTACCCGTAACATGACCTGGTTTAACGTCAGCTGTGCCAATTCTGGATTGCGCTGAACGATCACTACTGCCACGTCATCGGCGTAGGCGATGAGTGAGGCGTTCTCGGGCATTTCTATCCTCAGCAGGCCGTCGTAAACCGCGTTCCAGAAGTCTGGTCCTAGTATTGATTTCTGCGCGACGCCCGCAGTGATCGGCCTACTTGACTATCCTTCTCATGGTCTCGTACGTAATTCGTCGGTCTTTCAGGTAATCTCGCGCCACCCGCAACAGATGGGGGAGTACCCTAAAAGCCCGCAGAGCCTCTAGGATATCCCCCCACCCGGCGGAGTTAAAGACGTTCTTTACATCTAAGTTCACGAGCAGTACTAGTGGTCTCGCGCCGTAGCAGACCCGCCTTGTCCGTAGGAAAGTTTAGCTCACTTCCCTAATCGTGCCTATCATCGAATGGCCCTTCCGAAAGCCATGTTGATTATCGGACAGCCCTCCGGCGGCTGTTATCGTGCTCGTTATTCTGGATTCCATCAACGCCTCGTACAGTTTGCCCGCTGTGTCGAGAAGACTCAGGAGCTTATAGGACGACGGTGTCTCGAGTTCCCCTTTACTTTTATACAAGAGCACCAATCGAGCCGAGAATCTCCGCCGGGATACAGGCGAGTCCAGGCGCTTTCCCGGATTTCAGCGAGGACGTAGCTTGGAGTAGCTCCACCTCGCTTAATTCCGGGACATTCAGGTCGCGATAGTCCGAAGGAACCTCCGTCGCCGGATGAGACGGGAAGAGACCACCCACTATTGCGTCTATGGTGGTTTTGTCTTTGCGTTCGGGTGGACCGAAACTACCCAGTTTGTGGGTTACGATTTTTTAACCGAGTCCCCAGGGGTCTCTGTCCACCTCCTCGCATAGTCTCCGCCAACATTGTTTCTTACTGTCCTTTATGGCGTACGTCAGTCGCTTCCGTGCCGTCTTATACGCAACCGATAATTCGTCGACGTTAGGGTTTCCCCTTTTACGCGCGCGATGTAATCTTCTACGGCACACGATACAGTCTCTCCGGATGAGACTGATTTCGTCTGACCACCAGTACATACATCTTCGGTCCGGTACGTTACGTTTGCGAGGCATAAAAGCCTCACGTAGTCTCGTTATCAATGTCATAGTTTTCTCTACTATACAGTCGGTCCACGTGACCGTGCTTTCCGTAAGGTCTTCCGGAACGGCTTCGGTAGGTGCTACTGCTTCCAACAGCGCCTCCCTAAAACGGTCATGGTTCTGTCTCGCGAGGTTTAATCTTTTTGGTTACAGACCCCCCCCCCCCTTTGTAAATTTCGTGGCGTCGAGGTACTGCTTATCACTTCAAAGACCATGTACTGGTGATCGCTGGCCGTAAAGTCTTCGATCATCCGCCACCGACTTATAAATACCATCGATCAACCACCTTATTCGCCTGATCTAGCTCCGTGTGACTTTTTTCTTTTCTCCAGACTGAAATTACCGCTCCGAGGAACTAGATTTGACTCCATAGACGCCATAAAAGAAAATTCGCAAAAGGAGCTGAAGGCCATCCCTTAAAGCGCCTATAAAAAATGTTTCCATAATTGGAAAAAAACGTTGGCACATGTGTATCGCTTCAAATGGAGCATATTTTGAAAGAGATTCAATAAATATTAAAGAAGTTTCATATTTTTGCGTTTTATTTCAAATTTCCGGATACTTCTTTGTCGGAGTGTATTACACAAAACCATAAAGATTGCGATAATTGTATTTCACTTTATTTATTAGCTTACAGGTCTTCAAAACATTCTTGTACCGGTATCACACCTGTGGAAATGTTAACTGGCACTGATCTTTGACTTCCATTAGATTTAATACGAGGTTTTTCATCAGGAATTTAGAATAGATTAAACCATGAACCTTAGAAAATTACATGATACATTAGATAAAATCCCCAATTTCGCTCGAAAACACATTTTCAAATGACATCAAATAAAACAAAGAAATATTATGATCAAAAAGCTCGAACAGTTATTTATAATGAAGGACAAGAAGTTTGGTTTTTCAATCCATAAAGAAGAAACAGAGAATCAACTAAATTTCAAAACAACTGGGATGTACCTTCGGTAATCTTTAAAAAAATAAATGATGTATATCGTATTAAAAAATCTAATGAACGTGGAAATAAGATAGTACATAATAACACATCGTTTAATAAGTCCCGAGACTAACAACGAAAACAACATTTTTTTTCAAAAATCATTTTTATTCATCAATATGATCTCCTTTTAGAGTGATACAATCTTTTCAACGCCTTTCCAACATTTCTATACCATGTTCATAGAAGGATTTATCCTTTGCTTCAAAATAGGCTTCAGTTTCGGCAATGACCTCCTCATTCGAGCCAAATTTTTTTCCCTGGAGCATTTTTTTGAGATCAGCAAAGAGCCAGTAGTCGCTGGGGGCTAAATCTGGCGAATACGAGGGGTGGGGAAGCAAATCAAAGCCCAATTCGTTCAATTTTGCCATTGTTTTCATGGACTTGTGGCATGGTGCATTGTCTTGGTGAAAAAGGATTTTTTTCTTCTTCATGTGCGGTCGTTTTGCTGCGATCTCCTCCTTCAAACGTACCAACAAGTCAATATAATAATGACTGTTGATCGATTTACCTTTTTCTAGGTAGTCAATGAAAATCACGCCATGTGTATCCCAAAAAACAGACGCCATAACTTTGCCAGCAGACTACTGCGTTTTTGGACGCTTTGGGCGGCTTTCGCCAGCTATGCGTCAGCCATGCGCCACTCAGATGATTGCCGATTCGACTCCGGAGTGAAATGATGTATCTATGTTTCATCCATGGTCACGTATCGACGCAGGAAATCCTTTTTATTGCGAGTAAATAGCGATAAACAGCTCTCTGAATCGTCGACTCGTTGCTGTTTCTTATTCCACTGAAAGCAATCGCGGCACCCACTTGGAAAAAACCTTTTTCATGCTCAATTTTTCATGAAGGATTGTAAATACGCTTACAGATGATATCTGTGTCATTTCTGCAATCTCACGGACCTTCACTTTGCGATTTTTCATTACAATTTTTAACACTTCACTCACATTTTCCTGTGTAACGGCTTCCAATGGCCTACCCGAACGATTCACATCGTTTGTGTCCGTACGACCACGTTTAAACTCAGCATACCAACGACAAATCGTTGGTTTGGATGGAGAGGAGTCCGGGTAATGTTTTTTGAGCCATTGCTGGGCTTCGACGGTGTTTTTACCCATTAAAAAACAATGTTTTATCAACATGCGAAACTCGCTTTTTTCCATTTTTCAAACAAATTACAAAGTGACTTTACTCTAACCTCGATAACTCTGCTGTCTGTGATCCGATCGACGTAAAATTTTTACACGTTTCATGTAAAGGTTCGCACTCTATGGAAACGTGGCCAGTTTGATACTACTAGCACCATCTCTGGGTTAGTCTCGGGACTTATTGAAGATGTGTTATATGGTAGATAGACTCGCAACATTTACAGAAAAAAAACAATTTTAATTACTCTGTTCATTATAACTGCGGTTTTTCCCACGAACTGAAAGGCCAGTGCCAGAGTAAGATAAATGTGGTTCCACAGCAAATAATATTGCGTTTCACCACTTTTATTTAAAATAAAAGATTGTTTAAGAATTAATCAAGATAAAAGAAAACAATCTTGTCATTAGAAGAAATTACTAAGTAGGATTCAAATCATCGTATTGCCCAAGATTTCTTGAGGTCCTCTAACTTAGTACATGATATTCAGGTAAAAGGCGAGGTTCAAAGGTAAATTGCGGATTTGTATGGAGAAGAATAAGTGGCGTCACTTTAAGATATTTTAAGATAATATTGAAGATGATTAAATAAAAATGTCTTAATTTTAAGGTCAATTTTAAACAGGAGGGAGTAATGTTATATCCCGCGAAAATATCATCTCGCGCGGTTATACTCAAAATAATAATATATAGATATTATAAGAAATTCATATTAACAACGCTCGATGTCATGCATAGTTTTTATCAAACAAATCAGTTTGTCTCAAAATTTTATAATGAATTGACGCATTATTGATTTGTTTTGCTTTTTAACTAGTTGCATTAAATTAATAAATTTAATCTTCTGTATATTAAAATAAATTGTTTATTTTCTTATCTACGTATAACAATATATATGTGACATGGCAAATTTTGCTATCAGTCCCAGATATTAATTAATAGTACGATTTCTCTTTAGCGTCAAAATAGGCCTCAGTTTTGGCAAATACCTTTTCATTAGTGCTGAATTTTTTTCCAGCGAGCATTCTTTTAAGTTCTGTTAACAGGAAAAAGTCACTGGAGAAGTAATTCGTAACCTAATCCATGCAATTTTGCCATCGTTTTCATTAATTTGTGACACGGTGCATTGTCTTCATGAAACAGCGTTTTTTCTTCTTCAAATGGGGCCGTTTTTTCGTGATTTAATCCTTCAAACGCTCCAAAATTGCTGTGTAATAATCGCTGTTGATGATCTGACCCTTTCCGAGGTGATAGATGAATATTATACCATGCGCATCCCATGATGCCATAACCTTGCCAGCCGACTGCTGCATCTTTTCATGCTTTGGATTCGGTTCATCGCGTGCAGTCCACTCGGCTGACTGTCGATTGGACGCTGGAGTGTAATGATAAGGCCATGTTTCATCCACTGTCACATATAGTCTAAAAAATTCGTCTTTAATACGGTTAAATATTGCTAAACATTGCTCCGAATCATTAATACGTTGTTCCTTTTGATCGATTGTGAGCTCACGTGACACCCACTTTGCACACAGTTTTTGTATGTCCAAATATTTATGCACGATATGTCCAAAACGTTCCTTTAATATCTTTAGAGTCTCAGCTATCTCGATCAACTTCACTTTACGATCATTCAAAATTATTTAGTGAATTTTTTTGATGTTTTCGTCGGTAACAGCTACTTTCATCAACTGCGTGCATCACCTTCGACGCTTATTTTGCCTCGTTAAATTTAGCAAACCACTTCTCAACGGTTGATTTTCCTGGTGCAAAGTCCGACTAATGTTTATCAAGTAAAGCCTAGGCTTTGACAGTATTTTTTTTCACGAAAAAGCAATGCTTCATTAGCACGCGAAATTTTTTTATCTATTTTTTTTCACAATAAGTAAAGTTGCTTCACTCACAATGCTATATCTCACGTTCCAATTGTCCGCAAGCTGTCAAATTTATACACGTATTGTTTGAAGGTTGTTACTAACTGAAAATCATATGGATTTATTTCTAGTAACGCCATCTATGCGTCAGCCTACGAACTTTTCAGTCGATTTATTATAGAATTGTTAGTGAAGCAACTTTTCTTATTATAAAAAAAAATAGATAAAAAAGAATTTCGTGTGTTAATGAAGCATTGCTTTTTCGTGAAAAAAAATACTGTTGAAGCAAAGGCTACGCTTGATAAACATTAGTCGGACTTAGCACCAGGAAAATCAACCGTTAAGAAGTGGTTTGCTAAATTTAACGAGGCAAAATAAGCTTCGAAGACGATGCACGCAGTAGACGAAAGTGGCTGTTACCGACGAAAACATAAAAAAAGATTACAAAATAATTTTGATGATCGTAAAGTGAAGTTGATCGAGATAGCTGAGACTTTAAAGATATCAAAGGAACGTGTTGGACATATCGTGCATAAATATTTGGGCATGCGAAAGTTGTGTGCAAAGTGGGTGCGCACGAGCTCACAATCGATTAAAAGGAACAACGTGTTGATGATTCGGAGCAATGTTTAGCGATATTCAACCATAATAAAGGCGAATTTTTCGACGATATGTGACAGTGGATGAAACATGGCTCCATCACTACACTCCAAAGTTCAATCGACAGTCAGCCGAGTGGACTGCACGCGATGAACCGAATCTGAAGCGTAGAAAAACGTAACAGTAGGCTGACAAGGTTATGGTATCAGTATTCTGGGATGCGCATAGTATAATATTCATAGATTTCCACGAAAAGGGCCAGACCATCAATAACAATTATTACATACAGTCTGTCAAGTAAGAGCGTGGTCGATTTCACCGACAGGTGATAAAAGATTTTGCTCTAATTCCTTAACGAGCCAATAAAAGAAAGCTTTGTCCTTGATGCATTGTTAACAAAGATTCAGTTGTCGTTGATCTTTTAAAAAAGAATCACGTTGAACGCCATGAGTGCTAAGTACGCGTCGCGCTATGAGGCTGTGTTCCTTTGCAATCACCCGAAAGGTCCCAAAATGTCGCAATCAGCGGCTGCTAAATATATGAGAAAGTCGAAGGCATTCGTACAGAAGTGGATACAGCGATATAAAGTGGCTAAAAATGTCGATGATTTACCAGAACGTGGCTTGATAGGAAAAGTGAACAAAAAAGATGAAAAAAGAATAGTGAATCTGTTTTCGTGGAATCCTGCTTTAACACTGCGGCAAGGACAAGCAAAATTAATGGTAAAAGGTTTAGATATATCCTACGAAACTATCCGAACCTATCTTCGTACTCATCATCTAAAATGGCGCAGCACAATGAAAAAGCCTCTGTTGACTGAAAAACATGTGACAAAGCGACTCGCTTGGGCGCATGAGAATATTGATAGAGATTTTGAAAATATCATTTTTACTGATGAATGTTCTATATGGGCACGTTCTGTCCTCACGCGAGCCTGGTCAACTTTCACCAATAGGCTTGTTCAGCTGACCGTAAAACATGGAATTAAGGTGCATCTTTGGGGCTGCTTCTCAAAGCAGGGATTCGGCACTTTGCACCTCTTTACTGACAACCTAAATGCCGAGAAAATGATAAAAATCTACAAAAAGGCTTTACTGCCATCTGCCAAACGATGGTTCATCACAAAAAATGAAGATTGGATTCTGCAGGAGGACAACGATCCTAAACACCGCAGCAAGCTCTGTACTCAGTGGAAGACTCAATCTGGCATCGTTACATTGGATTGGCTGTCGCAGTCGTCCGATGCAAACCTTATTGAAAATGTGTGGGCATATATTAAACGGAAGCTTCGTGGAAGACGCACATACACTTTGAAGCAGTTGTTTTACGAAATTCGTCGGATCTGGAGATCCTTGCCACTAGAATACGCCGTCAAATTAGTAGAAAGCATGCCTCGGAGATGCCAGGCAATTATCGACGCCGGTGGTGACTGGACACATTATTGACCGAATTGCATCATTGTTTGTAATGTGTACAATGTATATATAAATATGAAAGTTTCATCAAATAAATTTTTTTATAAATTAACACGACCACGCTCTTACTTGACAGACTGTAGCATTGTTGGTGCGTTTGAAGTATGAAATCACGAAAAAACAGCTCCATTTGAAGAAAAAAACGCTGTTTCATCAAGACAATGCACCGTGTCACAAATTAATGAAAACGATGGCAAAATTGCATAGATTAGGCTACGAATTGCTTCCCCAGTGACTTTTTCCTGTTGGCAGACCTTAAAAGAATGCTCGCTGGCAAAAAATTCAGCACTAATGAAGAGGTAATCGCCGAAACTGAAGCCTATTTTAAGGCTAATGAGAAATCATACTATAAAAATGGTATCGGAAAATTATATGATCACTATAATCAATATTTGGCCCTCGAAGAAAACTATATTAAATAATAAAATCGAATTTTACTGAAAAAAATGTGTTTTACTATGTTAGCCTACGAGCTTTTTAGCCGAACTGTTATCTTACGAACCAATTGTCCGAAAGTTGTCAAATTTATACACGTATCGTTTGAAAGTAGATACTAATTAACGGATTTAATTCTAGCAACGCTATCTATTTGTCAGCCTACGAATTTTTTAGCCGATCTGTTATGTTTACTGTAGCTCACTGTCTACCTTAGATCCATCAGGCATGCACAGAATCTTTAATAACCCATTTAATAGATTGCAAATTTTTAAACCTTTGCACTCGAGGCCTTTTTGGCTAAAAATATAAGCCGAGCCTAGTTCACGAAAGTATTCCCGGGATATCTTATCAAACATCTTAAATAAGAAGATCGAGTTACAAAAGACTGCAATGTCGCAGCAGCGTCGCTCTAGTCGATACTTTAACTCGAGCGGCGCCGTATCGAGTTGACACTTCAAATCTGGCGGGCGCAATTTCGGCGCCGCTGAAATGCAAAGGGTTATTTATTATACGAATCTATTTATAGTTTAAAAAGGAAAATCGTAATCATTAATACATGAGCAAATCTTGCTATACTTTTCCTTTACCAATTTTGAAATATTTTTATAATTCACTCATAAAGCACTTTTACTGAAGTTATTATTATGAGAAAAATTAAAATAATGGATTTTTATAAACATTTAAGTAAATAATGATTTCGATTTTTTACACCATAAGATAACATTTGACTTTTAATTAATGTTTTCACATTAATACAATCATTTATTGTTTTAATAAATTTGTAGATGTCACGAATGAGAGAAGATAAGAGTAGAAGTAATATTCGCGACGGAGTGAAGAGAAACAAGCATAGCCCCGTGCAACGCACACATTGCCGCACATCGGTGTATATTTGAAAATCATAAGCCTCATCCGTATTTGTTTTTTTTTTCTTTTTCAAGGTTCGCCTACTCGATCGTGAAGAAATCTGATTGGCTGTCAGTTTCTTGTTAATTGAATAGTAGCTAATTCACCGATTTTAACGTATCAAGATTTATTTCATTATAAAATTTCTCCCTGCATCCGGCGTTATGACTATTTTAAGCGTCTGAAAGGGCGCGCTGTATAAAAAGGAAATCACGGAAAACCCATATTAAAACCCATTTCCTTTTCTTTAAATCAATTTGAATCGGATATTTTTAGAAAAGTCATTGCTTTATAAATTTTGAGGCAGAGTCTGAGCAATAAAACGACATCTATAAAACAAATTTAGAATCAAACGATCAATCTGAAGATAAAGAAAGTGACAGCAATCTCGATTTTGTTAAAAATTATGAGTTGATATTTCATAAGTCTATTGTTTATTATTTAATATTAAAATAATTCTATTAAAAAAAAAAGTTATCAGGAGTAGCCACGCACTTTCAATTTTCAATATTCGGACTTCAAATGACTAGTGACCGCTGCACTTCAATTGGGGTCTGTCTGCTTTTATTTTTAATTAAAAAACATAAACACTGATATCATTTTTACGACTACTTCCACAACTATACGTTCTGACCGCTTGCTTACAGCTTTTTTTATACTATAAATATTTTGAACGCCAATTTAAAAAAATTCCAAAATACTTATAGTACACCACCTGATCTTGCAAGTTAATGCTAACTCATTTACACTCTTTAATACTTTAAATTAGAATATGAGTCATTAAAAAATTATTGCAGTTTTTTGTCGCCAGCTTTCAGACTACCATGAAAATCTTTCTAGAGATAACTAAAAAAAAATCAAGTCACAGAAGTGCTGTCAGAAGTGAAAACTAATACATATAGGGAGATCCAAAAGTCCCAGGAAGGTCAAACATCTTGAGAAACCCACATGAAAAATAAAAAACAGAAAAATACTTATTAAGAATTTAACTTTGAAAAGCAATACATTAATGAATGAAAAATTGAAAAATGACTAATTAAATACTTTCTTTTTTGAAAGACAAATTGACACACAAAAAGACACACACACACACACACACACATTCGTAATGTATAATTACGAATTATTTCAAAACGAAATATATTGTTTTAAATTCTAAGTTAAAGCTTTTAAACTTTATGAATTCAGATAAGTGTAAAAGAAGCATTTTATCATAGATTTTGTATCTATCTATATATATATATATATATATATATATATATATACAGAAATATGCATACACACAAATAAAATTTAATATAAATACATACATAAAACATACTTGTAATTTTTAAAATCAAAAATATTACTAAATATGTGGCAAGTAATTTTTAAATTCTCCTTAATTATTAACAAATTTTGACATTTCATTTCATGATACCATATATTATTAAGATTCTGAAAATTAATGCTTTCTATCTTATTCTCATCATCTAATTTCAGTCGTAAAGCATTTTGTTCACGTTTTCCAAATTCATGTTGTTTTTTTTCACGTGAGTTTGAATTACGATTTTTCATTTTTGCTTCTGAAATAAAAAATTTCATTAAATTCTTGTAAACAAGTTATTAATCTTTGTAATATATGTACAACTTATGCTTATCCCGTTACTTTTAAATATAATATAACAGTTTTTATTATTTTGAATAATTTAATTTTTATAATTAAAGTATCACTAATAATAAAATTTGCCTAAAAAAATTTACGAAAATAAAAAAGGTTATTTAAAATTTTACTTTTTCTTTTATGAATTTTTTTCCTGACGACGATTGGAACGCCTTCAACGGCAAATTTGGAAATATCAAACTGGATGCATTTTTATTTATCAACTTATAACTTTATTTAACGTTATTTATAACAACAGATTATTTTAAAATAATTTTTAACCGTTTTTCATGTGGGAAAAGTCTAAAACGCATATAAATAATTTTTTTAATAATTTAAAATAATAAAAAGTTATGATTAAAATATCGTCTGCTTGATGATATATATATATATATACATTCTGGAAGGATAATTTTTATTAAATAATATTGCCAATATATACAAAAAATAAAAGTTTTTCCGCGAACATAATTACATTAAAATTTTATTTAAAAAATTTCATATTTTTTTGAATTATTAAAAATGTTTTACAAATAAATAAAAAATAAATTTTAAAATTAACACATATTTATTACTATAGAATAAAGAAATGATAAAATTATTAATCAGTATACCAAAATTGTAACTTTTAGAAAATATTGTTCGTACAGCTATATATTGTACATATTATTCTAAAGTTCCATCCGTAACAAGGTCATTTACATACATATTATAAAGCAGAATAGGTTTAGATATCACGAATATTATATTAGTTAAAAAAAACATATAAATATATACTTGTTATATAAAGGGAAAATATTTTGTATTTTTCGAAATCTTAAAATTAATATAAGAATGATTTAAATTTTAATTATAAATATTATTTCTTTGAATAAAATTATTTTGGTTTTATGGAGAAATTTATAATGAAATAAAAACCTTATTACGATAAAATCGGTGAATGAGTCACTATTTAATTAACAATAGATTAACAGCCAATAAGAATTCTCCGCGATCAAGTAGGCGGGCCTTAAGAGAAAAAGAACAAAAATGGGCGGGGCTTACAATTTTTAACTATACATCGATTTTTTGTATAAATTAAATTGATATACACAGTGTGTCCCATGGAAAACGGAACTTTTTCAAAATTAAGACAAAAACTCAATATTCCGGCAAATCTCATTTATTTTATTTAAAATAGTCTCCTTCCGCATCAATACAACGTTTTGCACGATCTATTAACATATCGAATGAGTTTTTGAGTTAATTTTTATCCATCGACTTTAGTATGTCGGTCGTCGCTCTTTGGATGGCCTCTACGTCGGCATAACGTTTTCCTTTCATAGGCAAGTGCAATTTGAAGAACAAGTAAAAGTCGCACGTTGCCAAATCTGGCGAGTACGGTGAATGGTTGATGGTTAAAATGGAATTTTTGATAAAAAAATCCGTGATCAAGTTCGATCGATGAGACGGGGCATTATCATGTAACAAGCGCCAGCTCCCTTTCTCACGGTATTGTGGCCGCGCACGACGAATACGGCTGAGCAAACGCTTCATAACACCAAGATATAACACAGCAGTAATCGTTTGACCAGGTGGAACGAATTTACGATGAATAATACCCTCCGAATCGTAGAAACAAATCAACATTGTCTTCACTTTTGACTTTTCAAGACGACTTCTTTTCGGATTGGGCTCGGTTGGGTGCTTCCGTTCAGCACTTTGACGCTTGGTTTCGGGATCATATTGAAAACACCATGTCTCGTCACCAGTCACAATTGAATATTTCAAGTTTGGGTCCTTTTTTGACTCTTTAATCAAATCCTTACAATGCTGAATTCGGAGCAATTTTTCGTAGTCGGTCAATTTGTGTGGAACAAAGCGTGCACACACCTTCCGTAGATTCAAATGATCGGTCAAAATGCGATGAATTGAATTTTTGGACATATTCAATTCCATTTCCATGTATCACAATGAAGATTTTGGCTCATTTTTTATAAATTCACGCACTTTTACAATGTTACTTTGAGTAACCACGGTATTCGGAGGACCTGGATGTTCGTCGTCCTGAATGTCTTCACGACCTTCCTGGAACCGCTTATACCACTCATACACTCTGGTACGGGATAGACAATTATCGCCATATACTTGTTTCAGCAAATTATGCGTCTTAGTAAAGGATTTACCGAGTTTAAAATAGAACTTAATACTCTCTCTTTGTTCGAAGTTCATTTTTCGACCGATGCCACAAATACACTGTCACTTTGAGCGCGATATTTTGGTTTCCATTAAACCAAATGTCATACAATTTTGACAGATGTCAGTTAAGAATGGACCTTTCCATTGCTAACATCCACCAATAGGTGGCGCCAATATAAATCGATGTTTTGAAAAAGTTCCGTTTTCCATGGGACACACTGTGTATGTACATATTATCTTTCTGATGCAAATAATATTAATTTATTTTAGCTACAATATAAAAAATATTGTAAAAATATTTATATGTAAAATATTAGATGAAAAATATTGTAAAAATATTTATATGCAAAATATTATATGTAAAAAATATTGTAAAAATATTGTGCGCTGACGCGCCTCTTGATATGCGGCAATGTGTGCATGGCTACGCTTTTTCCTCCCCACCCCGTCGAGAATTTAAATTCTTATTTTTTTAGGTTCTCACATTTCTAATATCTACAAATTTATTAAAACAATAAATGATTAAGTTAATGTAAAAACATTCATTAAAATTCAAATGTTACATTATGAATTAAAAAATTGAAGTCATTATTTGCGTACAAAAATGATTATAAGAAATCCAATATTTTGATTATTCTAATAATGATAACTTCAATAAAAGTGCTTTATAAGTTGTAACGCCACTGGGGATCAGGGTGGCGTACAAATGTTAAGGGGGAAGCGGGCGGGTTGCTTGCTAGTGCAAGGTAAAACTACCGATTAAAATGAGCACATGAACAATCCGTTTATTTAAACTAAAATTAATAGAATACAAGAGTTTATCGCGTTTTTACGCGAGCCCAGGGTGCCAGCTACACTCGTGTAGCGCGGTTTCTTGCACGGCAAATTCGTTGCGCGGCTAACTCACGGTTAGAGCGGTCGCGGGCGTACAGCTTCCAACAACGACCGAAAATGGCGCGTAACATGCGACGCGCCATTCACACTCAGCCGGGAAGGATACGGGGACGATTCATTGCAGGGATGCCTCCTGGTAACAGCTGCTGCACCTTGGTGCACTTACCAGATATTCTTCCACGCTTCGGACTACTACACGGTTTTCTTTCGCACGCTCGTTCGTATAGTTTGCGAAAAACAAATTCTTAATCCGCGACTGTTGCCTGCGATTATCCCGAACGGAGTGAACGAGAAGCTCTTGCGTGGCACTCTCGCGAGCGCGGATTTTAGATCATCGTTCTGCGCTGGCGCAACGTACGTGTAAAGTACGCTACGCGACGCAGCCACCGCGCGCGCTCAGCGCTGTCGACAGTTAATATTACTGCTCGCCAGCAGCGCGCGTTTATGTTATCCGCTCGCGAGTGCCAATGTTGTTGTTTCTTCCTTGGAGCGGCAAGAATCTACATCAGATGTACAGAGAGTCAAGGTAAGTCGACGCGTTCCATAGCTGGTAGGCGTCGACCAATTTGCTTCCTCTTTTTCTTTTTCAGGTGCGGCAGTTTGGCGGATCAACGGCTGCTGATCGAACGATGAGCTGTGGAGAAAGCGAAGCAGCGGTGTCGGGGACAGCGAGAACCTGCTTGCAGCGGTAGCGAGGCAACACTATTAGACACCTCCAGGTGCGTAATTACTTGCACTTAAATGCTGTGCTCATGTGTTTTGCCTGCCTTCTAACCTCCTCTTCCACTTTCCTATGATGTTGTGTGGCAGCTTGTACTTCTCTTCCAAAGTACAGCTGCTATTATTATTAGGTGTAGTAAAAAGAAATCCATTATTTTTGCATTAAATTGAAGGTTTTATTTAGCATAGATAGAATGATACGATTTAGGTCAAATATGCACCGTTTTGTTCGATAACTTGTTGCCATTTTGGAGATAATTTCATAATGCCTATCTCGTAAAAACCCTTGTCCCTATTGTCAAAAAACTGCGACAGTCGATTTTCACAATCTTCTCTTGAGGCGAATTTTTCACCTGCAAAATCATTCGTCATAGACAGGAACAGGTGGTAATCACTTGGTGCCAGGTCCGGACTATAAGGTGGATGCATAAGAACTTCCTAACCAAGCTCCCGGAGCTTCTGGCGAGTCACTATCGATGTATGCGGCCTGGCGTTGTCCTGATGGTACTCAATTCCTCTCCTATTGGCCAAAGCTGGCCGCTTCTGGGCGATTGCTTCTTTCAGACGGTCGAATTGTTGACAGTACAGGTCCAAATTAAGAGTTCGGCCGTAGGGGAGCAGCTCATAGTAGATAATTCCCTGCCAATCCCACCAAACACACAGCAAAACCTTCCTGACTGTCAATCCTGGCTTGGCCACCGTTTGCGCCGGCTCACCGCGATTTGACCACGACCGTTGTCGCTTGACGTTGTCATAAGTGACCCACTTTTCATCACCAGTAATCATCCGCTTCAGAAATGGATCGATATTGTTGCGATTCAGCAGCGATTCGCAGATGGGAATTCGGTCCATGAGGTTTCTTTGTGATAACTCGTGTGGCACCCATACATCAAACTTCTTTTTGTATCCAGCCTTATTTAAGTGGTTTCAAACGGTTTTTTGTGCAATGTTTAGCTCCTTGGCAATCGAAACAGTGCTTACGTGACGGTCGGACTCGATGATTCCCATTATTTAATCGACATTTTCGACAATTGGCCTTCCAGAACGTGGTGCATCTTTGACGTCAAAATTACCGGAACGGAGTCGACGAAACCAAAATTGCGCGTGATTGGCTATTACAGTATCAGGACCATAAGGACTATTCACATTTTCAGCTGCCTAGCTTGCGTTTTCGCCTTTATCGAAGAAAAACTGTAAAATATGGCGTATTTTCTCTTTGTTGATGTCCATCTTTGACACGTGCTAAAAAAATACTAAGTCAAGCCATCACAAAACTGTATCGGAAGCTTTTTTAGCACGAAATCTTAACTTTCTAACCCCATCTAGTCTAACCCGATCGCACTTTTACAACGGGAGATACAGACTACTAAAGCCATCTATTGGCAAAATAATGGACTACTTTTTACTATACCTAATATTTGTTGTTGGGTTTATAAAAATCTATGAATAAAATTTTTTTTCTTTCTTAAATACTTTATAAATAGGTAAATAAGGAAATTTCCTAATTTTTTGTGATTACAAATATCAATTCGATTCCATAAGTAGTGAATCAATAGAAATTCTGGAAACATTGATAAAGTTGTTGATTCTTTTTAATAACTTTTCTTAAATTCTAAATAAATCATTCAATATTTTATTCGTAACGAACGTAGTTTGTCAATTAACTAGGTTCTTTATTTTTTTATTCGATATTTGAATCTAGCTACTCATTATTAGTTTATTTATTAGAGCGTTAATAAATTTTAGTTATGAAAAATTTAATAATAAAATAAGATTAATAGATTAATAAATGAGTTTTTTGTACTTTTAGACAGTGAGAGTACTTGATTAGTGGCAAAGCTAAAAAAAATACGCGAGAGTTTTTGTTTATTTATTTTTATTTAATTTTTATTTTCTTAACTTTTATTTATTTATTTATTGAACAATATATGTGCGCTCCTCTTGAAAAATGCATGAAAATAATTTTTAACAATCTTCTTGAGAGCCATATTATTTCTGTGAACTATCTTGAATTAGTAATAATCTTGCTGCCGAGGAGATCATTGAAAAATAAATTTTATTTGTTTGTTTATTGAATGATATTTCTATTTATTTATTCATTGATTCATCAATTTTATTATTTATTTATTCATTTAATACTTCTTTATTTAAAGTTATTTTTGAATATTCATTCGAACACATTTCCGAAAATTTCAGAATTCCGAAAAACTAAATTCGGCAATCGATTCTACGTAATACACAAAGGCGTGTATATCACGCCTTTATCCGTAACATTTTTACATTAATGGTTTGAGGTTTTACAAAAAACTTCATATAGATTTTCTCATAATTTTTCCTGTAAATGGCTGCGTACAGTTTTTCAGAATTTTGACATTTTTTTAAATTTATTTAAATATATTTTTTTTATGAACAATTGTAAATGGCCGAAAAAAAAAATACTATAACCTTTTTTTGCTATGCTACTGATAAAATTTTTTAAGGGGCTATACCACTGTGAACGCTGAAAATTTGGGTTATTTTCGGGAATTTTTTAAAAGAAAAATACTTTATAAAATATTTTATAAATATAATAGCATATCAAGCTATATTAAAACTATATTCCATAATTATTTTATCAAAAAATATTAAAAAATGAGCGACTTATGCGCTGTCTTCGGAGGCGCCAAAAAAAAAGTTCCTCCACTGCTGCCACGATTCCGGCCGAATGAGTAGCTAAAACCAAAAAAAAAAGTCTTTAAGCTAGAAGGTATTTTCTATATAATGTCATAGAATTTTTTAAAAATATTAAAATTTAACAAAATGTCGTAGTTACCAAAATAAAAGTTTTTTTTTTGGTCAAAAATATGGTCGCTTTTTTTAATGCCAAATCGTCAATTTCCATCCAATCAAAAGAATCCTACGCCGTTGTAGAGTAAATATATTCAAGAGTACTCAGTTTCAAATTGAAGTTAATTGGATAATTGCTCTTTGAGTTACGATGGCAGCAAATTTGAAAAATATCATTCCGAGAAAAACACGTTTAAGAATTAAATTAACGATTTTTGCGAGATAAAATTATATTTACCATAAAAACTGCTAATCAGCTATACCTGGCCCATGCAATGGAACCCCTTCCTCCTCGAGTAATGCCTGCTGAGAGGCTAAAGCTTGTCTCCGAGCTGTTCGTCCCTCTTTTGAGGACGCTTCATGACGTAGCTCCGCTTGGTTAATTCGCCTGTCATCTCTCTCTATAGCATATTCTTTTGCAATAGAACCGATAATGAAGTTTATTACTTGCAGTATTTTTAAAATACTATGAAAACCATCATTAAATATTGAGACAGCAAGGAAATTAGCGAGCTTGATCGTTTTCATGCCATTGTGAAGGTGCTTTGGAGCAAAGTGCCACAACAAGCCGTTAGAACTTTCATTGTTATTCTGCGTGTTTCCTCCTTTACATCGCTTTAGTAATTTTCTTGAACTCAAATTAGTATAAATAGATTCCTAAGCTTTCATAACATCATTGACAAGTGGGAGATAATCATGCTTGAACTTTGATACGTCCATTCCATTAGCTTCCGCGCGGCGATATGAGCACCAGCTATTCTCACTTGCAGGGCAATTTTTGTGGTTCGGACTTCTATCTGTCGAAGACAAGTGATACATCGTAGCCCAAATTTCTTTGTACATTTTATCAACATCTTGATGCCTGGTAATTGCCAACCCATAGTATTTCTGGAGTTTATTAATAAGTTTATCAGTTAGCTTTGCGGTATTCTTACTCCTTCCTCGTAAACCTTTCGTTAGTTTTTTGAGATCGCGACATCGAGTTCCCATTCTCTTTTTCACATATAAGTAGCATTCTAGTTTTTCTACTTGCACATCATACTGATTTAAATTCAATAAAACCTTTGTATGTGGCACTATTACCGTCGCCAATGCAGCACGTATATTTTACTCCATATTGATCGATCGAGCGGCCAAACATTTCTTTCACACTATCAACCTCCATTTTTCCAGCTGATCCAATATGATTTGCATCGCAATCATTATGTCCTTCAAGCCATTTTTTGCATTCTTCAGGATGAGTATTTTTTTTCTTTTCTCATACTTCACAACTCTAACAATAAGTCGAATTTATGACTGTATCGATAGTTTTCTTACTGAATTGACCTGCAAGAGTTGTAGCACCGAAATGTGAAGCGTGGCCGCGTTTTTTCCATGTGCCATCTCCAGAAACTGTCAAATTAACATCTGAACCTTTATTCTCTAACGTTTTAGCTTTCTCTTTCAGTAACGGCTTTTTATGTACTCCATTTATAAACGGTTTCAGCAGCTCTAGTTACATTTTTACAGCATCCAGCCAAAATGTTGTTATAAAATTTTTAAAGAAGATCCGTCAAGCCACAAAATAAATTTATTCCATTGATACCGACGCCTAGAAGTCGCATCACAAACACTATACGACGATTTATTTCGTAAGCATTACTAATCATCGGTCTAAAATTCACATATGAAACACCGCACTAAGATGACACAGCAATTTTGAATCGTGAGTCCCGTGAACTTGTTTGATTGAACTTGATGTCTTTTTTATAAGTTTTGCACACAACTGTAGCGCTGATTATACTAAAAACAGAGAAAAACTCGATGAAACAGTATCCAATTTCGTCGTCTTCGGTGCGTAACAATTTTTCAGCGGCTGTACTGGTATTTGCGGTGGACTGCTCATACGTACACAGTATGTCGGAAAAGTTCCTGAACTTTTAAAATAAAAAATCGAAAATTACATCTAAAGAAATTTATTCCAGTTAACTTTCAACATAGTCCCCTTCCCTAGACATACACTCATTTGAGCGCTCCATGAGTGATTCAAAGGCTCTCTGGTACTACTCTGAAGTTATCGCTGTGAGACGCTCGGTGCAAGCCGCTTGAATGCTCGGTACATCTTCAAAAAATCGTCCTTTCAAGACCATTTTTAGCTTGGGAAATAGGAAAATGTCGGCTGGAGCCAGATCTGGCGAGTATGGGGCGTGATTGATGCGTGGGATTTGATTTTCGGCGAGATAACGCTTCACAATGTTCGAAGAATGAGCAGGCGCATTGTCATCCAGCAAACTCCACGATCCCGGTTCCTTGTACTCGGGCCTGATGCGATTAATCCGGCGCTTCAGACGTTTTAACACCTCTACGTAATACGCAGCATTTACGGTGGTGTTTGGGGGCACAAATTCTTTGTGTATCAGGCCTTTGGAGTCGAAGTAAGCGATGAGCATCGTCGGTAACAGCTGTTGACGGCCAGCCGCTTCTTTCGTCATCTTCTAACGACTCTCTACCCTTCTTGAACCGACTGAACCACGTGTAAACAGTTGTACGCGACACTACACCTTCACCGTAAGCCGAATCGATCATTTTTTTCGTTTCTGCGAAAGTTTTTTTAAGTTTATAGCAGAATTTAAGTGCGCCACGATGTTCAAATTTCTCATTTATCGTTGAGCTTGCACCGGGGTACTAAACACACGTTCACTCAAGTACGTCTATCTCGGTAACTAATGAACGGATACTGATGAAAAAATTCTCAGACACTCCAGAGGGATGTAGCAACATAGTACCGGTGTCGTCTAAGAGGTGGCGCCACTCGTACAAGCGCTACAAAATAAGTTCGGGAACTTTTCCGACACACTGTGTATATCGATTTCCCAAAAAATTTCTCTTCTGCTTCGAGATCTATAAAAAGGTTTATCGTGAGTGCCCTTTTGAATACTTCCACTCATTTTTGCTCCGTTGTATACTGTACGACAGCTGCGAGTAAACTAAACGGACGCATCGATAGCAACAGCGTCAAACAGCTCCAGAATACCTTTTAAATACCAGCACTGTATTTCAAGACCCTGTATACATATTACTAGCCTCCCTTTTTACCTATGTACTGTTTACAATACGAAAGATTCAGGTAACGGTACATTAGTTCCGACGCTCTGCCCCTAGGTAGATGGAGCAGTTTATACCAGCGAGCGGTTGCTCTTTAGAAGGCTGCCATTCGAAAAGTATTAGAGATACGGCCTTCAAAATTTCACAGGATATTCTTAAAAGTATAAACTGTCGAATAAGATACAAAAAAGTATCAATTTTTTGAAAGTTTCACACTGGTATAGTCTCTTAATACCACCTGGCTTAGATTTGTGGATTTGATAAAGTAACGAAATTTATTAAATTGATACTACTGAAATTTCATTCTATATTTTTTAATTAATGTTACAAGGTTATTATAGAAGAGAAGAAACACTGATTTCAAAGAAATAATATTGGTTTTTGAGAAACTTTTGTTAAACGAATTTACGCACCTTTTGAGTAGCTCTTATGGATGAAAATTTTTAGATTACTACAGTCTCTTATTTAACAGTTTCGAATATAAAAAGTAATGTTAATAACTTACTGTTTATTTTGTTCATTTCAAATTGAAAGATGAAAGTCAATCCTTTAAATGTTATAAACATTTTATTAGCGTATTTTTAAGCGTTGCAAATATAATTCGATGGGCTTTACAAGCTAAAAATAAAGTTGAATTTAATGATATTAGATTCAAAGCTTCAAAAATAAGTTATATAAGTTTAAACACGCACATAGAATAGTGTCTAGAAAAATAAATGTTTATAACAAGAAAAGCACTAGAAAATGCAGCAGAACTTTCAAGCGCAGCAGACGCTTTCATCACTGAAATTCGATCATGTATATCAAGTATTGGGCTTGAAAATTTATAAAATTCAGATCAGTGTGGATTTCAGCGAGAAATGCATTCTGGCAGAACATTATCAGTGAAAGGAGAAAAACAAGTACAAAGTCTTGTACAATTTATTTCAGCTACAACGCACAGTTACACGATGGAACCACTCATATCAGCTACTGATCAATTACTATCTCCATTTTTTCTTGTTTTAAAGGAACCGAGTGGTAAATTTGGCCCTGTTGTACAAGGAAAATTATTCAGACCAGATAATTTATACTTGGAAGCTTTAAAATCTGGAAAATTAACAACAGGTAAGCACGTGAACAACAATTATCTTGTAATATTACGGATAATTTGACTAATAAGTCTTTCAATTGCAGATCACTTTAGAATTTGGTTGAAAAAAATATTTTATCCACGTGTAGGACAATAGCCAATACTATTGCTTGATTCTTGGAGTGGTCATTGTGACAAAGTTGTAAAGGAAACAATGCCAGAAAATAAAATTGTTAACGTAAAAAAAATATTTTACTTTTCTCCCGCATAAGGACATTTATTTTTTCAAGCCGTCTAGGCATAACCGTTTAGCACGGAGCGCTTTAATCCCGCACCCACCATCACAAAAGATAATCAATATAAATTATCCCACATGCATCCCAAAAAACTGACGCCATGACGTTGCCTGCAGATGAAACTATCTTCGTCTTCTTTGGAGCCGATTCTTCCTTCGCAGTCCATTGTTTTGACTACTTCTTTGTTTTAAGTTAAGGTGATGGACCCATGTTTCATCCATGGTTATGAATCGATGGAAATATTCGGCTTTATTGCTGAAAAACAATGCTTAACTCACGATTGAAACATCTTCATGACCATGTTTTTGTTCAATTGTGAGCAAACGCGGCACCCATCTTGCGCGAAGCTTTTCATTTTCAAATTTTAAGTCAATATACGATGTACAGCGCATTTTGAAACGCCTTCCATGTCTGCTAGCTTGTGTACTTCCAATCGACGATCATCGAATGCTATTTTCAGGATTTTTTTCACCATTTTTTGCATGGTCACCTCATTCGATCAACCTTTGCGATGTTCATCTTGGCAGCTCGTATGGCCTCGCTTAAACTCTGCTACCCAATAAGTTACTGCTGTAAAAAAAGGAGTAGACTCCCCTAGAGTAGAATCTAGCTCGACTTTAATATTGGTTGGACTGATACCCTTCAAAAGTATTGCATGACATAACGATGATCAATTTTCTTCATGTTTACAAATTCTCTGAGAGCCTTCACTGACGATGGCCTCCAAACAAATACTAGACAATGTAACGTTATGAAACTTAAAACTTAAGCTTTATAAGATTCGTTCCTGCTACTATAGAAATTAACACATCGTTTAATAAGTCCCGAGACTAACCCAGAGATGGTGCTAGTAGTACCAAACTGGCCACGTTTTCATAGAGTGCGAGCCTTTACATGAAACGTGTAAAAATTTCACGTCGCTCGGATCACAGACAGCAGAGTTATCGAAGTTAGAGTAAAGTCACTTTGTAATTTGTTTGAAAAATGGAAAAAAGCGAGTTTCGCGTGTTGATAAAACATTGTTTTTTAAAGGGTAAAAACACCGTAGAAGCCCAGCAATGGCTTGAAAAACATTACCCGGACTCCTCTCCATCCAAACCAACGATTTGTCGTTGGTATGCTGAGTTTAAACGTGGTCGTACGGACACAAACGATGCGGAACGTTCGGGTAGGCCATTGGAAGCCGTTACACAGGAAAATGTGAGTGAAGTGTTAAAAATTGTAATGAAAAATCGCAAAGTGAAGGTCCGTGAGATTGCAGAAATGACACAGATATCATCTGTAAGCGTATTTAAAATCCTTCATGAAAAATTGAGCATGAAAAAGGTTTTTTCCAAGTGGGTGCCGTGATTGCTTTCAGTGGAACAAAAACAGCAACGAGTCGACGATTCAGACAGATGTTCATCGCTATTTACTCGCAATAAAAAGGATTTCCTTTCGTCGATACGCGACCATGGATAAAACATGGATACATCATTTCACTCCGGAGTCGAATCGGCAATCATCTGAGTGGCGCATGGCTGGCGCATAGCTGGCGAAAGCCGCCCAAAGCGTCCAAAAACGCAGCAGTCTGCTGGCAAAGTTATGGCGTCTGTTTTTTGGGATACACATGGCGTGATTTTCATTGACTACCTGGAAAAAGGTAAATCGATCAACAGTCATTATTATATTGACTTGTTGGTACGTTTGAAGGAGGAGATCGCAGCAAAACGACCGCACATGAAGAAGAAAAAAATCCTTTTTCACCAAGACAATGCACCATGCCACAAGTCCATGAAAACAATGGCAAAATTGAACGAATTGGGCTTTGATTTGCTTCCTTACCCCTCGTATTCGCCAGATTTAGCCCCCAGCGACTACTGGCTCTTTGCTGATCTCAAAAGAATGCTCCAGAGAAAAAAATTTGGCTCGAATGAGGAGGTCATTGCCGAAACTGAAGCCTATTATGAAGCAAAGGATAAATCCTTCTATAAACATGGTATAGAAATGTTGGAAAGGCGTTGGAAAGATTGTATCACTCTAAAAGGAGATTATATTGACGAATAAAAATGATTTTTGAAAAAAAAATGTTGTTTTCGTTGTTAGTCTCGGGACTTATTGAACGATGTGTTATTTTTAACCAACAACAGTCATATATAGGTCAGGTCGGGTATTTCTGAGACCACCCTCGTATATATTGTATTAACCTATTCGCTACGGACGGATTCTACGACGCGATACTTCCGCGGAACGGGCCGCCGCGCCACAAGTGTGCACTTGCGGAAGAACTAAAATCGCCTGCTGTACGTTCAATCCTGCTGCATATTATGCAGAGTGACTATAGTCGCTCGTAGAAAAGGAAAGATTAACAAATTATTAAATAACAAATTATCACATAAAAATAACGTCAGGCGTTGGGTGATTATAGTCACCACCCGTACGTAGCGAGCATCAGGTATTGGGTAACTATAGTCACCGCTCATAGTGAAAGGGTTAATAAAAGTAATACAAATCAATCACTTTGACAAATTGGTACGCAATAACTGCTAATTTGAGTTTAATTAAATGTACAAGATATAAATTGATTATAAAATTATATTAACCTTTAACTAGTTTGCATGAGTACTTTTGTGGACAAAATAACAAATTATTTTCAAAATGAGATTTTGTTTAAATTGTATGTGAATATTTTTGGAAAAATTTTACAAATCATAAATAAATAAAAAAAGTGGTTATACTTTTTATTTTCATATCGTTAGTTTTGAATATTATTATTATGACCACGCTCGAGCCCCGTTCTTTCACATTCACTCGTAAGCGCCGAGGCGCGCCATTAGATGTTTTACATAAAAAAACACGGGTTTAATTACACAGATAAACTGCTAAAACTCATCCAGGACATCTTATTCGCCAGCATAGTCACCGTAGATATGATGAAGTCGACGCTCGTATTGTTACTATTCTTGCAATCATACATCTTGATCCTCATATTAGCAGTCATCAAGTTGAAAGGGAAATTGGTATACCGAAAAGAACAATTTTAAGAATTCTAAGAACCCTCAATTGTCATGCTAATATCACTCTTGTTTATGTCATAGTTGTAAGACATTAATAGTTGCTGCCTTACAATGATACGCATATAAGATAAAATGCATTGACATTTAAAATCATAAGAATTGACACAAAATCAGATTGAATCATGCATTGAATTTTGTCAATGGACTTTGAGAATTTTAGAAGATGACCCACATTAAAAGATAATAACATAAAAGCTAAAAGCTTTTTTAGCTTTTCATCTTAAAATTTCCTTCTTAAGGTCAGGAAAAAATTTTATTAATATCATTTCGAACGTAAGATTTCCCACTCTTTTAGAATCTGGAGTCAAAAATAGAGGTTTCTTTTTAAAAAAATTAAGTTGACCTTCAAATAACTTTGAAAATGAAATTCAAGGTCAAAACTAATTGCACAGATAGATGGCCCACTTTATTCTAAACGACTTTTATTTTAACTATTTTTTTGTATTACCTTTGGGAAACCGAAAAATTCAGGGGCATCGATTAAAATACCCCACCTTGTATATAAAGAGTGTTCTAAATGTATAGATAACCTTGAATAACTTTCTAGGATTGCATCTTCCGAGATATAAGTTCAGATAAAAGTTGTAGGGTTTGATCCAAGGTATCTGCTGGTGACCTTCACTTTGACCTTAAGATCATTATTGAAGGTCATTTCAAGGTCAATTTCTCGTTTTGATTGGAATTCCGCTATTTTCTCTATTAGTAGACAAAGAGAAAAATTTTACGTTCAGAAATAGAGATTTTGAGATAGATCGACCTAGGGTGAAACTAACTCTTGGGGGTCATATTTGAGGGTCATGTTAAGTTTAACGATGGATCTCGAAGGTCACGTTATGGAAAATGTTACAGATGAAAATTATAGGGCTTAGACCAAAAAGTTAATTAACAACCTTGTCTTTGATTTCGAGTTCATTCTTGGAAGTCATTTTAAGGTTACCCTAAAGTATTTTGAACATAAACAAGGTATGGATATCCCAGAACATATCGAAAAAGAAGCATTCTTTTCAAAATATTACATGGGCATTAAAAAAAGATAAATGTTTTATGTTTAAGTACAATGTGTGAAATCCATACTATTTTAACGTAAGGGGTTGAAGGTTATTTATTTAACCCATCAAATCCTGAGCCGAATCTAGGCTAGAAAGCATCAAACTAACTGTTGGATTAGTGGCAGAGCCGAATAAAAAAGTACCCGTGTTTTTTCTTTTATCATCTGCAATCGGTTACAAAAAATTATTTAAAAAAACAGATAAATTTGTAATTTTAAAAAACTAAAAGCGGGAATCGATTCTACAAGAAAAATCATAAAGAAAACCTTCGTGACGTTTTTATATCAGACTTCAAATTGTTAGTGTAAAAATAGTATAAACAAATATAAACTGACGAAATGTAAATTTAAACAGTGTTGTAGTTGGAAGATTTAAAACCGCGTATAGTGTATTTATGTATACTGTATGTATAGATATACTATATCTATATTTATAACGTATAAATAATTATGTCATATCTATACATACTGTACAAATAGATACACTATATCTATCTTTATAGTACGTATAGATATACGAGTACACGTGTGAATCCTCCAACCACAACACTACATTTGAAATACACGTGTCAAAAAAATACTATTTTTTATGCATTTTAAGTCTATTAGTATACACGGTTACATTTGTTCTCATTTATTCTACTAATTCAAAATGTCTTGATTTTTAAAAATTATTTTACATCTGAAATCAATATAGCACTTTTATTCGAAAAAACTATATAGAAATAGAATTTTTCTACATTTTATCGATTTACATATTAGCATCATTCCGTGTCTCTGCTCTTTTGAGGTGCTCCGGTTAAAGATGTCAAAGCGAAGAGCTGCTAATTTACTCAATTTAGTTGACGATGATGATGTTGATTATGATCAATACATCGATGGTAGCGCTCTTACCTTTTAACGACGATAATTTGAATGAAGAATGTCTTCAGGATCCAGATGAAGATACCCAATCTGGTGAACTTCCTACGGGTTTTTACGAACATGTAAGGAGTTCTTACACAAGAACATAAAAATTATTAGAGTCTAATCATGTTTATGATTGGCAAAATTATGCTTACAATGATAGCTCTGTTGGAAGTATTGACAATTATACTAGTTGCTCCAACAATGGTTCGATTTTATTATTGTATAATAAAAACTTATTAGAATTATTCACATAACAATTTATATTTATAATGTAGGAGGTAGGCAGCAATTTTGTGGGTTGATACAATTAATAGTAACAATGTCTAGTGATATGGATGTGATTTATTCTTAGTCAGTTACAGTAAAGTGTATTATTCGATGGTACAACGTGCTTTGATACAGTGTGTATACGCGACTGACTCGTGTGTGATCGTCGTGTATACATGTGCATGTATCGACCCATCAACGTGCGCGTTATATCGACGAGTGTGTGTATGTGAGTGTACGTATGAGTATTATACCTCCAACACTCTTCCTTACTACAAACACGTACACGGCGTTACTCTATCTCTCTCATACCCATTGCTTTGGTTAACGCGTCGTGTCTGTCCCTCGCTAGTGGCTTGGTAAAAATGTCGGCGATGATAGTTTTCTGATGGTATGTATTGTAGCTGTACCTCTTTCCTACCTACAGCTTCCTTGACAAAATTAAACTGAATTCTGACGTGTTTCGTCCTGTTGTGGAAACCCGTCGCCGTCGTCAGTTGTACCGCTCCTTGGTTGTCGCAATAAATTAGACCTTCTGATAACTATGGAGTACCGATTTCTCCGATGAATCCACGTAGGTACATAGACTCCTTCGTTGCCTCTATGAGCGCCTTGTACTCGGCTTCGGTCGTCTGCAATGTCACGGTCCGTTGCTTCCTGGACTTCCAGCTGATTGCGGCTCCTCCAAATGTAAAGACGTACCCTGTATACGATTTTGAGTCGATTGAATCGTTACCCCAGTCGGCGTCGGAGTATCCGACGATCTTTCCATAAGACCTGTCGTAGACGAGTGCTCGTCCCAACGATCCTCTTAAGTACTTTAGTACTCTTTTAGCTGCGCCCCAGTGTTCCTTCTTGGGGTCTTCATTGAACTGGCTCAGCACGCTTACGCTGTGTGCTATGTCCAGCCTAGTTGCTACAGCTAAATACATCAATGATGCGACGAGTTCTTGATATTGCAGGTTTCTCGTCAACTTGCTCGGGTCTGACCCAGCTTTCAATTTCGACGTTGGGCTCGCTGGCGTGTGCTGTGGGTTACAGTTGGTCATCTAGAATTTCTCCAGCAGCTCCTCGATGTATCGTCGCTGGCTCAAGCTTGTCTTGTCGTTTTCTTGGTTGAATTCAATTCCCAGGCAGTACTTGGCTTCGCCCAAATCCTTAATTTGAAATTCTTGCACGAGTCATCCTTTGTAATTTTTAATCAGTTCCTCGTCATTCGACGTCACCAATATATCGTCAACGTAGACCGCAACTAGAAGAAGTATTCCTTCAGATCTGTATACGAACAGACATGGGTCTGAAATAGTTGGCTCGAAGCCTAATTTCTTTAGTGCTGCACTCAGTCGTTCGTACCATTTTCTACCAGACTGTTTTAATCCATATATTGCTTTGCGCAGTCTGCAGATCTTATCGCCATTGGAGATGCTCCTCAGCATGCTCGCTGCGCTCGCGAGTATCGGCGAATCACGTCGATCGTGACGTACTATTTCTTTCAGGGCCTCCTTCAACTTGTCTGGAGCTTCCATATACAGCTCCTCGTGGACTTCCCTGTAGAGATACGCCGTTTCGACATCCATCTGGTAAATTTATTTCATCCCTGTTGATAATGCTCCAAGTAACCTAATGGTTTCTAATCTTGCCACCGGTGCTGCTATTTTGTCGAAGTCAAATCCAGGTCTTTGTGTAAATCCCCGGGCAACTATTCTCGCCTTTCTGTGTTCGATATTTACTTCAGCGTTGATCTTGTTCTTAAGAATGAGTCTAGATCTAATTATTCTTCCGTGTTCCGGACGGTCTACTATTTCCCAAGTTCTGTGTTTGAGGTGAGAGCGCACCTCGTCTGCAATCGCACGCTTCCACTCCTGGGATTCAGTCCCTCGTACAGCTTCTTCAACGTCTATGTCAGCCATTAGTACTGCTTCCACAATGAAGCTCGTCTCCATGAGTTCAGCTTTCTCGTCATCGTTTTCTCCGGTACTCGTTGATGATTCCCTTGAATCATTGAGCTTCTTCTCGTTTCGAGGACGCTTCTCTTCGGGTTATAACGACGTCTCCAGCAGTCTTTTTGCTCTCTGAGTTTCTTGTCTAGCAGATAGCTCTTCATCCTGCGACAAATTATCTCGACTCGATGCGATGTTTGACGTACTCACGTATCTGTACAGTTTGCGTGGTCGTCCTGGCCTCCCAGTCTTCTGTTTACCGGGTCTTCCTCGTATTTGCTGCGTCGACGGTTCTTGTGCATGTTCTCGCATGTGCTTCCCTCTCTGGTGACTTTACCTGGCTCTGGAGTCTCTTCGTGAGAGTATGTGTACTCGACGTCTAATTTTACAACACTATGTGGCCTCATCACGTGCTCTTCTACGATCTGCACGTCTCTCGTTACAACGAGATTTACGTTGTCGTTTGGTCGTACTTTGTAAGCCTTCGCCGTCTCATAATAACCAATCAATCTCCTCTCCTCGAGCTTCTGTCGTCCAGGACCTTTCTGTAATACAAACGCTTTTGCGCCGAATACTAGCGTGTTTCAACCCTGGTCCGCCGTGACTCCTACTTGGACATCGGTTTCTCAGATAATTAGCAGTTGTTATTGCTGATCCCCAGTACATCTTCAGGAAACCTGCTTAATTCAGTACACATCTGGTCATGTCGACGATCGTCCTGTTTATTCGCTATGCAACTCCATTTTGTTGCGGCGTGTGTGGCACTGTAAGTCATCTCTTGATGCCCTCGCGTTTCAGGTACTCGTCGAACTGCTTGTTGCAGTACTCTCGACTATTGTCAGACTGCAAAGCCTTTATTCTCTATCCAGTCTGCTTCTCTACGTAACTCTTGTACGTCTTGAATGTCTTGAATACTCCGTCCTTGCTCTTCAGTAGATACAGCTCGCACCAGCCACTGTAGTCGTCGATGAAGGTCACGAAGTAACGGTTTCCGCCCTCGAATTTAATTCCTGAAGGTTGACATAGGCCCAAATGTACTATTTCGAGCAATCCCTTGCTCTTCTCGTCTCATGAAGTGAACGGTTTCGCTGTTAACTTTCCACGGTGACATACGTCGCATGACGACGTATTTTTGTTCAATGGTTTTATTCCCGATGCACCACCTCTCGACAGATATACTACGGCGTCCATATGCAGGTGACCTAACTTTGCATGCCATAAATCTTCATTTGATGTGCGTGGTTCTTCCATCGTCACCGCCTTTACTTGTTCCTCCTGCTCCCGTAGGTAATACAGGTCTCCGATCCGGCCCGCGACCATCTTCATCTCTCCGTTTAAGTCCCTGATGATGGCGTCGTCTTTTCTAAATAAAATCTCTTGATCGTTGCGAGTGATTTTTGATACAGAGATAAGATTAGTCCTTAGATCTTTGACAAGTAAGGTATTACGTAAGTTAAGATCAACATTACCTCTATCCGTCACGGCCTTGATGTGTGCGAGTCCCCTGGCTCTCGCCGTCGCTGATGACGCGTCCGCCATATTCAACGTCGTCACACACTCCTGGACGGCCATCAGAAACTCCTCGCTGGCACACATGTGCGTGGCACAGCCGCTATCCAAGCACCACCTCGTCTTTCATGTCACGTTGTTGACCTTCTCTGGTTGATCCACAACGCAGTTGGTCACTGCGGCTGACTCGACCTTCTTCGCGAATTTCTGTCCACGCTTTGGACACTTGGCCGCCCAATGACCAATTTCTCCGCATATGAAGCAAGGTTCCTTTGACTTTGACTTTGGTTTCCTCTGTTGACGGTTTCTTCCATACCGACCGCCAGGGTACAATACATGGTTATCCTCCACCATTTCTGCAGATATCCTACTTCTATGCTCGTCGAGTATCTTACCGATCAGCGACTAAGTGGTTGTCAATTCGTCATTAGATCTGATTGCGCAACGAAAATTGTCGAAGCTTGATGGTAGACCTCTCAATATTTGCACTACCAGCATATCACTTGGAATTTTAATGTTTATGCCTTCTAGCTGCTCGACGGCATTCATGAATATATTCAGACGTTCCCGGAAGTCGTTCTTGAATAACGAGATCACAGTTAACCATTCGATTTTTCTCACTGGTCCTTTTGACGCGTGGATTGATTGTAACTTGTCCCAGACGTTTTGCACTTTGTAATCATCTTCAACTCAGCGTTTCCAATTGACAGTCTAATATCAGCTTTAGCCTTGTCGTCGCCGGTTTTCCACTTTGCTATTTCTCGTTCTGTGGCACTAGGTCCTGTCGGATAAGGATTGTTGCTGTTCACATAAACCCAGCGGTCATGTTTTATCAGGATGGACTGCATTTTCGCCTGCCAGAAGTCGTAGTTCATCTTGACCAGCAACTCGATACGTTTGTAATATCAGTATACAGTTTCGACATTTAAATGCACACGATTTTTTTTAATTTTTTTCTTTCGCCACCGACACGCATATGTCCGCAAACACTTTAAATTCACAAGCCAGGAAACCGTTCGGTAACGCCACTATACCGATCTTCGTTTTCTCTTACCTGCACTTATCCTAAAAGTACGAATAAAGAAGACCAGTGTGCATCGAAAACTTCCTTGCCTACAAAACCCTAGAACTATAATTTTGAGCCCTAGGTTAAACTAAAAATTTTACAAATAAACATACGCAAAATAAATTCAAAATAATAGCTTATCCTTCTTGGAAAAGGAAAGTTTTGATGCAACGCAAGCTGATCTTGACGAACATGTGCGCGACACTAAGGCACCGAAAAAGTAATAAATTTTCCGGAGACCCTTTTTTTATGCTGCTCTAGTCCTCTTTAACTTGAGTCGCAAAATTTCTATAAAAAAAAAGGCTATGTACCCGAAATACCGATAACCGCCTAACCGCTTTCTTCTAACGGTCAACTACATTCTCAGATGTGCATTTTATTTTTTTTCTTTCTCTTAAAATTATTTTAAAATCTACAGCGTTTATATTTTTTTTTTACTATCAATAATCTAATTTACACAATTATATAAAAATGTTCACAATTAAAAATCGTAACCAAAAATATGCGACACGAATGGAAAAATTAATTTATAAAATTTACTTTCCTTTTTATGATAGTTTTAAGTTATTAATTATACCAGAGAAATAAATAAATTAAATTAAAAACAATCAACAATTAGATTACAAACTACAGACTAACAGAAATATCAAAACGAATAAAATAAAATAAATAAAAATTTATGCGATTATATTTTCCTAGTTTTTAATAAATATATATTTGCGTTCTTTATTGCAAACGAATAACTATATCTGTTATATAATTATATAATTTGCAACCTTATATTTTTAAAATACAAATTTCTATTGTAGAAAATGAAATGAATGTTTTGAAAAAATTTAGAAAAGAGACATAATAAATGCAATAAGACTTAAATTATTATAAAAATACACGATTACGATTCAAATCTGGTTGCACCTCGTTATCTTAAAGATTATTAAATTAAATGTTACTGATTTAAAATAAAAAAAAAGACACTTGCATAATCGAAAGTTGTTAATACTATTTCATTTTGAAGTTGCAAATTCGTATTCTCAATTTATAGAAATAAAAATTCAAAACATAATTATTCACTACTGTGAAAATACACAGATGTATTTTTACTACAAATTTTATAGTTTTATAATCTTTTTTTTATCTTATATATCTTAGACAAGCGTGCGTAAAAAGTGTAGGTGCGGAAATCAAGTGTCCCTAGCGTGGCAGCGGTGACGGGAGAGAAAAATAAAAAGAGTGGAACACTTTCATTCGATTACCTTTTTTTCTCGTTCTCTTTATTTTATTTTTTGTTTGCGGTAGTTCATCTTGCTTGGAGCACTGAAGCCCAAGCAAGCATAAGTCAGAGATGATTGACTACCCTCAGCCATGACAGTGCGAGTTGCGGTATCATGGGTAGAGGGACGAGGTAAATCCCTCTTAGAAAATTTGTGTATATTAGGTGTAATAGAAAGTAATCCATTATTTTGACAATAGATGGCTTTAGTAGTCTGCATTTCCCGTTGTAAAAGTGCGATTGGGTTAGACTAGATGGCGTTAGAAAGATAAGATTTCGTACTAAATAAGCTTCTAATACAGTTTTGTGATTGCTTGACTCAGTATTTTTTTAGCACGCGTCAAAGATGGACACCAACAAAGAGAAAATACGCCATATTTTAGTTTTGTGATTACTTGACTCAGTATTTTTTCAGCACGCGTCAAAGATGGACACCAACAAAGAGAAAATACGCCATATTTTACAGTTTCTCTTCAATAAAAGCGAAAACGCAAGCCAGTCAGCTGAAAATGTAAATAGTGTTTATGGTCCTGATACTGTAACAGCCAATCACGCGCAATTTTGGTTTCGTCGATTCCGTTCCGGTAATTTTGACGTCAAAGATGCACCACGCTCTGGAAGGCCAATTGTCGAAAATGTCGATAAACTAATGGGAATCGTCGAGTCCGACCATCACGTAAGCACTGTTCCGATTGCCCAGGAGCTGAAAATTGCACAAAAAACCGTTTGAAACCACTTAAATAAAGCTGGATACAAAAAGAAGTTCGATGTATGGGTGCCACACGAGTTATCGCAAAGAAACCTCATGGACCGAATTTCCATCTGCGAATCGCTGCTAAATCGCAACAATATCGATCTATTTCTAAGGCGGATGGTTACTGGTGATGAAAAGTGGGTCACTTACGACAACGTCAAGCGACAACGGTCGTGGTCAAATCGCGGTGAGCCGGCGAAAACGGTGGCCAGGCCAGGATTGACAGTCAGGAAGGTTTTGCTGTGTGTTTGGTAGGACTGGTAGGGAATCATCTACTATGAGCTGCTCCCTTACGGGCGAACTCTTAATTCGGACCTGTTTTGTCAACAATTGGACCGTCTAAAAGAAGCAATCGCCCAGAAGCGGCCAGCTTTAGCCAATTGGAGAGGAATTGTGTTCCATCAGGACAACGCCAGGCCGCATACATCGATAGTGACTCGCCAGAAGCTCCGGGAGCTTGGTTGGGAAGTTCTTATGCATCCACCTTATAGTCCGGACCTGGCACCAAGTGATTAACACCTGTTCCTGTCCATGACGAATGATTTTGCAGGTGAAAAATTCGCCTCAAGAGAAGATTGTAAAAATCGACTGTCCCAGTTTTTTGACAATAGGGACAAGGGTTTCTACGAGAGAGGCATTATGAAATTACCTCAAAAATGGCAACAAGTTATCGAACAGAACGGTGCATATTTAACCTAAATCGTATCATTCTATCTATGCTAAATAAAACCTTCAATTTAATGCAATAATAATGGATTTCTTTTTACTACACCTAATATATATATATACGAAGTGTGTTCAGAAAAACGGGAATTTTCGTTGTTTAAAAAAATTATTTATTTATTCGTCTACGTTAATATTGTCGCCTTTAAAGTAGTCTCCATTAGATATTATGCACTTGTGCCAGCGCTTCTTCCAATCCTCGAAACACTTCTAAAACTCGATCTTTGGGATAGCCTTTAGCTTTTTTAGCGATGCGTTTTTAATGTCATCTATGCTTGTGAAATAACAGCCCCTTAAGGTTCTCTTTATTTGTGAAAATAGAAAAAAGTCACATGGAGCCATGTCTAGCGAATAAGGAGGCTGGGGCATCGTTACAGTAATGTTCTTGGCCAGAAATTCACGAACAAGCAATGAAGTGTGAGCAGGTGCATTATCGTGGTGCAAAAGCCATGAATTGCTTTGCCACAAATCCGGGCGTTTTTTTCGGATTGCTTTACGCAAACGGCGTTAAAATTGTAGGTCGTACTTCTTATTGACCGATTGACCTCGTGGCAAGAATTCATGATGCACTATGCCATTAAAATCGAAGAACGCAGTGAGCATAACCTTCACGTTCGACCGCACTTGTCGAGCCTTTTTCGGTCTTGGCAATCTATAATACCTCCACTGGGACGATTGAGTCTTAGTTTTGACGTCATGTCCGTAAACCCATGTTTCGTCACCTGTTATAACACGTTTTAGCAATTCTACATCGTTGTTGACTTTATTTAGTGACTCCTGAGCAACTTCCATTCGCCGCTGTTTTTGTTCAAAATTCAATAATTTTGGAACAAATCTTGCTACCAAGCGTTTCATACCGAAAACATTTGAAAAAATTTCATGGCATGAGCCAATCGATATGCCAATATCATCAGCGACTTCTCTGATTGTGATTCGGCGTTCATTCAAAACAATTCTTTCACTTTTTTCACTTTTTTCACTTTTTCATCGGTTGTTGATGTACTGGGGCGTCCAGGGCGTTCGTCATTTTCAACTTCTTCATGGCCATCTTGGAAACGCTTATACCAGTCGCAAACCCCTGTTTTACTCATAGCAGACTCACCATAGGTCTTTGTTAACATTTCACACACTTCGTTACACTTTATTTCATTTTTTACGCAAAATTTGATGCAAATTCTTTGATCCATTTTTTATAACAAACGAAAATCGCCGACCTCATAAAAACACGTCGAACCTTAGCGGCTGCCACTGACAATGTAAACAATGAATACATCTGAAAATTGTATCATAATTCAGGGGTATGTGTACCAACATGATAAAAAAAAATTTAGAAAATCGAACTCTACAAACCCGCTAATTTTAAAGATTCCCGTTATTTTCTGAACAAACCTCGTATATATATATATATATATATATATATATATATATATATATATTATAATAAGATGAAATTTTTTATCACAGACGTCTCTTTTTCGAAAAAAAACTTCGATTTATTCTCGAAAAAAAACGACAAGAGTATTATATAATGTTTAAATGACATGCCATTATATGTGTTATATAATTAGATTTATTTTATATTTACATGTTATACAATTCATCATCATATTTACAATTAATTTTAAAATATATCAGAAATAGAATCTTCAAAAATATTGGTATAATTGCATTATTGAAAGTGTAACTTTACGATGAATATTACAAAATTTTTTACAGATATTATAATCTATATTTTTTTATTTCACAAATTATTAACGACTTATACTATTTACTCCAGTACTATTACTACAACTTAAAGGATTTTCATCATCTTGATGTTGATTCGCATCCTGTAATATAAATAAACAGAATTAAAAACAGCTGTACAATATACATATATTATTAATAAAGCTTATATTTTGTTGAAAAAAAAAAGTTTATTATTCATTTTTTAATTAATTGAATATTCTAACCATTAAAAATAGATAAAGCTACTATTCATTTATACATAATATGAGTTTTAGATTTATTTGATTACAAAATAGACTGTTTGTTAATAAATATATTAAAAAGGGAAATAGGGAAGCTACTAATATTTAAAAAAAGTCTTTATATGCTGTTATTTCGGATACTAAAATCCAAGGTAATTTTAAAAATTAATATCGGGATATTTGAAAAAAATTATTAAAAAAAATGTTTTGACACACTGTATCTCGCATTCAAAGGCTTTGTGGATCTATGATTACATACTCCATTTTGAAGGTAATTAAATTATTTTTAGAAGCCAAAAATTATATTGTCAGTACAGTTTCTTTTTTCGACTTTTTTTCGAATCTAATATTGGACTTAAAATTGTTGTTTTTCTCATATTTCTTTAAATGTGACGTCTTTTCAAAAAGAGTATTGAGCTTTTGAAGGTCGCTACGTTTTTCTTGGTAAAATCACACTTAAACATGTATGAAGTTTTGTAGATCTTAAAATTTTTTTTTATTGTGCCCAGTGCATCTAAAAATGTTAAAATCTTCGATAACCATGCAAAATTTCTTAATTAGGTCTTAAAATATAGTTTTTATAGGAAAAACCATTTTTTTATTTAATAAACAACTTTTAAACGTTATCTGATTTTTGCTATATCAATAGCATTGGCATTTAAAAAAAAAAATTTTAAAGGTTGCCAAGACGAATCGATACAGAATTTGCTTAGTAGGATTTATACTCATATTGAATCAATTTGATACTCACATTTGATACCCAAAAACAGAAAACAAAAAAAAAACAAACAAACAATAGACGCATTTTTATTAATTTGTTAATTGGAATAAAGCGATTTTCCAGAAGGCAGCTAGTAGTAATTTTACGCGGAGACTTGAATGCCGAGCGCTGTATAGAGGAAGTTCAATGTCCAGTAATATTTCCTCTACGTCAATGCATAGGACGCCACTTTTTCGGATACCAGCTTCACGTGAACAGCCATGACTGCCAAGCAAGCGAACACTAATATGTATCCTTTAAAAGACTCTTATGGGGGTAAATTCAGTTTTTATAACTTATTTTTCGATTTAAAACTTTTCAAATTTTATGAAAATAATTGCAAATAATTTAATTTTTATAAATATGGAAAAATAAATTGACGTGTCTAAGGGTTTTTTAAAAATCACCCCTTCAGAGGGTTAACCAACCTCTAAAACAAAATTTTCAATTCCTCCTATTTTATTAGTAATATTTTAATGATTCAAACCGCAAAATACTTGTTATTTGATAAAGAAATTTTGTGCACCATCTTTATCTCATAATGTAGCAATTGTTATATTCTAGTAGAATTAATAATATTGTATTCAATTTTAATATATGTCATTAATAATCTTTGGGTTACTTTTATAATCAAGTTGACTCTTATCATAATTTTTATAATTATGGTTGAATAACGATCGTTATCAAAATAATAATAAAATTATTATTAGTTTTGTTATCATTATAACTGCTGATATTATTGTTACTGCTTTTTGAACAAAATAATAAGTAGTTGAACAAACATCAGGTAAGTATAGAATATTATTAGAATATAACTAGAATAGAATGTTGTATTTTATTCATAGTCACCAGTCAGGTTCACAGCAGAAAACTTAAATCATTCTACTTATTACACTTGCAGAACATCGAAGTTTTCATTGCCACAAAGACAATAATAGTGGTAACAACTAAAATTATTTTCTTTTGATTTTTTTAAATAAGTATTTTTAGATATTGTGATGTCCGTCGCGAAATCGCATGCTAATTAGTCCAAGAGCGTGCATGTTAAAGCCAAGATAAATTTTTTTTTCTTTTCTTTCCTTTTTTTTTTCTCGAAGGATAAACCCAAGGGAGAAATAGCCGGATCGATAAGTCGGTCATTATGAGTTCTAGAATGTAATAAAGAAATGATGTTTAGGTTTGCAGCGTTGGACTCCAACGAAAAATAAAAATTTTTAAAATTCATTTTTCGTCAATAAAATCGATATGAAATAAACAAATATATATAACAATTAATAATAAACATTAATTTTAGCAAATTAGACCCCTAAAATAACCCTAAAAAAGAATGAAAAAAAATCAAGTATTATAACCGTTTTTATCATTAAAAAAAAAAAAAAAGACAGTATAATTAATAATATACAAGGCCCCACAAACCGTATACAACAAAAAAAATTTGCCAACCATTTTCGGGAATTAATTTAATGGAGGATAAAAAGTCAAAAATCTCGAAAAAAAAATCTGACAGCTTTCATAAGACCGTTGGCACATAAACAAAAAGCGTATATTGAGACACTAAAAATTTAAAAAAAAAATTGGCGTTAAAAAAAACGGTCCAGAACACATTTTTCAGAGAGATATAAGGTTTAAACATAAAAAAAATTCGTACGTCTTACCTTATAACGCTAACAAAAAAAAAAAAGTATATGATGACTCGGGACACAAAAATCCTATAAAAAAATTAGCGTTAAAAAAAGCGCTCCGAAACTTACCCTTCAGGGAGATGAAAAATCAAAATTTATCAAAAAAAAAAAACTGAACATTTTCTAATACCTCTTGTAGCGTCGAAAATCAATCCTTTCGATTGATTACGCTTATTCAATTTTTTCTTCGTAAGGATATGAGGAACGGATGATTCTTGAAAAGGTGATTAAATTAAACTCTTCGATTGAGCCACATAAAGATGAATGTTTGTTGGCTCCTCGGGGAAAAAGCCTTGCGGCATAAAAAACCCCGTCGATGATAATACAAATGAAATGGTGTAATTGTATAATTTGTGTGAATGACTGATAGAGCAAGTAAATGATTGTTCCGTACCGATGACCGGGAAAGAACTCCCGAATTCGCGCTCTTACGAAACCTCTTGACCCCCACTCATTAAGATAATCCCTTCTTACGCGCCTCTAACATCTAGCGTGGCCACGCGTGCTAACGAATCGTCGGACGCGGAAGACTAGTATATGGCGCGGATAGGTTCCCCTTCCTTCCCCTTACCTCATCTCGCGGATCGTTTGCGATGCGACGGCGGACAAAAGAAAGTCGCGTGTTTCGGAACCGAACACCTCTGACATGAAAATAAGAAGCGTAAGAGATTTCTTGGGACTCAACAAACCTATAAAATAATTGGTGTTGAAAAAACCGCTCCGGAACTTACCGTTCAGCGGGAAAAAAAAACAAAATTTACGAAAAAATCTTACAACTTTCCTAAAACCGTTGGCACAAAAATAGAAAGCGTCTATGATTTCTTGGGACATAAAAATCCTATGAAAAAATTGGCAGTAAAAAAGGGCTCCAGTACTTACCCTTCAAGGAAATGAAAAGTCAAAATTTACGGAAAAAAAAATTTGACAACTTTCATAATACCGTTGGCACAAAAATAAAAAGCGTATCTAATTTATTGGGACTCAAAAAACCAATAAAAAATTGGCATTAAAAAAACCGCTCCGGAACTTACCGTTCAGGAGGATGAAAAGTCAAAATTTACGTGAAAAAAATTTGACAACCTAATACCGATGGCATAAAAATAAAAAGCGTAAGAGATTTCTTGGGATTCAACAAACCTGTAAAATAATTGGCGTTGAAAAAACCGCTCCGGAACTTACCGTTCAGAGAAAAAAAAAAATATTACAAAATCTGACAACTTTCCTAAAACCGTTAGCACACAAATAGAAAGCGTATATGATTTCTTGGGACATGACAATTCTATAAAAATATTAGCAGTAAAAAAAGAGCTACGGTACTTACCCTTCAAGGAAATGAAAAGACAAAATTTACGAAAAAAAAATCTGACAACTTTCTTAATACCGTTGGCACAAAAATAAAGAAGCGTATATAATTTCTTGGGACTCAACAAACCAATGAAAAAATTGGCATTCAAAAACCGCTCCAGAACTTACCGTTCAGAGGGAAGAAAAGACTACATTTACGAAAAAAATCTGTCAACTTTCTAACAACAAACAAAGTAAAGTACAAGAAACAAGTAAATTTTCTGCTGTCGCATGCACCAATTAATTATAATATAAATTTGAGATATGATTTAAGTAAATTCCAATATTCTTCTGGTTTAACTGAATTCCTTAGCTTATAATTAAAGCTACCATTCTGTGTAAATTCAATTATTCTCATTCTCAAATTATTATTATTATTATTGTACCAGGCTGTTTAATAAGTTTTGCAGTTCGATAAGAAAGTCACAATTTTATGGTTTGAAATACACTTTATTATTCAGTATAGTCCCCCTGAACATCAATACACTTGTTCCAACGAGATTCCAATTTATGAATTCTATCCCTGAAGTAAGAATCTGGAAAGGCTGCAAAATACGCTTCCAAATCTGTTATGACCTCATCATTTGATGAGAAACGCTTTCCACGCATGAATTTTTTTAGGTCTGGAAACAGATGGAAGTCGCTAGGGGCCAAATATGGTGAATACGGTGGATGCTTAAACAATTCAAACTTTAATTCATGGATTTTAGCCATTGTCAAAATGCTCTTGTGACACGGTGCATTGTCCCGATGAAAAAGAATTTTTTTCTTCTGCAAACCGGGTCTTTTTTCACGAATTTTTTCCTTTAGCTGATCTAAAAGATTACAATAATATTCAGAATTCATTATTTTACCAGTTTGCAAGTAATCCACAAACAAAATTCTTTTCGCATCCCAAGAAACTGATGCTAACACCTTCTTGGCCGATTTCTGGACAAAAACTCGTTTTGGAGCCGAAGAACTAGGTTCACACCACTCTTTAGCCTCTTGTTTTGATTCAGGATCATGGCGATAGACCCAAGTCTCATCCATAGTGATGAATCGACGCACAAAATCAACTTTATCCTTTCGAAAAAGCTCTAAATGTTGCTGAGAAAGTCGTATTCGAATGTGTTTTTGTTCTATTGTTAGCGAATGCGGCACCCATTGTGTACACAGCTTTCTGAAACCCAATACTTCAGTCAAAATATTGCTGACACTGCCCAATGAGATGCCTAGGGCTTCTACTAAATCTCTTTCAGTCATTCGGCGATTTTTCAATACGATATCCTGTATTTTTTGTACGATTTCTGGTGTTGTTGCTGTATTTGGACGTCCTTGACGTGGATCGTCTTCAAGGCTTGTACGACCACGTTTAAATTCAGCAGCCCATCTTTCTACTGTACAAATTGAAGGCAAAGAGTCTTTATACACTTTCAACATTCGTTCATAAATTTCCTTTGCTTTTAAACCTTTCAAAAATAAAAATTCAATCACTGCACCATACTTAATTTTTTCGATTGTAAAAAAATACTGCGACACGCGAATACTAAATGGCTTGTGAACAAAGAATGAATTAACAGATTGAAATACAACTTTACATACGTTAATATGAAGAGTGTACCAACATAACAAAAAAATTTAGGTTAGTAGCAACACCCTTTCTTATCGAACCGCAAAACTTATTGAACAGCCTGGTATCTACAAAAAACTGTTTTCACCCTTTTTTTAAGGGTCATTTTAACCTTTTAAAAGTGGAAGTTAGCCGATAAGAAAAAATACGTATCTCTTATTTTCTGATGTACTTAAACATATCTTAGAACCGAAGAAATCGATAGACCCGGGTTGAGAACCTTTCTTTATTAGTTATTCTTCCTCTAGATTTAAGATCTGCAATCTTCTTAGCAAACATTTCTTTCTGCACCAGTTTAATGAGAGTAAAGTGACCTCTTTTTAATTTTGAAGCCGTCGAGGCACCTTTTTTGTCGCCTCCATAGAGGTTACTTTACTGGAGAGCCCAGCGATGACAGTATACGAGGTGTATTCAGAAAATAAAGGGAATTTTTTAATTTCGCGAGTTTGGAAAGTCCGATTGTCAAAATTTCTTTTTATTATGTTAGTACCCCTGAAGTATGATACAATTTTAAGCTGTATTCATTGTTTACTTTGTCAATAGCAGCTGCTAAGATTAGACGTGTTTTTATCAGCTCGGCGATTTTCGTTTGTTAAAAAAAATGGATCAAAGTTTTTGTATCAAATTTTGCATAAAAAATGAAATAAAGTGTAACAAAGTGTGTAAAATGTTAACAAGGGCCTATGGTGAGCCCGCTATGAGTAAAACAAGGGTTTACGAGTGGTATAAGCGTTTCCATGATGGCCGTGAAGACGTTGAAGATGACGAACGTCCTGGACGCCCCAGCACATCAACAACCAATAAAAAAACTGAAAAAAGTGAAAGAAATGGTTTTGAAGGATCGCTGAACTACAATCAGAGAAGTCGCTGATGATGCTGGCATATTGATTGGCTTATGCCATGAAATTTTTTCGAATGTTTTGGGTATGAAACGCGTGACAGTAAAATTTTTTCCAAAATTGTTTTTTTTTTTAACAAAAACAGCAGTGAATGGAAGTTGCTCAGAAGTCACTAAACAAAGTCAACAACGATGCAGAATTGCTGAAACGTGTTATAACAGGTGACGAAACATGGATTTACGGATATGACGTCAAAACTAAGGCTTAATCGTCCCAGTGGAGGCATTCTGGATCGCTAAGATCGAAAAAGGCTTGACAAGTGCGGTCGAACGTGAAGGTTATGCTCACTATGTTCTTCGATTCTAATGGCATAGTGCATCATGAATTCTTGCCATGAGGTCAAACGGTCAATAAGAAGTACTACCTACAAGTTCAACACCGTTTGCGTGAAGCAATCCGAAAAAAACGCCCGGATTTGTGACCAAACAATTTATGACTTTTGCACCACGATAATGCACCTGCTCACACTTCATTGCTTGTTCGTGAATTTCTGGCCAAGAACATTACTGTAACGGTGCCCCAGCCTCCATATTCGCCAGACATAGCTCCATGTGACTTTTTTTTATTTCCACAAATGAACAGAACTTTAAGGGGCTGTTATTTTACAAGCATAGATAACATTAAAAGCGCATCGCTGAAAAAGCTAAAGGCTATCCCAAAGATCGAGTTTCAGAAGTGTTTCGTGAATTAGAAGAAGCGCTGGCACAAGGGCATAATATCTAATGAGGACTACTTTGAAGGCAACAACATTAATGTAGACGAATAAAAAAAATATTTTTTTTAAAAAACAAAATTTTCCGTTATTTTCTGAACACATCTTGTACACTCTATTCTGAGACAATGTAGTGCTCCAAACTGCGCTTTTAAACGAGTAAAAATTTCTGACGGTTTAATGCCTTCATTGGTTAAAAACTTTATGATGAAGCGTTGCGTGACAGACGGATGTATCTCTTGCTCAGTCATGGCTGTTGTGACGGACAGTCTGTCATGGGTTGTCGACGAAGAATGTACTGCTCAAATTCTTGCTCGACTGTCACTGGGTTGCTGGTTGGGAAAAGCCTACTTAGCAGAACTTTTCGGATCATGCGATTTTCGAAATTGCGGCGATGATCGGCGAGGAATTTTTGGAGCCGCGAGGGAAGGGTTAGAGGGAAGCGAGCGCAACAGTCAGTCTAGTCGTGCGCTCCCGCGAAGAGAGAGTTGAGTTTTTCGTGCTTCTCGCGAATGTGAAAAGAGGTTTTTTTTTGCCGTAGAGAAGAAGAGAAGCTCAGTGGCGTAGCGAGAGGAAGGAAAAGAGGCGACGGCGTCTGGAACGCCTACTTCAGCGAACGAGCTCAGGTGAACCATCGCTGGTTGTGTCCGCGGCTTCTGCCTCGCTGGCAGAGCTGGCCTCAATGGGAGCGGGAGGGCCAATCCCAGAGGCCATGGAGCTGGATCCATCGTCCAGCTCCGACCTCCAGAATCGCAGCCCTCTCCTCACTGAAGTGGCCCCCTCCAGCGTCGCGGTCGAGTGTCGCATGGTGGGCAGTAGAGGAAGAATGTAGAGTCTACTGGAGGGTTGTGGCCAGAAGAAGCAGGAGTTGGAGGCGCTTATGAACAGCCAGAGGGTGAGGGATGAGAAAGATAAGCACCACGAATCCTGCTCCTTGTCGGCAGAAGTATTGGAGAGTCCTGGGTGGCCGGCGGGTTATGCTAAAGACTTGAGACGAGAGGAGGCTGTTAGTCAGCGTGACTTCGCTTTGTTTTGCCGAAGGCGGCAAAGGTCGAATCCTCGCCGGCACCTCGAGCTTGATGAGTACGAGTTGGACCTGCCAACCACTTCGGTGGACAGCTCCAAGGTAAGAGCTGGAAAGGAGAACCGTGAGGTGGCTGTTGGCCTGTGGGTTATGCCTGCCTCGGGGGCGAAGGGCGGGAAGGCAATCCCGCACGGAGGGATTTTCTTATCCATTAAGAAAATTCCCGGTTTTTGGTCCGTGGTTCCTCCTCCTCGGGCCAATTTTAATTGTTGGCAGCAGGGGCACGTACGACGGGAGTGTCCGCGCCCGAGGATGGTCCAGTTTTGTGAGAACTGTGGCCGTTGCGGTGAGACGACGTCGTCTTGCCCCCGTTGCTGCGATTCCTATCGGGCCCGGATGAGAACACAGAGCTCGAGGGTCGCCGAACGTACCCTTATCCGAGCCACAGAAGGCGACTCCCGAGGGGCCCTAGCGAGCCCTGGTAGTGGAGGAGAGGGAAGAGAGAAGTGAGCCGAAGGCCGCCCAGGATGAGAAGACGCCAAGGTGCACTGCCACACAGCGCCGTCGGGATCGCCGCAAGAAGCGCAGCCCCGTCGCGCCCCCTGCACCGATGTCCTCTGCTGCCGCAGCATTTGGCGGAACGGCCGCTTACATCAGCCGCAGGATGGTGGCCGAGGAGCGTCGGCGAGCGGAAGCGCTTGGAGTTCCTCCCTCTGCCACCGAGATGGAAGTAAAGGCCGCTATAAAGGCAGATGCGGAGGCTCGCATTCGAGCGAACCGGGAGGCCGAGGAGAAGCGACAAGACCGGGAGAGAAGAGTTCCCTCCGAGGAAACGGTGTCGCCTTCCCCGCCACTGGTAATTCCTGCTTACGCAGAGCTTTTGGCGCGAGCCGGCTCTGCGACCCCTTGGCTGCGGCATCCTACGGCGGCGTCAGTTAGCCGGTCGGTGGCCGTTGCGCCGCTCTCCTTTTAAGCCGAGGAGCACATGGAGTCGATGGAAGACTAGCTTCGGCTGATGGACAGCTTGCGAGACGTTTCCCCGGAAGTCAGGGAATTGGTGGCCAAGGCTGTGGCGATGAATATCATCGCCCGCCACAAGAGTCGCCGGGAGAAGTAAGATGAGTCTTTACTTATTCTGTAGGCAGATCCCCGCGGCCGTCCAAAAGAGAGGGTTGCTATCGCCGACGACTTGTGCTGAACTTTCCCTCCTACGAGGAGGTAAAGTTCAGGGGGGGGGGGAGGGGCTTTGTGACGGAGAGTCTGTCATGGGTCGTCGACGAAGAATGTAATGTTTACATTCTTGCTCGAATGTCGCCGGGTTGCCAGTTGGGGAAAGCCCGCTCAGCAAGACTTTTCGAAAAGCCGGCAACGTTCGAAAATCACGCGATTTTCAAACTTGCGGCGACGATCGGCATGGAATTTTGGAAGTCGCGAGGGAAGGGGTAGAGGGGAGCGAGCGCAGCAGTCAATCTAGCCGTGTGCTCCCGCTGAGAGAGTGTTGAGTTTTCCGCGCTTTTCGTGAAAGTGAAAAGAGGTTTTTTTATTCGTAGAGAGGAGAGCGATTATCGCGAGTGAGTGAAGCCAGGGGTCAAAGTGTGCGAGAGAGAGTGAGGAAGAAGTCGAGAGAGCAGTTCGAAGAAGGAGAGCAAAGACGAGGAAGTACAACGAAGAAGTGAGACAGGGGACGAGGAGATAAAGTATCAGCGGGAGGCGACTGAAAATTGCTACCGCGACACCTGAAGCCGAGGGTAAGGAGAAGGCCGTCGGCGAGCAGGCAAGCTCCTACCAAGGTTCAGCAGCCCTTCTCCGGAGGGAAAGCAGCAGGAGCCAAGGACAGCGGCGCAGAGGAGAGCAGCCTGGCGTTCAACAGCAAACGGACGAGACACGGAGACATCATCGGTAAGTGTCTTTATCTTGTCCGACAGTAATAAGTGTGAGAGAGCGAGAGAGATAGAGCGAGGTTGTGTAGTAGCGGGTCTGTGGCGAGGTTGGCGAAGAATTGCCACTTCCCTGCTCTGGGGAAGCGATGGAGAGAGAGAGAGAGAGAGAGAGAGAGAGAGAGAGAGAGAGAGAGAGAGAGAGAGAAAGAGAGGGCGTAAGAGAGCATAACATATTTATTAATAATTTTTGTGCGAGGCCTACAGGGCGCACATAGATATTTCGGCTATGACGCGGTGCTCTCGTCACACTGTACTGAGGACAGAACAGAGCGTGGCCGCTAACTAAGCTGGTTCCCCCACTATAAACAAACCAGCAACCGACATACTATATCATCTAGTTCGGAGGTGCGTACTAAGCAGAATAGCTAAATTATTGTTTGTATTTGATTCACTCTCGTGATATGTGTGAAAGGTATTAATACGTAACTTTATATATTTTTCGAGTAACGCCAACGTGATTCCCACGGCCGTTACAAATTGGCGCTATACGCGGGGCCACAAAAATTGTTGAAAATTTTTGTGCGCAGGGTCATCAAAAATTTTTGAAAACGTAACACACATACTTGCAGAAGACATAATTTGGCGGCTATTTGAAGATTAGAGAAAGATAAGAATCAATTCTTCGAGAAGTTTGTAACTTAATAACAAAATTTTTTTAGAAGAAAAACATCAAAGAATATAAAGAATGGTACAAAACACATTAAGATACTTGTTCGGCAAATCACACAGTTTGTGCGGGTAAGATGGAGATTAATGCTGTGATCGAAATGTTTCGTCATTCATTGGAAAATCTTGGAGTGAGATTTTTACATTACGTCAAAAGGCGAAGGCGGAGAATAACTTGACATCTTTCAAATACGATTACGCTGCCTTACCGGAAGAAGTTTTAAATGCCATAAAACCAATTTACGAAAGTCTTACAAGCGACGAATTATTGCAAAGATGCATTGGAGGATTACGCAAAATAGCAACGAAAGCTTTAATCAAAGCGTTTGAATGATCATGCCGAAAACTTTATCTGCAAGCCTTACTACCGTCAACATAGCCGCCTATGTCGCTACCTGCACATTCAATGAGAGTACACGGAGCTATTATTTATTTTCAACGCGATAGAAATTAAATTGGGACCGCACGCACACGAATATGCGAAGCAGGAAGATTGCAATCGAATTGGCTCAACTAAGCGCAATTCATTAGATAGCATTATGGAAGCAAGAATAGCTCTCCAACGTCGTGAAATTACTGCTGAGGTCGCTAATAAAGAAAAATAAGGCATATTTTATGGTGCTGGAATAGACGATTTATTTTAAATTAGAAAAAAATTTTAAGTGATTACTCGAAAACGGCTCAACTTATCGACTTGAAATTTTGTAAGCTTTTTTTCTATATACAAAGTGTCCCATTTTAATTGAGACATATGAATAACTCAAAAAATTGCAATGTTATAAAAAAAATGTTTTAGACAAAAGTTGTTGGGTATTAGGAAACTGAGTCTACTATGTCCTTAAACATGTCCTTGACCTTCATTTTCAAGGTAATTTGAAGGTCGACTTCTGTTTTTTGAATAAAATTTTCGACCTTGAATTCTGAAAGAGCGCGAAATCTTACGTCCAAATGAGCTTTCGCGTTATGGGTCAAAGTAAACTCTACAAGACTGCTTTACATCAGTGACCATGTCCAATGATATAATATTTACTTTTATTGTGGATGGACTGGGCACTAAAGGACAACGTAATGACTTCAGTGATGTAGTGCAAACCTAGCCACTAGGTACAAGTCAACATAGATTCGAAGATTTATTGATAAGGAGACCCCCTCTCCGCAATGTTTACAAGAGCATATTTTTATGAAACGAGTAAGCACCCCAGGAGCCGAGGACGTGGGAGGCCTCCTGGCTCCATTTCTTTGGCCCTAAAAAGGGCCTATTTGTGGTTGTGTTGCTCTGCAAAGACGAAGCCAATTAAGATCATTTAGTGATCCAACCAGTCAAGGCAAGTTTGTATAGAGATCCAGACAGTTAAGGCAAGATCGTGTAGAGATCCAGCCAGTTAAGGCAAGATCGTGTAGAGACCCAGCCAGTTATGGGAAGAACGTGTAGTGATCTAGCCAGTTAAGGCAAGATCGCATTGTTATCAGCTCTTTTCATATCGAAAAAATGCTCAAAGTGTGTAATATTATTATCTAAGCACAACAGTAATTGACGGCGAAAGTTACGTTGTATATTTCTAAGCATTTGGGGGGGGTTATGGCTTCAAAAGCTCTTCTTATTCTATCCATCATATTCAATCTTGTCGTTGGAGCTTTACTATATACAGCATCTTTTACATATCCCCATAAGAAGAAATCTAGCGGGTTCAGATCCGGCGATCTAGGGAGCTACGCTACTGTTCCATCTCGTCCTATTCATCGATCTGGGAATCGTTGATTCAAAAATGTCCGAACAATACGAGCAGAATGAGCAGAAGCACCATCCTGTTGATACCATAAATGTAGTCTTACTGCAAGAGGAATATTCTCTAGGTGTCCTGGCAAATCATTTTCCAAAAATTTCAAATACATTGGACCATTAATGGTTCGTTCAAAAAAATATTGTCCAATCACTTGGCCATTATAAATGCCGACTCATACATGTGAACTCCAACGATGTTAATTAAGCACCTCACGATACCAATGTGGATTTTCTCGTGACCAATAATGGCAATTATGCCTTTTGAGACTACCATTGCTTATGAATGTCACTTCATCATTGAAACAAACATTCCAAAAAAAATCTGGACTTTGATCCAACATCTCAAGAGCCTATCTACAAAACTGTACTCTGAGTACGTAATCAACCTTACTTAATTCTTATATCAAAGTAATGTGATACAGATGGTAATTTACTGATCGTAACAATCTGTGAACCGTAGTTCGAGGGACTCCCAGTTCCCGTTCTATTTGACGAGTACTAAGACAGGGATTTTGGTGACCCATAGCCAAAACTGCAAGCAACCTAGGATCGTTATTATTCTGAAGTCTACTCCTGTGTCTTTGGCGATGCAGTGGTTTATTGCGAGATCTTTTTTCAATGTTTATCACTTGTTCAGCAGTAGGATGACGGCGATTTGAAAACCGCTCTGCATAAGTTCGGGCAGTAAGTCTGTAATTCCTACCACATTCACCGAAGGATATAAGAATATCGACTACTTTATTAGGCGTATAATTTACCATTGTAATGACAAGAATTTTATCAGATTAATTAATGTTTAATTACAAATGTGCAAAAGAATACATAAAAACTAGTGACTAAGGCCCTTAATGGATAAAATTTTGTAGAGGTACTATAAGAACTCAATTAGATGGGAAGATTAATTATCGATTTTGAAGGTAAGGATTTGTTCATCGCTTATCTATGGAGAACCACGATAACACAATACGATAAAACAAGGTGTATGCACCTTGAATATGTGAAACAATCACTAGTCCAACAACACACTGTAGGGTCAAAATTTGAATTAAAAGTTCACGTATTTGATAATCGATAAAACAATAAAAATTACTATTTCGATGCACTTTTAAAATTCAAATATGAAACGATTTATTATGATTTTTGTACATGAACATGAGACTGTTGCTTCATTTAAAATCGATCTGTGGAGCATTAACGTTAGAGATCATGGTGAATCTCAAAAGAAGTTCACATCCTCCCTTAATGCGAAAGCTTAGCCGGATGTAAAACTTCGCACTCTTTCAATTTTCGAGGTCAAAAATAGGGGACTTTATTCGAAAAACAAGGTTGACCTTCGAATGACCTTGAAAATGAAGGTCAAGAATATGTTCAAGGTCATGAGAGGGTCAGTACTTTGATACCCAATAACTTTTGTCTAAGGCGTAGTTTTGAAAAACACGGATTTACCTGCTTATTGCCCCAAACAGAAATTTGACCTTGAAATGACTTGTAGAGTTTACTTTGACACCTAACGCGAAAACTCATCTGGAAGTAAAATTTCGTGCTTTTTTAAAATCCGAGGTCGAACATAAGGGATTTTATTCAAAAAACAAAAGTTGACCTTCAAATGACCTTGAAAATGAAGGTTAAGGACATGTTCTAGGTCATAGAAGAGTCAGCCCCTTATTACCCAATAAATTTTGTCTGAAACATTTTTTTATTACATTACAATTTTTTCAGTTATTCAGATGTCTTACTTAAAATGGGACACCCTGTATATAAATCCCCTGTTTGTACGAAGGATTTTCTTGTGCGAAGAATATTTTTTTTATAGCAGAAAATGTGAACAAAATAGTAGTCAAAAACAAAATTTTGTTTTCAACATCCACCATTTTGTAAAAAATGAAAATTTTTTAAAACTCTTTGCTCAATCAGAGCATTATATAATTATCTAATGATTCCCTTCTTGTTTTTTTTTTGATTTCAGATGATCCAGTCATGAGCAGTGGTGATCAACGCAAAATGGTTTTTTTTTGTGGATCCTCTGCAAATGTACTATATCTTGCACGTTTATTAATATTTTGTCATAAAAATATTATGAGATATAGTTAAAATATGTATCTTCTATATAGAAAAAAATTTGTTTTAATTTATTTAAATGCTTCGCTAAAAAAAAAATTCCCGAAAAAATGCTTTTTTTGACGCTCTACGTGTATCTCCCTCCTTAATTAAGCAGCTTGTTCCAATATATTACATGGGCTGAAAAGTTCGGGGATTTTTAATTAAAATGAGCGTTTTTTGGGCAATGTTGTATTTATTCCTCAACATAGTTTCCTTTGAAGGCGATACACTTAGTATAGTGATTTTCCAACATTTCGATGCCCTTTATGTAATACAAAACGTCTAAGCCTTCAAAATACGCCTCGGTTTTCGCGATGACTTCCTCGTTCAATGTGAATCTTTTTTCCTGGAGCCACCGCTTGAGGTTTGGGAACAGATAATAATTGCTGGGGGCCAAATCTGGAGAATACGGTGGGTGGGCAACCAATTCGAATTGTAATTAGTCCAATTTGGTCTTCGCTTTCAAGGATGTGTGTGACGGTGCGTTATCGTGATGGTACATAACTTTTCACTTCGCCATATAGGGTCGTTTTTTCTTTATTTCGTCGTTTAGTTTGTCCAATAATGCTGCATAATACTCTCCGGTAACTATTATTTCCTTCTGCAGGTAATAGATAACGATTATGCCATGCACACCCCAAAAACGGAGGCCAAAACCTTCCCGGCCGAGCGTTTGTTTTTTGGCCGCTTTGGTAAGTTTTCGTGGGTTTTCAGCCACTCTGCAGACTGCCTGTTGGATTCATGCGTATGGTAATGAATCCACGTTTCATCCATCGTCACAGAATGTCGAAAAAAGTCCGCTCGATTACGCTGAAACAACGTCAAACCGGCCGTTGAATCATCAACGCGCTGCTGTTTTTGGTGGACGGTCAGCAATCTCGCGTGCTAGCAAGCAATCATCTCGCGCAACTTCACTTTACGATCATTCAAAACAATTCGATGCACTTGCTATACAATTTCTGCATTCGTAGCCTCTTTTGGCCTTCCAGAGCAAGGTGCGTCTTCGATGCTTGTACGACCCATTTTAAATTCACTAAATTACCGATAAATTGTTGATCTTGAAGAAGCAGATGTGGGATAATATTTTTTCAACCGTTTCATTGATTGTACAGGGATTTTACCCATCAAATAACAATATTTGATCAAGATGCAATATTCCCGTTCTTCCATTTTTTTCACAAAAGCGAAGGTAGCGAAACTTAAACGACTGTAACTTGTAAACAAACGAACGAAATGTCATGAAACTGCACACATAAACTAGTGACAGATGAATCTCTCGAAATGAATCATGTTTATTTTCTAGTGGCGTCACCTATTGAAAATTCACGGGACGTTTCAGCCCACGTAGTAGTTATACGACATCGATTCTAGTCCGATAAGTATCCGACCTGCCTTCATATCTATGCGCTGGCATTATTTTCGTCATCGAGCAAATGGCATCCTACAAAGTAGCTATCAAAGTAAGTCCGCATTTAATTAAATAACGCGCTTCCAGCAGTGTTTTCACTTTCCGAAGTAGTCCTGGAAGTCAGTATTTGGAATAGCCTTGAGTGCTTTCGTCGCATTATTTTTAACCATCTTTTTGTCGTCGAACCAGTGTCCTTTAAGCAGTTCTCTCAAATTCTATCTAAATAATAAATTTCCTTTTCATGTTGCTGTTGTTGCTGCATTTAAGTTTTTTTTTTTTTTTTTTTTTTTTTTTGTAAATCCGAATAAAGGCTGTAGAGTAGTAAGTTCGTTCGGTTGACAAAGGAGACCTTCTTAGTAATAACACATCGTTCAATAAGTCCCAAGACTAACTCAGAGATGGTGCTAGTAGTACCAAACTGGCCGCGTTTCCATAGAGTGCGAACCTTTACATGAAACGTGTAAAAATTTCACGTCGATCGGATCACAGACAGCAGAGTTATCGAGGTTAGAGTAAAGTCATTTTGTAATTTGTTTGAAAAATGGAAAAAAGCGAGTTTCGCGTGTTGATAAAACATTGTTTTTAATGGGTAAAAACACCGTAGAAGCCCAGCAATGGCTTGAAAAACATTACCCGGACTCCTCTCTATCCAAACCAACGATTTGTCGTTGGTATGCTGAGTTTAAACGTGGTCGTACGGACACAAACGATGCGGAACGTTCGGGTAGGTCAATGGAAGCCGTTACACAGGAAAATGTGAGTGAAGTGTTAAAAATTGTAATCAAAAATCACAAAGTAAAGGTCCGTGAGATTGCAGAAATAACACAGATATCATCTGGAAGCGTATTTACAATCCTTCATGAAAAATTGAGCATAAAAAAGGTTTTTTTCAAGTGGGTGCCGCGATTGCTTTCAGTGGAACAAAAACAGCAACGAGTCGACGATTCAGAGAGCTGTTTATCGCTATTTACTCGCAATAAAAAGGATTTCCTGCGTCGATACGTGACCATGGATGAAACATGGATACATCATTTCACTCCGGAGTCGAATCGGCAATCATCTGAGTGGCGCATGGCTGGCGCATAGCTGGCGAAAGCCGCCCAAAGCGTCCAAAAACGCAGCAGTCTGCTGGCAAAGTCATGGCGTCTGTTTTTTGGGATACATATGGCGTGATTTTCATTGACTACCTGGAAAAAGGTAAATCGATTAACAGTGATTATTATATTGACTTGTTGGTACGTTTGAAGGAAGAGATCGCAGCAAAACGACCGCACATGAAGAAGAAAAAAGTCCTTCTTCACCAAGACAATTCACCATGCCACAAGTCCATGAAAACAATGGCAAAATTGAACGAATTGGGCTTTGATTTGCTTCCCCGACCCCCGTATTCGCCAGATTCAGCCCCCAGCGACTACTGGCTCTTTGCTGATCTCAAAAGAATGCTCCAGGGAAAAAAATTTGGCTCGAATGAGGAGGTCATTGCCGAAACTGAAACCTATTTTGAAGCGAAGGATAAATCCTTCTATAAACATGGTATAGAAATGTTGGAAAGGCGTTGGAAAGATTGTATCACTCTAAAAGGAGATTATATTGATAAATAAAAATGATTTTTGAAAAAAAAATGTTGTTTTCGTTGTTAGTCTCGGGACTTATTGAACGATGTGTTAGTTAATTCTTACTCACACACACGCACGCACGCACGCACACACGTTATTTATGTAGTTATTTTAAATAAGCTTACTTACAGCAGAAATAAAGCATTGATATTACATATTGACCATCGCCTGCTCCATCTTAATCAATGTTTCCGATGTCAGCTTATACAGCGCCAAGGGCTTGACGCTCGGATGAATTGGCTCCATTAAAGCCTGAATTCCAGTATGACAAAGCATCAGATATTAGAGAAGCGGAACGCTAAAGTCTACATACTGCGCAGCTACAAGCGATGTGATAACGAAGAGAGAAGACAACGCTGTGAAAAATTTTCAGCTGCAAAGTCAAGTTAATAAACCGGTGGCAAGTTTCCTTCTCTCGAACGGGAAATTATAGATGCAGATCTCCGTCACCTTATCAAATAAAGCGTTATAGCAACATGGTTAGAAGTCCACCGTGGTCTCCAACTATAGAGCAGAGAAATAGTTTAAACAGAACACATCCTGCACGCCAAGTACCGCATGGCGTGTCTGAGGAGGGGGGGGCCTGTCCGGCGGCAACGTTAGCCCCGGACAGCAATTCGGCCTACCCCGCGAGCGTCGGAGGACTCGAAACCTTTATCGGGCACTCGACGCGGCAACCTTCGCGGGATATCGGCCAAATAGTGCAGAAATGGCAAATCCGCTTCTCCGGAGCCAAGAATCAAAGTATTGATGTATTCCTGGCTCGACTGGAAGACTGCCGAGCTCTGGAAAACCTGTCGGAGGAAGAGGTTCTGTGATCGTTATCAGAACTCTTCACCGACAACGCGGCAACGTGGTACCGCAACGAAAAGAGCAAGTGGTCTTGCTGGGCCGACTTTGAGGTAGCAGCAAGACGGTGGTATAGAACCTCCAGAAGGTTCCAACAGAGGCTCGCGTCCGAAGCGAACAGTCGGACGCAAGGGGTTGATGAGCCGGTACGTGATTATATAACCTGCCTGGTCGCGATTATGCGCAAGCTCTTCCCCATGCCCAGCCGAGACCAGCAGCTCGATATGCTGCATCGTAATTTGCAACCAGAGCTGCAATCGATGGTCCGGCGGGTAGAGGTCGACAGCGTCGAGACGCTGCTCGACCTAGCAGTAGAAGCGGAACAAATGTTAGAGTGCCGCAAGACCTACCGCCCGCCTCCGCCATCTGAAGCCACGCTCTTGCCAGAGATGGCCTATAAGCCTCGGTCGGATACACGAAGGCAAAGGACCGAGCATCTACCGAGTGCAGAGGGCAAGCCGGCGAGGGCAAAAGTCAGCGCGGTCGCTGCGACGCCCCCGGCGCTAGATGCTGCCACTTTCGCAGCAACGGTCGCCCACATTTTAGGCGACCATATGAAGTCTTGGCAGCGAGATTTTAAGTCTGCCAGAATTTCCCCCCAGCCGACTCACCGCGGTCGGAGGTCTTCCCCGAGAGGCAAAGGCGAGAGCAAGCCAAAGCGCAGCTCGCCACCGCCCAAAGGGAAGCGCGACGAGCGCCAGAATGCGTCGTCAGCGAAGAAAGCCTCCCCCGTGCGCACCACCGTGCCACAAGGGCCAATAAAGTGCCACACCTGCGGCGAGCTTGGGTACACGGTAAGGACGTGTCCCAAATGTGCAGGAAACGGGTCGAAGAGCGGTTAAGCGGGGAATAAACCGACTTGTCTTTGACGGTCCCCTCAACCAGCTCGGCGTCTCCACCGTTAACGGAGCACGCTACGACCCCCGCCGACCTGCAAGAAGCTTGATCCCGCGCAGGACAGGTCGCACGCGCATACAAACCTGAAGACGAGACCCGTTGGTGGCTTCAGGTGGTGGTAGGAAGTTACTGCCTACGCGCATTATACGATCCAGGAGCATCAAATACGGTCATGGGTCCTATTGGCTTGCAAATTGCCAATGCCCTAGACCGTGAGCTCATCCCAGCCGAATCAGGAAGCGTGAAAGTCGCTGATGGCAGGCACCTCCCGCTGTTGGGACATGTCAAGTTGCCCTTCGCTGTCGCGGGGTTAACTCATGACATTAGGGATGCCATAATGCCTCAGCTTGACGAGGAATGCTATGTCGGAGTTAATTTTATCCGAGCATTACGCGCGGTTTTGGAACCCGACACTGATCGTCTACATTTTTAAGACGCAAATGTAAGTATCGGCCTGGAAGTCGCCAACATAGCTGCCGGCGTGGGTGCGCTAGCGTCTGTCAGCGTAGCCGACGTAACGGACGACCAGCGTGCCCGACTTCAAGCTCTGCTCGACGCAGTTTTGCCAAGCGGAGGGTCCACCCTGGGATGCACACACGGGGTAGAACATGCGATTGATGTAGGCGACGCCTCGCCCATCAAGCAACGCTATTACCCCGTCTCGGTCAAGATTCAGAAAGAAATGCATCGCCAACTCCGAGAGATGCTTCAGCAGGACGTAATAGAACCGTCAACCAGTGGCTGGTCTAGCCCGGTGGTGATGGTGCGCAAGGAGAACGGCTCGTACCGCTTCTGCATTGACTTTCGCAAAGTCAACGCAGTTACGAAGCCGGACGCATATCCTTTGCCCTGTATGCAGGATATCTTGCGTAAGCTGCGGAAGGCGAAGTATATTTCTACCCTCGACCTGAGCAGCGCATACCAGCAAATACCACTAAAGGTTGACTCGCGACCTATCACGGCGTTTACCGTACCCGGTATGGGCCTTTTTCAGTTTAAAAGGATGCCGTATGGTCTTTCATACGCAGGCGCGACCTTTCAGCGCGTAATAGACCGAGTTGTTGGCCCCGATTTGGAGCCGTACGCCTTCTCCTACCTAGACGACATTATCGTCGTAGGAGAGATGTTTGAAGAGCATGAAAAGTATCTCGCGCTCGTACTCAAACGTCTTGCGGAGTCTGGTTTAACGGTCAACCGAGAGAAATGCGACCTCTGCAAAACGGAAGTGAGGTATCTTGGGGTGCTGGTTAATCGGGACGGCATTAGGCCCGATCCAGCCAAGACCCAGCCGGTCAGGGACTATCCCCCACCTAAGAACCTCAAGCAGCTGAGACGCTTCCTTGGAATGGCTTCCTGGTATAGGAAGTTCATGAAGGACTATGCCACGGTCGCCGAACCGTTAACCCGCCTCACGAAGAAGAGCCAAAGGTTTGAATGGCTCGAGGAGCAGCAGCGTGCCTTCGAAGTTTTAAAGGCAATGATCGTCTCCGCCCCAGTTTTACAGTGTCCTCGGCCAGGTGGTGGATACGTTATCCACACCGATGCCAGTGACACGGGCTGAGAAGCGGTGCTGCTGCAAATCGTTGAGGTCGAAGAAAGGGTGCTAGAGTTTGCTAGCAGAACCCTCAACTCCACCGAGCGGAATTATAGCGTGACCGAGCGAGAATGTCTGGCAGTTGTATGGGCCGTAAAGAAGTTCCGTCCATACATCAAGGGGCACCAATTTAAGGTAATCACCGACCATAGCAGCTTGCGCTGGCAGTGCTCAATAAAAAACCCTACCAGCAGACTAGCGAGATGGGCTCTAGAGCTCCAAACTCACTGCTTTGAAGTGGAGCACCGAAAAGGAGCGCCTCACCACGTGCCAGACGCGTTGTCTCGCATGTTTGAGGAAGACGAAGTCGCCCTTTCCTCTCTCACCTGGTCAGAGAATACCGCCGACGACTGGTATTTCGCTTGGGTCCGCAACGTATCTGAGGAGCCTAACGAGCACCCCAAATGAAAGCTCGTTGGGGGAAACCTGTACGCTCATCTCCCCGCCGACAAGATCAACGGAGTTATCGGCGATGATGAGGAATGGAAGTTGATCGTGCCGAAAGAACAACGGCAAGCGGTGCTACGAGAATGCCACGACGACCCAACAGCAGGGCACCTAGGCCGCGAAAAGACTTTCGCGCGGGTGGCCAAAGCGTATTACTGGCCACAATTCTACGACAACGTTCGGGAATATGTCCGCAAATGCCTAGTGTGCCAACGCTGTAAGGTAGAGCAACGAGCTCCCTTCAGGTTCATGGGCCGTAAAACAACAGACCGGCCATGGCAGGTCGTGGCAGCCGACTTAACCGGCCCACTTCCCCGTTCCGCTAAAGGGTTCGAATATATCCTGGTCTTTCAGGATTTGTTCACTCGTTGGGTTAAAGCCGTGCCGATCCGAAAAGCGAACGCAAAAACAATTATTCGCGAATTTAACGAGCCGGTCGTTTTACGCTTTGGCGCTCCAGAGATTTTCCTCTCGGATAACGGCACGGAGTGTAAAAACCAAGCGGTTGATGAGTATTTAGAGGCGGCAGAAATAACCCATACTAACTCTCCGCCTTATCATCCGCAAGCCAACCCAGTGGAGTAAGTGAACCTGTTACAATAATAGGTTGTTCAAAAAGTTTTGAAAGCGACATCTATAGAGCAGTAGAAGAACCAAAATTTTTACGCCATTTTAATATTTTATCTTTCATATAAACATACCCAAAGTTTTATTCTACTCTGTCAATTCATTGTTTGTTTACAAGCCATTTGAAGTTGACGTGTCAGTGTATTTTTTTTACAATGGAAAAAACCGAATATCTTGCAGTGATAAAATTCTTTGTTTTGGAAGGTTTATCAGCAACGGAAATTCATACAAAAATGGTGTAAGTGTTAAAGGAATCTGCTCCTTCATTTCCAACTGTGCATCGATGGGTTTTAGAGTTTAGACGTGGTCGAAAAAGCGTTGAAGACGATCCACGCTCAGGACGTCCAAAAAGTGCATCAACACCAGCATTCATAGCAAAAGTATAGGATATGGTTTTAGAAAATCGTCGATTGGCCGAGAGAGATTTAGCAGAGGCCCTATTGGACCAATTGGATCAAAAAATTAGTGAAAAAAGACCCGGTTTGCACAAGAAAAAAATCATTTTTCATCAAGACAATGCACCCGCTCACACAGCTCAAAAAACCATCACTAAAATAACCAAATTAAAGTACGAATTGTTGCAGCATGCACCTTATTTGCCTGATTTAGCTCCCTCTGACTTCTGGCTGTTTCCACACCTCAAGAAATTACTTCGTGGGAAGCATTTTTCATCAAACGAAGAGGTTATAGCCGTCGTAGAGGAGTATTTTGCAGGCCTTGCAGAAAGTCACTTCCATGATTGGATAAACAAGTTGGAAGACCGTTGGACCAAGTGTATTGAACTTATGGGAGATTATACTGAGCAATAAAAGTGATTTCACCAACAAAAAAAAGTATCTTCATTTCCGCTTTCAAAACTTTTTGAACAACCTAGTATATATATATACACACACACATATATATAAATATACTATGATCAAAAAGTAAGACCAATTTTCAATTTAAATTTTCCGGGTTTATCGATTTGATGAAACTTTTTTTTCTAAGTTGGTAGTACTGTAAGAGACATCTGTGTCAAATTTCATGTCAATCTATTGATTAGTTTGCAATTGACGCTCGTTTTTGTGAACATTAAAAAGTGATTTCAGCGATTTTTATCATGACAGATTTTAGTGAGCAAAGAAGTTGCATTAAATTTTGTCTTTAGAATAAAATTTCTTGTGCAGAATCGTTCATAATATTGCAGACGACCTTCGGTGAGCAAACTTTGTCGGAAAAAAATGTTTACAAATGGTACAAACAGTTCAAAGAAGGCAGAGACAGCGTCGAAGACAAAGGGCGTCAATTTTGAAAGAATATTTGAAAAAGAGCGTCCTGTTAATGTGTGCGAAGAGATGCTTCCTGACTACCAGAACGTTATGGAATGCATTACTACAGGAGATAAGACATAGATCTATGCCTACGATTCAAAAACAACCGATCGATCGAGCGAATATCCTGCCAAAGGTAAAACAAGACTAAAAAGATCACGTCAAAGTCGTTCACAAATCAATGTCATGTTGACAGTTTTATTCGATTATCGTGGTGTCGTGCATTTAGAATTTCTTCCGCCGTGCCTAACTTTTAACAAGAAATATTATTTAAGTGTTATGCGTTGTTTGCTTGAAACTATACGCAAAAAGAGGCAGGAATTGTGACAAGATAACTCATGGTTTTTGCATCACGAAAATGCACCGTCTCACACCACATTGATTATTCGCGACTTTTTGGCCAAAAATTCAACTCATATCGTTCCACAACCACCGTATTCGCCTGATTTGGCGCCGTGACTTCTGGCTCTATAATAAACTCAAAAGGCTACTCCGGGGACATCGTTTTGACTCGATTGAGGAGATTAAACGTGAATCGCTGCGTCAATTGGAGGCAATTTCGGAAAAGGACTTTTCTGACTGTATATTCTGTTATATCTATTGTAAGATTAGAATTATTAATAAGTTTTTCTTTAATTTATCAATAAGTAGTTCATATATATTTTTATGAATGAGTATGAATTTATAAAAATATATTTACTTATTTTTCTTATAAAACAGCTCAAATGATGATTGTGATCATTTTAAAGAACAAGAAACATTAAATAATAAGTCATTAGTCTAGTATAATTTTGGGTGTTCAACTTTGCTTCCGCCGTTTTTTTCCGAAATTCGAGGCTTTATTGTAAAAAAACTGGTTATACATTTATGATTCAAAGTATTCTCCATCGCTGGCCACTACTTTCTCCCATCTTTCGAGCAGCATACGAATCCCGCGTTGAAAAAACTGGTCATCTTTTGAATCGATCCACGAATCGATCCAATTTTTTACTTCTTCATAAGACTAGAAGTGCTGGTCAGTCAGGCCGTGTGCCATTGATCGAAACAAGTGATAGTCCGAGGGAGCAACGTCTGGAGAATACGGCAGGTGTCGTAGGACTTCCCATTTCAAAGTTTCCAAGTATGTCTTGACCACTTTCGCAACATGGGGTCGAGCATTGTCATGCTGTAAAATCACTTTATCATGTCTCTCGTTGTATTGCGGCCGTTAGTCTTTTAATGCTCAGCTCAAACGCATTAATTGCGTTCGATAACGATCGCCTGTGATTGTTTCAGTCGGTTTTAACAACTCATAATACACTACGCCGAGCTGGTCCCACCAAATACTGAGCACGACCTTGGAACCGTAAATATTCGGTTTTGCCGTCGACGTTGATGCATGGCCGGGATATCCCCATGATGTTCTGCGCTTGGGATTATCGTAGTAAACCCATTTTTCGTCTTCAGTCACAATGCGATGCAGAAATCCCTTCCGTCTTTGCCTTGCAAGCAGCTGTTCACAAACACACAGACGCCGTTCAACATCTCTCGGCTTCAACTCGTACGGCACCCAATTTCCTTGTTTCTGAATCATTCCCATGACTCTCAGGCGTTTTGAAATGGCTTATTGCGTCACTCCTAATGATCCTGCCAATTCTTATTGCGTTTGACACGAGTCTTGATCAAGTAATGCCTCCAATTCTGCATCTTCGAAAACCTTCTTTTTTCCACCGCCATGCTGGTCTTCGACGTTAAAATCGCCGTTCTTGAAGCGTTGAAACCACTCTCGGCACGTTCTTTTACTAATAGCGGCCTCACCATAGGTATTTGAGAGCATTCGATGAGCCTCAGTTGCAGATTTCTTCATATTAAAGCAGAAAATTAAAACCTCCCGCAAATGACGAGAATTTGGCTCGTAAGCTGACATGTTTAATCGAGAATAACTTTATGATGCAGACACAAATCGACTAATATTTCGATGGCGTTATGTTTACAAATACCTAAGCTTATTGTATAACATCTATGATCTATTTATATCAACTACCACTCACCGCTACAGCCATCTATTGCAAAACGGCGGAAGCAAAGTTGTACACCCAATAAATTTTCTAGTACAAAAGAAACTAATTCTATAGGTCTAAACGTATCTTGTGATACACTAGTTAAATCAAAAAATTCCATCTATTGTATTGATGATTCTATATAGATGCAGAAAATAATAACGATTCCAAAAACTTTTCAATTTTAAAAAGTATAAACACTTCGAATATTAAAAAACAAAAGATTGTAAAAAATAGTGAACCTAAATCAAGCACTAAACTGGAAGATAAATTGGTATCGATGGCGATGCTGATTTTGATAGATTAATAGATGATGTTTCTATTACTGATCAAGAAAACAATTTACCAGTATTACACTATAAAAACATGTTTGAAAAAACGAAAACTATCAAAAAACCTATGAAAACTATATAAAAACCTAACAATATTCTAGAAAGTAATAGTTCATCTAATTTGTTATCTGCAGAAAAAGAAATTAATTCTTTAAATGAAGAATATTTTTCAAAAATATATCACTAAAAATAAACGAAGCAATAAGTCCTAAAACTATATAATTAAATGAATCTTTAGATTTTAATGTAAATGTAAAACCATTGGGTTTCAATGAAGATTTAGGAAAATGGATCGATTTTACTAAAAATGATCCTTTACTTTCTTCTACTACTTTCCCACATAGCACGAAAAGTTTTTAAAAGGTTTTTAGGTTTTATGAGAGGATAAATTAAAAGCTTTCAAAAAATGTTCTTAAAATGAGTTTATATCCGTTTTTAAACCCTTCAGCAACGTTTTCTAAATCGTTTTATAAACCTTTCGATATAAGTTTTCAGAACATTTTTATAAAAATTATAGAAATATTAAAAAAAACATTTTTGATAGTAGTTGATGAAACCTTTTAAAGTACTTTTTTAAAAACTTTTTAGAAACTTTTATTAATTTTATTTACCTTTTATTAGCTTTTTTAAAAACTTTTATTATTTTATATATTTTAGAATTTTATTTTTTATTATAATTATACATATTTTTAACATCCGCATTATATTTAATCGTTTATTCGCAATGTCGGACATGTTATTTTACACATTATTTTACGGAAAAAAACGCAGAAAAATGTTTGACTTACGGAAGGATCGAACCCGGGTCCTTCACATTATAAAGCAGACGCTCTAACCCTTACGCTATGCAACGCTTGTAGAACTAAGATTTAAATTTGAATGATAAGTTGCATGGCAATCCATATACACTTGGATTAATTTTACATTTATAATTTCTTCTATAGTGTAAAGTATTTTTTTAAATTAAGATATAATTAAAAATTTAATATATTTAAATAAATAATTTCGCTCTTGAGATTTTACTACATATACAAGTATACTAAATTTCAATTGTGGATGTATTTTTATCCAAAATAAAAAATAAATTTTTAAGATAACAAATAGCTCTGCTGCAAGATCACGATTGATATTCTATGCATTTCTCATGGAAGCTTACAACATGCTTACATGAAATTTTCTTAAAATCTTCCCGATAAACTTTTATGGAAGCTTACAGAAATCTTTTCTTAAAGATTTGGCTGAAGTTTACATGCAATATTAACGCATAAGTTTATCGATAGCTCACAGTAACATTGCAAAATACTTTCAAGAAAGCTTCCAGTTTTTGTTTTTTGAAAAATTACAAGAGGTTTAAAAAAAAGAAATATTTTCAATTAAATATTATTAATTAAATATTTATCTAAGAAATTTCGCAGTGACCTTGCTAAAATATTACGAGAAAATATTTTAAGAAATTTACCTGTATTCTAACGTAAAATATTTTGTAAAATCTTCCAGCCAGTTTGCTTCAAGTTTTCATTGAAACATTTACCAGAAATTTTGCAGCGACCTTACTAAAATATTACGACAAAATATTTCAAGAAACTTCTCGGTATTCTTTAATAAAATGTTTTGTAAAATGTTCCAGCAAGTTTGCTTCAAGTTTTTGTTGAAACATTTAAACAAAATCTTACAGCGATTTTTTTAAAATGTTTTACCTACATGTTTCAAGGAACCTAACAGGAATTTTTCTCGAAATGTTTTATGAAATGTTCCAGCAAGTTTGCTTCAAAGTTTCGTTGAAACATTTATACGAAATCTTGCAGCGATCTTTTTAAAATGTTTCAACTGTATGTTTCAAAAAACCTCACAGGAATCTTTCTTAAAATGTTTTGTAAAATGTTCCAGCAAGTTTGTTTTGAGGTTTCGTTGAAACATTTATATGAATTCTTGCAACGACTTTTTGAAAATATTTTAACTAGATGTTTCAAAAAACCTCACAGGAATCTTTCTTAAAATGTTTTGTGAAATGTTCCAGCAAGTTTGTTTTGAGGTTTCGTTGAAACATTTATATGAAATCTTGCAACGACTTTTTGAAAATATTTTAACTAGATGTTTCAAAAAACCTCACAGGTATCTTTCTTGAAATGTTTTGTAAAATGCTCCAGCAAGGTTAATGCAAGATTTCTTTGTAAGATTTCAACATAATAATTTTATTATCTAAAAACGATGTTTCAATGTTATGTTTTTTTGAAAGATATCTGCAAGGTTTTAATATAACCTTTCTACAAGTTTTCACTGAAACCTTACATTGAATCTTTCACTGAAATCTTTCGTGCTATGCGGGATTCTATTGTAATATTAATTCAAAAAATCCTTTCAGAAACATTCTCATAATCTTTTCCAAAATGTTTCATGGAATCTTTTAGAAACAGTTTTTGAAAGTTTTCTTAAAACATTTTAGAAATGCTTTTAAAAGATTTATAGAAAGGTTTCATTAAAATATTACATAAATGTTTCAAAATCCTTTTCATAAAGCTTTCCATACAACGATTTAGAAACCTTTTGTGAAAGGTTTCAGGAAAGGTTTCTGTAAAGTCCCTGTTATATTTCGTTCTTTGGTTTCTTAGAAATGTTTTATGATGGTTCTTAAGATCATATAAAAAATTCTTTTGTGAAAGGTTTTTGAAAGGTTTTACAATTCTTATAAAAGCATTTTTGAAAGGTTTCAGTGAAATCTTGTCAAGAAAGTTTCTTTGAAACCTTTTGTGCTGTGTGGGTTAGCTGTAAGTTAAAATGAATAAACGAATAATATTTATTATATAGCATTTACAGTATATTATTAGTATATAATTTATTACAAAATCATTTGTATTCCAGATATCAAAAAAAAAATTAGAGGCAGGAAGGGATAATCTCAAAGATATTCAAGTAGAAATATTAGATAATTTTTTTAAAGCTTTTGACAAAGTTCCTATCACAGTATTAAAGAAGTTTCCCGAATTTAATGCTAAAATATGTCAACGATTACGAAGTTTATATCAAAGAGTAAAAGCAAAAATACGAAAAACAGATAAAAATTGGAAAATATTAATTCTCAAGAAACACAATGTGATACGCAAATAATAGAAATCAAAAATGAATTTCAAGATTCTCACAACACATCATTGAATAATTATGAAGATTTAAATTATATTACAAAAAAACTTATGCCTCCATTTAGTTATAATGAAAAAAATGTTACTGAACAAAAACTAAGTGATTTTGATAATAATATGAGCAACGAAAGTATAAATCAACATTTGCTAAATAATAGTCCTTGTCAAAATTTAAAGTCTAGTAATTTATTAGTCTCAAGATTGTTCACTTAATCAAAAAATAAATCAAAATGATAAAATATCTAGGAGCTCTAAAATATTTACAGCTCCAAATCAGAAAAAAAGTTGCTTTCAATTGAAAATGCCTATAAAGGCAACTATAAATCTGAAAATTTCCAAACAAATAGAAGAAATGATGGGAAAAAATGAATAAGGTAGGAATAGCAATTCTACCCCAGATAAATCGAATAGATCGATTTTACCAACTAATGATATAAAATACTCAAATGGAATAAAAAGTAATGTGGAGCATAATTTTCAAGTGAAAAATTCATCTTTACAATCTTGTGAGTTTGAGCTTGCAAATAATTCAAAATGGAAAAATAGAGATAATAAAGATAATAATAGTTCTGATAAAAATTCTAGTGAACAAAATTTAATTAGAGAAAAACTCAGTTCGAATAAATTTGAGGCAGTACCTCAAATGTCATGGAATAACTTCGGTAATTTGATTTAAAAATTATATAGCATTTGATTAAAATATATTTTTAATTTATAAAATTTTATATTATAGATGATGAGTTTAAATTTGATTCTAATTCTTATAAATTGGAGAAATTATTAACTCAATAGTTGAATGAATTTCCAAATTTAGATAAAAATGAAGTAATATAATTACATCTCCAGTTCATAAGTTATCTGATGAGTTGATAAATGAAAATAAGTTATCCGAAAATTCCCAACATAATAATAAATGCAATTTTAATAAAAGTGAAGAAAATGCTCAGTTTATTGGAAATTTTCAAAATGACGGTACATCTGGAGATTTTGACAGTCTTAATTATTCTCATTCCAGAGAAATGATGAATGTTAGTTAAGTTTATTAAGTATCAGAGTGAGAGAGTAAAAAACTCATGGCGCAGGACTCTAATAAACGTGCAGATAATGCAGAAAGTAGTGATGCTGGTGGTACAGCTGTAATACGGGCGTTTGTCTGTTCGCGATGTTTACTAAGACGAAGACCTCAAGGACAACGAACAGGAGGAGGAGTTTTCGCTTTTTATAAGATGATCGTCTCAATTGAGTTTGTTTAAAATTATAGGTGGACGAACCTTCGGAAGTTATAAACCAAGTATTCAATAAGCAACATATAGCGAAAAAGACTGCTAAAATTACCGAACATACTAGAACAAAAATTCTTGTAAGAAACAGGCCTTTTCAAGCAAATGCTGATGAAATTAAAGATTTATTCAAGTAAGAATTTATTTCATAAAATATTGTTGATTAATATAATGGGCTCATTGAGAAATTATGTTTATAGGGCTTTCGGTGAATTAAAGGCTGTTAGATTACCAAAAAAAATGGTTGGTGATGAAAAGCATAGAGGCTTTGCGTTTATGGAATTTAATATTAAAAAGGAAGCTAAGGCAATACAAATATTTTGATACTAAATTATATTTCATTGTTGATGAATACTTTAAAATTAAATATATGTAAAAAATTTTAATTCAGAGAGCATTTAAAGCTTTGTGTTAAATTTAAGTCGTATACTTAACTTTGGAAAGAGAAATTAGGAGTACAAGTCTTTGGACCCTAGTTCAAGAATGTTAATTATTATAATCAAGTAATTTATAATTTTTTAATTGACAAATATTTAATAATTATATGTTATATTTATTAAAAATAATATTCATTATTTGGTTTCAGTGTTCTTTTCCTGATGTATTTTGCTGCGGAAGATCAAGAAGAAGATTTAGCAGCATATAGTATATTGTATTTTTAATTTATATATTATTCATTATGATTTATATAATATTTTTAAATTAATAAATTAATATTTATTTTTAAACATTGTTTTACTTATTTTAGTTTTATTTTTTATAAATTATTAAAAATATTTTGAGGTTATATGCGCTTCACGTTCCCGCTTATAGGGATCGCAAATTGCCGCCATTTTGTAGAATACCTGCACGTTGCCGGCACGGCGTGCCACCACGCGCGTGGCGGCAATTTGGCGGCGGATTGCGGATGCAACGATGAGGCGCGTTGCCGCCATGGATAAGTGCGCATGCCGCCACGTTGCCGGCAACGCGTCGTCCACTGTGTTTATTGGGTATCTTTAAATTAATACTGTCTCTAAACTGTCAAATCTTACTATTAACGATTTTAATAGCCCTCTTCGACCCAAAATCACCCCATAAATCTCAAATTTTATGCTTATCTTTGCTCTTTACTCGAAATTTAATCCGTTAGTGAAGATGGGTTGGATAGGTGATTACCACGAATACAACAATAACAATACACCTATTTTGATTGTTCTTGTAATCATTTATCTAGACCCTCATATTATCAGTAATCAAGCAGTAGCCAAATTTATCCATTATTGCATTAACGGGTTACCCCCACTTGCGACTTTGAAAAAATCGATTTTTTGTTAATTGCATTTTTTTGAAGTATAAGTATCTGAGAATATGACCTAAAAATTTCAAGTCGATCCGAACAAAATTTACTGAGATATGAGCATTGAAAGAGAAGAATCTGTTGTGTAAACAACCGGCAATTAAAACTTTAAACGCGTTTTTCTCAAAATGGCATTTCTTAAGTTGGTGACCAAGATTATTCTAACACTAATAAACCGATCTTTTTTAAATTTTGCAGGCTTATTTAATACATAAAAATGTAGTCTTTAATCGTTCGATTTTTTGTTTCGAAAAAAAATGGCCGTTTTATAGCCAAAAAACGGCCGTTTTTTTTCGTTAGAATCAAACCATTAACTTTGACTGTCCGCAATTTTGACAAAAATGAATATTTTTTTAAATCCTTTGATTAAAGACTAGTTTATACTTATATTTAACTAAATATATCCACATTTTTTGTTTCAAATGATCCACTTTGCCGCAATATTGGTCACCGCAAACCGTATAAATAAAAACACTATTTCATTGGCGGCCATTTGCCACTTAACAATGTAATATTTTGAAATAAAAAAATTACTGAAAGTTCTTCAAGATGTATTCTTTAAGATGATATAATAATCGTTTAAAAAAGTTTTGTAATTTTCTTTAGAAGAATTCATGAAGAAGGCCTTTTTTGTTGAGCTACAACTGGAGGTAACCCCTTAAGATCTTTTCTGAGAATTTTCGAAGTCCTTAGATGCATGCTTATCACATAATTTTAGTTCATGAGTCAAAGTTTCATCGTTTTGAAGTCACATTGTGTTATACAAATAAGCTTTAGAGACGATAAAAAATGATTCCGATTATTTAAATTTCATGCTTTTTCTCTAATAAGACTAAATTTTAAAGTGGCTGAGAAAGCGATAGTCATAATTACCCTTATTGGCGAGAAGCCTCACTGGCGTAGGGCAGTAAATTACCACAACCTTAGAGCCCTATGGATATGATGTAGAATTGTTAACGGATATTTAATTGGTTCGTATATTTTTGATGAAAGTGTCAATAGAAATATCTATGGACAGTTTGTTAGAGATCCGTTACCAGAACTAATAAAAAATATCGATTTAGACAAGTGACAAAGATTGTGTTGCCATAATGATGGTTCACCAGTACATTTTACATGGTTATGTGAAATTTTTTGGATAAAAATTACAATAATTCATGCATTGGACAAACAGGTCCATTTGCCAGAAACAACGACGTAAACGAAGTAAGTTCCGTTTCCTTTGGGGTGCTGGATTAAAGTGAGTCCCCTTGTCTCTCACTATTTGAGGTGCTAGATTAAAGTGAGTCCCATCGCCTCTCACTATTCGGGGTGCTGGTTTAAAGTGAATCCTCTAGCCTCTCACTAATCGGGGTGCTTGATTAAAGTGAGTCCCCTCGCCTCTCACTGGTGTGACCGTTAGTAATTTAACCTCGAAGCAAATGTTTAAAGTTACGTCCCTCTGCTTCAAGGCACAAAAGCAAACGTCTTTTAAAATAGCGCACGGTGTTAAGCAAAGTTTGCCTTGGGATCGCAGCACATGCTCGACTAATGCGGTCTTGCATGTTTAATCTTGTCGTAGGCTGTTGTTCAAAAATAACATCTGTTATGTAGCCCCATCAAAAAAATACGGAGATGTCATACCAGGTGAACAAGCAGGCCAGTTTATAAGACCTCCTCGTCCGATCCACCTACCATTGTAGTTTTCATTCAAGAAATTCCGTACGATTCATGCAAAATGTGCTGGTGCACCATCAAGCTGAAACCACATTCTTCGTCGCGTCTCTAAATCGACATCTTCCATCAGCACTGGTAACTGATCTCTAATGAACTGTAAATAGGTATTCCTGTCAACATTTTCTTCAAAAAAGTAAGGACCAATTAAATATCCATTTATTGGGTTTTTCGACAATTAATGTCGTTTTTTTCATGTTTTTCAAAGTGAATTTATTTATATTAATAACAAACATTAATTAATGATATATTGACCGTTTTGTTGGATGACCTTTTGTCATCTTGCGGTAAATTGAAAAATTCTATGTTCGAAGAAGCCTTGGCTTTTATAAGCGAAGAACTGGTCCGACTCATTTTTAACAGCCTGATCGGAATCAAAAGTTTTGCCATTCAAATGGTTTTTAAGGGAGCGAAACAAATGATAGTCTGATGGTGCTAAGTCAGGGCTATAGGGTGGATGTGGCATCAGTTCCCAATTGATCTGCATTAATTTTTGACGGGTTATCAAAGAGGTGTGAAGTCTGGCGTTATCATGATGGAACATCACACCTTTGCGATTGGCCAGTTCAGGGCGTTTTTTCTTGATTGCTTTGTTCAATTTCGATAGTTGACGACAGTAGTCATTCGTATCAATAGTTTGGTTTCTTGGAAGCAGCTCAAAGCAGACTAGACCCTTGTAATCCTACCAAACGAAAAGCATAATCTTCTTTTCGTAAATATTGGCTTTGGATGTCGATCGTGGGGGCTTATCTTGCTTGATCCATGATCGTTTTCGGACTACATTATCGTACACAATCAATGCTTCATCACCCGTTATGATTCTTTCTAGAAATGGGTCGTTTTCGTTACGATTCAACAAAGAGTCGCATACACAGTATGTCGGAAAAGTACCCGGACTTATTTTGTAGCGCTTGTACGAGTAGCGCCACCTCTTGGACGACACCAGTACTATGTTGCTACATCCCTCTGGAGTGTCTGAGAATTTTTTCACCAGTATCCGTTCATTAGTTGCCGAGATAGACGTGCTTGAGTGAACGTGTGTTTAGTACCCCGGTGCAAGCTCTACGATGGATGAGAAATTTGAACATCGTGGCGCAATTAGATTCTGCTATAAACTTAAAAAAACTTTCGCGGAAACGAAAAAAATGATCGATTCGGCTTACGAAGAAGGTGTAGTGTCGCTTACTACTGTTTACACGTGGTTTAGTCGGTTCAAGAAGGGTAGAGAGTCGTTAGAAGATGACGAGAGAAGCGGCCGGCCAAAAATCACGGGTAAAGACGATGCTCATCGCTTACTTCGACTCCAAAGGCCTGATACACAAAGAATTTGTGCCCCCAAACACCACCGTAAACGCTGTGTATTACGTAGAGGTGTTAAAACGTCTAAAGCGCCGGATTAATCGCATCAGGCCCGAGTACAAGAAACTGGGATCGTGGAGTTTGCTGGATGACAATGCGCCTGCTCATTCTTCGAACATTGTGAAGCGTTATTTCGCCGAAAATCAGATCCCACGCATCAATCACAACTCACACTCGCCAGATCTGGCTCCAGCCGACTTTTTCCTATTTTCCAAGCTAGAAATGGCCTTGAAGGGACGATTTTTTGAAGATGTACCAAGCATTCAAGCGGCTTGCACCGAGCGTCTCACAGCGATAACTTCAGAGGAGTACCAGAGAGCCTTCGAATCACTCATGGAGCGCTCAAATGAGTGTGTATATAGGAAAGGGGACTATGTTGAAAGTTAACTAGAATAAATTTCTTTGGATGTAATTTTCGATTTTTTATTTCAAAAGTTCGGGAATTTTTCCGACATACTGTGTATGTTAATGCGTTTGGTGAGGTGAATTTCCTTTAATTCGTCAGAAACCCAAACATCCAGTTTGCTTACGTGACCAAGCTATTGTAAGCGCAAGTAAACGGTTGAATTTAATATACCGAGCTTCTCTGCTATCTCTCGAGTTGTCATATGCCAGTTAGTTTCGATTAACGCCTTTATTTTGTAGTCATCAGTAGTGGTTGGACGACCAGTATGTGGTGCATCTTGCACATTAAAATTTCTAGAACGAAAGCGAGCAAACCAACGTTAACACTGGCGTTTAGTAAGGTAGTCCTCACCATAAACTTCACACAATTTCTTTCGAGCTTGCACCGCATTTTTGCCCTTTCGAAAGTAAAACAATAAAATATGCCGATAATGCTCACTTTGATTGTCCATTTTCAACTTAATTTTTAACTAACTTGTTATTTACTAATGACGCTAAGTTTTTGACAGAAGATAGTGTACAGTCTAACCCTTATAATAGTATATAATAATATACGCCACGCAACCGCTACTACATGAAATATGTAGTTCACGCCACCTATGAGAAAGAAGCAACATTAATTATCGAACAACCCATTACATTTCCACACCATACTATAAGGCTTCAACGTCTTTGATGATTGACTGTTCTATGCCAGTGAGGATTCTCGTCGGACCAATAACGGCAGTTATGCCTATTGAGCTCTCCGTCACTTTGAATTTTGGCCTCATCAGAAAAAAGTACAAAATTGAAAAAATCAGGATCATTTTCTATCATATCCAAAGCCCATTGGCTAAACACAATGCGCTGTTAAAAATAATGAAACTGTAACTCTTGAACTAAAGTTATGTGATAAGCATGGTATCTAAGGACTTTAAGGATTCTCAAGAAGGTTCTTCTAGGTATACCGATTTCTCTTTCAACTCATCGACTGCTAATATGAGGGTCAAGATGAATGATTGCAAGAAGTCACAACACGAACATCATTTTCGTCATATTCATGACGCCTGTGTTGACGGACCAACTGTCCACCACGAGCTCTTTGTGTTAACTGACTTATTGTTCTATAATCAGGATGTCTTCTACTAGGAAAGCGTTCTGTGTACAGTCTTGCCGCAGCTCGATACTTATTATGACTTTCCTCTAGAATCATTATCATATCAATAATATCATTGGGCTGATAGTCAGCCATTTTTAGTTCTGTTCGTCACGTTTGCAGAATTAAGATAAAATAATAATTGAAATTTTAAAAACTTCTGAAAAGAAAAAAAATAAAGCCCCGACTGCAACTGTATTATAAATGTACTTTCTAAGATTGGCCGAAATGTAAAATTTAAAAAAATATAATTAATTTTGTCATTCAACAAAAAGTCACATGAATCAGAAATTCGTTGCGACTTTGAAAAAATCGATTTTTTGTTAATTGCATTTTTTTTGAAGTATCAGTATCTGAGAATATGACCTGGAAATTTCAAGTCAATCCGAACAAAATTGACTGAGATATGAGCGTTGGAAGAGAAAAATCCGTTGTGTAAACAACCGGTTAGTCTGACACCTGGCACGCTCGACCCTCTCGACGGTTTCAGTCGATTGTTCGATGACAATGGTTGTATACCTGGCATTTACAACGTTTATACAATCGTCGGCGGAAGAACTTCTGTATGGACCCAGAATAGATGACTCTATGTAAGTTTACAAAAAAAATTATTTTCTTCGTGTAAACTGAAATTAAAACTTTAAACGCGTTTTTCTCGAAATGGCATTTCTGAAGTCGGTGACCAAGATTACTCGAACACTAATAAACCGATCTTCTTAAAATTTTGCAGGCTTATTTAATACATAAAAATGTAGTCTTTCATCGTTCGATTTTTTGTTTAAAAAAATAATGGCCGTTTTATAGCCAAAAAACGGCCGTTTTTTTCGTTAAAATCAAACCATTAACTTTGACTGTCCGCCATTTTGGAAAAATTAATATTTTTTTAAATCCTTTGATTAAAGACTAGTTTATACTTATATTCAACTAAATCTATCCACATTTTTTGTTTCAGATGATCCACTTCGCCGCAATCTTGGTCACCGCAAACCGTATAAATAAAAACACTATTTCATTGGCGGCCATTTGCCACTTAACAATGTAATATTTTGCAATAAAAAAATTACTGAAAGTTCTTCAAGATGTATTCTTTAAAATGATATAATAATCGTTTAAAAAAGTTTTGTGGTTTTCTTTAAAAAAATTCATGAAAAAGACCTTTTTGTTGAGCTACAAGTGGGGGTAACCCCTTAAGTGGTTCCAAACGGTTTTTTGTGCAATGTTTAGCTCCTGGGCAATCGAAACAGTGCTTACGTGACGGTCGGACTCGACGATTTCCATTATTTTATCGACATTTTCGACAATTGGCCTTCCAGAGCGTGGTGCATCTTTGACGTCAAAATTACCGGAACGGAATCGACGAAAGCAAAATTGCGCGTGATTGGCTGTTACAGTATCAGGACCATGAACACTATTTACATTTACAGCTGCTTGGCTTGCGTTTTTGCCTTTATCGATGAAAAACTGTAAAATATGGCGTATTTTCTCTTTGTTGGTGTCCATCTTTGACGCGTGCTAAAAAAATACTGAGTCGAGCAATCACAAAACTGTATCAAAAGTTTTTTTAGTACAAAATCTTATCTTTCTAACGCCATCTAGTGTAACCCGATCGCACTTTTACAACGGGAGATACAGACTACTAAAGCCATCTATTTGCAAAATAATGGATTACTTTTTACTACACCTAATATTTGGTGTATAATGATGTTCCTAACATACATACCAATTTTCAGCTCTATGTGAATTATTATAACCTTGAATGTTTATTTTTACCGGGCTATGATACTACAGTCAGACAGACAAAGACGTCTGGTCACATATATTAGGTGCGCAATTAAGTTCTTGCTATTTTTCTTCATGAAAATGCAACTTTATTGTGAAAAAATGGGTACAAATAAATCGTTTAAAGTATTTCCCATCGCTAATTATAAATTTTTTCTATCTTTTTGGCAGTACTCGAATACCATTACGGTAAAAGAGTTCGTCTTTTGAAGCTATCCACGAATCAAGCCAATTTTTGAGATCTTCATATTAGCGAAATTGCTGATCAGCCAGACCATGTGCTATCGAACAGAAAAAGTGATAATCGGGCAGCGCAATATCTGGGGAATATGGTGGCTCGTAATAAATCACACTGACTTGATCCTACCAAATACACAGCGTAACCTTCATAGCGTGAATATCGGGCCGAGCCGACGACGTAGAAGCATAACCGGGCAGACCCTATGACTTTCTTCTCTTTGGGTTGCTGTAATGAATCCATTTTTCATTACCTGTCACGATGCGACGAAGAAAACCCTTCTGTTTTGCCGCTGGAGCAGTTGCTCACAGACGATAAAACGACGCTCAACATCCCTTGGCTACAAATTATAAGGAATCCAAGTTCCCTGTTTTCGCATCATTCTCAACGCATGAAATCGCTTGGAAATGGCTTGGCGAGTAACTCTTAATACTGAAGCAAGCTTGTTTTCCGTTTGGTATGAATCCTCGACGAGCAATGTCTATAATTCAGCGTCTCCGAAGATTTTTGGCCTTCCTTCACGTGGATGGTCGTCAATATCGAAATCACCATCTTTGAAGCAACGGAACTAATCATGGCATGTTATTACACTTAGAGCAGCATCTCCGTAAACGTTTTGGAGCTCCCGATATGCTTCAGCCGTCATTTTCTTCAAATGAAAGAAGAAAAGCAACACTTCTCGTAAATGACAATTATTTAGGACAAAATGAGACGTTTTCACACAACCAAAAGTATATGAAGCCAAAACAAAATCACTAATGTGTCAAAGCGATTTGTTTACAATGTGTCTAAGCTTGCTTCATGATGTTTTGGAAGTTGAAATCAACAATCACTTACTGCTGGAGCCATCTATTGACAAATAGCGGGAACTTAGTTGCGCACCTAATAATACCTGTCTTTTCGTCAGGATTAATAATATTCAGCTTTTCAATGATTAAAAAATAGATTCTATTTTTTAAGTACCAGAGTTAAAAAGAGCGACCTGAAAACTCTCTAATGTCGCATTTTGAATAAACTTATAAAAAATATTATTAGTTTACTTTATTATGTATTTGATTCTTTCAATATAAAATAATCAATTTTTATTGGATTACCGACACGCTTCTTAAATCGTTTGCAACCTTACTATGTTCCCACTTCTGAGTCTCCGGGCTTTGTCGATATGGGAAGGGGCTTGGCCTTTTCCACCACGCTGACTAATTGCAGGTTGATAGAAGGCTGCCCTCTTTAAGTGTAAAGCTTGTTGGCATCTGGCATGGCTTAACGACTACCATCTTATAATGATAACCAGGACTAACGGCTTAACGCGTCTTCCGAAGCAAGAAGGTGCTCCAAAAGTGCCAACTTAAGTAGTCAGATTAGGTAACTTATTTAAGTACTAACTATTGTGAGCGATGCTTAAATTTTGTGATTGTACAAGATTAAATTTTGTGATTATACACGTGAGTCCACAACGCTACTAGCACCTACATAATAGTCTTTCAAATAGTACAATTAATTTAGAAGTCTTGGTACTGGAATAAAATAAGCAATAGTGGCAAATGAAATCACTTTTTTATGCTTCTTTTATGCTAAGAAATATTTACTGCTATGTCAGATGTACTACTATGATTAAAAAGTAAGATCAATTTTCAATTTAAATTTTGCGGGTTTATAGATTTGACGAAACTTTTTTTCTAAGTTGGTAGCACTGTAAGAGACATCTGTATCCAATTTCATGTCAATATATTCATTAGTTTGCAAGTGACGCTCGTTTTTGTGAACATGAAAAAGTGATTTCGGCGATTTGTATAATGTCAGATTTTAGTGAGCAAAGAAGTTGCATTAAATTTTGTCTCTGGAATGAAATTTCTTGAGCAAAAACGTTCAGAATGTTGCAGAAGGCCTTTGGTGAGCTGACTTTGTCGAAGAGAAATGTTTACAAGTGGTACAAACAGTTTGAAAAAGGCAGAGACAGCGTCGAAGACAAAGAGCGTCCAGGACGACCATTGACATCAACTGATGGGAAACGCATCAAAGAAATCAAAAACCTTGTCCTCAAAGATCGTCGGTTAACAATTAGAGACCTTGATGATACTGTTTGCATTTCATTTAGATCGATTCAAGCAATTTTGGAAGATCATTTGGGTCTTAAATGCGTCAAATCTCGATTTGTCTCTAAAACACTCAATTTTTTTAAAAAGAGCGTCGTGTTAATGTGTGCGAAGCGATTTCTTCTGACTACCAGAACGTCATGGAACGCATTATTACGGGAGATGAGACATGGATCTATGCCTTCGATTCAAAAACAACCGATCAATCGAGCAAATATCATGCCAAAGGTGAAGCAAATCCAAGCAGATCACGTCAGAGTTGTTCAAAAATCAAGGTAATGATGACAGTTTTCTTCGATTATCGTGGCGTTGTGCATTCAGAATTTCTTCCGCCGGGCCTAACTGTTAACAAGGAATATTATTTGAGTATTATGCGTCGTTTGCGTGAAGCTATTCGCAAAAACAGGCGATGAGACATGGATCTATGCCTACGATCCAGAAATAACCAATCGATCGAGCAAATATTTCACCAAAGGTGAAGCAAGACCAAAAAGATCAAGTCAAAGTTGGTTAAAAATCAAGGTCATGTTGAAAGTTTTCTTCGATTATTGTGATGTTGTGCATTTACAATTTCTTCCCTCGGGCCTAACTATTAACAAGAAATATTATTTGAGTGTTATGCGTAGTTTCCGTGAAGCTATTCGCAAAAAGAGGCCGGAATTATGGCAAGAAAACTCATGGTTTTTGCATTACGATAATGCACCGTCTCAAACCGCATTGATTATTCACGACTTCTTGGCCAAAAATTCCTCATATCGTTCCACAACCACCATATTCGCCTGATTTGGCGCCGTGTGACTTCTGGCTGTTCAATAAACTCAAAAGACTACTCCGGGGACATCGTTTTGACTCGACTGAGGAGATTAAACGTGAATCGCTGCGTCAATTGAAGGCAATTCCGGTAAAGGACTTTTGTGACTGTTTCGAGAATTGGAAAAAACGTTGGCATAAGTGTATTGTGTCGGACGGAGACTACTTTAAAGGCAACAAAATACGTTTAAAAGAATAAATAAAGAATTAAAAAAAAAAAAAAAGAAAAAAATTGGTCTTATTTTTTGATCATAGTAGTATATTTGAGAAATCCAATTTTTTAACGTAATGTCATTTGAATATTTTAATCATATTTACTTACTAATAACCAAGGATGATCTAAAACATCTTCTGCACTAAATCTCAGTTCTGGTTGTGCTTGCAGCATATTTGAAATAAGTTCTTTAGCGGATTGTGAAATATCGTCCCAATATGGAGATGTAAATTCATATTGTCCACTAAGAATCCTTTCAAATAATTTTTCTTGTTTATTATCTGTGGATACGAAGGGCGGGAATCCACATAAAAGGATGTATAGAATTACACCAGCTGCCCAAACATCGATCTGAAAATTTTGGAAAAATCAAATAAAATTAATATAACATTGATTAAAATTATAAATAATTCTTATATTGCTAATTTAATTACTCTAATAAATTTAATATTGAATATATCATAAATTTTATTGGAAAATCTATAGTCGAACAAAAAGGGAAAATCTGCTTCCGACGTTACAGAAATTCCATAATAGCCGTTCGAAAGGTTGTGTTGAAATATACTTTCTTCTAAATTTTTAGCTCCGCATAGATTATTTTGAGAAAAAATACATTAAAACGTGTTTTTTCGACTTAATTTCTTCTTACGCATACTAAAACTTTGAAAAATTTATGAAAGTGTATTTGGATAACATAAATATCTATGACTTTTTCTATATTTTTTAAGCTTTTAGCGAATTTTTAGGTTAAGAATTGATAAAATAACTAACTTAAAAACAATCCTTTTTTTTTTTTAGCACTATTTCAATTATGAGAGTCAGAATCATGATTTTTAACCCAGAACACCCTCAAAAATCCGGAAAACCACTTTTTCGATTTTTGGCTTATTTTTAGGAACTGATATCAAAAATTTCCAATACATCTAATCCGAAAACGAATTACAACCTTTAGCAACTTAAACATACCTGAGAAATGACTATTAGAGTCGCATCCTGCATTATTAAACACAAATTTATTTGTAACTTAACCTTAAACATAGCGAGACTGTCGTTTGTGTCGGCGTATCGGATGATTGTTTGGGTGAATATTAATTTATTCATTTAATTAAAACTCCATAATTAACGCCACATTATTAACGTGTCAAAAATTGTGGCATTATTAGATATTTTTTAAATTTAAGCATAGGGAAAAATTTTGCGATGGAATATCTATCGAAAGTCGTCGACGAAGAGCGTAAGTGTTTACACTCTTGCACAATTTCGCTGGGTTGCAGGGGGTTTTCTTGAAGGCCAGTTAGCAGGCACAGTGCTCTCTTTTCTGAAAACCAGCGTCCGAAAATCTCGCAATTTTCGTACTTACGGCGAAGATTACCCGGATGTTGGGAAGATTTTGTAAGCCGTGAAGGAAAAGGTAATGAAGAGTGAACGTAACAACTCAGTTTTGCTGTGTACTTCCGTAAGGTAATATGTGCTCGAAATTACCTCAGTCTCCTTTTTTATTTTTTCACTTGTAAAGTGAATAATTTAGCTTAGGTGGGATAGCAAGGTGCAGCAAGAGGAGTGAAAAACTGTGCGGCGGATAAACAGGACTGAAGATCGCGAGTCGAGGGAGAGGTGCAGCCAACCAGGGGGTGGAATGCAGCAGCTTCTGTAATAATTCTGGTGATAGGATCATCGGTGCCTGCAAGGATCGATTTTTTGCTGCCAATGTAACCTCAGGTTCAGCCAACGGCAAAAAGAAAAGGATTGTTGGCGAGGACTAGCAGTGCTTCTGCGATGCCTGGACATCGGACGTGAGAGAGCGAGAAGCGCAAAGCAACGAGTACTTCACCCTTCCGAATTCTTGTTAAGATTTGTAATCTTTTATTATAACGAATGTGGTGCAAGTGTGTAAGAAAAAAGAGGCTTGTATGTTGGCGGCCTTTCACGTCCGATTAGGTGGCGACCTGATATCACCACTTCCCTGTCCTAGGAAAATGTGAAGGCCTCCGCTGGTTTGGGCAATGTAGCCACTGGCCATTGGTATCGTAGTACGCTTGCGCGTGTATTAATGGGTAAGATAGAGGGAACTAGCGTGAGAGATTCGCGGCTAGATATTTGCAAATGCATATATCTATATTTTAAGAATATTTTTTATAATTATTATTATTTAAATAACTAAGCGGATCTCCTGGGAGATACGCCCTGTAATCAGCTAGCCAAGTTTAATGCGGGGAGTATTAGAGTGAGGTGGAGGTAAACATTAATTTATACAATTAAAATAATTTTGTGTAAGGTACGTAGAGCTTAGTATAATGCGTTTTTCAGCTATAACTCATTGCCTCGTCACAAGCAAACCAAACATACAGATTATCAAATACTATATATGTATATAATTCTATTATTTATTCATAGAAGTAACAATTTGAATTGAGAATTACATTAATAAAATCATCCATACTGCAATTTTCCCATTAATTTACTTCCAGTAAAATATTTAAATCATCTGAAGTTTTATTGAAAAAAATTTGGATACTCTTACATTATTTTAGTTAAAAATGATCATGTTAAACATTTTTAATATAATTATTTTTTATTACATTTGTCTATAACTTGATCAATAAATTATTTAATTATTTGACTCAAAACAACTTAATTTCAAGTAATCAAGAAAATAAGTAGTTTTTAAAGGCTTTAAGTAAAGTAAATTATTGTAATTGATATTAATAAAAGATATTCATGTTAAAAAAAATTAGTTATCTCTTTTGGAAAGTTTTTTCAGTTAACTTTTTCACACTATTGTTGCTTAAAATTTATTGGTTTACTGGAAATATTAAAGTCTCTTAGTCAAGAACTGAATTTGCTCATCAGCTTCCCTCTTCCTAGTTTATTAACTTTTTCTTAATAATTTTAAGTTGATAAATTCTAAAATGGCAAAATTATTAAAATATTATACAAATTAACAGTATGAGCTTGATCGAAGTTTCACTAATAATATTAATATAAATAAAATTTGCTTTAATTAATTTAATAATATATTTATTTAAATTTTACCATTTTAACAGCATTAAGCGCTTTATATTATACTATATTCAATGACAAACTTTAAAAGTAATAACAAGAAGATTAAGTATTTGTTTTAATTCAGTTTTTTAAGTTTTATTTTTATCGATTGTCTACTATTTGTTAACATTTTAAATTCTTTTGGGAGATCATTAACAATTTTAATGGCATTTACGTAAGAGTTTTTAACACTGACAGGTTTGCGTCTTTTAGATATAGGTTTTGTTATTGGTGTTAGTATTACTAAAAGTGTAAATGTTTCCTATACAAGGGTGCGGTGAAAAGTTTCCGGCCTGACCTACAGATAGCACCAGCAGGTCAAGTGTTTGACTCGTATTCTGTGCCCAACATCTCACTAGCTTGTATATAAATTTTCAGGTCGATTGCTCTGTTAGTGTACATTTGAGAGCTGATTGAATGAGACGCTTCAATTGCTTGTGTGAAAATGGAAAAACCCGAGAAGCGTGCGGTCATTGAATACTTCTATTTAAAAGGCCTAACACTATTACAAATTAAAGAAGAGCTGGATTCTAGCCTGAAAGACTCTTCTTCATCATATTCAACGGTTAAACAGTGGGTTTCTTAATTTAAGAAGGGTCGCAGGAGCACTTCTGACCAACCACGTTTAGGACATCCTTTTGAGGTTGCAACTCCTACAATGATTAAAAAAATTAATGAAATAGTAACGTAGGACTGTAGATTAAAATTAAAGGAGAATGCTGAAGCTACTAAGATGTCAACTGAATGTATACACAATATTTTACATGAACATTTGAGGATGGAAAAGCTCTGTACTAGTTGGGTGCCGCATTTGCTAATGGTCGATCAAAAATTCACCCGAAAAACTGTTTTAATTAAAAATTTGGCGCTGTACAAGTAAAACTCTAGCGAATTTTTTCGTCGTTTTATAACTGTAAATACAACTTGGATTCACCACTACACACCTGAAAGCAAACAATAGTCGAAGCAATAGATTAGACCAGATAAACTAACTCCAAAGAAAACAAAAACAATTTTATCGGCGAATAAGGTTATGGTGACTGATTTTTAGGATGGGAAAGAAATCATTTTCATTGATTACCTGAAGAAGGGTAAAACCATCACTGGTCAATCCTACGCAGAGTTATTGCAGCGTTTGAATAAAGAAGTAAGAGATAAATGACCTCACTTGGTGAAGAAAAAATCTTCTTTCATCATGACATCGCACCTACCCGTTCGTCGGTTGTTGTGATGGCTAAAATCAACGAATGGAAGTTCGAATTGTTACCCCATTTACCATATTCACCAGATTTAGCCTTCAGTGACCATCATTTGTTTTCTGACTTTAAAAAATAGCTTGATGACCGCACGCTTTTCTGATTTTTCTATTTTTATGTAAGCAATTGAGGCGTCTTGTTCAATCAGCTCTCAAATGTACACTAACAGAGCAATCGACCTAAAAATTTATATACAAGCTAGTGAGATGTCGAGCTACAGAATACAAGCCAAAAACTTGACTTGGTGACGCCATCTCTAGGTCAGGCCGGAAACATTTCACCCTACCCTCGTATGTATATAGTGGTATAATATGGATTCTAACGCGAAAATTTCTTCTAGATTAAGTGAATAGCTGCTTATTAAATGTGTGTTCTTATCTACTATTTTAATTAATCTAGTTTGCAGATTTTGCAATAGATTAAAATCATTTGAAAGAACTCCACTTCATGCTAGTATTCTACAGGATAAAAAACTATTAAGAAGTGCATGATAATTGTAAGTAATGTATTTCATTCACAAATGTGAAAGTTTTGTTAAGACCCATAATAGATATTTGGTTTTATTTGATATATTCTATATGTTTATCCTATTCCAAGTTAAAGTCTATTGTTATAAGCTAACCAGCTAGCTACGTATTTTAAATATTTATTCATGGCATTTTTGGCTACTTTCTACATATTTTAAACTTATAGTATGACTATCATCATACGCTATTCAAACATCTGACGATATACTCTCCAATAAATCATTAATGTTCAGTATAGAAAAATAGGGAACCTAAGATAGTACCTTGCGGTACTCCAATAGTGACGACTTGAGGTTTACTTCTAAAATTGTTTATTTAAGCTATCTGTTTTCTCTTAGTTAATTAACTTTTAATTAAGTCCAGGGTATTACCTTCAATCCCATAACAGTATAACTTGTCAAGAAGTATTCTATGATCAATACGATCAAAAGCTTTGGCGAAGACAATAAATGTTGCTATAATAGGTTGAATTTTATGAAGATTATTGTAAATAATATTTGTTAGATATTTACATTCGAAATACAAAAAATTATATATAAAAGTCAAATTAAAAAAAAAAAAAAACAGATCAAATGCATAATGCTTCGATGTATTTTAACTTTCTGTTTTTTCGACTAAAAGTTTAACAAGTCGCTCGTGCTTCCACGGTATGAAATTCTCGAGAAGAAAAAAAGTAGTGTGGAAAATAAATGATTCAAATCGTATCTACGTAAAATCTAGTATTTATTCTGAAGTGCGTGCTAGAATAATAAGTGGAATGGTACCTTCTGATTCAATATCACGCTGAACATGACACCTTGCAGTTGCGCCGTTTATCAGCCTAGACTTGCGTCTAATAGCTGGGGGTTGGTTAGCAAAACATTTTTTTGTGTATGTGGAAAGGTGGAGATCAAATTTTGATGAACAGTTTCTTTCTTACTCCAGCTAAACTAAAGCCTAAGAAAAAAATTAAAGAAAAGGCAGGAATAAGTTAAAGTCAAACAATCTTCTAAAAGGACCGAGATCGCTCTTTTGGTAAAAAACAGATATAGTTGTAGAAAATAAAAGATAACTCGAATAAAGTTAATTAAAAAGAAATTGTATACGTTTGATTTTTATTTTATTACTTACTACATCTTTATTCGAGAGCATCGCGAGATTGAAAGAGACGTGAAGAGATTTCCTTGGCATTGATCGTGGAATCTTGATAAAATATTGTTCGATTTGTTGCGTGTAATTCAAAAGCTTGCAACTCTGACTCCGGTAAGTCCAACTCCGTGAGTATAACTGCATGACTCCAACTCCAACTCCTCGATTTTTCTTGAAGGACGAATTTTTAAAGACTTCTTGGCCGACGTCACCTTTTTCTTCGAAGAGCCCTTTAGGCGGGGTCTAGGCAAAATTTTTTTCTGCGTTAATAGAGTCGGGAAAGTTAAAAAAACAAAAGTTTTTCCAAAATTTTAAAAAAGCTCGTTCCTCTACCTTTATTTCTCAGGCAGTAGAGCCTTAAAATGCTTTCCCTTCTCTCCTCCTCTCACAACCGGCTCTTGAATTTTATTTTTACATTTATTTATCTTATTTGCTCATACATAATAATGCATAAACTATTTTCATAACAATATTAACTATTATAAGTCAAAAATATAAAACTAAAATTAGTTAACTAAATATGTATTTAAAAAAAATATTACTCAATTTAGAAATAATATTACTCTTTTATATTGAATTGTATTTTTTTATATGACAATAGAAATATATATATATATATATATATATATATATATATACACAGTATGTTGGAAAAGTTCCCAAACTTATTTTGTAGCGCTTGTACAAGTGGCGCCACCTCTTGGACGACACCGGTACTATGTTGCTACATCCCTCTGGAGTGTCTGAGAATTTTTTCACCAGTATCCGTTCATTAGTTGCCGAGATAGACGTGCTTGAATGAACGTGTGTTTATTAATCCGGTGCAAGCTCTACGATGGATGAAAAATTTGAACATCGTGGCGCAATTAAATTCTGCTATAAACTTAAAAAAACTTTCGCGGAAACGAAAAAAATGATCGATTCGGCTTACGGTGAAGGTGTAGTGTCGCGTACAACTGTTTACACGTGGTTCAGTCGGTTCAAGAAGGGTAGAGAGTCGTTAGAAGATGACGAGAGAAGCGGCCGGCCGTCAACAGCTGTTACCGACGAAAACGAGGCTCGCGTGCGCGCGCTACTGAAGCAGGATTGCCACATGTCTCTCAGAATGTTGGCAGACAAACTGAACATGAGCAAGGATAGCGTCGCGTTGATATTGAAAGAAAAAATGAACCACAGAAAGGTCTGCTCTCGATTTGTTCCACACTTTCTCATACCAGAGCAGAAAGAAACTCGCATCCAATGTTGTCAAGATTTTATCAAGACTAGCGACACCACTCCAGGTTTTCTAACCTCAATTGTGACTAGAGACGAGAGTTGGTGCTTTCAATACGATCCTTCCACGAAGCGCCAGTCATCCGCTTGGCTCAGTCCGGGCCGTGCGAGGCCTCAAAAAGTGCGCCAACAAAAATAACGGGTAAAAACGATGCTCATTGCTTACTTTGACTCCAAAGGCCTGATACACAAAAAAGTTGTTCCCCTAAACACTACCGTGAATGCTGCGTATTACGTAGAGGTGTTTAAAAGTCCGGATTAATCGCATCAGGCCCGAGTACAAGGAACCGGAATCGTGAAATTTGCTGGATGACAATGCACCTGCTCATTCTTCGAACATTGTGAAGCGTTATCTCACCAAAAATTAGATCCCACGTATCAATCACGCCCCATACTCGCCAGATCTGGCTCCAGCCGACTTCTTCCTATTTTTTAAGCTAAAAATTGCCTTAAAAGGACGATTTTTTGAAGATGTACCGAGCATTCAAGCGGCTTGCACCGAGCGTCTCACAGCGAAAACTTCAGAGGAGTACCAGAGAGCCTTCGAATCACTCATAGAGCGCTCAAATGAGTGTATATCTAGGGAAGTGGACTATGTTGAAAGTTAACTGGAATAAATTTCTTTAGATGTAATTTTCGATTTTTATTTCAAAAATTCGGGAACTTTTCCGACATACTGTGTATATATACCGAGCTTTCTTCAGTTGCTGATGACAAATTTATCGTTGGCTTTTCGAAATTCAAGATGGCAAATGAATTTTTATGTGAAGTCTCGAAATATTATGAAAATGTATAGTCAAAAGTTTATATATGCATATATTAGGTGTAGTAAAACATAATCCATTATTTTGCCAATAGATGGCTTTAGTAGTCTGTATCTTCCGTTGTAAAAGTGCGATCGAGTAACACTAGATAGCGTTAGAAAGATAAGATTTCGTACTAAAAAAGCTTTTAATACAGTTTTGTGATTGCTTGACTCAGTATTTTCTTAGCACGCATCAAAGATGGACACCAACAAAAAGAAAATATGCCATATTATACAGTTTTTCTTTGATAAAGGCAAAACGAAAGCCAGGCAGCTGAAAATGTGAATAGTGTTAATGGTCCTGATACTATAACAGCCAATCACGCGCAATTTTGGTTTCGTCGATTCCGTTCCGGTAATTTTGACGTCAAAGATGCACCACGCTTTGGAAGGCCAATTGTCGAAAATGTCGATAAAATAATGGAAATCGTCGAGTCCAACCGTCACGTAAGCACTGTTTCGACTGCCCAGAAGCTAAACATTGCGCAAAAAACCGTTTGAAACCACTTGAATAAGGCTGGATACAAAAAGAAGTTTGATGTATGGGTGCCACACGAGTTATCGCGAAGAAACCTCATGGACCGAATTTCCATCTGCAAATCGCTGCTGAATCGCAACAATATCGATCCATTTCTGAAGCGGATGGTTACTGGTAATAAAAAGTGGGTCATTTACGACAACGTCAAGCGACAACGGTCGTGGTCAAATCGCGGTGAGCCAGCGCAAACGGTGGCCAAGCCAGGATTGACAGTCAGGAAGGTTTTGCTGTGTGTTTGGTGAGACTGGCAGGGAATCATCTACTATGAGCTACTCCCCTACGGCCGAGCTCTCAATTCGGACCTGTACTGTCAAGAATTCGACTGTCTAAAAGAAGCAATCGCCCAGAAGCGGCCAGCTTTGGCCAATAGGAAAGGAATTGTGTTCCATCAGGACAACGCCAGGCCGCATACATTGATAGAGACTTGCCAGAAGCTCCGGGAGCTTAGTTGGGAAGTTCTTATGCATCCACCTTATAGTCCGGACCTGGCACCAAGTGATTACCACCTGTTCCTATCTATGACGAATGATTTTGCAGGTGAAAAATTCGCCTCAAGAGAAGATTGTGAAAATCGACTGTCCTAGTTTTTTGACAATAGGGACAAGGGTTTCCACAAGAGAGGCATTATGAAATTACCTCCAAAATGGCAACAAGTTATCGAACAAAACGGTGCATATTTGACCTAAATCGTACCATTCTATCCATGCTAAATAAAACCTTCAATTTAATGCAAAAATAATGGATTTCTTTTTACTACACCTAATATATAGGTTGGTCCGTTTTAATCTATCGGTCGAAACAACTTTAAAGTAAGATATGTATATCAAAAAATGTTCAGACAAAAGTTTTAGGAGTTAAAAGGGGTCGTCCAACGCTGACCTTGGCGTTGACCTCGAGGTTAAATTTAAAGGTTATTTGAGGGACAAATCGCGAATTTTAAATAGAAATTCCAATTTTTTATTACAGATTCTGATTCTGCGTCGAAAAATATGAAAGTTTTGTCTCAAACATTTTTTAGATTCGTGACAGATGTCGCTGTAATCGACACAATTAGAAATGCGTACAAAAATCGTTACCGACTTAAAATTTCTTGAGGAATGCATATCGTGTTCTGCAAATTAGAATTATGTGGGTGAATTGTGAGAAAATCTGTTTTAATAAAAATGTTTATTCTACTTTTAGCATTACCCAGGGACAACGACGTGGACGTAGTAGAATCATGTCCCCATGGGGTGCTTTTTTAATGTTAGTCCCCTTGCCTCTCACAATTCGGCCTTTAGAACTAACAATTAAAATGCTGTTCTAAATTGTTTTTATTTTCCTGTAAACACAAGTTCAATCTTTTATGAAAGTTGTCCACTGTTTGTAATAAGACAGTCCGGGTATTGCCGCACAAGCTGTTCGTATACGTTCTTTCATATCATCACGCGTCGTCAGCCGCTGTGGATAAACGCAATCTTTCAACATCCCCCATGAGTAAAAATCTGGTGATGGTAAGTCGGATGAACAGGGAGGCCATTGAAATGGTCTACCGCGTCCAATTCATCGATTGGGGTATTGCTCATTTAAGTGATCTCGTACAATGCGTGCAAAATGTGGAGCTGCCCCGTCATGTTGGAACCACATCTGTTGCCTGGTTCCTAGATCCGCGTTCTCCATTAAATTAAACAAATCACTTCTGAGGAACTGCAAATATCTTGCAGCAGTTACATTATCATTAAAAAAGTAGGGTCCAATCAAGTACCTATTTACAATACCACACCAGACCATTACAGACCATTGATGTTGATTGTCAATAGATCTATGCCAGTGAGAATTAACGTCAGACTAATAATGACTGTTGTTTCTATTTAAATGCCCAGTGCTTTGGAAGGTAGCTTTGTCAGAGATAAAGACGTACCTAAAAAATTGGTTGTTACGTTGAATCTTTCGCAAAGCCCATTAACGAAACCGAACACTTGCTAAAAGTAGAATAAACATTTTCATTAAAACAGATTTTTTTTAAACGTATTTATTCACAGAATTCTAATTTGCAGAACACGATCTGTATTCTTCAAGGAATTTTCATTCGGTAACGATTTATGTACGCATTTTTAATTTTGTCGATTACAGCGACATCTGTCATGAATCTAAAGAATGTTTCAAACAAAATTTCCATATTTTTCGACGCAGAATCAGAATCTGCAATATAAAATTGGAGTACTCATTTGAGATTAAGTTGAAACCACTCCATACGGCGGTTAGAAGGGGGGGGGGGGGGGTTCGATTGTGGTGTCATTGCATGTCCCCTATCCAAATTATTAATTTCTCCTTTTCTACCTTTTCATATGCGTAGTTGTTGAGATATTCGCATCGATAGATTGAAACTGCCGATTACAGTGCCATCTCTCACGCGTCGAGAAAAATATTTAAGACAAAACTTTCATCTTTTTCGACTTAGAATCAAAACCTGTAATAAATTTGGATTTTCGTTTAAAATTTGCGATTTGACCCTTAAATAACCTTCAAATTTGACCTCAAGGTTAACGCCAAGGTCAGCGTTGAACGACCTCCTTCAACCCCTACAACTTTTGTCTGAATATATGTATACATACATACATATATATATATATATATATATGTATATATATATATATATATATATATATATATATATATATATATATATATGTATGTATGTATACATACAGGGTGACAAATAAGAAGTTGCCTCAAGTATATGCAACTCTTTTCTTCTCTACTGTATTGTATAAGGCTCGGCTTACGTAGGTACATTCTAAAATGTTGTCAGTTTCTATTGAGACGCCGTAAAGAGCAATACGTATAGTTTAAAATCAGTGACCTAACGAACGGAGAAAAGGTGTATCTCATCCAGTACTTTTATTCTAGAGGTTATGACGGAGAGTCCGTCATAAGTCGTCGACGTAGAATGTAAGTGTTAACATTCTTGCGCGACCGTTTCTAGGTTGCCAGCTTGTGTAAGCCTGTTTAGCTGCGAAAATGCGGACTTTTCGGGAAAAACTGGCAACGTTCGAAAATCACGCGATTTTCGAGCTTGCGGCGACGATCGGCGAGAAATATTGGAAGCCGCGAGGAAAGGGGAGAGGAGAGCGAGGGGAACAGTAGAGTTACGCTGTGCTCTCCTGCGAGTGAGTTCCGCTGCGCGCTCCCGCGAGGACAGAGAGATGAGTCTCGCGGTGAACATAGTTTTGTTCCTCTTTGATTAGAGTGAGCGTCGCGAGTGAAGCCAGGGGTGAAGGTGTGCGAGAAAGAGAGAGAGAGAGTGAGAAAGAGTGAGGAAGAAGTTGAGAGAGCAGTGCGAAGAAGGAGAGCGAAGACGAGGAAGTGCAGCGAGGAAGTGAGCCGTGGGACGAGGAGATCAAGTGTCAGCGGGAGGCGACTAGAGATTGCCACCACGACATCTGAAGCTGAGGGTGAAACGGAGGCAGTCAGCGTGCAGGCGAACTCACAGCAAAGTCCGGCAGCCCTTCTCCGGAGGGAGTGCAGCAGGAGCGAGGTGCAGCGACGCCGAAGGAATAGGCTTGCGGACGAGCTTTGTAAACAGTAACGGTGAGTGATGTAAAGAAAATGATGTTCGTGTTGTAACTGTTCTTGCAATCATTCATCTTGATCCTCATATTAGCAGTCGCCGAGTTGAAACGAGTCTGACGGTGAAACGGTTAGAACTTATTCACACTTTCAATAGTAAATAGGAATTTCGTAGATGGCTGATTGCGAATAAGTTATTAGATTCACATTTTTCAAAATGACTGATGTGGTTGAGACAATTCATATGTAGTACGATTCATTATATACATATAAATGAATATCGGCCATATTGGATCCGCGATTTTGAACTTTGAAATTTTGATGGCGGATTTGTAATCAGCGACCTCAAAAACCCCTATATACCAAAATTTAAAATAAATTTCCATTTTTTAAGATTGATATAGGATATATTTGATCCGCCATTTTGAATTTTAAAATTTTAATAGCGGATTCATAATCAGCGACCTCAAAAAGTCTTATGTAACAAATTTTAAAAAAAAATTACCATTTTTCAAAATTTAGGTCCGCCATCTTGAATTTTAAAATTTTGATAGCGGATTCGTAATGAGCGATCTCGAGAACTCTTTTTTACCAAATTTCATAAAAATCCGATGGCAGGAAAAATTCGTGACTGAGAGGGTTAAGTGGTTAATTTATTGTAAATTAGAGATTACTTGTAATATGTGTTTGTTTATATATATATATATATATATATATATATATATATATATAGCCTGTCCCACTATCTAGTGAAAGTATTTATAACGCCTGATGCAGGGAGAAATTTTATAAATAAATAACCTTGTTACATTAAAACCGGTGAATTAATTACTATTTAATTAACAATAGATTAACAGCCAATCAGATTTCTTCGCGATCGAATAGGCGGGTCTTGAGAGAAGAAAAAAAAAAAAAAAAAAAAAAAAAAAAAAAGGGCGGGGCTTACAATTTTGAACTACATATCGATATGCGGCGATGTGTGCGTCGCACTGCTACGCTTGTTTCTCCCCACACGCAAATTTTAATTCTGATCTTCTTTTGTCTTCTCATTCATCTTCTTATTCCTCTCATTCAGGCTATAGCACTGACGGTTTGGGTTCTAATTCCCAGATCCGTATTTTTTTTTTTTTTTTTTTTAGCTCCTGCAAGTCATTGTAAAATTCAAAAAATAATATTAAAGTTTTTCTAGATTAAGTTTTCATTCGTTTGTAAGCATCTTTTAATATGTGTTCAAGAAAATTATAAATTAATTATTATAATTCTTGATTACAGTCAGTTGTTTGATAAATACAATAAAATTTTTATAAAGTAAGATATTAAAATATTTAAAATTTTGTTTTCACACGAGATTTTAAGCTATATAACATTATTCGTTACACCAAACAAAAAAAAAAATGCCTTTAAAAAAAATATTTAAAAAAAATTCATCGATGTTACAAATTGGAAAACGACCTTGAATCTATTATACATGCGAGTCTTTCACACTCAGTTACCTCGTATTGCATTTTTATGCATTTAACGTAAAAATAATAAGATGCAGCATTTTTTTAATAATATTTGTTTTATAAATAAATGGACATTACAATAAAAGATTAAGTTCAATCAAATATAGGGTGGAAAAATCATAGTTAATTAATAATCTTAAGCATCAATCATAAAAAAAATTAAAAAACTTTTAGATATATTGGCTTTCATCGAAATACTTAAAAAAGACTTACAGAAGCTTAAAAAAAAAAAAAAAAATCGGAACTGGGGATTAGAACCCAAACCGTCAGTGCTATAGCCTGAATGAGAGGAATAAGATGAATGAGAGGACATAAGACGATCAGGATTAAAATTTGCGGCGAAGTGGGGAGAAACAATAACATAGCAATGCGATGCACACATCGCCGCATATCGATATATAGTTCAAAATTGAAAGCCCCGCCCATTTTTATTTTTTTTTTGATTTTTTTTCTCGCAAGGCCCGCCTACTTGATCGCGAAGAAATCTGATTGGCTGTTAATCTATTGTTAATTAAATAGGAATTAATTCACCGATTTTAATGTAACAAGGTTTTTTATTTATAAAATTTCTCCCTGCATCAGGCGTTATGAATATTTTCACTAGATAGAGGGACAGGCTGTGTATATATATATATATATATATATATATATATATATATATATATATATATATATATATATATATATATTAGGTGCGCAACTATCTTCTCACTGTTTTTCTTGATGAAAATGCAACTTTATTGTAAAAAATGGTCACAAATGAATCATTCTAAGTATTGCCCATCGCTAGCTACAACTTTTTATCATCTTTCTGGCAGAGCTCGAATATCGTTACAGTAAAAGTGTTTGTCTTTTGAAGCTAACCACAAATCAAGCCAATTTGATATCTTCATATAAGCGGAATCACTAATCAGCCACACCATGTACCATCTAACGGCGGCGCAATATCTGAGAAATATGGCAGATAGAGTACGACTTCCTGTTTGAGCGTTTTCAAGTATGTTTTAACGGGTAAGGCAACGTGAGGCTGAGCGTTGTCATGCAGTAAAATAACTTCTTCGTACCTCTACTCGTAGTGCGGCCGCTTCTCGCGTAATCCTTGGCTCAATCGCATTGTTACGTGCGGGGCTACACGCACAACACGAAATTTTAATATTTATTTTATTGCGGGACCCGCCAACGCGTCCCGTACGGGCCCGCCCGCGCATCGCGAACCGAAGGGACCTTTACTGTTGCGCCGAACACATACTTCGGGGGGGGGGGGATTGCCGCCTCTGCCCCATTACTTAATAATTAACGAAACATTAATAGAAATGATTAAAAGCTTACCTTGTGATGAGTGCCCCTCAACTCTGCGCTTTTCGTTGGGATCGCCGTGAGGAGTGAGGGTGGAAAGTTATGATTAACAATACTGTCTCTTTCAATGAGTTTATTCGAATTCACAGTTTTTCATGCTACATAACACAGCACGATGCGTGCCGTAGTCCGTGACGGAAAATGATAAAAAATTAAATGATGAAAAAGTTTTTTTTTTTCTACTTGCCGTTAACGCGATGAAAATCAGACTAATACTCTATCCCCCGGTCACTGCGGTCAACTCCTCGCGGTCCGTTGGTACTCATATTTAAAGACCTTGAGGTAGAGGCATCGTGGGGATTTTTGCTTATTTGGCATTGGCACGAGCCTCGGTGAACTCCCGAGCCTTCCCCGCGCCACCCAACTAAAATGCAACTTTGGATATTTTATTTGTTCAAATGTGTGTGCCGAAGCGAGTTGAGCAACACAAAACACTCTCTAAAGGTAAGTGGGAAAAATATCTGACTATAAGAATACGTTTATTTTCTATGTCTCCTGGGTTTTTTCCATAGGAGTCAATTTGCGGCGTGAGTGCAAGTATCACCCACCTTTTTCTAACACTCTGTTGTACAGAGTTCGTCGAACTGCGCGCTCAGCATTTTCACACATTAAACGTATACATTTATGTGTTGCAGTAGTACATTGAACTGTTTAATTTTAATTTAATTAATTTTTTATAAGTTTTTAATTTAATTTAATTATTAAAATTTCGTCACGTAACACGCATCAATTGAATTCGATATCGCTGCTCAGTGATGGTTTAGTTAGGTTTCAACAGATAAAAAAAAGATTTTTGTGAATATTTAAGGATATTTAATTTGACGCGTTGCGGCTTTGTTTTTAAAAAAGCACCCCTCACTATCCTTAACCACCGTTCACAGTAATAGGCCACATATGAGTTGTGGAATTTTTTTTTCTTTATTATTATTCAGCTAATGCATGAAATAATCTAAATTTACAATAAATAAATCATATTCAATTATTTTCTCTTTTAATATTATCAAAAGGGTGAAAAGTCACCCCCGAATGTAAATATTCATTATATCGATGGTTTAGCTCAAAAACTTTGATATATTCCCAAGTAAAAAAAATTTCTGACGATTAGAGAAGTTAAGAATATAAATAATGTATCTGAAAAACTTTTTTTTAAGGGTTAAAACCACCTCTAATTTTAAACCCTAAAATTGATTTTAACTGATTATAATTTAGTACCATTTAAGTTATGGTTTTTAATAAAATAAAGTGCAAAAATATTTGTCTAAAAAAGCATGACGTATTAGGTATGTTATGACTCAAAGGATAGCAACTCTTATTTTATATTTTTTACAAATTACAATTTCCATCTTTAATTTTACCACAAATTCTGCGGAATAAATTAAAAAAAATCAACGCTAACGTTTTCGTTTACAATTAAGAATGTATCGACGGATTTTTTCTAAAAAAACCACTCCTGACTATCCTTCACCACCCTTTACAGTATTAGGCCACATACGAGAGGTGGAATTTTTTTTTTTCGTTATTTATTTAGCGTTTTTTTATTTAGTGAAAAAAGTCACCGCCAAACGTAATCATCCAGTATATCGGTAGTTCTTGTAAAAATTTTTTATACATTTTCAAGAAAACGCAAATTTTGTATCTAAAAAACCACGTCTTTTCAAAAATAAAAGCCACCCCTAAACATTTAGCCTGAAATTAATTTTTTTGAACAGATTATAATTTGATACTATTTGAGTGACTGTTTTCAATTAAATTAGACATCATAATATTTGCCGTAAAAATCCGTTTTTATCACATAAAGGGTTTTTATTTAAAAAAAAATAAAATTCTTTTTAATAACTTATTTGTGAACTCTTAAAAATTATAAGTGTCTGTATGTTTCAAAATTATAAAGTTTAGTTTTCTTGTTGTATTAGTTTACATATTTCGATCATTAATACTGAAATATTAATATTTACATTAAAATATTAATATTTGCTTTAAAATTCATTAATTAATACTAGATTAATTAATACTAAATAAAATTAACACTAAAAATTATTAATAGTAGGTATATGCAGTGTATATGTTATTTTTCCATCCTTATCTTATTTAGCCGCAGTCACGCGCTGCTTTAACTGAACTTTGTAGATATGGATTGCTAAAAACAACTTTACATATTTACATTCTACTACATTAATAACAACAGTTAAAGAGATACAAGGCTTTTCTTTTTGTTATGTATTAAATCGAATTTAAATAATTTTTTTGTTGCTTGTATTACTGAATTTTTAAGTATACATTATTATTTATCTGCGAATCAGTAAAGCTCGGCAAATAATTTTAAGAATAAGAAAGTTTTTCATTAACTATGTAAGTATGTCTATCAAGCATTTACGTATTATTTGATTACTATTGTTATTACTTTTTGACTGATTTAAACTAATATAAAACTCAGGTTTTAGTTCGTATCGACCTTGTTGTTTATTTTCTATGTTGAATTTTATATTTATCTTAAAATTTTGTTGTGATAGATAATAATTCGTTAATTTTTTACTTTTTGTAAAACTATGTTTTTGGAAAAAAGGATTTCAATGTAATGCTTTTATTTTAGATTTGAACATGCACATTAATCATTTGAATGTATTGAATTTATTATTAGTATACTTTGAAACCTTAAAACTGCCAAATAGTGAGACTAATATCAAAGAAATGAGTTTACCAGAAAAATAAAAGAAATATTAATAGATGCCACATACGAATTTAATGAAGTTGATATGATTGTTGAAGAGATACTGATGCTCAAATTGTTGAAGACGAAGTACAACATCACTTTCCTGATCCTAAATTTGCACCAACAAATTAGTGTATAAATAATGACGAAGAAATCACATTTGATTATAAGCAAAAAGCCGTAGAATATTGGAGAAGCAGAAAGACAAAAATTAAACAATTTTAACTGTACAAAGTAAATTCAAAAAAGTTTCATCTATGAGTCAACTTAAACGTTGGGCGAGAACAATAAATAAAAGTGGGACTTACAAAGGAAAAATTGTACAAATTTGCTAATAAACTTTAGATAATTTTAAAGCTGCTATAGAAGCTCATACAATAGTGCATGATTGCGATATACGTAAATAGGCGTTACACGCTCAAAAAATGATTGGCCATGAAGATATTAGATTTAAGGCCTCTCCAAATTGGTTGCTAAAATTTAAAAAAGCTCATCGAATAGTATCCAGGAAAGTTAATAAATTTATCACCAAAAAAAACATTAGAAAGTAGCACTAAACTTCAAACTAAAGCTCATGCTTTTGTAGCTGATGTCAAATCGTGCATACCACAAATTGGAATTGAAAATTTGTATAATTCAGATCAGAGTGGTTTTCAATTAGAAATGGACTCTGGTCGATCATTAGCCGTTAAAGGAGAAAAACACGTGCAATGCTTGGTTCAATCCGCCGCTTCAACGACCCACAGTTACACCATTCAATCGACAATATCGGCTACAGGCAAACTCTTATCACCATTATTTTTAGTATTACAAGAAAAAACTGGTCGATTTGGTCCTGTAGTGAAATCTATCTTATTTACACCAAAAATGTCTATGTAGAAGCATCAACATCAGGAAAATTAACAACAGGTGAGTACACATCAGCATATTATAATATATAGATCAAGAACATTTTTTGATAAATAATTTTTAATTTATTTTTTTTTTTTTTAAACATTTTAAAAATTTGGTTAAAAGAAGTATTTTATCCGAATGTTGGTCCTACACCTGGACTATTACTTGATTCTTGGAGCGGACATTGTGACAAAGCTATAGGGGAAACGATGTTAAAAAATAAAATTGTTAATATAAAAAAAATCCCCGCGGGAACGACAGAAAAGATCCAACCTCTTAATGTCTATGGATTTCGTATCTGGTAAAACTTTGTTCGACATTCTTTAGATCAAGTAGTATTGATGGACTATGATATAAATCTACATTTAAGAAATAACATTATAAAATTGCAATCTCTGGCTCATAATCAGCTCTCTCCACCGAGATATACAAATATTTTTAAATATTCTTGGTATAAAAGCGGCTACATTAATTGAAAACCAAGTAAAACTGATAATCCTGTAGATTTTAGTTTTTGTGAATCCTGCAATACAAAATGTGAAGTAGAAGACTGTAACAATGTTGCTATAGTACGATGTAGTTGGTGCAAGAAATCACTATGTTTCCAATATTTTTTTGAGAAATATCATTTTTGAAAATATTTGTTGAATAATATCTTGTCATGTATCAATAAAAATGAAAAAGAATATAATCATGTGTTAAGTAATAATGACAAAATTTATAGCTTATAATAAAAATAATACCGCCCGCTAAATCCCAAGCTCACAAACCTCAAGTCAGCACTTTTAATCCTATAAACTGTGACGCGATTCTCGCGCACAAACATTTATACCGGGTGTTTAAAACAACCCGTCCACCCCTTATAAAATATTGATTAACGTTATTTATAAAAAACTTACATTGCTATTATAGATAAATAGGGTATGCTCTATCGATTAGCGATAAAATTAACTTCCAGTCTAAACCGGAAGATGGTTAAACTGACCGGAAGTTAGTTTCTTTTTAATAGAATATGCATTTTTTATGGATGCGGTTTCTGGGTGAAAAAATTAACAACTTTTAAAAGAAAAATTTTTCAAAAAAATGCATCGTAAGTCCATTAAATGACCTTTGAAACCTCCAATATCAAGTTTTTGATCCAGTAATAACTCAATAACCCGAGAGCTAATAACGTCTTTATAGGTAAATGGGGTAAGCTCTATGGATTGGCGGTAAAAACAACTTCCGGTATAGACCGGAAAAGAGCCAAACTGACCGGAAGTTGGTTTTTTCAAAGGGAAAATGCATATTTTTAAGGTGGATTCAGATTCTGCGCGAAGAAATACAAAACTTCTTTACGAATTTAAAAATATGCATTATAAGTAACTTTCGGTTTAACAAATTCAAATGTGAAATAGAGGTCAAAACTTAAAGATTGACCGTTGGCAATTTATGAGCACGTTTACTTTTTCAAGTCATAGAATCGATTTATACTTCGAAATTAATTTCAATTCTGATTGTATTGGAAGCTTGTTTTTCTTTAACTCGTTCGCTACTACGATCGACTATACGAGGGCGGTTCAATAAGTAATGTTTGACGACAAAGGGCGTTCCTAAGGGAAGTTGGTATTATCATTGTGTGCTGCCATCTATCAAACGACAGTATAACAAATTTCAGACTGATTGATAGGTTAGTTTGGATTAAGCAGCCATTCGAGTAAGACGTGTTTCGTGATTTTCGCTAAGATGGAAAAAGAGCAGTATCGTTCGGTAATTCGCTTTTTGTTTTTGGATGGAAAAAAATGCGAGGAGATATATGCAAAGTTGGATGCTGTTTATGGGTACACTTTGCCATCTATGACCACAGTTAGATATTGATTCAACGAATTTAAACGTGGGCGAACATCTGTTTTTGACGAGGAGTGACCAGGACGCCCGGCAGACGTGGTTACCGAGGAAATCATTCAAAAAGTCTACGACATGATACTCGCTGATCGACGAACGAAGGTGCGCGAAGTAGCGAAGGCCGTAGCTGTGTCGACCGGAACGGCAATTAATATTTTACATGATAAGTTGGCGATGAAAAATTGTCGGCCCTATGGGTGCCGCGATTGCTCACGGTGGACAACAAGCGAATGCGGCTGTTAACTTCGAAGCAGTGTTTGGAGCAATTTAAGCGAGATCCGGAGGAGTTTTTGCGTCGAATTGTCACCGTTGATGAAACCTGGATTTATCATTACATACCAGAAACTAAGCAACAATCAAAACAATGGATTTCTCCCGGTGAATCTGCTCCAAAGAAGGCGAAGACGGTCTCATCGGCCGGAAAGGTCATGGCAACGATTTTTTGGGATGCGAACGGTGTCATTCTCATGGATTTTTTAGAAAAAGGAAGAACGATTACTGGACAATACTACAGTGAGTTATTGGACCGCTTTGACAAAAAATTGAAGGACACAGCCGCATTTGGCGGAAAAGAAGGTGCTGTTTCACCATGATAACGCACCAGCACATTCATCCAGAGATGTCGCCACCAAACTGCATGAATTGGGTTATGAATAGCTGCCGCACCCCCCGTATTTACCCGATCTGGCTCCCTGCGACTTTTTCTTGTTCCCTAACACGAAGAAATGGCTAGCGAGAAAAAAATTTAGCTCAAACGAGGAAGTCATCGCCGAGACAGCGGCGTATTTTGAAGAGTTCGACAAATCCTATTTTTTGGAGGGATTAAAAAAATGACAGGAACGTTAGGACAAGTGTATCATTCTAAAAGGGGACTATGTTGAAAAATAAAAAAAATTTTTTGAAAAAATAGTGTCTTCATTTCCAACACGGATACTTATTGAACAGCCCTCGTAGTCACCCGCCACAAAACGCCGCTTATATACGACAGGCCGTTCCACGCTAGGCACTCCGCGGCGAGGACCGCTGTAGCGAAAGCGTTAAGAATAATTTCAAACAGAATGTCAGATTTAAGTAGTGAAATTTTCTATTCATTTGACGTTATACCTAGGTATAAAGTTTTTCTAAAAGTCGGGAGCTTAATATTTCAAAATAGTACATTAGTACAGAAGTACCTAGGGCCGAAGGTTAGATATTACCGATCAGGTATTGTTACCGCACACATTCATATGGGGTAGGTAAAAATAAAATTTCCCTTATTTTATCATTTGTTCTAGACATTTTTAATAACTTAGCCACTATTACGCTAATATGATTTCTGTATTTTTTAATGATTAATAATTACAATATATACTAAAATTAATTCTCAGGTAAAAATTTAATTGTTCCCGGTGCAGACCGGAAGATGATTTTATCGCTAATCGATAGAGGATACTCTATTTACTAATAATAACAGTGTCAGTTTTTATAAATAACGTTTTTTAATGTTTTATAAGGGGCGGACGGGTGGTTTTAAACACCCAAGGTGTGTATATATATATTTAATTTAATCCGTAAATAAATTAATAAATGTAAACGCGACACGGGCCGGCACCTAAATAATATTAATTTAGATAAAATTTTTTTTATTTTCTTTCTTTTTTTGCAACGCGAACGCGAAAATGAACGCGACTGGGTTGCATAGCAACCAAATAATGAAGAAAGGGAGGCGAAGAGAGAGATAGAGAATAGTGATATATTACAGCAAGGAAGAGGAAACTTACACGATGCGAAGAAAAATTGTGATACGTTTGAAGTGCATTACCAGCACCTCCATCCGCAGCGACGAAGAGGATCCAGGAAGCAACGAGAAGAGGACGACAAGGAGAACCATCTGCGTTGAGGTTATGGTCGCTCGCCACGTGGAGGCAATGCCCCATGATATGCGCGTCTCCTAGCGATCATACGCCGCCATCGGTCACCCACGTATTAGGTTGCTGCAGATGAAATTGCCGATTGAGTAATAAATTTTTAAACAGCTGTAACTTTTTATAAAGACAATTTATTTAATCAAAATAGGTACCAATAGACGCAACACACTTTTCCCAACAAGATACAAGTACATTTATTCCAGTTTTGTAGAAGTCCGAGTTTCTGGTTCAAAGAAACTCTTTGAAGGCATTTTTGACAGCAGCTTTATTATTAAATCTTTTTCCTGTCAAAAAGTGATCAAAATGTTTTAAAAAATGGTAATCTGTTGGTGAGAGGTCTGGTGAATATGGAGGGTGAGAAAGAGTCTCATAGCACAACTCGTTTAATTTTTGGACCGTTGTTCTCGATACATGAGGTCGTGCGTTATCATGAAGCAGTATCACTCCATCCCTGTTGACAAGCCTAGGTCGTTGGACTATCAATTTCTGATGCATTTCATCCAGTTGAGCATAGTATTTCTTAGCATTGATGGTTTCGCTAAGTTGCAAAAACGAATAGTGGATAACTCCAGCTACAGACCACGAAACAGTTACTATTATTTTCTTTGGATGGAGGCTTGGTTTCGGCATGTGTCTTGGCGCTTTATCAGCATCTAGCCATTGGGCCGATCGGCGGCGATTATCGTATAAAATCAACTTTTCATTGCAGGTCACAATTCGGTGCAAAAACGGTTCCTTTTTGTTGCAGGAGAGAAGAGAACTTCAAATCTCCATTCGACACGTCTTGTTTAGCTCGGTAAGATTATGCGGAAGCCATTTGTCAAGCTTTTTCACTTTTTCAAGTTGTTACAATTCGCGGCAAACTGTCGAATTGTGAACGCGTAATTTCTCAGCAAGATCCCTTATGATTTGGCGGGGGTCAGACTTTACTAATGCACGCAGCTCGTCGTTATCGATCGATGGTCCTAGGTGTTCACGTGGCTCATTTCCAAGGTCCATATCTCCGGATCGAAATTTTTCGAACCACCGCGGAGTGGTTCGTTCGCTAACTGTATCAGGCCCAAATGCGCTGTTGATATTTCTCGTTGCTTCCGTTGCGCTGTGCTCTAATTTAAATTCGTATAGTGAAAGTAGCCGTTTTTGATTCACTTCCATGTTTACTTTCTCTTTTTGTTTTATGATCACTATAAAGTGCAAAACAGAAATGCCTCCATAAACCAAGGTAGCAGTATTTATACTTCAATATGTTATATCATTTGCGCTGCCTTGTGCCAACATAATACATTAAAATTGCAGCTAACTTTATGTCATTGCTAAATCGGCCATTTTATCTGTAGAAACCTAATACTTACGCTCGCAATGTTTTTGTGCACGTTCGGGCATAAATGTCAAAAAACTTCAAGCTCACACAGCGCTAGTTCATAATCCGTAAGCCAACATACCTTATACTGATACACCCCGAGCCCATCAACCTTAAATCTTAAATTTTTAGCCTATAAACTTCAAATTCACGCATCAAAAGCCCTTGCACTCCAAGCCTACAAACCCTAAGCCCACAGATCTCAATCCAGAATTTTACAAACAGAGAAAAATAAAAGAAAAAATAATTAAATATGATTTATTTATTGTAAATTTAGTCTATTTTACGCATTGGCTGAATAATAATAAAGAAAAAAAATCCACCACTCATATGTGGCCTATTACTGTGAAGGGTAGTTAAGGATAGTTAGGGGTGCTTTTTAAAAAAAAAAAGCCAAAACGCGTCAAACTTAATATCCTAAAATATTCACGAAAATCTTTTTTTCAATTTTTTTGAAGCTATACCGCAATATTATAACATTGCGCTCATAAAATAAATAAGGCAAAAGATTGCGAGAATTCGTCAATAACACATCGTTCAATAAGTCCCGAGATTAACCCAGAGATGGTGCTAGTAGTACCAAACTGGCCACATTTCCATAGAGTACGAACCTTTACATGAAACGTGTGAAAATTTCATGTCGATCGGATCACAGACAGCAGAGTTATCGAGGTTAGAGTAAAGTCACTTTGTAATATGTTTGAAAAATGGAAAAAAGCGAGTTTCGCGTGTTGATAAAACATTGTTTTTTAATAGGTAAAAACACCGTAGAAGCCCAGCAATGGCTTGAAAAACATTACCCGGACTCCTCTCCATCTAAACCAACGATTTGTCGTTGGTATGCTGAGTTTAAACGTGGTCGTACGGACACAAACGATGCGGAACGTTCGGGTAGGCCATTGGAAGCCGTTACACAGGAAAATGTGAGTGAAGTGTTAAGAATTGTAATGAAAAATCGCAAAGTAAAGGTCCGTGAGATTGCAGAAATGACACAGATATCATCTGGAAGCGTATTTACAATCTTTCATGAAAAATTAAGCATGAAAAAGGTTTTTTCTAAGTGGGTGTCGCGATTGCTTACAGTGGAACAAAAACAGCAACGGGTCGACGATTCAGAGAGATGTTTATCGCTATTTACTCGCAATAAAAAGAATTTCCTGCGTCGATACGTGACCATGGATGAAACATGGATACATTATTTCACCTCGGAGTCGAATCGGCAATCATCTGAGTGGCGCATGGCTGGCGCATAGCTGGCGAAAGCCGCCCAAAGCGTCCAAAAACGCAGCAGTCTGCTGGCAAAGTCATGGCGTCTGTTTTTTGGGATACACATGGCGTGATTTTCATTGACTACCTGGAAAAAGGTAAATCGATCAACAGTGGTTATTATATTGACTTGTTGGTACGTTTGAAGGAAGAGATCGCAGCAAAACGACCGCACATGAAGAAGAAAAAAATCTTTTTTCACCAAGACAATGCACCGTGCCACAAGTCCATGAAAACAATGGCAAAATTGAACGAATTGGGCTTTGATTTGCTTCCCTACCCCCCGTATTTGCCAGATTTAGCCCCCAGCGACTACTGGTTCTTTGCTGATCTCAAAAGAATGCTCCAGGGAAAAAAATTTGGCTCGAATGAGGAGGTCATTACCGAAACTGAAGCCTATTTTGAAGCAAAGGATAAATCCTCCTATAAACATGGTATAGAAATGTTGGAAAGGCGTTGGAAAAATTGTATCACTCTAAAAGGAGATTATATTGATGAATAAAAATGATTTTTGGAAAAAAATGTTGTTTTCGTTGTTAGTCTCGGGACTTATTGAACGATGTGTTATTCATTCGATGATTATAATGCTGCTTCTCAAGCTCGTTTTATCATCCATAATTGTGGTATACGTAGGTGAGCTTTGTAAGCTCAAAAATTAATTGGCTCTGAAGATTTTAGATTTAAGGCTTCTGGAAATTGGCTATTAAAGTTTAAATAAGCTCATCGAATCCATATCTAGAGAAATAAATAAATTTATTGTTAAGGAAACCTTGAAGAGTGGATCACAACTTGAAACTCAAGCAAATGAATTTGTCGCTGACGCAAAATCATGGATACCAACATCGGACTTGAAAATTTATAATGTATAAATAATGAAATGTACATATATTGTAATGGAGTTTTCGTTGATGCACGTGCGGGCCTCTCCCACGCACGTGCGCACTGCTGCGGACGCAGCTATCTCGCGATGCAGCCATGAGTGTCGACGGACGTTAGCCGTCGTGCAATGGTTTCTCGCGTGTAGTGCCGATTCTATTACAATGCAGGATCCGTCTCGAAGGCTGCTTTCTACAGCATGAGGGGCCTTACCTCAAGGCCGCCGATGGTACTCTCCACCGGGCTCGGCTAATCCATATGCATGACAACAGAGGGTTGACGCGCCCGTGGAGGCGGCAGAGAGGGTCGCTGAAAAGGAACAAAGTAAACTAATGCGCATTCATTATGCGCAGTCGACTTTTATTGAGCCAAAAACACTAATATTGTTACAAATTAATTACAGACAGACTCAAGACCCTTGTCTAACGCTGCAAACATAATATATACTAATGCGCAACTATTCTCCTCAAGACATACACTGCGCATGCGTGCCAGTCACTTGCCTTGCAATGTTTACGTAGCAAGTCGCGTAAACCAGCTTTTAGGGGAAACAACTATTAAGAACCTCGAAATTGAGCAGGTTTATCGGAAGTTTTTTGAAGGGGAAGAAATGGATGGATCTTTTTCAAATTTTGGCAATTTATTATACCTATTTTAAAAAGTATTTTACATTTTTAGTAATAGAAAGATATTAAAAATTGACGAAGATATAGCATGATGAACCCACATGGTCGCGGAGGCATTTTTTTTACGGTGTCAAGTGTAGCGCCGTGAAAAATGATTTGAAACAAAAATGCAAAAGGATGCGGTCAGTATATGCCCGTAGTCACTCGGTAAACCTAATTTTTTGATAATAAGTTAAGAATTTTAGAAATAGCAGACAAAATCAAAAAAGTCGATATTTTCGAAAAAAAATTTTTCTTTCGCTGATAAAAAAAATGTTAATTTTAAGAAATTTTTAATATTTTTAGGTTTACTAAGTGGTAATATATTTTATGAAAACGTGTGCAAAATTTTGGCCCGATTGGTTGAATAGTCTCTGAGCAATCGTTGGCACCGAAAAAAAAGTGAACAAAAAAGTTTCGAGAAAAACGCGGTCAAAGTTTTGGTAACGGAAAAGTGTTCGATAAAGCTACTTACGGACTAATCTGCTATGCCAGCTCCATACAGCAGGCCTTCAGTTTCTTTAAAAAAGGCATTTTGCTCTATCCTCTTCTCTTCTCGCGCCTTCTGAGCCGAACGATCCGACGCTCATCGACTTTGCTAGCGTAATTTATAGCTTGCTTGCCGATTTGCAGCTCCAGTTCTTGCATAACTTTTAGGATCTGAGAATAACTTTCGTTAAATATAATTGCTGCTAACTAAGCCGCAATGAAGGTGTTTAGGAACCAAACGCTAGATGGTCGCGTTGAAACTTTTAATGGCGTGTTGCGTGTGGCCTCCTAAGCACCTGTTTAATAACTCGTTACTACTTAAATCGTTGAATATGGGTTATATATGCTTTTGTACATCAGCGTAAAGGGGTGGACAGTGCTTTATGGTGTTGTTGTTTACTCCAATAGCTTTAGCCTTTTTCCACTTGCACCAGCTATCTTTCCCAGAAGGACCAAGCTTGTGTCTTGAATTTTCATCTGTTGAAAACAAATGATGATAAGTAGCCATTATTGAATTTTTCATATCATTAAAGTTATCTTTATTGCGTCTAATAGCTAATTCATAGTAAGTTTGAAGTTTTTTTTATCAAAGCGTCGATTAATTTTCCTTTTCCTCTCAGTTTATGCAACTTCTTAGCGTTCCTCAGCCGAGTGCCCTTACGTTTTTCAACATAGCCAACGCATGCACTTTTTACGACTGTAAAATCATCACCGTATAAATTTAAATCTACATTTCCTGCAAAAAATTTGAATAAAAGGGCATCCCGCTGCTCTCTAGTTTGTATACCTGCGCTCGGCTCTCAGAGTGAATGGACGGAGGTCTCGGAAATTGGCTCTATCTCCGGGAGTCTTAAATTTTGGCCTAAGTCATAAAGTTTTACGGATTCTAGATATATTAGAGTAACTTTGAAACAAAAAAACAAAAAAAAAATTTGATTCTTCGAAGGTTTTAAATGGTTGTGCCCCCTTTAGCCTCGCAAGCTGGTTGGCGGGTTGGTCGCGGTCTCTCTCGGCTAACTGAGAGACTACGCAAGTATAGTCTCGCGCACGCGCACACACACAATAAAACTAAAACTATGCGTGAGTGAAAGCTAATCTCTCACTCACAACTCGCAACGATTAAATGTATAATAATCGCGATCGCGTGAGTTGAATTTATGAGTGTTTAATTTTTCTCAGTTTTCCTCAGGAAAAAGCGATTCTGTGGGCTTTGCATATAGTTGCGTTTTCGGCGGGCAAGAAAAGAAGGATTCCCTCTTGCCTGTCTCGCGTTGCTCCTATCGGTTTTCCTGCACTGCGCTATCGATTCTTTGATCGATAGCGCCGCGTGTAGTCGCGCCATGAACTCTCGCATTTACCGTATGGCAGGGGGCCTAACTTGTGACGAGGCACCACGTCGTAGCCGACATGACTATGTGCGCCCTGTATGCCTCGCACAAAAAAATAAATTTAATTAAATTTATTACATTCTTTTATTCATTCCCTCGTTCTCTCTCTCCCTTACTCTCTTGCAGCAGCGCACGCTTACGCCGTCTCTCTCCTGCACAACCGAATATGCACGAGATTTTTCCCCGAAAATGCAGGCCGGCCGCCCGCGGCTGCTTCTATAGCCGGCGGAGGCCTCTCTCTTCCCCAGGGCAGGAAAGTGGTAATCGGTCGCCACCCCCCAAGCGCGGAATCGCGAACTCTCTCTCTCCCTCTCTCTCTCTCTCCCTCTCTCTCTCCCTCCCTCTCCCTTCCTCTCCCTTCCTCTCTCCCTCTCCCTCCCTCCTCCTCTCTCTCCCTCTTTTTCCCTCTCTCTCTAGCACTCCTCCACTCCTGGCTGTAATTAAGTGTCTCTCTTGCGCTCCTTCACCCTTGCTACAACTCATTAGCGACGCTCAATGTTGAGACGCGGGAAAAATCTCTACTTTTCTCGCGGGAGCCCACTGCTTAACTATCTTCGTGGGAGCGTACCGCGTAACTATCCTTGTAGAAGCGTAAAGCGTAACTGCTCGTTGCAGTTGCTCTCCTCTCCTCTTCCCTCGCGGCTCCCAAAATTTCTTGCCGATCATCACCGCAAGTTCGAAAATCGCGTAATTTTCGAACGTTGCCAGCTTTTCGGAAAGTCAGCTCTTTTGCTGCCAAGCGGGCTTTTACAAACCGGCCATACGGCGACGACCGCGCAAGAATGTAAACACTTACATTCTCTGTCGGCGACCTATGACAGACTCTCCATCACAAACCTTACCAGGCCACCTGTCACATCTCTCCCCCTAGTCGCTGGTAAGCCTCGTTTAGCATCTACTTTTACCGCTTACTCTGGATTTGGGTTGGGGTTGTAGAGCGGTATTTTAGAGTTCGGGCGTGTCTTACGGGGCGAAGTCGAAGTGTTCTCACTCGCGTCCTTTGCTTTCTTTGTGCTCGGCGGCCTTCTAGGGCCTCGTTTTTCGCTTGCTACGTGGTCAAGTCGCGCCTCTTTAGACAGTATTTCCCTTACATCGTTCGCGGAACGCTTCATACGCATACTTACAAGGTCGACCTCGCTTCTTAGCTAGCGCTATGGCCATGCTGTCGCTCCGCGTTGGTCTCCCGCTAAGGACCAGGCCTGCCCCTTGCGCGCTGGTTAGGAGAAGCCCCGACGCGTCAAAAGTACGGCTCGTAGTACTTTCGTCCTCTTCCGTTGGCGATCGTTCGGCCGCTACATATCTCTTTAACTAGTTGACGTGTACAAGACGGATTGTACAATCGTCTCTATCCCGCAGCTCGTACGTGTTGCTGCCGAGGGCTTTGTTGACCTTATAAAGCCCCGCGAATTGAGGGGCTAGCTTCCCCGCTATTTCTCGTGTTGTGGAAGAAAGCACCTTGTTTTTTTCCTCACTAGGTTGCCTTCCTTAAACGAGAGCTCCCTTTGGCGCACGTCGTAGTATCGCGCCTACCTCTCCTATTCTCTCGTCGTCATAACGGATGCACGCGCGTAAAGCTTGGGTAGCTTCCGCACGCGCTCTGCCCAGTCCTGTACTGCCTCGTCCTGCAGTACTTGAGCTAAAGCCTCTTACAGCCTCCTGGCTTCCCTCTTCGGTGGGGCAGGCTGGAAACCATAATTGAGCATCGCCAGGCTTGCTCCAACGGTGCTCTGCTTCGCCGTATTGAAGGCGAACACCTCATTCAGGTATTCGTCCCAGCGGTCATACGACTCCTCTAAGCAGGTCACGATCATCGTTTTGAACGTCCAGTTGGCTCGCTCAACGGATTAGCCTGCGGGTAATAAGCCGGTGTCGTGGTGTGATGAATACCGTGCTTCTCCAGGAATGCATCATTTACTTGATTTTTAACTTCGTGCCGTTATCGGACAGGAATACTTCCGGTGAGCCGAACCGAAGGACGATTCGCTCGACGAGTGCCTTGAGCACGGCTTTGGCTTTCACCTTAAGCAGTGAGACACATTCGACCCATCAAGTGAATAGATCCTGGAATAGCAGGATATACTCGAAGCCTCAGAGGCTGTGGACAAATAGTCCCGTCACTTCAGCAGCTAATACCTGCCATGGCCGCTCATGAACCTCCTTTCCATTAAGCCGGCCGAGCTTTCTGCTCCATTTTGCATTGCTGGCAAACTTGGCATCTGCGTACGCCGTCTGCCATGTAGTCTGCCACTTTAACCAGTAGTACTGCTGCGTGACACGGGTGTGCGTTCTTCCGCGGCCAAGATGTTCTGCCATGGGATCATTGTTGCACTCCTGGAGGACTTACCTTCCTCCGTTCTACAGGGATGACGACTTTCATGCGTTTTTTAGTACGTCCTCGATGCTCGGGTTGGAGTTATACTTATATAGTTGATCCCCAACCACCTTTAAGGGCGGATACTTCGAGGGCTCCTCTTGCACCTTCAGTCGTTGAAGGCACTATTCATCTTTAGTACCTACCGCTCAGAATAATGCCGCTATGGCCGACCCTTCCTCATATTCGAACATCCGTGAAAGGGCATAGGGTACGTGATGTCGTGCCCTTTTCCGGTGCTTGATAGTAAAGTAATGGTCTTATAGCTCCAAGACCTACCGCGTTAGCTTTCTGTTCGGATTGTGGAGGCTACTAAACCAGCGAAAGCTGCAGTGGCCTGTTATTACCCTAAACGCGTAGCCCTCCACAGATGGCCTGAATTTCTCGATAGCCCAAACAAGTGAAGCACTCTTCATGTGATACTACATTCTGTTAAAAAAGTACCGGGAATTGTCGATTCAAAACTGACGGGACAATTTAGGCAGATAAAATTTTTTTCTCTAGGTTGGTACAACTGTCCTTAATGACTATGCCAAGTTTGAGCGGAATCTGTCAACGAGTGTGTTTACAGTAGCTGGTTAACTCAGTCGATGTCAATAGTGCGTGCCAATTTTTTACAATGGGTGATTACATTGAACAAAGAATTTGTCTAAAATTTTGTGTTGCGAATGAAATTTCGTGTGCCGATGCATTGAAAATGTTGCAAAAGGCTTTTGGTGATAAAGCACTATCGAAAACCCGTGCGTATAAGTGGTACAAAGCCTTCAAGGAGGGTCGTGAAGTCGTCGAAGACTTGCCTCGTTCCGGACGCCCACCGACGGCTTCAACCGCAGAAAACTTCGATAAAATTAAGGAAATGGGGCTTGAAAACCGTCATACCAGCTTAAAAGAGATAGCACATGAACTTAAGATATCCCATGAGTCCACACGTACGATTTTAATTGAAATTTGAGGCATGAGAAAGGTGGCCGCAAGACAAGATAACACGCCGTCTCACTGAGCTACGATTCTGGCCGACTTTCTCGCCAAAAACTCAACGAACACGCTTGAACAACCACCTTATTCGCCGGATTTGGCTCCCTGTGACTTCTTCCTCTTTCCAAAACTTAAATTGCCGCTCCGTGGCACCCGTTTTCAGTCGATTAAAGCCATAAAACAAAATTTGGCGCGCAAGCTGAAGGCCACTGACTTAACCAGCTACTGTAAACACACTCGTTGACAGATTCCGCTCAAACTTGGCATTGTCATTGAGGACAGTTGTACCAACCTGCAAAAAAAAAATTTTATCTGCCTAAATTGCCCTGCCAGATTTAAATCGACAATTCCCGGTATTTTTTTGACAGAATGTATAGTTCTTTCCCGCAGGGCTTAAGGTACGACTCGTGTACTCGAGCGGACGTTCTCTTCCATCGATCTTGGATCGATACTTGGAGTAACACGGCTCCGACTGCCGTGTCACTCGTGTCCGTCTGAATGATAAACTCTTCGTCGAACCTGGGACTTTGTAGGATAGGAGCAGAAGCTAGTAGTGCTTTTACTTGCTCAAGGGCGGCTTGCTGCTTCTCTGCCCATTCGTAGTGCAGACCCTACTTAGACAAGCGCGTGAGCGGTTCAAAGATCGTGGCTAAATCCTTAAGAAATTTGCGATGCCACGACACCATGCCTAAGAATCTGCGCAGCTGTCGCAGATTCTTGGGTGCTGGGAAGTCGATCATAGGAGCGACTTTGATTGGATCCGGGCGAAAGCCTTCACGATTCACCAGCATCTCGAGGTGTTTTTCTTCGTCTTGGCAGAACGTACTCTTGTCGCGATTCATTGTTAGACCGGCTACTTGAATGTGCTTCAATACTTGCTCAAGCCGCCGTAAGGGTTCTTTAAACGTCTCCGTGACGATAATTACATCTTCGAGGTAGGAGAAAGTAAGCGGCTTAAGCTCCGGGCCTATCACCATTTCAATAAGCCGCTGGAAGGTCGCGTCAGCATAGCTTAACCCATACGGCATCTTTGGGAACTGAAAGAGTCCGAGTTCGGGCACGGTAAACGCCGTGAGTGGCCTTACCTCTTTCTTTAGCCGTATCTGGCGATAAGCGCTGCTCAGGTCGAGAGTCGAGATATATATAGCCTTTTGCATATAGCCCCGGATACTATATATCCTCGGCAGTGAATAAGCATCCGGTCTTGATAGTGCATTAACCTTTCAGAAGTCAATTCAGAATCTGTATTTGTCATTCGCCTTCTGTATTATTACGACTGGGCTAGACCAGCCGCTGTGAGATGGCTTGATGCTACCGCCCTCCAGCATCTCCTTAGCCTGGGTGTACATCTCCTCTTGGATCTTCAGGGAGTACAAATATACCTTTTGCTTGATCGGTTGAGCGTCGCCAACGTTGATTGCGTGCTCGACCCAATTCGTACACGCCAATGTCGCTGGCTTTTCTGCTCGCAATTGATCCAGGCGCTTTTGGAGCTGTTCTCGATCTGAGGGCTGTACGTCAGCCAGGCCTGCGGCTGACACAGCTGGACTGCTGCATCTAGTCAAGCCAGATCCAAAGCTAGTTTCTTTTTGGCTTTCTGCAGGAACAGCTGGTTCTTCACCGGGACAAGGATTGCGTTGAATCCCCAAATAAAGTTCACACCGAGGTAACAATCTACCGCCAAACTGGTTAGAATCGGCACCTCGATGTCTTTGGTCACGCCAGCCAGCTAAAAGAGCAGTTGGATGAACCCAACTATGAAAGCATAATGGCCGTTTGCCATGATAGCTCTCTTCCCTTAGTTCGGCGAGACCGCGCGTTCACATGCCGTAGTTATTTACAAGCCTCTGGCACTCATCACCATCTGTGTCGCCCGAGTCGTATAACGCGCGTAGGGTGTACCCACCTACGCTCTCCTGTAACCACCAACTTGCGTTTCTTGGGACGCCCTGCTCTGGGTGGCTCGGCGTCAGCTCGAGCGCGGGCTTAGCACTCACGAGCTCATTCGTGGCAGTTCCTTCGGGTACTTGGATCCCTGGTTCGGTGGGGAAGGGCGTAGGGATCTTAACTACGCTCTTCCAGGGTCGTTTTCTGAGCAGTCCGGGCAGAACCTGCGGATCACATTCAGTCTGCCACAGCCGTGGCAGCTAAACTCCTTTTCCTGCTTTGGCTGCTTGTTCCGCAAGTCTTTTTTCTTTTCTTCCTTTTTGGGAGACGGCGACTTAGGACTGCTCTTGCGGAAGCACAACCTCACCTGGCTTGTGAAGAGAGAGACTTCCCTGTCTCCTTTCGCTGTGGCCAGTGCGCAGGGCCTGGTATGCCCTCAATATGTGTTGACGAAACGCTGGGTATTGGATTTGCGACCTCTTATTGAGCACGCATATCTCGCACCTGCTCCTGCACCTTGTGCATGCACACGATCATTCCCTTTATGGCTCTCGGGAGACGTTCGATGTGCTTATCCATTATTAGTTTTCTGTGGGTTGGTGGCGGGTCATTCTTCTCCGACACTTCCTCTTCTTGTTCTAGAGTTGTTGGAGGCGGGAAGTCTATCTCGTTCCCTAACAAAATTGTCAGCGGATGCGGCTCCTCTTAGTTGTAATCCGCTGACCCCGCCGTTGAGCTTGCCCATTCTTGGCAAGCTTACTGCACGAAGCTCCTACTAACTTTGGCTCTGTCTGCCTGAGCTGCTTCTACATCTCGTGGAGTCTCTTCTTAGAAATCAGCTGCTGTGTAATTACCCAGCAACCAATTACTTATTCGAGCAAGCTTGACCATTCTCGGTTTATCTTGTCTGAGCCTTAAGGCATGAAGAGTTTTCTCTACCTCCTCGCTCTCCATTGCGAAGAGCCACTGGTCTATCCTCTCGACCTACTCTGATGCCATTTTTATCTCGCTATTTTTGTAACGCATGCTATATACAACAGTCTTTTAGTTGCGATATCGTGAGTACCACAACGCAATAAGATATAAATAAATAAATAAATTAATAAATAAACAAATATATAATACGATATTTTGTATGAGAGGGATTTACCATCGACCCTCTACTCACAATACAGCAACTCGCACTGGCGTGGTTGTGAAGCGTCAGTCTCTTCCTGACCTCTGTGCATTGTAACAAGATTTTTGTTGATGCACGGGCGAAACTTGCCCACGCACGTATGCACTGCTGCGGAAGCAGCTATCCCGTGATGCGGCCTTGAGTGCCAATGGACGTTAGCCGTCGTGCAAGGGCACTTGCATGCAGTGCCGATCCTATTACAACGCAGGATCTGCCTACGATCCTACTTTTTACATGAGGAGCCTTATCTTAAAGCCCCGTTGCCGGGGGTATGCTCCACCGAGCTCGGCTACTTTAGATGCAAAGGGTTGAAATGCCCGCGGAGGCGACGGTATTCGGGAAAGGGACACTTAAAAGGAGAAAAGTAAACTAAGGCGCACCCGTTAGGGGCAGTCAACTTTTATTAAGTCAGAACGATAAAATTATTTATAAAGTGGATCGCAAATGTACTTTAGACCCTTGCAGAGGGTTCTAAACATAAAATATACCAACGCACAATTATTCTTCGCGAGAAACGAACTGCGCATGTGTGTCAGTCACTCGTCTTGCTAGTTCATGTAGCAGGGCGCATGATCCAGTCTTCAGCCTCGCAGGCTGGTCGGCGGGTTGGTTGCGGCTTCTTGCGATCAACCAGGAGACTACGCACATGTAGTCTCGCGCGCACGCACAAACTAATACTAATGCTATGCATGAGTGAGAGCTAACGTGTCACTCACACTTCGCAACGATTAAATGTACAATAATCGCGATCGCACGTTTGATTTATCGCGGCATTCACGTGGACTAAATAAGTGGCCACTATTGAAATATAAAAGAGTAAATTTAAATCGAATGATTGATTTAGAAGAGTAGCAATGTAGTACAATGAATCTATTGACATTGCAACGCATGTGTTGGGTAATGAACCGCTGAAATAGCGGAAGTGGCTGAGTCGACAATGTATTGGGTTGTTCGATAATAAATGTCGCTTTTTTCTCATAGATGGCGTAAACTGCATATTTCATGTAGTAGCGGTTGCATGGCGTATATTATTATATACTATTATGAAGGTTAGACTGTACACTATCTTTTGTCAAAAACTGAGCGTCATTAGTAAATAACAAGTTGGTTAAAAATTAAGTTGAAAATGGACAATGAAAGTGAGCATTATCGGCATATTTTATTGCTTTACTTCCGAAAGGGCAAAAATGCGGTACAAGCTCGGAAGAAATTGTGTGAAGTTTATGGTGAGGACTGCCTTACTGAACGCCAGTGTCAGCGTTGATTTGCTCGCTTTCGTTCGGAAAATTTTAATGTGCAAGATGCACCACATACTGGTCGTCCAACCACTACTGATGACGACAAAATAAAGGCGTTAATCTAAACTAACTGGCGTATGAAAACTCGAGAGATAACAGAGAAGCTCGACATATTGAATTCAACCATTTACTGGCGCTTACAACAGCTTGGTCACGTAAACAAACTGGATGTTTGGGTTCCTGACGAATTAAAGGAAATTCACTTCACCAAACATATTAACATATGCGACTCTTTGCTGAATCGTAACGAAAACGACCCATTTCTAAAAAGAATCGTAACGGGTGATGAAGCATGGATTGTGTACGATAATGTAGTCCGAAAACGATCATGGATCGAGCAAGATAAGCCACGACGATCGAAATCCAAAGCCAATATTCACCAAAAGAAAATTATGCTTTCCGTGTAATGGGATTACAAGGGTATAGTCTACTTTGAGCTGCTTCCAAGAAACCAAACTATTGACACTGTAACGTCGGGTTGACGTTGCAACCGCGTCTTAAATTAACGCGCACTGCTTCTCGCCCTTATGAGCCTAAGTAGCGAAACTTATGGGCTCGGGACGGCGGAGAAAGTAGAATCGTAAGAGTTTTTGGATAGCGAAGAAATACAGGACTCGACAACCGTATAGGCCGACGTTGGCCTATATGTTGTCCTGGAGAAGGACCTACTAAGTGAATAATGGAGAGAGATAGTTAGCCGATCTTGGCTAATACTATCCCTTGGGAGAAAAAAGGAATAATAATAAAAATGTTCAAGTAGACTCACTCTTTATTGATGTATTGTAGCCGTGCAAACAGAAAAGGAAAATCCTCTCTCTCTCTCTCTCTTTCTCTTCCTTCTACCTGGTGGAGAACTGGATGAATCCTGGTTGACAAAGTCGACGGAAAAAATTCTATTTTGAATGATAAGGCGCGAGAAAGTAATTTGAATATAAAAAAAATATTTTATCTCCAATAGAAAAAATAAGCCCATAAAATCAGTATGTAAGATTAAAATGTGAAAAATAAAACTTGAAGAATTGAACCGTGAAAATTATGACTTGAAAAAAAACTTAAGTGCAAAAGCGTAAAAGAAATCTCGAATCTCTCTCCGCGTTTTGATCCTCGCCTTTTTATGCACTTGTTCAGTGACTTCTCTGGGCCAATCCGATTGCTCGAAACTAGCGCGAAGTGGACGCTACAGCTCTATCTTGAAGGTGTTACGATCGAGTGGAAGAACGAGAATTAGAGAGAGAGAGAATGATTCCTTTTTGCATAATTTTTATACATTTTCTTTATCTATTATTTGTTGCCGAAATACATTAAATTAAATTACATGATCGTCTTTTATTTAAAATTTAATGCATATTACAAAAAAGAACGAAGCTTTTGTCGCATTTTTACGCATTAAATCTATACGGGTTACTAAATAAAAAATAATTATTTAAATTAATGAGAAATTATTGTTACCCAGGACACGTGTGGTATTCATAGGTTAGTAAAATAATAATAAGATATAATTTATGATTATTGAACAGGAGAAAAGAAAAATAATTGAAGAAATAGTAATTTATATAATTATTCTTCATAAGTTACAATTTTGTTTAATTCGTAGGTAATCGTTTCAGACTGTCGGATAAGTAATTAATCGTTCGATGCTAATTTTTTTATAATTATCTCGTAAAGGGCCTAAAAACGAATGATTATTGCGCACTAAAAATTATTATCGCAAAATGTACTTGACAATACATTAATGATTAATGCAATGTGGTTTGTAAGGTTTCGTTACAGAAGAGAATGAAACAGAAAATTAATAATAATAATAAAATAAAAATGGTTATGACAACAAAAAAATTACAATAGTGAAATTAATATACAGGAATTAAAGGTCCCATCGCCCCATGTGAATAACTCTGAAAATATGTCCTTTGGAAAAAAATATTTCAAATAAAAGTTGTAGGGTTTTAAGGGGGACATCCAATGGTGACCTTTACTGTGACCTTAACAACGACTTTCAAGGTCATTTGAAGGTGAAGTTAGATTTTTCAAATGTAAACCTGTAATTTAAACGACGGAATTGGAACGAGGCAAGACATAGGGTCTGCCCATTTAAGGGAAGTATCTCAATACCTAGCCGGTCAAGGCAACGCATGAAGTCCACCCAGTTAAGGAAAAACTGTTAATACGCAGCCAGTTAAAGTTAAGGCAACGAGTCCGCCCAGTCAAGGGAAGACTCATAGTACCCAACCAGTCAAGACAAGGCAACGAATCTGCCCAGTCAAGGGAAGACTCTTAGAATTTAACCAGTTAAGACGTCTCTTAAAACAAATGTTCAATTAGTCGTCCATTTTCTTGAATGCACATATTTATTCTTTGACGGAAACTCAGACGGACCCTCTCTAATGTTTCAACCGCGATAAATTCGAAAACTCTCTTTATTCTCTCTTTTATGTCTCCTGTGGTTTTTGGAGCTTGCACAAATACTTGCTCTTTTACAACACCCCATAGAAAAAAATCCATCGGTGTGAGATCTGGTGATCTGGCTGGCCATTCATGTTCTTGGCTACTATGAGGGTAGTTCCAAAAGTACCCGACCTGACTTATGAATACAGGTAGTTTTAAAAAAAAAATTACTGCGATTGACAATACTACCTTTCAACAACTTAATGTGAAAAATTCATAACGGTACGTTTATTATTGTTTTTTTTACAGACATCTAAAGTGAACGCTCTCAGTGAATTTGTAAATATGGTAAAAATCGGGCATCGTTATGTGATATAATACTTTCATTTGAAAGGTCCAAGTCCAACCGATATCAAAGCCGAGTTGGATTCTACTCTGGGGAAGTCTGCTCCTTCGTTTCCAACGGCCAAATATTGGGTAGCTGAGTTTAAGCGAGGTCGTACGAGCTGCCAAGATGAACACCGCAGTGGTCGACCAAGTGAGGTCACTACGTCAGAAAATGTGAAGAAAATCCACAAAATGATATTGGATGACCGTCGACTAAAAGTGCGCGAGATAGCAGACATGGCAGGCATTTCAAAAAGTGCTGTGCATCGCATTTTGACCGAAAATTTGGACATGAGAAAGCTGTGCGCAAGATGGGTGCCGCGTTTGCTCACAATGGAGCACAAACAGCAACGTGAGGATGTTTCCATCAAGTGTTTGACAATGTTTCGCAGCAATAAAGCCGAGTTTTTGCGTCAATTCATAACCATGGATGAAACATGGGTCCATCATTTTACACCTAAGACCAAGGAGCAGTCAAAGCAGTGGACTAAAAAGAGAGAACCGGCTCCAAAGAAAGCAAAAACAGTTCAGTCAGCTGGCAAGGTCATGGCATCCGTTTTCTGGGATGCACGTGTAATAACATTTATTGATTATCTCGAAAAAGGAAAAACAATCAATGGCGCATATTATGCAGCCTTATTGCAGCGTTTGAGTGATGAAATCAAGAAAAAACGGCCCCATCTGACGAAAAAAAAGTGTTGTTTCATCACGACAACGCACCAGTCTACACGTGCGTCATTGCGATGGCTAAAATCAATGAGTTGAAGTTCGAATTGCTTCCTCACGCACCCTATTCGCCAGATCTGGCTCCCTCGGATTATTTTCTTTTTCCGAATTTGAAAAAATGGCTCGGCGGCAAAAGATTTGCCAACAATGAAGAGGTAGAGTCTGCGGTTAATAGGTATTTTGAGGAGCTTGACGGTTCCTACTATAAAGCGGGTATCGAAGCTATTGAACATCGTTGGGAAAAATGTATCGAACTGAAAGAAGAATATGTTGAAAAATAAAAAACATTTTCGCAATTTTTTTACTGTTTTCTTTGTCGGGTCGGGTACTTTTGGGACTGCCCTCGTAATGCCAATCCAACGATTAGGACATGTGGTATCCAAGAATGCCTTAACTGGTAGTGTAAGGTGTGCTCGTACCCCATTTTGTTGAAACCACATGATTTGTCTCAAGGCTAATAGGACGTCCTCTACAATTGTGGTACTTAATTCTGGAGAATATTTAAATAGAAACAACTATTCAAATTATTATTGTAAAAAAATGTACCAATCACATTATTTCCTATTACACCTTCCCATACATTGAATGACCCACGTCTCTGGACACGATGATCTCTTTGTCAATGAGGATTCACTTGGGAATAGTAATGGGCATTATGGAGATTAACACTTCCCATATTGTCAAATTTCGCCTCGTCTGTAAATAAGAATTTGTCGAAATAGAAAGGATCTTGGCGCATTCTATTAGATTCCCATCTACAAAAATTTAAACGCTGCTGGTCATCTCTGATCTCAAGACCATGAGTGAGACAAACATGGTATGGAAGGAATTTGAAACTTTTCAAAATGGGGTTAGTAGTAGTTGTTTTTGGAAATCCATGCGTTTGACTGATTTGCCGAGTAGAAATATGGGGATTATCAGCAACCGAAGCCAACAGACATAGTACAATATGCTCTCTAGAGCCAGTTTTGCACTTTTTTCGTGTCAGATTACCTTGTTTAGCTCTACTCACTAATCGCCTAATATCCTTTCTATCTGTATGTCGAGAGTCTGGATATTTTTCTGCATAACGCCTTACTGCAGCTCTGTGATTGCCTTGACACTCGCCAAGAACCTTAATCATATTAACTATTTCCTGTGGCGTATAATCAGCCATGACTAAAAAAAATGTAAGTCCATAAATAAAATAATCCAAACACTTTTGATTACAAAGATCAAAATTTTTTGAATTTAAACTATTTTCGTATTGATCTTATAACGGAAAAAAATTCCAATTTTTCTTATCACTGATCATGATGCCATGGTTCGTTTTTATGTAGGAGAAAGTTAAAGGTGCAAAATGGGAGTTGAATGGAAAGAGAATTCAGCAGCTAGAACACAATGGCATTTCTTTAACTGAGCAGGAGTCGTCTTCTAAACTAAACTGGCCAAGGTCATAATTCAACGTAACTTTTTTCGCACTTATAAACTTCGGCATGAAAACAGAGATGTTTGTCAATAATTATTACGACCTTAATATGTCTTCGACCTCAAGGTTAAGGTCAAGATCATAAGCCGTCGTAAAATGTTCCACTCTTTCTATCTCCACGTTTAAAGGTAGGGTTTTCCCATTGAAAAAACTAACTTGTTGGCCTTTGAATGAACTTGAAGATTATGGTAAAGGTCACAGTAAAGGTCACCATTGGATGTCCTTTTCGGAACTCTACAACTTTTATTGAAAATATTTTTTTCCACAGGACATATTTTCAGAGTTATTCGCGTGGGGCGATTAATTACCCTGTATACATGTATGATTTGAGATTAGATTTTATTTATGGAACTCTTAAAACTTGTTTCCCTTGAACTTTCTTCCCTTCTAAATTGTGTCATTATGGGTCCTAATCTTTTGCAGTAATTGCATTTAGAACGGTTGTCTAAGATAGCACGATGATTTTTTTTCTGCAGTTGGAAATTGCAGGTATGTTGAGGTTTCCGTATATTACTTGGGTCATACAACTCCTATAATCTCCATACGGGCAATAGTCTGCTACATCTTACATAATTTTCCCGGATGGCCAACTGCGGTAGGGCTTCAATGCTTAAACTCTTCGCGTGACACATTTTAACTTCTGATGTTCCTTCTTAAGTGTTTGACGTCCATTATATTGTGTAAATGAATATCAAGTAAATTACTAGAGAGAACATGCAAAAGCATTCACAGCAGTCCCTTGATACCGGGAGTGGCTCCCGAAACGTAACACAAGTGCCGTGTACTATTTGTGATCTGAAGAAATTTTGTCCATAATCCAGGTGCAGGTACTGGATGTACATCTTTGTAATTAGATTGATCCCTGCGTGGCGTCGGCTCACATTTTCTACCCTTATGTCATCAGAACTTATTCCGGGAGTTATTAGCTCAAGATCGGGACGTTGGCGTAATTCGTTTTTTTCTCTATTCCCTCCCCTTATTCTTGCAAGTTGTATGTTGTTATTTTTTAAGCATACCGAGAAGATCAAACTCTTCAGATTCCAATAATCTCATTACTATCAAGAAGCCGTTGCTTGCCGAGGGGGCTTTAAATCCCAAGATTTTGCTTGTACAGATTTTTTTTAAACTATTTGCAAAGGTTTACATCAAACTTATATATTTAATGTTTAATTTACGTATCTTCTTAACCTTCTTTTGTCTATTTGTGTTCATGGCTCTATGATAATTATTGATGCGGCTGATACGGCTAATCTCTTAATGGAGGTTTTCTATTTTCGCTCTTTTTTTTTGTGAACATTCTTGAAACCTCCGAGTGTGCGATCCGTGCCTTGTTCCTTTGAGTACATAAAAAGGGGGAAAATATAGGTATCTACTTTTTCTAATTAATATTAAGCAGAATTGTATTTAAGTTGGCTCTTTTACTCTTCTTAGCCCACGTACGAAACTCAATCTATTTACGCATACTACTTTAGTTTTACTTTTAATGTTAATTCAAATGTTATTTTTATTTTTCAATAAATCTACTACTGCATATGGCCCTTCGATTTATGGTCCCTTGGACGGCGATCTTAAACGGTATTCCTCTCTGTAATAATGTTTGCTATCCACTACTCTAAAATTTTCTGGATTTGCTTTCTCATCGTAATATTCTTTCGGCTTCCATGAAGTCTAAATTAGATTATCTCTCATAATTTTGGTACTTCGTGTAATTATATATAAATATCATATAATAAAATGTCTACTCAAATTTTCGATATAACGATCATATTTAGGCGGCTCTTCTTTGGGCTAGAGCAGCTGGTTCGACGACAGACAAGCAAGCTTTCCAAACACTAACTCGTATAGTATATACTTATGTTCTTCACGCAGAATTGTATTATTATAATAAAAAGTGGCTAACTCTAAATTTTCATCCCGAAAGCCTTTGTCGTTGATGATTATTTTAATATAATCCGATGTAAGTAATAAGATCTTTCCAGAAATCAATTTGCTTGCGGATGATAAACCGTTGTTCTTACTTGTTTAGTTTTAAATTTCTTGGCTATCCTTTTCATTAACCCTTTCAGCCCTGACTTTTTTAGAGTAACACAATTATCGTCATATTCTTCATTCAGGAGTTTTTGGGGTCGCTTATTACGAATCCGATGTCAGATTTTCAAAATTCGAGATGGCGGATCCAATATGGCGGACGACTTATTTAAAAATTGATCCAATTAGCCTGAAATTTGATGCGTGAGAGTTTTTGAGATCGCGGATTACGAATCTGATGTTAGTTTTGGAAAATACAAAATGGTGGATCAAAGATGGCGGATAAAATCAGGTAATTTCAAAAAACTAACATCGGATTCGTAATTAGCGACCTCGAAAACCTCCGAGTACCAAGTTTTAAATCAAATGAATCAATTTTTAAGAAATCGCCCTTCATATTAAATCCGCCATTTTTAATTTTGGAAATCTGACATTGGCTTCGTAATCAGCGACCCCGAAAATCCCTAAGTAACAAGTTTCGGGCTAATTGGATCGATTTTAAAAAAAGTCGTCCGCCATATTAGATCCGCCATTTTGAATTTTGAAAACTATGAAAATCTGACATCGGATTCGTAATCAGCGACCTCGAAAACCCCCTAGTGTTCATTTTTATGAACCTAGCTCCACGTAATTCGATGATTTCCTATTTATTTTAAATTCTTGCCAAAAACATTCATTTGTTTATATTGTTATAACTACAAAAATGTTATTATTTTTTTTCACTATAAATTTTTTTTGCAAAGTAGAATAAATTTGTGGACCGTTGGCGTTTGGAAATCAAAAAAATATTCATTTTTGACAAAGTTATGAACGTTTGAACGCAAAAGTGGTTTCAATCGAAACCACTAGGACTGAAAGGGTTAAACGGCTCATAAAATTCGATCCTTGATCAGTTCATATTACTTCCGGCGCTCCGAGAATATATATAAATCGTTTTATTAATGTGTCAGGAACGGGCTTAACGCAAACAAAATTTCAAAAAATTGCACGGCATCGTTAACACATTATTGTGGTCGTTTTAAGATACAGGAAAAGGCTACTATGTCTAAACTGATTTTGCTCATAGGGCACATAGATGAGTCGCTAATTGTCATACGTTGTTAAGTATTTACTCTCGCAAGTTTTTTCACTTGACACTGCAGGTAACGTCTTATAAAATTTTGTACATCTTCTTCGATATTCTCCCAATAAAAACGTTGTTTCATTCTTTTATGTGTTTTATTTACGCCTTTATGCCCTTCTACGGCTAAGGCGTGTATCTCTTCTATTATTTGGTCCCTATCATTTTCGGATATATATTTGATTACACCTGAACAAATGATTGTTATTACCTGACAGCCTTGAATAATCTGTCTCATTTCAATTATTATGTCTTTCTATTGCATATTCTCCATACACAGTGTCCCATGAAAAACGAAACTTTTTCAAAACATCGATTTATATTGGCGCCACCTATTGGTGGATATTAGCAATGGAAAGGTCCATTCTTAACTCACATCCTGTCAAAATTGTATGACACTTGGTTCAATGGAAACCAAAATATCGCGCTCAAAGTGACAGTGTGTTTATGGCATCGGTCGAAAAATAAGCTTCGAACAAAGAGCAAATATTAAGTTCTGTTTTAAACTCGGTAAATCCTTTACTGAGACGCATAATTTGCTGAAACAAGTTTATGGCGATAATTGTCTATCCCATACCAGAGTGTATGAGTTGTATAAGCGGTTCCAAGAAAGTCGTGAAAACATTCAGGATGACGAACATCCAGGTCCTTCGAATACCGTGGTTACTCAAAGTAACATTGAAAAAGTGCGTGAATTTATAAAAAATGAGCCAAAATCTTCATTGCGATACATGGAAATGAAATTGAATATGTCCGAAAATTCAATTTATCGCATTTTGACCAATTATTTAAATCTATGGAAGGCGTGTGCACTCTTTGTTCCACACAAATTGACCGACTACGAAAAATTGCTCCGAATTCAACATTGTAAGGATTTGATTAAAGAGTCAAAAAAGGACCCAAACTTGCAATATTCAATTGTGACTGGTGACGAGACATGGTGTTTTCAATATGATCCCGAAACCAAGCGTTAAAGTGCTGAATGGAAGCACCCAACCGAGCCCAATCCGAAAAAAAGTCGTCTTGAAAAGTCAAAAGTGAAGACAATGTTGATTTGTTTCTACGATTCGGAGGGTATTATTCATCGTGAATTCGTTCCACCTGGTCAAACGATTACTGCTGTGTTTTATCTTGGTGTTATGAAGCGTTTGCTCAGCCGTATTCGTCGTGTGCGGCCACAATACCGTGAAAAAGGGAGCTGGCGTTTGTTGCATGATAATGCCCCGTCTCATCGATCGAACTTGATCACGGATTTTTTGATCAAAAATTCCATTTTAACCATGAACTATTCACCGTACTCGCCGGATTTGGCTCCGTGCGACTTCTACTTGTTCTCCAAATTGCACTTGTCTATGAAAGGAAAACGTTATGCCGACGTAGAGGCCATCCAAAGAGCGACGACCGACATACTAAAGTCGATGGATAAAAATGATCTCAAAAACTCATTCGATATGTTAATTGATCGCGCAAAACGTTGTATTGATGCGAAAGGAGACTATTTTGAATAAAATAAGTAAGATTTGCCGGAATATTGAGTTTTTGTCTTTATTTTGAAAAAGTTCCGTTTTCCATGGGACAAACTGTGTAGAATCGCTTTTGACCATACTAATTGAGCATAGATTTTCTTTTAATATAATAGCGTCTAAGACTTTAAGTGTACTCATGAGATTTTGCATTGTTCCATCAGTTCCCAAAGGTACACTAACAGAGTAATTGACCAGAAAATTTATATAAAAGCTAGTGAAATATTGGGCTGCAGAATACAAGCCAAATACTTGACCTACTGGCGCCATCTTTTTTTATAAATCTCTTATATGGCGCCATCTAGGTCGGGCTGGTGCTCAAGAACACTTCAAACGTTAACAGTGGCATACGGTAAGTCTGCTCTAGATAAAAAAAATGTTTACAAGTGGTACAAGCTCTTCCAAAATGGCCAAGGAGATGCCAATGATGAATCTCGTTCCGGACGGCCTAGCATATCAACAACAGATGATAACGTTGAAGTTGTGACGATAATTGTTTTGGAAAATCGTCGAATTACCATAAGAGAAGTTGGTGAGGATATTGTTATTCAATTTTTTTGGATATTTTGGGCATGAGACGTGTTTCAGCGAAGTTTGTTCTGAAACTTCTTAATTTTGATCAGAACAACCGTCGCATGAGTATCGCTCAAGAGCTCTTGAATGACTTTAATGATGATCCTGATTTGCTCAAAAGGGTTACAACCAGTGACGAATCATGGGCATTTGGTAATTATGTCAAAACCAAAGCCCAATCGTCCCAATGAAAGCACCCAGAAGAGCCAAGACCGAAAAAAGCTCCAAAAAATGTATTTTTCATTTTTTATAAGAAATACATCATCTTTGTCTTCTTTTGTAAAAAAAAAAATATATAAAAAAGAGTGTGATCGAAAGAGCATTACCTATAGCATCAAAAGAATATAGAATAACTTTTAAAGGTCAGAAAAAAGATAAAATAGAACGTTAAAAAAAGAAAGAGTTTTAATAAAACATGCCATGTCGATGATATCGAGAAACGAAAAAATACATAGACGCTTATTTTCTAAGTAGAATGATATAATAAATTAAGAAGTGATTCCAAGAGGTAAGTGTAGTCGGGCTGCTAATTCGAGATGGAATTGACCTATATTGATTATTATTACAATACTCACCGTCAATATTATATTTTTCATTACTTTTACAATACTCGTAGTACTACTCTACAAAGAACTCGATGCAATTCTTTGATACGTCTGTGTCTTAGCCCTTAACTAATTTTATTGCACTATTTTTTTGCTTTTTTTTTATTATACTATAGATACTATATACAGCCGTAGTTTCTCGTTTCATTTTTCAATTTAAATCTTCGACATTTTCTTCATTATTGTTTAACATAATACTTCTCTTTTTAGTTAATTGATTATCTCCGATACTAATCAATTTGGCTTTTTTCACTTTCTCGTATACTTCTTTATTATGAAAACCATTATTCTCTTTATTTATCTTTATTTTATTGTTATCGCTTGATTGACTTTTCTTATTGTTTAAATTTATTTCAACTTCTGGTATCTACTCGTATGTTTTTTTATAATAGTATAAAAGGTATTATCTTCTTTATTTATAATTTCTTTATTTATTAACAGATGCCTCGGTGTCTAGCATGTGGTCCAATGTCAATCTAAAGCCCTTTAAATGTATCCAAATCGTAGTAGGGGCAGCGCTGCGATAGCTCAGCTTTACTATTCTGATGCTTGTATACGAGTGTCTTCCGTCGAAGTAAACGGCTTCCTTTATCTTCGCTCCTGTAGAAAAGAGAGCAGTGGAGTTTCTCTGCTGTTCCTTGTTAGCCTGCGTATCGCGTTGAAACTTACGGTACTCTGTCTCCACGTGCCCCGGTATTCTGCCATCGTTATAGTTCGGTCGATTATTTATCGAGTGTATTAAAACTACCAATTACGATAATTACGATATAGCTCATTCAAAAATCCACGTCTCATCTCGCGGTTATTAGCAAAACATAGCGCTTGTTGGCGGTTCTCTGCATTCCATCTGCCAAAATTTCCAGGGCGTAACCTCGAAAGTTGATAGCCGCGATCGCGCATCTAAAATACTTCACAATGCTCAAAGCCTTGCTCCGTATAAGGACGATTGTCATTGTTTTTTTATAAATTCCCCCGTACCAATAATAAGCAATCTATTGTAAAAGTGCCTTATCATTCGACAGTAGCCGCATATTTGCTCCTCGTTAATATAATTGATTTTTCTTGTTTCAATTCGGAGTCGCCCCCGAGTGTCATCGCGAGCATGTGTCGCGTCGTCGAATAAAACGCTGCAAGCATACTCTCTTTTAACCTCAAGAGCATGTTCGAGAGCTATACGTAATGTTCCTGCGGCGTCCACATGTGAACGTATTTCCTATCGTAGTCCTCGTAAGAAAAATTTTACACAATTTGTTTCAAGGTCGCATTGAAATCATTTCTCATTAATAATGCACGTTTCTGGTCCTGCCACCGTATGAAATTAATTTTCGATGACGCGCATTCTATTTAAATATGCCATCACACCATCCTCTGGTTTTTGTTCTATCTTCGAGAGTTCGACACACCAATCGCGGCATGCTTTCCCGGAGCCGAATTTATTTTCAAAAAACTCAATAATGTCCGAAACAAACCGCATCTTTCACCGAGATTCCCCATACGTATGTGTGCGTATTAACTGGAGCTTCCTCTGTTGCTCCTACTGAGCCCTTGTTCTGGTTATTCATTGCAGATGTTCTTTTTTTCTTTGGAAACCTTCGGCAGCGAGAAATTTAAGTACTAATAATATTCTACTAATAATATTCGATTTTTTTCATGTTTAAAGGGCTATACCAGTGTGAAACTTTCAAAAAATCGATATATTTTTTTTTTGTCTTGTTCGACAGTTTATACTTTTAAGAATATCCTGTAAAATTTTCAAGGCCGTATCTATAATACTTTTCGAATGGCAGCCTTCTAAAAGGCAACCGCTCGCAGGTATAAACTGCTCCATCTACCTAGAGGCGGAGCGTCGGAGCTGATGTGCCGTTACTTGAATCTTTCGTATTGTAAACAATACATAGGTAAGAAGGGAGGCTAGAAATATGTATACAGGGTCTTGAAATACAGTGTTGGTATTTAAAAGATATTCTGGAACCGTTTGACGCTGTTGCTGTCAAAGCGTCTGTTTAGTTTACCCGCAGCTGTCGTACAGTATGCAACGGAGCGAAAATGAGTGAAGGTATTCAAAAGGGTACTTACGATAAACCTTTTCATAGATATCAAAGCAAGAAGAGAAAATTTTCGGAAAATCAATACACGTATGAGCAGCCCACCGGAAATACCAGTGCAGCCGCTAAAAAACTGTTACGCACCGAAGACGACGAAATTATAGTTGATCAAACCCATGGATACTGTTTCATCGAGTTTTTCTCTGTTTTAAGTATAATTAGCACTTTAGTTGTATGCAAAACTTGTAAAAAAGACATCAAGTTCATTTAAACAAGTTCACGGGGCTTAGGATTCAAAACTGCTGTGTCATGTGAGTGCGGTGTTTCATATGTGAATTCTGGACCGATGATTAGTAATGCTTACGAAATAAATCTTCGTATAATGTTTGTGATTCGACTTCTAGGCGTCGATATCAATGGAATAAATCTATTTTGTGACTTAATGGATTGTCTACAAAAATTTTATAACAACACTTTCGCTGGATGCTCTGAACATGTAACTAAAGCTGCTGAAACCGTTTATAAATAGAGTACACAAAAAGCCGTTACTGAAGAGAAAGCTCAAACGTTAGAGAATGAAAGTTGAGATGTTAATTTGACAGTTTCCGAAGATGGCACATGGAAAAAACGCGACTACACTTCACGTTTCAGTGTTATAACTCTTGTACGTAAATTTAGTAAAAATATTATCGATACAGTCATAAAATCGACTTATTGTAATAGTTGTGAAGTATGGAAAAAGAAAAAAAATACTCATTCTGAAGAATACAAAGAATGGCTTGAAGGACATGACGATTGCGATGCAAATCATATTGGATCAGTTGGTAAAATGGAGGTTGATAGTGTGAAGGAAATGTTTGGCCGCTCGATTGATCAATATGGAATAAAATATACGCACTACATTGGCGACGGTGATAGTACCACATACAAAGGTTTATTGAATTTAAATCCGTACGATGTGCAAGTAGCATAACTAAAATGCTACTTACATGTGAAAAAAAGAATGGGAACTCGATGCCGCAATCTCAAAAAACAAATGAAAGGTTTAGAAGGAAAGAGTAAGAATACCGTGAAGCTAATTTATTATTAATTATAAATAATATTATAAATAAACTTATTAATAAACTCCAGAAATACTATGAATTAGCAATTACCAGGCATCAAGATAATGTTGATGAAATGTACAAAGAAATTTGGGCTACATTGTATCACTTGTCTTCGACAGATAAAAGTCCGAACCACAAAAATTGCCCTGCAGGTGAGAATAGCTGGTGCTCATATCGCCACGCAAAAGCTAATGGAATGGACGTATCAAAGTTCAAGCATGATTATCGCCCACTTGACAATGATGTTACGAAAACTTTATACTTTATACTGATTTGAGTTCAAGGGAATTCGTAGAGCAATGTAAAAGACGAAAAACGAGGAATAACAATGAAAGTTATAACAGCTTGTTGCGGTACTTTGCTCCAAAGCACCTTCACAACAGCATGAAAACGATCAAGCTCGCTAATTTCCTTGCTGTCTCAATATTTAATGATGGTTTTTATAGTATTTTAAAAATGCTGCAAGTAATGGACGTCATTATCGGTTCTTTTGCAAAAGAATATGCCATAGTGAGAGATGATAGCCGAATCAACCAGGCGGAGCTACGTCATGAAGCATTCTCAAAAGAGGGACAAACAACTCGGAGACAAGCTTTAGCCTCTCAGCAGGCATTATTCAAGGAGCAAGAGGGTCCATTGCATGGGCCAGATATAGCTAATTAGCATTTTTTATAGTAAATATAATTTTATCTTGCAAAAATTTTTAGTTTAATCTTTAAACGCGTTTTTCTCGAAATGACATTTTTAAATTTGCTACCATCGTAACTCAAAGAGCAATTATCCGATTGACTTTAAATTTAAACTAAGTATTTTTGAATATATTTACTTTACAATGACGCAGGATTTTTTCGATTGGATGAAAATTGACGATTTGGCATTAAAAAAAGCGACCATATTTTTGACCAAAAAAAAACTTTTTTGATAACTACGCCATTTTGTTAAATTTTGATATTTTTCCAAATTCTGCGACATTTTATAGGAAATACCTTCTAGTACGACTTTTTTGTTTTTCTTTCAGCTACTCATTCGGCCGGAATCGTGATACCAGTGAAGGAACTTTTTTCTTTTTGCGCCTCCGAAAACAGCGCATAAGTCGCTCATTTCTCAATATTTTTTGATAAAAATATTATGGAGTATAGTTTAAATATAGCTTGATATGCTTTTACATTTTTAAAATATTTTATGAAGTATTTTTCTTTTTAAGAATCCACGAAAATCACCCAAATTTTCAGCGTTCACACTGGTATAGCCCCTTAACCCATTGAATCCTATGTATCCTAAATTTTCAATGAATTTTTACCCAGTTTTTTTCATATTATCTGTACTAAAAAAATGTTTGACACATGATATTCGACGTAGAATATCATGCTTCTTTAGAATATGCTCTAAGAATTTATCTTAAGTTAATGCTTACAAAGTAATACGAGGTCTGGCTATTAAATAACGAGACTGCGCGCCTAGAGGGCACCGTGGAGGGGTGGGGAAAAAAAACGAGTAGTGCGTTGGGTATCTAGATATCTTGTCTATGCACGTACCAAAACACGTTCTCGTCACTATTATTGTATTTGAGCAGTAGCGGTTTGAAACGAACGTGTTTTTTTCTCGTGCCAAAAACCATGTGTGACGAAAAACAGGAGCAACTTGTCAATCTCAAATTTCTCGTTAAATTGAAAAAAACTCCGACTGAGTGCTGTAAATTGTTGCAAGAGACCTATGGGGATAATTCTCTATCTCGTGCGCGTGTTTTTGAATGGTGTAAGCGCTTCAGTGAGGGCCGAGTGAGCACTGAAGATGACCAACGCCCAGGTCGCCCTGTCACTGACAGGGTGTTTAATTTTGTTTGAAAGACGTTTTGATCGGAGAACTCTCTGTTTCCGTGTTCGTTCCGACATAAACTGTCCTCTGCGCATCACGTAAGACTTATACCGAAGGTCTTCGTGGACAACTCTACGAATAAGGCGCTCAGAAACATGAAGCTCACTCGCAAGGACCGTCATTGATTTTGAAGGGTCCTCGTCTATGATCGCTTGCACTTGCTCTAAAAATTCTGCAGATCGGACAGTATTATAACGTTGTTCGTGCCTTTTGTGTTTTGCAACCGATACTTTATCGCCTCCTGATGCTTCCAACTCACGGCGAAACTTATGCACGAATGAACGGGCGCAATTAAGAAAATTAGAGATCTCTAAATCTGTATGGTTCGCACATATAGCGACGATGACAGCATGTCTTTTCATTTTTTGAGTATTGTTGTAGTCCGCCATTTCTTATCTGAAAAGGAAAAAAAATAAAAAAATTCGCGAAGTTATAGTCACATTTATGCATGTCCTCAAATACCGTACGCACCCTGTATATTTATACATTTTTCCCACCTCTCCGGCAGTTTACGAATACCACGCCAAGAAAAAAGTTCCTTAGAAGCGAACCAGTTATCGAACCATTTTCGTAAATTTTCATACAAATTAAAGCGTTGTTCAGCGAGAGCGTGTCCCATTAATGCGAATAAATGATAATCAAACGGACCCAAATCTGGAGAATGAGCCGCATGCGCTAGTATTTCTCTACTGAACGCCTTGATCGTTTTCCTGACTCATTTTTCTATGTAAGATGAGGCATTCGATTTAAATCGAACATTTGGTGACGAGCAATGTTAATTGTTTTTTTTGGATGTCGATGGTTCGTCTGGATTCACCCATAATTTCCGACACTTTGGATTCTCAAAATATATCCATTTTTCATCACCTACCGAGATTCGATGGAGAAATGACTTTCTTTTATATCCGTCGAGCAGCATTTTACAAGTAATTTTTCGATTTTCTTGCTGTCTTTTACTCTTTTCATGGAGAACTCTTCTTTCTACTTTTTAAATCTTTCTCGTAGCTTTCAAATGAATAAAGACAGCTTTGTGACATTATATTCAGTTGATTCGCAAATTCTGGTTAAGTTTGCGTATCATCTTTAGCCAATAAGACTTGCAATTCGTTGTCTGCGAACTTTTTCGGTGGTTTCCCACGTTTTTTGTTTCTCACGTCAAAATCGCCACTTTTAAATTTTTTCAACTACTCGAAACACTGTGTTGTACCAAGAACATGTTCACTGTAAGTTTAGACAAACATTCGATACAATTTTGCAGCAGTTTTCTTTAAATGATAACAAAAAACCAACGCTGTCCGCAAATTGTGGTTCGTAGGCACAAATATCGACATGTTAAAGGTTATAGAAAAGTAAACCGGTGTATGAAACTTGGGTTATTATGAGTCGACAATCTCCGTCAGCTGTTAGAGAAAGATGATGGCTAATGTGAAGAACGCATTCAACTGGGTCAGATGGACCGATGTCCTAATTATGATGCAGCGTAATTTTCAGGTGTCTGGATACATTCTTCAGATGATTCAGAGTTACGTAACGGATCGCTATATCGCGTACAAAATATTGGATGGACCGAGAAAAAAAAAGCTCATAGCTTGAGCTGGACAAGTCTTAGTGCTAGGTCCCAAATTATGGAAAAATTCCTATGACGGGACTTACGCATAGATTTGCCGGAACAGACCTTTCTGATTGAGGATGCAGATGACATTGCTACCGTCATTATCACTCGCAATGTGGAGTACAGATGTGACTGAAACGGGTGATGCGTCGTGTCGTGCAGTAAATAAACGTGGCTTGGAGCTGTCAGCGTCATAAGCCGCAATCGTATTGATTACTAACATGGTCCTAACCAAGCCTGTGGTGAAGTACCTGCGGGTAATGCTTGATTCAAGCTTACCTTCTAGTACCATATCCTGAGAGTAGCGCATAAAGCAGTTGTCGTGACGACGTCTCTTAACAGGATAACGGCCAACACGGGAGGTCCAAGCCCTTGCAAGCGACGCCTGCTTATGCAGACCGTAGAGTCCATAATGCTATACGGGCTGAAGTATAGGCTGATGCACTGCGGATGGGAAAATATCGTCGAAGATGCAACGAAAAGGGACCCTTCGCATCGCATTCTCGAACCGAACGGTGTCGAAGATTACGGAGCTGGTAGTCGCTAGTGTGGTCCCTATCAACCTTCTGGCTCTTGAACGTAGATTCATGTCTGATCAAAGGTCACCCTCCTTTGTAAACAGGCTCCTTTGAAAAACAAAAAGGCCATGCTGGGCGGTCTGTCGTAGGCCAGGAGGCGATAAATAATAAAAATGCATCATTCCAAGAGGACAATAAATAATAAAAAAAAAGAAGAAAGAAGATTGACGACGCTAAGAGCGAAGTTAGATAGCGCCTTTTAAGCAAAGGCCTGGTCGCCCTACAAAGTATTGCCCTACGCGGTCCAGGAGTAGGAGCTAAAACCAGGTTAAGCGTGGGGTTTTAATGGGTAAAGCAACGCTATGCGAGTCTCATACGGGAGAGCACTGTGCCTTCCTGATGGTCCGTAAAACGGATTTCCCCTCTCACCAAAATAAAATATTACTATGTGATTATCATTATCATTACGAATAATTATATTATTATTATTATTAGTATTATTATTATTATTAGTATTATTATTATTATTAGTATTATTATTACTATTATTATTATTATTATTATTATTATTGTTATTATTATTATTATTATTATTATTATTATTATTATTATTATTATTATTATTATTATTATTATCATCATTCTCCTTCCGACGACGTAAGGCATACGTTCTTCGCATGCTATGCGTGGCGCGCCAAGAGGGAAAACCTAGAAGAGGCCCTTGGATGCGTCACGCCCGAGAACATCCTCAGGCTGATGCTACAAGGGCTAGACAACTGGGCAAAGGTCGTCCGATTCGTAGAGAACGTCCTCCGAAATACAAAAAGAAGGATAAACGGCACCCAGGGAGCATAGGTGCCGTCAAACGAGAAGGAAATATGGCACTTCCGTTGTCATACCGTGGCCTAGGAGGATTTTTAACCGGTAAGCCCAGCACTCTGGTGGTTCCCTGTCAGGTGCATCATGCATTTTCTTACCTACCACAGAAAAAAAAAAAAAAAAAAAAAAAAATTATTATTGAAATTAAAAATAGCAGTATACCTTTAATCCATATCCTACTTCTGCAAGAATTTCTGGAGCTACATATGTAGGTGTACCACATATAGCATACAAAGGCTCTTGAACAACTTGTGCTAAACCAAAATCTGCAAGTTTTAAACAATGTATTCGATTTCCATGTATTTGAACTAAAAGATTTTCAGGCTTTACATCTCGGTGGACTATATGATGAGAATGTAAATAAGCAAGTGCATAGCATAAATGGCTGATCATGATGCTTGCATCAGCTTCTGAAAATTTTGTTGCCATTGCAATTGCATCAAATAAATCTCCATCCTGAAAACCGAAAACAATTTATTATACGTATTATTATTTTATTATAAACATAAAATTAAATAATTTGACTATAAGCATAAAAATATTAGGTTGTTGCAGATAAAATGGCCGATTTAGCAATAACATAAAGTTGGCTGCAATTTTAGTGTATTATGTTGGCACAAGGCGGCCTAAATGATATGACATATTGAAGTATAAATACTGCTACCTTGGTTTATGGAGTCATTTCTGTTTTGCACTTCATAATGATCGTAAAAACAAAAAGAGAAAGTGAACATGAAAATAAATCAGTAACGGCTACTTTTACTATACGAATTTAAATTAGAGCACAACGCAACGGAAGCAGCGAGGAATATCAACAGCGCATTTGGGCCTGATACAGTCAGCGAACGAACCACTCGGCGGCGGTTCGAAAAATTTCGATCCGGAGATATAGACCTTAGAAATAAGCCACGTGGACACCCAGGACCATCGATCGATAACGACGAGCTGCGTGCATTAGTGGAGTCTGACCATTGCCAAACCATAAGGGATCTTGCCGCGAAATTAGGCGTTCACGATTCGACGGTTTGCCGCCACTTGCAACAACTTGGAAAAGTGAAAAAGCTTGACAAATGGGTTCTGCATGATCTTACCGAGCAAAACATGACGTGTCGAATGGAGATTTGAAGTTCTCTTCTCTCCTGCAACAAAAAGGAACCGTTCTTGCACCGAATTGTGACCTGCAATGAAAAGTTGATTTTATACGATAATCGCCGCCGATCGGCCCAATGGCTAGATGCTGATAAAGCGCCAAGACAGATGCCGAAACCAAGCCTCCATCCAAAGAAAATAATGGTAACTGTTTAGTGGTCTGTAGCTGGAGTTATCCACTATTCGTTTTTGCAACCTAGCGAAACCATCAATGCTGAGAAATACTATGCTCAACTGGATGGAATGCATCAGAAATTGATAGTCCAACGACCTAGGCTTGTCAACAGGGATGGAGTGATACTGCTTCATGATAACGCACGACCTCATGTATCGAGAACAACGGTCCAAAAATTAAACGAGTTGTGCTATGAGACTCTTCCTCACCCTCCATATTCACCAGACCTCTCACCAACAGATTACCATTTCTTTAAACATTTGGATCACTTTTGGACAGGAAAAAGATTTAATAATGAAGCTGCTGTCAAAAATGCCTTCGAGGAGTTTCTTCAAACCAGAAACTCGGACTTCTACAGAACTGGAATAAATGTACTTGTATCTTGTTGGGAAAAGTGTGTTGCATCTATTGGTACTTATTTTGATTAAATGAATTGTGTTTATAAAAAGTTACAGCTGTTTAAAAATCTATTACTAAATCGGTCATTTTATCTGCAGCAACCTAATAATTTAGACGATCTCTTTTTTCACAATTATTTAAATCTTTGTCATTCGTAATATTGTTATATAAATGGTGTAAATCGACTAATAAGTGACTGTTACGATTTGCTAGAAATGTGCCGATGATGCCCACGTCTTGTGTTTATTAAAAGTAAATCATTTCATAATGAGAAATATTGAACATTCTAAGTTAACGGAAAAAATTCTGAATCCATTAATACTCATAACTCCCAACATTTATTTCGATAACAATTTCTTGCAAAAAATACGATTTTTCAGCAAAAGAATTGATTAAAATTTTTATTTGCAAGAAATAATTGTCCGCTTTACCGCTAAAATTTGTAAAGTAATAGTCTAAACTTTGAAATAGCATAGGCCTGAAATTGAAATTCAAAATCATGGCCATCAAAATGGCCATTTTTATATATAAAGAATCGATCAGCTTCATACAGAGAACAGTTGTTTTATCGAACAAAAAGTACTTGGAATATGCCCAATAACATGTATAAAAATTTTTTATAATCTATTAGGCCATTTTTAATTTTCCTAGATTGTATAAAAATGGCCAGTTTTTGAGGTCACCATCTCGAATTTTGATTTTAGACCAATTAAATTTCAGAGTTTAGACAACGCTTGTACTTTTCTAACCAGTATATATACTACATGAGCTGAGAAGTTCCGGGATTTTTCAATAGGTGACGCCACTAGAAAATGAGCATGATTCATTTTGAGAGGTTCATCTGTCATTAGTTTATGTGTGAAGTTTCATGACATTTCATTCATTTGTTTACAAGCTACAGTCGTTATAGTTTTGCTACCTTCGCTTTCATAAAGAAAATGGAAAAACAGGAGTATCGCATCTTGACCAAACATTGTTTTTTGATGGGAAAAACTCCTGAACAATCAATGAAATGGTTAAAAAAATGTTATCCCACATCTGCTCCTCCGAGAACAACAGTTCATCGGTGGTTTAATGAATTTAAAATGGGTCGTACAAGCACCGATAACGCACCTCGCTTTGAAAGGCCAAAAGAGGCTACGAATGCAGAATTCGTAAAGTAAGTGCATCGAATCGTGTTGAATGATCGTAAAGTGAAGTTGTGCAAGATAGCTAAGGCCGTTAGCATCTCAAAAGAACGGGTGGGATATATTTTGCACGATGTTTTAGAAATGAAAAAGCTATCCGCGCGATGGGTGCCTCGTTTACTGACCGTCGACCAAAAACAGCAGCGCGTTGATGATTCTACGGCCGGTTTAGCGTTGTTGCAGCGTAATCGAGCGGACTTTTTTCGACGTTTTGTGACGATGGATTAAACATGGATTCAATACACTACACCTGAGTCCAACAGGCAGTTTGCAGAGTGACTGAAAAGCCACAAAAGCCAACCAAAACGGCCAAAAGACCAACGCTCGTCTAGGAGGGTTTTGGCTTCCGTTTTTTGGGGTGCGCATGGCATAATCTTCATCAATTACCTGCAGAAGTGAAAAACAGTTACCGGAGAGTATTATGCAGCGTTATTGGACAAACTGAAGGACGAAATAAAGAAAAAACGACCCCATATGGCGAAGTAAAAAGTTCTGTACCACCACGATAACGCACTGTCACACACGTCCTTGAAAGCGAAAGTCAAATTGGACAAATTACGATTCGGATTGGTTGCTCACCCACCGTATTCTCCAGATTTGGCCTCCAGCAATTATTATCTGTTTCAAAACCTCAGCGGTGGCTTCAGGGAAAAAGATTCACATTGAATAAGGAAGTCATCGCGGAAACCGAGGCGTGTTTCGAAGGCTTGGATGTATTGTACTACAGAAAGAGCATCGAAATATTGGAAAATCGCTATACTAAGTATATCGCTTTTGAAGGCAACTATGTTGAGGAATAAATACAACATTGCCCAAAAAATGCATGTTTTCATTAAAAATCCCAGGACTTCTCAGCTCATGTAGTGGATATAAATATATATATATATATATACGCTACGATGATCAAAAAAAAAAACCATTTTTTTTTTTTTAAATTCTTTATTTATTCTTTTAAATCTATTAGGTCGAGTCATAAGTAACTTCCGATGCAGCAAAGTAGAATCTTTTGTTTGTACGGAAGATACGTATGACTCGACCTAATTTCTTTCTAAGTAGTCCCCGCCCGACACAATACACTTATGCCAACATTTTTTCTAATGCTCGAAACAGTCAGAAAAGTCCTTTTCTGAAATTGCCTTCAATTGACGCAGCGATTCACGTTTAATCTCCTCAATCGAGTCAAAACGACGTCCCCGGAGTGGTCTTCTGAGTTTACTGAACAGCCAGAAGTCACACGGCGCTAAATCAGGCGAATACGGTGGTTGTGGAACGATAAGAATTGAATTTTTGGCCAAAAAGTTTCGAATAATCAATGCGGTGTGAGACTGTTCATTATCGTGATGCAAAAACCATGAGTTGCTTTGTCACAATTTCGGCTTCTTTTTGCTTGAATAGCTTAACGCGAACAATACATAACACTTCTACACAACTGGAATAAATGCACTTGTATCTTGTTGGGAAAAGTGTGTTGCATCTATTGGTACCTATTTTGATTAAATAAATTGTCTTTATAAAAAGTTACAGCTGTTTAAAAATTTATTACTAAATCAGCCATTTCATCTGTAGCAACCTAATAGCAAATAGTCTAGTGAAAAGCGAAGTAAGAAATTTATAAAAAAAACCTTTTATTTTTTTAGCAAGTAAACTTAGCCAATTTTGTATGCGTACACATCGTAGCAACATAAGAGGTTAACCTAAAATCAATCTCCTATAGTAGAACAGACAAGGAAATAGATATTCACTTTTTCTGTAAATAAGAATATCATTGAATAAAAATTGCGCATTATCTATGCATACAGAATTTTTAAAAAGTCCATGACCGATTGAATAACCTGAAACATAGGCGTCGCTCAAAAAAATGGTTGAGACATAAGTTATAGGAAATATCTCTGGCTATCAAATGGCAATCTCAGTCGTGAACTTGACCCTGACCTTTATCCTTCCAATCCACCATGTTGTATCCACCATCTTAAAATTTCAAGTTTTTAAAATCTGACCTCGCTTTAGTAATCAGCTATCCCGAAAACTCCTGTGGAAAAATTTCAGTTCTCTTCTGAACAAATTCAAAATTTTCAACGAAATTCAATCAACGAAAAGTAATAATTGTGTGAGCGAAAAAATACAATTCAAAATATCTCTAAATTGCTTTCGTTTATTAATACTAAATGTTAATACTCCATCAACTTTAATATTTATCCTTAAGCTCGCTCCTTACTTTTGATTTTTTTTATTATTCTCAAGAACTGCGTGTCATTTTCTTTGAGGATTTAGCCGTTTTTTTCATTCATACTTCCTTCCGTAATTTTTAGGTCTTACGATCTTATCGCTTTTTATATTGTAATCTTAAATTTAAATTTTTCTATTGAATTATTCCTTCATCTGAATGTAACATGGCTTCTCTCACTGAACAAGAGCGAATAATTGTTCTTATGATGAAAGAATACGGTGACAGGACGAGATCTAATGAAGATGTACGGATCTTAGTCAACAATACTTTTAGGGTAGGAATGGAACCGATATCCAAATCGACAGTACAAAGGACAATTATGCGTTTCAATTTAAGTGGGGGTATAAAAGATCTTCCTAGATCGGGTCGTCTAGTTACAGCAACTACTAAAGAAAAACAGCTAGATGTTGCTCTTTCAATCAATGAAGATTGCTACAGTAGTACAGTTACGAAATTGCATCAGCAACATGATATTAGTGTCGGATCTGTAGATAATATTTTGACAAGAAAGTTGAAGTTCCATCCATACAAGGTAAAACTTGTACATTGAATTGCTTGAACATGATCCAGTTAGACGCGTAAAGTTTTGTGACTTGATGATGACCCGAATAACTGCTGATGAATATTTTTTGAATAGAATTGTATTTTCAGACGAAGCTACTTTTGAGCTTAATGGTAATTTCATTAGGCATAACTTTAGGTACTGGAGTGATATAAATCCAAGATGGATGTCGAATACTCGCAGTACTCAATACCCTCAGAAAGTGAACGTCAGGGCTGGCGTTATAAACAACAGTAATGTTGGGCCCTTCTTTATTAAAGGAAATCTTACTGTGATTAAGTATGAAGACTTCTCCGAAATTAAATCATCCCAGCGATTCACGCAATTGTGGGCGATGATTTTGATCAAACGTTGTTCCAGCAAGACGATGTACTACCTCATTATGAGCGAGGTGTGCGTGCTTATTTGAATGGAGTGTTTCCAGGAAGGTGGATAGGCAGAGAAGGTGCAATAGAATGGCCCGCCAGATCTCCTTACCTTAGTCCGCTTGATTATTTTTTGTGGGGTTACGTTAACGATAAGGTACATCAAACAAAACCAGCGAACCTCGATAAACTCAAACAAAAAAAAGGGATGAAATTATTATTGTACTATTGATGAAGGCATAATTCGTCAAGCTGTAGCAGCACTTTACTACCGCATAACACATTGCTAGACAGTTGAGGGTGGAAACTTTGAGCATTTGCTAAAGTAAAAAGAAATTGATTAATATTTGACTGAAGTGATTCAATATTGCCTTTACCTGATGATCTTCACTCTACCTTGCCTTTACTAGCTGGGAATCAGACCACCTTGCCTTAACTGGCTAGTGTAGCTCTTTACCGTGCCTTCACTGGCTGGGCATTATACCACCTTACCTTACCTAGCTAGAGTAGACTCTAACCTCACCTTTACTGGATGGGCATCATACCATTTTGCTTTAACTGACTGGGGTAGACTCTAGCCTTGCCTTTAGTGGCTGGGCATCATATCACCTTGCCTTAACTGTCTGGGGTGGACTCTAACCTTGCCTTTACTGGCCGGGAATCATACCACCTTGCCTTAACTAGTGGGGTGGACTCTAACCTTGCCTTTACTGGCTGGGCATTATACCACCTTGCCTTACCTGGCTGGGGTCGACTCTAGCCTTGCTTTTACTGGCTAAGCATCACACTACCTTGCCTTAGTTAACTGGGATGAACAAAAATCTTTGTTTCTTTACGTTACCTTATCTTAATTAGCTGGTATAAATGCAAGCCTCATTTTATCGAATGCTTTAAAAAAGTTTATCCATAATATGACCATGAAGATCAAGATATTACCACGAGACAGCCAGGGCAATTTTCTACAACGTTTTGCTAAAACATTTTTTTTGAGCGACGCCTACTTCTCAAGATATCCAGCCGGTGACTGCTTGACCTTAACTTTTCCTTCCGAGGTCAAATTTTTCCAATGGTAAAGATCGTGTCTGGACGTAAATTGCCCGCCCTTTTCGTTTCCGGTGTCAAAATTGGGGGTTGCCTTATAAGAAAATAGACTTGACCTTAAAATGGCCATGAAGGTGAAGTTAAGGTTTCGTCTCAACCATTTTTAAGTAACGCCTACATTTCAAATTATTCAACCGTTCCGTGACTTTTTGAAGACCCTGTATTATAATACTATAATAGGACCAAGTTTGCAAATGAAATTATTTTTTAAAATAATTAATGTGGTAAACATTATTCTTGATACTAAGACAAAATACGCAATTTTTAGGATTTGGATATCTCTGCATGTATGTCTGTCTGTCTGCCTATGAAACAGCAAGAAAAGGAAAAAATTCATAAATAAAACATAATTTTTAAATGTTATAAGCTTTTAAAAACTTTAAAACCTTAAAATGTATATAAAGAATATTGAAATACCAATTTTAATTTATATACAAACCTTAATCAATTCCATTATTAAAAATAAGTGGTCATTGGTTTCTTGCTCTTCAATCAGACTAATAATATTTGGATGACTTATTTGTCGTAATATTGCCACTTCTTTAACAAGCATTGATTCTTTCCCTTGGCATTTATATTTATCAATAATCTTTAAAGCATAATACATTCCAGTTACCCTTAAATAAAGAATATTATAAAAAATTTAAAGTTCATATAATAGGCATGGAGTATCCAATATTTATAATATGAAATTTTTTAGTCTATTTTATTATAGTGCTTTACTATCGATTTTTAATATAAATCTTTTATCTTAGTCTATTAAATTTTACGATCATAAGCTCTTCGAATTTATTTGTTTTTCTTATACTCCCTAAATTTTTTTATGCGCCTTTTTATAATTCCGAGCTTCTTTAACAACCAAACAAGTATAGAAAATAAGTGTAGTAATTGTCCAAGAAAAGAAGGAGTATTGATGAAATTCGATTTGTAAAAGAATCTAACACTGAAATAAAAAAAAAGTTAAATCAAATATAAAACTTGGATTGAGTTAAAAAGTGCAGCTTCACTTGAGACTTTTGAAGCTGTGCCAACCTCGCAATCAACTATTGCGGTAGCCGACGGAGAGGAGCTCGCATACGCGCGTGCTCTCCGGAGAGCAAACCGACGTGGGGTACCGTAGACGAGGCTATGTACACATGGCGCAGAGAAAGGAAGGAGATTGCACTCGGTCGGCGATCGAAATTATACTGACCGCACATCGCGTAAAAATCGTACGTGTGACGTCGCGCATTGTTTACATCTGCTTAGCTTTGAGATAGACGAACTTCTAAGCTGATCTAATTAAAATATAATACAATATTATATTGATAATATGAATTGAAATATAATAGAATATTATGCGATACGAATTTTAAATTGATTTTCAAAAATTTGAGTGAACGCGAGGGCAGCACTTACCGAGCAATAATTAATACACTTTAATTATTAGTTGAAGTATTGCCAATAAGATTTTAATTTCAATAATTAAAATTTTAACTTTTCCTTAGATTTTTCGAAGGAGTTACCGTTTTTAAGTCAAGCCAGAAAGATATACTTACAGTAGTAAGTACGTAAAGATGAGTAGAGGAATAGAATATAGTACGCAATAAGACGTGGTGTTTTATTTTTGTTAGAGAATAAACAAGTTAAATAGGTGAACCAGCAGCAAAGAGGAAGAGAAGAAGGAAAAAACAGCAGCCCCAGAATAGAAATATATATATATATATATATATATATATATATATATATATATACATATAAAGAATACAAAATAAATAAATACATATAATAAATAAATTATAGAAATATTGCACAAGTGATATCGCATACAAATTTTAATACTAAAGAATACTAACATACAATACTGTAAGTCAGTCTTAATAAAAGCGATATCACAGCCATGTTCAAACATGAATAAACGAAAAATTAATACTTGTTCATCCATCAGACAATAAATTAAAAATAATAAAATACAGTATATAAAATACAATAGTCGAACAAAAGTAAAAGAAAAACTCATTCATACAACACATGTTTTCAGACGTTCCTTGAAGTTACGCATTTAATCTTGTAACATTTCTTGTGGAATAGCTTGGATTTCTCTTTGATGGCTTCCTTCAACTCTGGTTATGTGTTTGGTTTTTCAACGTAAACACGTAATTTCAACTAACCCCAAAGAAAGAAGTCCGGGATCGTCAAATCGGGGGACTGGTGGGGCCAAGGAACATCTCCAAAACGACAGATTACTTTTCCAGGGAAAGCTTGTCGGACACGCTCAATCGAAATTCGAGCAGTGTAGGCCGTAGTCCCATCTAGCTGGAACCATATGTTTCGTATTGCTATATGACAGGCGAAGTGCAGGCAAGAAAAAATTGTTCAACATTTCCAAATAGCGATCTGCGGTAGCAGTAAGTGGCTGACAGTTATCGTTTTCGAAAAAATACGGTCCGATAACCCCGACTTCACCTACCGCACATCACACCGTCACTCGAGCACTGTGTAAAGGCCTCTCTTGCAATATTTATGAAGTTTCTGAACACTAAAATCTAAAGTTCTGCTTATTTACAAAATCATCCAAATGAAAATGATCCTGATTGCTCATGAAAAAAACTGCATTTTCATTTTCATCTAAGATTGCCATCATTTGCTGACAAAATTCTAAATGATGCCTGTAATTACCAGGGTTCAGTTGTTGTCAAACAACAAGCTTATACGGATGGAACTTGAGGTCTTAAATCAAAATGTTTCTAACCGTAGAGGCAGAAATGCCAAGGTTTGCGGCTCGCTTCCTTAACGAACGTGTGGGGCTCTCCAACGTAGCGACGCGCACATGCTCAACATTCTCAGGCGTACGAATGGTTCTCGCTAGCCCTGGAGGTTTTTTTCATCAATGATCCCGTTGTGTTCACATTATGCATCCACCTTAAAATTGTGTTACGATCCGGAATCGGCCCACGCGGCGGTATATTGAAGCGTCAGCGAAAGTCTCATTGGATTTAGGTTACGGACATACCGTTTGCATAAAACCGACTCACAACAAAAGCGCGATGCTCGAGATCCCACATCTCGAATGTAACTTAAGGGAGGGGGGGGGGGGGGGGGGTAAGGTTTTAAGTGCGAAAAAAGGCATATTTTCATTATTTTTTTCTGGAGATGTGAATAATGTTGGTTTATTTATTCTATATACACGTTATAGTATAATATCTGAAGTATTTTTGAAAAAAATTTCAATCAAAAATATTAATAAATAAGTCCGTGACAACGAATCTCCGGAGACGCTTCGACAAAAAGTTGTTATGCGGTGAACTTTATAACTCGTTACCGGATCATCTAAAACAGAAAAATCGAAATGCGTTTATAAGGTGATAAGTTTCCCTAGGTTGTCAGAGAGAGTTTTTTTTCGATTTTTTTATTTCTGGCAGCTTTTGAAAGTGAAAAACGCGATTTTTGCTGAAAAAATTTCGGTGAATTTGTTATTATAAAATGGAAAAAAATGGTAATACAAAAAAAACTCTCTCTGATTACCTGTTAATTTATGTGTAGAAATAGTGTTCAAAACTTGCAAACAATCGGTCAAGTAGATTTTGAGTTATAATGTTCACAAACTTCAAAAATGACGTTTTCGGGAAAATCAATTTAAAGTTTCTTATACTCGAACATCAAAAATAAAGCATCAATAAAAGGGTATAATTTTTAATTCTTACACAGAATCATCAATTCCAGCTCCGTACAGTGAAACACTGTCATTCAGGATGCCCAATGCATCTTTTCGCTCTTGTCTACGTTGGATTCTTCCCTCTTTACTTGTACGTGCAGCTTGTTTGTTCGTTCTAGTTATTCGCAGTTCATCAGATGCGCGCGCCCATTGGTGAGCACTTGGGCCTGTGGAGATGTCCATAGCCTTTAAAAAGGATAGCAATGCAAAAGATCCTTCATTGAAAGTGCATGCTGCTACATTTACTGCAATTTCGACAACGATTGTAGTACCGTTCACTGATTTTAGAGAGATTTTCCAAATGAGTTGATTGAGACTCTCGTTGTTATTCTGCATGATACCTTCAAGACACCGCTGCAAAAGTGCGTCCTTACTCAAGTCTTCGTAGATTGGCTTTATGGCTTCTATAACATCTGTAGGAAGAGCACTGTAACTGTGTTTGAATGAATCCAGAGTGTTTGCAGCTGCCGCTTTTTGCCATCCACACCAAGAGTCCTGACCGCTCGGGCATTTGTCGTGCTGTGATTTTTCGTCTGTCGAGTACAGTCTGTCTAGTAAGAGCGTGGTCGACTTCACCGACAGGTAATGAAAGATTTTGCTCCAATTCTTTCGCAAGCCGATAGAGAAAAGCTTTGTCCTGGATGCATTGTTAACAAAGATTCAGTTGTCGTTGATCTTTTGAAAGAGAATCACGTTAAACGCCATGAGTGCTAAGTACGCGTCGCGCTACGAGGCTGTGTTCCTTTGCATCCACCCGAAAGGTCCCAAAATGTCGCAATCAGCGGCTGCTAAATATATGAGAAAGTCGAAGGCATTTGTACAGAAGTGGATACAGCGATATAAAGTGGCTAAAAATGTCGATGATTTACCAGAACGTGGCTCGATAGGAAAAGTGAACAAAAAAGATGAAAAAAGAATAGTGAATCTGTTTTCGCGGAATCCTGCTTTAACACTGCGGCAAGGACAAGCAAAATTAATGGCAAAAGGTTTAGATATATCCTACGAAACTATCCGAACCCATCCTCGTACTCATCATCTGAAATGGCGCAACACAATGAAGAAGCCTCTGTTGACTGAAAAACATGTGACAAAGCGACTCGCTTGGGCGCATGAGAATATTGATAGAGATTTTGAAAATGTCATTTTTACTGATAAATGTTCTATATGGGCACGTTCTGTCCTCACGCGAGCCTGGTAAACTTCCACCAATAGGCTTGTTCAGCGGACCGTAAAACATGGAATAAAGGTGCATCTTTGGGGCTGCTTCTCAAAGCAGGGATTCGGCACTTTGCACCTCTTTACTGACAACCTAAATGCTGAGAAAATGATAAAAATCTACAAAAAGGCTTTACTACCATCTGCCAAACGATGGTTCATCACAAAAAATGAAGATTGGATTCTGCAGGAGGACAACTATCCTAAACACCGCAGCAAGCTCTGTACTCAGTGGAAGACTCAATCTGGCATCGTTACATTGGATTGGCCGTCGCAGTCGCCCGATGCAAACCCTATTGAAAATGTGTGGGCATATATTAAACGGAAGCTTCGTGGAAGATGCACATACACTTTGAAGCAGTTGTCTTACGAAATTCGTCGGATCTGGAGATCCTTGCCACTACAATACGCCGTCAAATTAGTAGAAAGCATGCCTCGGAGATGCCAGGCAATTATCGACGCCAGTGGTGACTGGACACATTATTGACCGAATTGCATCATTGTTTGTAATGTGTACAATGTATATATAAATATGAAAGTTTCATCAAATAAATTTTTTTATAAATTAACACGACCACGCTCTTACTTGACAGACTGTAGTAGTAATAGTATGTCGCCCAAATCGCATTTTTCATTTTCTTTATATAATCGTGGTTGCGTCGGATGGCCAGTCCATAATATATGGTCAATTTGTCGATCATTTTTGCAGTGAGTTTACCTTTTGCAGAGAGACTTTGTCTTTTTTTTTTTCCTGTCGTAGTTTCACTATCGACCACAGTCGTTTTTACTAGTTCACGTAAACGGGTACCCATTCTTTTCTGCACATGTCCTATGCACTCTTTCTTATTCATTGTGAAATCTTCACCATACGGTTTTACATTTACCAGACCACTGTAGGTTTTCGAGTCGCCGTCTCCTATATAATTTTTGAATATCACTTCAAAATATTCTAAAAAACGTTTGAACATCTGTATGATGGCGTCTACTTCCATGTTGCCTGATGGACCAACATGATTTGCTTTACAGTTTCCGCTGTTGACGTGTTCTGTGTTCCATTCTTCGAATTCAGCGGTATCTAGCTTATTTTCCCAAATGTTACATTGATGGCAGTAAAAACTCTTGACAAACATATCAAAAACCTTTCCTGTATAGTAACCTATCAAAGAAGCGACATCGAATAGAGAAGTGAATCCACGTTTCTTCCACGTACCGTTGCTTGATACTGTTAATTCGTTAGTATTTTGTACGTTATTCGCTTTGCATGTTTTCTTTTGCTCTTTTTTTACAGCAGTAGCTAAAAATCTTTTCGCAACATTTTTTACAGCCGTATGTATCTTCTGTGCATGCGTGTTATAGCTTGGTTTTGATAAGAAAGACTCCGCTAAATCCATCAAACCGCAGAACTTATCACATCCAGCTAAGCCTAGGCCTAACACACGCATGACGAAAGCAAAACAATGATTCACTTCATAATACGATTGCCTTGCCCCTTCTTTCACTCTTTTACTAGACGAAACATACCGAGGCTCTTTGCATTTTTCACATAAAATTTTGATTTTGAAGGCTAAACCTTCCGTTTTGCAGGTGCAAAAAGACATTTTCCCATCACAATCAACGCACTTCACTAATGTAGCAAGAGTTGAAAATACTAAAAGAAAGTCTATAATTCTGTAATGTTTCTCTAAATCTTGTTATACACTTTTAACAATACTCAGTTTTATTTTTTTATGCGATGCGCTGGACGCTACTACATCATTGCTGCGTTTTGGGAAAGTTTTTTTTCTCGGTCAACCCAAAATATCACCACTTTTCTGCCGATCAAGTCTTGTCACTTTTTTTGACATTTTGCAAATAAATAAATAAATTCATGACGACACAACACAAATTGAGCGAAAATACACTACTAACGAACGAACACAAACAAAAATCAACGGAAAACTACGATAAAATTTTAGCGTCTCTTTACACAACCGCTTGGCAGAAAGTAAGCCTGTAAACTGATTTATATACGATATACCGGAAATATGCAAACTATACAAACTCAGTTTACATAAAAAGACTTATAAAAGTAGAAAATATAAAGGTAAGCAGATTACAAAGGGACTTGAAGCAGTTCTAGGTAGGCGCGTCGCGCAGTTGCCAGGCAGGTGTACAAATCGAGCATGAGGGCCGGTCGCTTGAAACGCTGTATCTTCATTAGTTTTGCTCCGATTTACTTGGAATTTTGACACAATACTCTTGAAACGTTGTGCATTCAGAAAAAAAAAAAAAAATGCAAAATAAAAAATTTTAAAACCTTACCCCCCCTTAAACTTCCAACTCTCCTCTACACAATAGAATCATCCCAATCGCTATCCAACCGCCAACCCCACTACTTACCGTGTACTACCCAATGCAAGAACATGCGATTCCCGGTTAACATCTTGTATAAATTTTCAAGTCCGATTGTTGGTATACATGATTTTACATCAGCTACAATTTCTCTTGCTTTAGTTTTAAGTTATAATTTAATTTCCAAGGTTTTTTTAGTAGTAAACTCATTTATTTTTCTAGATACTATTCGATGAGCTTTTTTAAACTTCAATAGCCAATTTGCAGAAGCCTTGAATTTAAAATCTTCAGAGTTAATATGTTTTTGAGCTTGCAAAGCCCATTAACGTATATCAAAATCATGAATAATTTAACCAGCTTGAGCAGCAGCATTAGAATTATCGAATGCATGTTGGCAAGTTCTCGCCATCTTTTTCCTATATGTACAACCCTTATTTATTGTATGAGCCCAACGTTTCAATTCACTGATTGATGAAACTTTCCTGAATCTACTCCGTACACTTTCTAAACTTAAATTTTTTTGCTACTTCTCCAATATTTGGCAACTCTTTTTTTATATTAAAAATCTACTTTTTCTATATCATATGTACAGTGATCTATTGGTGCGTCGAAAGCATGAGGCAAGTGACGCAGTTCTTGATCTTCAACAATTTTCGCATTATGATCTTTATATTCTTCTAGAAAATCCAATGCGTCTTCAACAACCACGTCTATGTCGTTAAATTTATATGTAGAATATATTAATATCTGCTTAATTTTTTCAAATAACTCAATTTTTTTATAATTTGTCACACTATCTTGTATTTGTAAAGTTTCAAAGTACGCTAATAATAAATTTATAACATTCAAAGGATTGACGGTCATCGTTAAATCTTAATAAACAAACGAAATGATTCAATGTTTTTCAAAAACTAAATTTATTCATAAATATGAATCCACTTGAGAATTTATATTGACTCTACATTTCTTACTGAAAAGATTAGTGTAAAGAAGAACGTATAAAAATAATTTCGCTACGTATCTAAGTACAGTCACGTACAAAAATGATAATAATCGTGTAAAATTAACTTATAAAACTCTGCATAAAGAATTAATAGAAGATAAGTATAAATAATTAATAAAGGATTTAAAAAAAATTATATACATCTTGTATTAATTATATCATTTTTATCTAGAGTTTTATAAGCTAATTCTACAAAGTTAATATTATTTTAAAATGTCCTATAATATTTCATTTATATATATTTATACAGTTTTATAATTTTATTTTAACTATATAATTGAATCATTATTATGTTTCGAATTCTGTAATGGTACTTTAATTTTTATGTACATATAGATAGAGCTTCTTATAATTTAATCAGTGTATAGAGAAATTAAAATATAATTAAACATTTAAAATTAAATTATAAAATTGTATATATAAATAATTATTAAAATATTGATGAGTTTATTTTTTTTGAACATCGATAATCATTTGTGTCGATTTTCTATTGTGTAGATTATTTATATAAACACGCACAAATACACAGTATGTCGGAAAAGTTCCCGAACTTTTGAAATAAAAAATCGAAAATTACATCTAAAGAAATTTATTCCAGTTGACTTTCAACATAGTCCCCTTCCCTAGATATACACTCATTTAAGCGCTCCATGAGTGATTCAAAGGCTCTCTGGTACCCCTCTGAAGTTATCGCTGTGAGACGCTCGGTGCAAGACGCTTGAATGCTCGGTACATCTTCAAAAAATCGTCCTTTCAAGGTCATTTTTAGCTTGGGAAATAGAAAAAAAGTCGGCTGAAGCCAGATCTGGCAAGTATGGAGCGTGATTGATGCGTGGGATCTGATTTTCGGCGAGATAACGCTTCACAATGTTCGAAGAATGAGCAGGCGCATTATCATCTAACAAACTCCACGATCCCGGTTCCTTCTACTCGGGCCTGATGCGATTAATTCGGCGCTTCAGACGTTTTAGCACCTCTACGTAATACGCAGCATTCACGGTGGTGTTTGGGGGCTCAAATTCTTTGTGTATCGGGCCTTCGGAGTCGAAGTAAGCGATGAGCATCGTCTTTATCCGTGATTTTTATTGACGCACTTTTTGAGGCCTCGCACGGCCCGGACTGAGCCAAGCGGATGACTGGCGCTTCGTGGAAGGATCGTATTGAAAGCACCAAGTCTCGTCTCCAGTCACAATTGAGGTTAGAAAGCCCGGAGTGGTGTCGCAAGTCTCGAGAAAATCTTAACAACATTGGATGCGAGTTTCTTTCTGCTCTGGTATGAGAAAGTGCGGAACAAATCGAGAGCAGACCTTCCTGCAGTTCATTTTGTCTTTAAAATCAACGCGACGCTATCCTTGCTCATGTTCAGTTCGTCTGCCAACATTCTGAGAGACATGTGGCAATCCTGCTTCAGTAGCGCGCGCACGCGAGCCTCGCTTTCGTCGGTAACCGCTGTTGACGGCCGGCTGCTTCTCTCGTCATCTTCTAACGACTCTCTACCCTTCTTGAACCGACTGAACCACGTGTAAACAGTTGTACGCGACACTACACCTTCACCGTAAGCCGAATCGATCATTTTTTTTGTTTCCACGAAAGTTTTTTTAAGTTTATAGCAGAATTTAATTGCGCCACGATGTTCAAATTTCTCATCCATCGTAGAGCTTGCACCGGGGTACTAAACACACGTTCACTCAAGCACGTCTATCTCGGCAACTAATGAACGGATACTGGTGAAAAAATTCTCAGACACTCGAGAGGCATGTAGCAACATAGTACTGGTGTCGTCCAAGAGGTGGCGCCACTCGTACAAGCGCTACAAAATAAGTTCGGGAACTTTTCCGACATACTGTGTATATAAATATTTATGTATGTATATATTTAAACTCTGTTTTTCTTGAAACATTTCAAAATATACGTCAAATGTGAGTTTTTATTTTGTCAATATCAATGCCATTTTTAACCCAAACAAGCTAATTTAATAAATTTTGTATAATATGGTTTGTAGGCTGTATAAGGGGCTAGGTGATTAACTCTGTGGGTTAGCTTGATTGTGGTGTGGGATTTGAATAATTCAAGAAAAAAAATACGATTGAACTTGCTGTTCCTAGGGTTAGGTCAGTTAGCCTGCTTGTAATTACACAGGGGTGGTTCCTCGGGGTTAGGTGGGTTAGGGGGTAAGTGTTTAGGTGTATTAGCTGGCTTATAGTCTAGGATTCAATTAGTTCAAAAATCAAGCAAATAAAATCGCTGTTCCCATAATTAGGTGGATCAGTCTACTTGAGGTTTGGCAGGGGTGGTTTCTAAGGGTAAAACACACCTGAAAAAATTTTTTCTTCAAGAGAAAGGGAGGGAGGGAGGGAGGGAGGAAGAGAAAGAGAGAGAGTCATTTTTTATTTGACCTTGGAAAACCATTTCAAGGTTGAATGGGGATGACCTTGATCTTCAGGTTTGATCCCTGGAGGTCAAGGTCGACCTTGGCGACGAAACGCTACTGTGCGGGATATCGCAACCTATAGAGCAATCGACTTTTTCGTACATAAACGCTCAATGGCGCAAGTACACGTGATGTGTTGGCAGCAATAATGGATTTCAGTTTCTCTAAGAGCGTCGGCTGCACAGATCGGGCCCATTGCAATGAATTTAAGCATTAGAAAATTTAGCGTTGCAGCTTTAGTAGCATGGTTCTAAAGGCCGCATTGTGAGAGGCAAGGGTACTTACATTCAAAAAGCACCCCATGGAGACATGCTTCTACTATGTCCACGTCATTGTCCCCGGGTAACGCTAAAAGTAGAATAAACCTTTTTATCAAAACAGATTTTTTTTAAACGTATTTATCCACAGAATTCTAATTTGCAGAACACGATGTGTATTCCTCGAGAAATTCTAATTCGGTAACGATTTTTGTACGCATTTTTAATTTTGTCGATTACAGCGACATCTGTCACGAATCTAAAAAATGTTCCGAACAAAATTTCCATATTTTTCGACGCAGAATCAGAATCTGCAATATAAAATTGGGATACCCATTTTAGATTTTTAAGTTGAAATCGCTCTATACGGGGGTTTGAATGGGGGGGGAGGGGGGTCGATTGTGATGTCATTGCATGTCCCTTATCCAGATTAACAAATTTTCCTTTTCTACCTGTTCATATGCGTAGTTATTGAGATATTCGCATCGATAGATTAAAACTGCCGATTACAGCGCCATCTGTCACGCATAGAAAAAAATGTTCAAGACAAAAATTTCATATTTTTCGACGAAGAATCAGAATCTGTAATAAGAAATTGGGATTTCTATTTAAAATTCGCGATTTGACCCTCAAATAAACTTCAAATTTGACCTAAAGGTTAACGCCAAGGTCAGCGTTGGACGACCTCCTTCAACCTCTACAACTTTTGTCTGAAACATTTTTTGATATAACCATCTCCTTTTGAAGTTATTCCGACCGATAGATTAAAACGGACCACCCTGTATAAACGGCGTGTTCAAGAAGTTCCAGTACATCTGAATAACTTAAATAATAGTCCTGGAGAAAAACTTGCAGCACAAATTTTTTAAGAAATTTTCTTGGCCATCCGGCGGTGACTTTGGCTTCAACCGTAAATCGGACTTTCAAGATCATTTAAAGGTCAAAATGATTTTTTTAAATTAGAACCACTATTTTTGACACCGAAAATGAATAGAGCAGAAAATTTTACGTTCGAATATGTCCTTGATTATTTTCAAAAATTTGACCTTGAATAGTCATGGTGATGGTCAAATGTGGAAATAATGAAACTATTCCATAGGTGATAACGGTAATGCGGAAAAATAATGCTTTGACTTTTATTAGCGACCTGATGATAACCACGAGTTTGATCATGACCCTGAAGGTCGTTTGAGGTCAAGTAAATTTTTTTAAATGAGACCCTATACTTTTGAGACCGGAAATGAGTAGAGTGGAAAATATTACGTTCCAATATGTCCTTTTTAAGAGCTGACTTTAAGCGGCCATGGTTTTACGTACAAGCATGTCCTTGTCTATTTAGAAAATTTTATCTTGAACACTTATGATTCGTCATTTCAATTATCTCAAATCCACCACCAGATTCAAAATCAAAGATTCTAAAAACCTCTGGATACAATTTTCGAGAAATATTATTTCTATTCACTAACAATTTCAAATGCAGTGATTCAAAAGAAAACTTTGAAATTAGACTTCGTTTTACTTCAGCAGATCTTTCTATTTAATAAAAATTTTTCTATTTTAGATGAAATTACTAATATCAATTCTAAGATCTCTTCCAGGTTTTTTCGAAAGTCCTGTTTTGTCGATTGTTGGAAATATTCTGTATAATATTTTAAATTATCAGATACACTGCATCAAAACATATTATGAGTATTTTCTGTTAATTTGTCTTCCTACTTTATTTCCCGTTATTTCATTTTTCGATTTCTGTCTAGGGTACAGTTTGCTTTTAGTAGGTTTTGGTAATTTAAATTTTATATAATCACTTTAATAGTTTCCTGAAAGCACGATGGTGCAATTAACTGAGCGAAAGCGAATAAAGATTCTCATGATAAGAAGTTACGGTGATCAAGAGAGATCGTTAGAACAAGTTCGCACTATATTAAATAGAGATTTTCCAAGAGTCCAACCAATTTCAAAGAATACTGTCAAGATTACGATTAACCGCTATAATTTAACAGGTAGTGTAAAGGATCTCCCTAGATCTGGTCGTCCTGCAACAGCTACGAATGAAAACAATCAGATGAATGTTGCGTTATCTGTCATAGAAGATCTTCATACGTCAGTCAGAAAAGTACATCAACAACGTAATCTCAGCAATGGTTCAGTTCACAATATTTCAAAACAAAAACTCGAATTCCATCCATTCAAAGTAAAACTTGTGCATAAGCTTAATGTAGATGATCCAGACAGACGTGTAGAGTTTTGTGAAAGTATGATGGACCGAATCATAGCTGACGATAGTTTTCCAAGTCGTATTGTTTTTTCTGATGAAGCTACATTAAACGGTAATGTCAATAGACATAATATGAGGTATTGGAGTGCTGATAATCCACACTGGATGACTGATAGCCGATCGACTCAATACCCTTAAAAAATTAACGTCTGGGCAGGTATTATTGACAACAGGATTTTTGGACCATTTTTTATTAAGGGTAATCTTACGGTTGGAAAATATAAAAATTTGTTACGAAACGATGTCATTCCGACAATTCTGGCAATCGTTTGTAGCAATGAATTCCAAAATACTGGGTTCCAGCAGAATGGTGCAGGTCTTCATTACGGTCTTAATGTTCAAGCATACCTTAACAATGTGTTTCCACATAGATAAATAGGACGGAGAGACAAGATTGAATGGCCACGTAGATCTCCCGACATTACTCCACTTGATTTTTTTTTTATGGGGATATCTGAAGGATAGAGTATACCAAACGAATCCGACAGATATCGAAGAACTATTAGGTTGCTGCAGATGAAATGGCCGATTTAGCAATGACATAAAGTTGGCTGCAATTTTAGTGTATTATGTTGGCACAAGGCGGCGCAAATGATATGACATATAAAAGTATAAATACTGCTACCTTGGTTTATGGAGTCATTTCTGTTTTGCATTTCATAGTTATCGTAAAAACAAAAAGAGAAAGTGAACATGGAAGTGAATCGAAAACGGCTACTTTTACTATACGAATTTAAATTAGAGCACAACGCAACGGAAGCAACGAGGAATATCAACAGCGCATTTGGGCCTGATACAGTTAGCGAACGAACCACTCGGCGGTGGTTCGAAAAATTTCGATCCGGAGATATGGACCTTAGAAATGAGCCACGTGGACACCCAGGACCATCGATCGATAACGACGAGCTGCGTGCATTAGTAGAGTCTGACCCCCGCCAAACCATAAGGGATCTTGCCGAGAAATTCGGCGTTCACAATTCGACAGTTTGCCGCCACTTGCAACAACTTGGAAAAGTGAAAAAGCTTGACAAATGGGTTTCGCATGAGTTTAAAGAGCAAAACATGACGTGTCAAATGGAGATTTCAAGTTCTCTTCTCTCCCGCAACAAAAAGGAACCATTTTTGCACCGAATTGTGACCTGCGATGAAAAGTGGATTTTATACGATTATCATCGCCGATTGGCCCAATGGCTAGATGCCGATGAAGCGCCAAGACACATGCCGAAACCAAGCCTTCATCCAAAGAAAATAATGGTAACTGTTTGGTGGTCTGTAGCTAGAGTTATCCACTATTCGTTCCTACAACCTGGCAAAACCATCAATGCTGAGAAATACTGTGCTCAACTGGATGAAATGCATCAGAAATTAATAGTCCAACGACCTAGGCTTGTCAACAGGGATGGAGTGATACTGCTTCATGATAACGCACGACCTCATGTATCGAGAACAACAGTCAAAAAATTAAACGAGTTGTGCTATAAGACTCTTCCTCACCCTCTATATTCACCAGACCTTTCAACAACAGATTACCATTTCTTTAAACATTTAGATCACTTTTTGACAAGAAAAAGATTTAATAATGAAACTGCTGTCAAAAATGTCTTCGAGGAGTTTCTTCGAACCAGAAACTCGGACTTCTACAAAACTGGAATAAATACTACTTACGATATAAGTACTAAATAAGTACTTGTTGTATCTTGTTGGGAAAAATGTGTTGCATCTATTGGTACCTATTTAGATTAAATAAATTGTCTTTATAAAAAGTTGAAGCTGTTTAAAAATTTATTACTAAATCGGCCATTTCATCTGCAACAACCTAATAATACAAAATATTCGGAACAAAATAAAACTACTCGATACAACGAAAATTCAAGATGTTGTTGGTGTGTTATATTATCGTTTGGCACATTTCCAACAAGTTAATGGTAAACAATTTGAACACCTTGCCTTAACGGGCTAGGTATGATATCTCCTTGCCTCAACTGGCTGGGTACCATATCTCCTTGCCTTGACTGGCTGGGTACACATCTCCACCTTCCCCTAAAGTCAAGGACAAGGTTAAGCCCATGATCATTATCAGGTTGCTAATAAAAATTAATTCGTTATCGTTTCGTATTACCGTAACCGCCTTTGGAATAGCTTCATTATTTCCGAATTTTACCCTCACCATGTCCATTCGAGGTTAAATTTTGAAAATGATCAAGGACATATTCAAACGTAAAATTTTCCGCTATATTTATTTCTGGTGTCAAAAATAGGGGTTCCCTATATTTGTATTTGAAAAAATCATTTTGCCCTTTAAATGACCTTAAAGGTCCGATTTAAGGTTAAAGCCAAGCTCACCGCCGGATAGCCAAGAAAATTTTTTAAAAAATTTGTGAAAGTTTTTCTCTGGGACTATTATTCAAGTTATTCAGTCGTACTACGACATTTTGAACACGCTGTATATATAATATATGTACGTCAAGGCGAGCGCGCCTGCGCGTAACGCGCGTGTCATGTTTGCAACTTGTTTAGCTTTTGATAACCCCGTCGTTTCTCTTTCTCATGAAATCCGTAGAATTTATAGTGTATAGTATATAATGTAGTATTTAATATACGAAAGGGTATAATGGTAAATATTCTGCTTCATATATAAAATTGATTAATCTTTTAATAATAAAGATGACATTAATTTTTAATTTGGCTTAGTTCTTTAAACTATTAATTTAATCCGTGTTAAAATAAGTAATGTTATTATTTTAAACTTCTTAATAACAGTACCAGTAAAAAGTGTTTATTGCAATCAAGATTTAATATCACATTTAATGATTATAGCTTATAAGTACGAGGTCTGGCTATTAAATAACGAGACTACGCGCCTAGAGGGCGCCGTAGAGGGGTGGGGAAAAAAACGAGTAGTGCGTTGGGTATCTAGATACCTTGTCTATGCACGTACCAAAACACGTTCTCGTCACTATTATTATATTTGAGCAGTAGCGGTTTGAAACGAACGTGTTTTTTTCTCGTGCCGGAAACCATGTGTGACAAAAAACAGGAGCAACGTGTCAATCTCAAATTTCTCGTTAAATTGAAAAAAACTCCGACTGAGTGCTGTAAATTGTTGCAAGAGGCCTATGGGGACAATTCTCTATCTCGTGCGCGTGTTTTTGAGTGGTGTAAGCGCTTCAGTGAGGGCAAGTGAGCACTGAAGATGACCAACGCCCAGGTCGCCCTGTCACTGTTTCAACTCCAGAAACAGTAACCAAAATCAACCAAATTGTGCGTGCAGATCGTCAAATGAGCATCCGGATGATTGCCGAGGCTGTAAACGCCGAATAAAAAAAGTTAGACAAATTTTACACAAGGAATTACACATGACAAGAGTCTGTGCAAAGTTAGTGCCAAAAAACCTAACTCCTGACCAAAAGCTCTTGCATCAACAGGTCTGCTCAGATTTCCTTAAAAGGTTAAAAAAAGATGTCGGACTGATGAAAAACATTATTACTTGCGACGAAACGTAAATTTTTCAATACGATGTTGAGACAAAGCGGCAATCGATACATTGGAAGACGCCTGAATCGCCCAGAATCAAAAAAGCAAGAATGTCCAAATCAAAATTCAAGGCAATGTTGATTGTTTTTTTCGACATTAACGGTATCGTGATGACTGAATGGGTTCCAGAGGGTCAGACTGTCAACCAGACTTACTATTTGTCAGTTTTGGCAACACTGCGAGAACGAGTTCGTAAGAAACGGCCCGAGTTGTGGAAGAACAACTCGTGGACTTTGCACCAGGACAACGCACCTGCCCATAACGCGCTATCTGTGAAGCAGTATTTGGCCGGTAAGCGCACTCCAGTGCTCGAACACGCGCCGTACTCGCCAGATTTAGCACCGTGCGACTTTTTTTGTTTCCAAAGATAAAATCTGTTTTGAAAGGGACCCAATTTGAGTCAATGGAAGCGGTAAAGCAAAAAACGACAGAGCTCCTAAAGGCCCTCACCAAAGAAGACTTCCAGCACTGCTTTGATCAATGGAAAAAAACGTATGGAAAGGTGTGTGGCGAGGGAAGGGGAGTATATTGAAGGGGAGCATTCGAATGTAGAATAATTTTTATAATAAAACCCTTTTTCGTAACCAGTCTCGTTATTTAATAGCCAGACCTCGTATACTAAATAGACTATAAATAATGATATATTTTTACTTGGTAGCGTTTATTGTTGACTTTATTTTAGTACAGAATAAATTATTATGAAATAATTGTGCTTTAAACGACAATTATTATTATTTCTAAGTAAAATTAAATTGTTAAAAAGTAGTAATTTTGTGGTTATAATAATGTTTATGTATTTATAATAACGTAGTTATAATAATAATGTTTGATATGGTAACAGGTAGTAAAGGTTGGATGAAAATGCCTCGAATTTTCCTAAAGAAAAAATGTCTGCAACTGAAATTTTATTTATTATTTGTAAGTTAAATGAAATTAAAAAAATGTATTAATTTTGTGGTTACGATAATAATTATGTGGTTATAATAAAAATGTGGTTTAATAATAATGTGCTAAAAAAGAAATTTCTGCAACTTGAATTTTAATTTATCATAACGATTCTTAACCGTTTAATGAAAGAACATAGTCTGTAGAACAACTTTGAAAATTTGCATCATTGTAAAGTTCGTAAGGTAAGCATCATTTTAAATTTTAAATATATATTGGATGTACAACTTTGCTTCCGCTGTTTTGCAATAGATGGCTGTAGCGGTAAGTGGTAGTTGAAATAAATAGATCATAGATGTCATACAATAAGCTTAGGTGTTTGTGAACATAACGCCATCGAAATATTAGTCGATTTGTGTCTGCATCATAAAGTTATTCTCGATTAAACATGTCAGCTTACGAGCCAAATTCTCGTCATTTGCGGGTGTTACGTGCGGGGCTACACGCACAACACGAAATTTTAATATTTATTTTTATGCGGGACCCGCCAACGCGTCCCGTACGGGCCTGCCCGCGCATCGCGAACCGAAGGGACCCAGGTTGCCGCGGATTACAACTAGGACAGCCTCTACCCCATTCTTTAGTGGGGATCAGCCGCAGAGAAGAGGCATGATGTTAATTAACTAAACATAAGTAAAAACCTACCTGGATCCTTAGCATGTCCTGATTTTCCAATGGTACCCGTCCGATGAGGAATGGAGGTTCAGAATATTTAACGCCACCAGTTTTTCTCACTTATAGTGTCTTTATTTAATAAATTGTACAACCGCGATGATGGAGTTATTGAATGTCACTCACACACGCAACACGCGGCCGAGAACCGGGATGAAAAAAAGTTATTGAAAATGTAAACGTTCGGAAAAAATTATAAAATATGGAGACTCGAATTAAACGACGTTACGGCGGAGTTTAGATAGTACTGTTCTTTTTAACCGTCTCTCCCCTTCGCGGCCCGTCGGTACTCATATTTAAAGACCTTGAGGTGGAGGCATCGTGGGGATTTTTGCTTATTTTGCATCAGCGCGAGCCTCGGTGGACTCCCGAGCCTCCCCCGCGCCTCCCGACTAAACTGCAACCTTAGACATTTTATTTGTTTAAATGTGTGCGCCGAGGCGAGTTGAGCAACACAACTCTCTAAAGGTGTGTGGAAAAAATATCTGACTGTAAGAATACGTTTATTTTCCATGTCTCCTGGGTTTTTTCCACAGGAGTCAATTTGCAGCGTGAGTGCAAGTATCACCCACCTTTTTCTAACACTCTGTTGTACAGAGTTCGTCAACCTGCGCGCTCAGCATTTTCACACATTAAACGTACACATTTATGTGTTGCAGTGGTACATTGAACCGTTTAATTTTGATTTAATTTTTTATAAATTCTTAATTTAATTATTATTATTTAATTTAATTATTCAATTTAATTATTAAAATTTCGTCACGTAACATCCTCCCCCCCTTAAAGACGTTTACCGTCCCGGTAAACAGCGGACGTGCTGCGTGGTGTATGCGCTTACAACAGACTATTAGCCTATATATTATGGTTTGTTAATATTACATACTTGCCAAATGTTATTAGCCTTATATTATTGTTAGTGTCGTATTATAAAGGTTGATTAATTTGCTTAGGGTCGTAGGCAGTCTAAATATTACTTTATAACATTTATGATAACCGACAAAAAAGGGGAAGAATTAAATTATTTAGTTTGCCTTTACATAAAAAAAAGGGTGCTTAATTTAGCTTGTTAGTTGTTTTTTTTTTTTTTTTTTTTTTTTTTTTTTTTTTTTTTTTACAATTTATAAGCAAACAATCCAAGCTGATTCCCTTATTAATATGATAAAAATTTCTTAGGACTGTCGGTAAAATGGAACCGTTTGGATTGTTTTTACAAGTTTTATTCTATTATATTGGCTAAATATTAATATGGTTATAAGAATCAGTTTTATACTATATGTGTTAATCTTTTAGATATATTCTTAATCTTCTTTTATCTTGATTGATGAGGATGAATGTGTGTGTTGGTTGATGTTCATGTCCCTTCTGGTATCAATGGTCTGCTTAATTGCGTGTTTATTTTCGCGCATGGCTTTTGATTTGAAATCTGGCGTGGTGCTAGGGACTCGATTAATAGTCTTTTCGTGTCTTACAATAGGGTCTTTGCTGGATCTTGATTCTTCACTCTCAAACTTTTGGATTACACTCCTTATTTTTTGCAAATGCCTTTGGCGGTCTCTCATTTGACACTGTATTTGGCACGTAATTAGATGGTCTTCAAATGTTTTGCAGTCTACCCAGAGCATGCATTTCGAGTGCAGTGTCTTCGCATATCCTTGGTTTTTATCCTGATCTGCCTTCGATATCCTCGAGGGGTCGGCGAAAATAGCACGGTACGTCTTCTTACTTCCTTTCAAGGCCTTGAGAGCATCCTTAGCGTTAATAAACTGAATGTATCCGCAAGTGGCCTGTCTTTCAATATTTCGGATGATCTTGATGAAATCTAACGGTCCAAATATTCGAAAGTCCCTAAAGAGTTCTTCTTCTGTTATATTCCAAGGTAATTGGCAGAATAGTCTAGTTCCAGAGGGTCTGGTAATAGTTTTAATTGTGGTCTTACGGAAACGTGTTCCGTTGGGTCTTTGTTCCTTCTCGTGGAACGGTTGTATAGTTTAAGGTTACGGATTAGTCAGTGTCCGGGATCTGAATAGATAATGTTTGTGGATAGGACAGGGGTTGTGGGGGAATTAATGGTTGATTTATCTATCTTCCAGGAACTAAGGCCTGTTCTGGTATCTGTATTGATGTTGCAGCATTCTTCGGGTATGACACTTCCAGGCAGTGAAGATGAGTCCTACGGTGATTAGGATTTGGCCCAAAGCTCCACCGTATATTAGATAATGCGTGTTGGAGATGCTTCTCTGATGATTTCCTACTTGTTTTAAACTACGGGTAATCTTCTCTATCGACTCTTCGCGGTTTTTCCATCCTTTAACGTCTGGTGCAGGGGCTTTTGAGATCTCTGTTTCTGGAGTGCTGATCAGTTCTTGATGATATTTTAACATGTCAGGGAATATGGCCTCTACATTAAGGGTTATCTCTGGTAAAAATTACACTGCCTTTGAACAAAATTTGATGAATTGTCACAAATTAGATTTCATCCCTACTTTCGTCTGTATTTTTTTTTTTTTGCATTTTCATCGAAGACTCTTTAGTTTCTTTATATTTTTATAGCAATGACGCATAGCCAACCTTCAACTGGGAAAGCGCATCAACCTTTATTCAAAGAAACGTGAAGGGAAAATCTACTACACTATAATTTTTTTTTTTTTTTTTTTTTTTTTTTTTTTTTTTTTTTTTTTTTTTTTTTTTTTTTTTTGAATATAATATTTCATCAAAAAGGAGAATTCAAGGAATAGAGAATTCAAGGAGCGAAATGGAAATCGGGCGAGTAGAGTCGGAAAGGAAAGCGGAAATGCAAAGTTTTTGTTTTTGTTGTTGTTTTGTTGTTGTTGCGTGCCCTCGTGCGATACACATAGACTCGAATTTTTTTTTTTTTTATCATGTTTAAAGTTTAGTTTTTTTTTCTATCGTTTGCAAATAAAAGCATATTGACGACACATTGGTTAACAGGTGCGTGCTCGTGCGCACGCGCACGCACTTGCTAAGAAAAATGGCTGATTGATATTTTTTTTTTTTTTTTTTTTTTTACGTCAACACCACTCTAATTAGGAAATCCTTAAGTGATTTGTTGTATCCATTAAAGGTTTTTAAACCCTTAATGGCGTTCTTCAGATTGAGACTTGATGCCATTGTAGTCACTAGGGCTCGGATGGATTCATCGGTGTTTTCATCAGCACCTTGAGTACGGTATGCAGGTTCCTCTCCTTCCCTATGTGGGTTCGGGGTGATTGGGTTCGCTGCGTCGAACATATTGGTCTTGAAATTTGGTCTAATTGTTTTGGTCTCCGTCTTAACCTCTGTGTGCTTTATTCCGATCTTTTTTTTTCTTCTAGATTGTATTCTTGTTAATCCCAATATATATTAAAGTTTGGTCTTCGTTGATTCTGTCCTTGGGGTTGTTTAGCTTTACAAAGTGCAACCGATGCGGATGTCCAGTTTATACTTATATATTTTATCGTTGAAATAATGGGTGTATATTGACGTTATTTCGTAATTATGGGTGCTTTGGAGCAGAAATAATTAGATGTTTATGAAAATATATATATATATATGTATGTTTATGTATAATTTGTATTTATTATTGTATTTGATTATAACTATCAGATATAGAAGTATAATTAGTTAAGATAGGCAATATGATAAAGATAGGGGCAGAGGCGTCATACATTATTGGGTGATACTGTTTATAAATGCAATTACCCGATTTTCAATTGTGATGTTTATTTAATGAGTTGTTATCTATCTCTCGTGTTCTGTGTCACGGAAGGGGGAATAGGAGGGGAGTTGGAGAGGCATCAGTACGGTTGCCCAAAGCCATTAAAATTTGGCTTAATGTTTGGCCTTACCAATCATCCTTTGCCTTGGGAGGTGGCTAGGATTCTATTTTTGGAAAAGTGATATTAGGAGTTATGGTGAAGGGGGGGGGGAGAAAAAAATTCTATAAAAATGGGAGGAAAGGAAAAATTAGAGCTCCGTGACTTGATCCTCTTGTACATATTCCTGTCTGGGGTCGATGGTAAGTGGAAGTAATCCTCTGCAGTGATTACAAAGAATTGCTTCATCCAGCTCTCGTCGGTGCGTCTGATCTTTGCATCCCTTCACTACTTGTTCTACATGCAGGTTTCCATTTGCTATGGCACCCATGCATTGAAAGCAACTCCTCCAGAGAGGCAGGGGCCACTTGCATCTCTGGCACTGCCCTTTTGAGTAGGGTGGCAACTCATTTTTATCCCGGACGCGAGGGGAGTCATCCCACGCCGTGCGGCGCCACTCGGTGTAATCATCATCCCAGGGTTCGTCCCGGGAGATGATAATTGCCGGCTGGTCTCGGCACTTTCTACACGTCGTCCAGTTGTTTAAATCCCTTTGGTGCTGTGAATTCCTACACTCCTAGGCGTCTGGGTACACCTCCTCGGTGTTGCCTCCTAGCCAATTGACCAAACACGCTTCGCAGTCCCTCCAGACAGGCAACGGTTGTTGACATACGTCGCACTCTCCCTCGGAGATGGCGGGCCCAAAGCAACCATCTCCATATCTAAGAGACAGCGTTTGTATGTGGTCAATGGCGTAATGACCATATTCAATGGAGTTGCGGAGCTGCATCTCTTCAATCCCATCATCGAAAGCCATTCCATCATCAATGGGGAATAACTCAAGGTACTGTAATGCTGTGTTCTCCTCGTGCAGCTCATACCTCTCCTTCTGATGCTGTGCTATGCTGGTGGTTATGAAAGAGCTTAACCTTATGCCTTCTCCTTCTAAAAGGTCTATAAGGAACTTCGTCCCTGGCCTTATGGTCGGGCTAGCTTGTCCTTGTATCCTCTTGAATGCGTGTAAGTAAATCTCTTTACAGAGAATCCCGTCCATAGCTAAGTACTTGGCTCCTTTTCTTGCTTTCATCCTTTTAGTTCTTTTTGTGCGGTGGTATTGTACCACCTCGCCCATGATGAAAAGTCCCACCAGCGCCATTAACCTGGGTACTGCCATCTCCTGTCTTTTCTCTTTTCAAGCCTGCTGCGGATAGGAAGGGGGAAAGAAAAAAATGATTATGAGACAGAACGAGAGATTGTCATGGGCAAAAAGATAAGAATCTACGATCAGCTGCAACGGGGCCCCTCCGATTGGGAAAAAAAACTAATCCATTTTCTATGGTATTTAATCTATTGTATAAAAAAAAAAAATATATATATATATATGGGGTATTATACAACATTATATAGTATGTATATATCATTTCAATGTTTCCTATTATGGCTGAGATATATCATTTAAATTAACGTGAACGTATTTAAATCAATTATTTAACGATTGTATTATCAGTGTTGGTATTATTATTAATCAATATATTGCTTATTTATAATTTATAATAGTAGATTGTATTCGATTTATGATTTATTATAATAAAGTAATTATGAAGCATGGTTAATTCGCATGAGCTACCCGGCAGTTAATTATCGAGACCAAGGTAATTACAACATGAATGATTATAGGTTGTCGTTAGTAATGTAATTTTTCCCTTCGCTATCTTGCCTGAATTTCATGATACATTGTCTCTGTTAGTGTTATTGCGACCCGATATTTCGGATCAAAGACCTGTTAGGTTTTAAACCCCTCTGCCGATACTTAGATTCTCAGCGGTGGTCGAAATCGTATGCCCGCCGACTAGGAGGGAATACCAGGAGGGACATTGCCTCTTAATGTGTGCTATATCAAAATAGCGTTACGGCAATGTCGGGTTTCAAGGATGGAAGAAATCTCCTTTTCATTGATAACCGTTATGACCTGATTCGTTCTTCCCTAATCGATATGGAAAGAATAAATCTTGCTTCATAACCCTACCTACTATTTCGTTAGATTTACTTAGGATAAGAAGGTTGTCACCTGCCGCTCATTCACTCGATCGTGAGGGCCTTAACACCCGACAAACTTAGTTATGAGTCAGGTGCGGCAACCCTCACGGCATCTTGGTAACGAGTCTTAGGGTGACAAAAAAAAATTTTCAACAACTATAATACTTAATTCAAAATATTTTTTTTTTTTTTTTTTTTTTTTTTTTTCCGCTTTCTGCTATCGGCCACTTGGTTGCAACGTGATAGCTAACTCGGCAGAGAAATACTCTCGTCCGCGAAAGCACTCGCGGCTTGCAGGCCAACGGCAGTCAAGCAGCGCATAATTCTACTAGAACAATAAGGATCAGGTCTTGATCGTTTTCTCGTCGACGCAATAATTCCTGAAGGCAATGTATCATTGGTTAATTTATTTATTCAGTTGTATGTATGTCCCAATATTAGTTCAATGCATGCAAGTTTAACTTAGTCATCGCAAAATAATAAAGTCTCGCGAAACAATCTGCACTATAATGAAAGAGTAGTACCACCGTGTTTTTGCATTAAAGGTAATTACCAAAAGATGATTGCGGGTATTGTAGAAAAAGAAATAGCATAACAAAGATTATTATTAAAAATTGTGTACGTTTGTTTGTTTGCTTGTGCGCGCTAATTCCGAAATTATTAAACGTATATTCAGAGTTTCAATGGATAACCTAAGCTTAGTTCAAAGCAACATACAGGCAACAACAATTTTCCGTTATTATGCAGTGTAATATATTTATAATATTATGCGCTGCTACATACTAAATAGTATGAATATGGCTGCTGCACGCAAAACATTGAAAAAGGATTTTTTTGTTTTTTTTTTTTAATAAAAAAAGTTCTAAAATTAAAAAAAAATTTTTATTTTCCTATACATAATGTTTTTAGGAAAAATAAAAAAGTTTCAAATATATTAATTTTTCAATTAATATGTAAGTTTAATCTAACAGGGAGATTATTAGCATAGGGTTAATCGTGACACAATAAATGTATATATTTTTATGTTTTTATTTGTAATATGGTTAATAACATGGAACAATAATATAGTATACGACGCATACATTAATATTCAGTAATATTGTAATAATTATCAAAGCAGAAGGTGAAATTTTCCTTTTTTTTTTTTTTTTGTTTCAAATAGTCAACTTGCTTCACTCTGTGACCTTAATATTTTCACTCATAATAATTCATTCAATTTATAATCATTGATTCACTCTTTATCACTAATTTTGTCTAATTTAAAACACTTCATTTACTCACTATCGCGTTATTTTCATTTATTGTAATTATAAAAAATTTTTTTTTTTTTTTTTTTTTTTTTTTCTATTCACTTTTTATTTATTCATGTTTATATATTTATATTTTTCTTCTCACTTCATTTTACTTTGTTTTAACGCAGTTTCTTTCTTTATGTTATTCTTTATATTAATTATTTATTATTTTCATTTGTTTTATTCCACTCATTTTAATCCGCATATATTTATACATACATATATATATGTTTTATTTTCCCTTTCTTTTATTTTGTTGCAATTTATTTATCTGTTTTTCTTATATTTATTCACTCTTTATAGTACTTATTATTCATTTATATATTATTTTCATTTTATTATTATTCTTCCTTTATTTATTCTTTTTATTTATTGATTCGCTGCACATTATTATTATTCTTTTATTTTAATTCGCACATATATTTTTATTTTTAATTCACTTTCTTTTGTTTTATTTTTCTTTATTTATCTTTCGTTTATTTTATTTATTATTCTTTTATTTATTATTCTTTTGTTTTATTTATTCACGCACTTTTATTATTATTTCATTTATTTTTCTTCTTTATTTCGTCGATATTATTCTTTTTATTTTATTTTATTTCGCATATGTGTTTTTACATCACTTCCTTTTATTTTATTTTATTTTATTCATTATTCTTTTATTTTATTCTTTTATATTATTATTCTTTTATTTTATTTATTCACGCACTTTTATTATTATTTCATTTATTTTTCTTCTTTATTTCATTTATATTATTCTTTTATTTTATTTTATTTCGCATATGTGTTTTTACATCACTTTCTTTTATTTTATTTTTCTTTATTTATCTTTCGTTTATTTTATTTATTATTCTTTTATTTATTATTCTTTTGTTTTATTTATTCACTTTTATTTAGTCGCGCATTTCATTATTTATCTATTATTTCATTTATTTTACTTCTTTATTTTTCTTTTATAGACCACTTTCACACTAATGGTAACTTTTACTCCTTTTTGTCACAGAGCGAATAGTTGAAGATCACAAGTTCACATTTTCACACTTTCTCTACTGCTTATTATTTTTATTTATAAAATTTTAAATCACTTTTAATTCACATGTGAGAGAGTAAGAAAAAGAACCTTGAAGATCAGCTGCGCGTTATCTCGCCGTGACGTAATATTTATCGCTGCATTCCTAGCATGATCACTCGCATGCCTCGGCGATCCGACGGCCGGGCAAATCACGGAAAGAACGGCATTAGATCTCAAACTAAAACACTTTAATATCCAAAAATGCTTTTCTTTTATCATTTCTGATTGAATTTTTAATCCTATATTTTTTCCAAAATTATTCACAACATCACTATTATATTGACATAACCACATTTTGAAATAAATTCAATAAGTTTGATATTTAATAATTTTATTAAATAATTATTTTATAATTTAATTTAATAATTTTATTAAATAATTATTTTATAATTTAATTTAATAATTTTTTTTTTTTTTTTTTATTTATTTTACCAGTTAAATAAGCTTACATTTATTTACATATAACTCCTTAGAGAGAAAGTGTTCCCTGTACAAGGAACTGGTAGGATTATAAAAATATAATTACTTGACTAGTTTAGTTTATTCTATTTCTCAAGTTAGCTTTTACTTTTTTCTGACTTGTTTATATTGTGATGGTTTTTATATAGATGTTAATATCAAAAATAAATAGATGCAGATTGTCTTGTTATGGAATTTAAATTATGTTGCTGTTTTCAATAAACCAAATTTTCAATTTTTTCCTTAATGTCAATTTAGATACTTTTAAGATTTTCAATTCCGAAGGAAGTAGATTGAATAATTTTACTGCTCTGATATAGCTATTTTTGAATCCAATAGTTTTTTTGATTTTAGGTAAAGGTATTGATTTGTTTCTTGTTTTGCTATTAGAAGATATATATTTATTTTGCAGAACTGGAAAGTTATAAGAGAGAGAGTCTAAGTAGAATTTAGTAGATAGATTCAATGGTTTTTTGTTATTTAAAAAAGTATTTTTGGATATTATTTTTAAAATTCTATTTTGAAGTGATTGTAGCCTATTTAAATTGTTGTTGTATGCCCCACCCCAAGCTATTATCCCATAAGTTGCAATACTGTTAAAAAAAGCATAATATATAAGAAGTAAAGTCTCTGTTGTCATAGTTATAGCTAATTTATAAAAAACATAAACAAGATATCTAGTTTTATTTATTATATATTGTACATGCATTTCCCACTTCATGTTAAAGTCGAATATTACTCCCAGATATTTGTATTGTTCTACACGTTGCAGAGCTTTATTGTTGATATTAACATCTATGGTTACAGGGACACTATCTGCATAGTTTCCAAGACTCATAAAGACTGTCTTGTCAATATTCAGAGACAGCCTACTCAATGCCATCCATGTTGCTACATGACTCAGATAATAATTAATTTTACTACGAGCTTCTTCCCACGTTACTGCTGTAGATATAAGGGCAGTATCATCTGCATACGACATAACAGCATTAGATTCAGGAAATTGACACAGCAGATCATTAATATACAAAATAAACAGTAAAGGTCCAAGAATCGTTCCTTGGGGTACTCCAATATTAATTTTTTGATATCCACTATTAATTTCACCAATTTTAACAGCTTGGTATCTATCAGAGAGATAGTTAGTCAAAAGCTCAAGAACTTTGCCTCGGATTCCTATGTAAGATAGTTTCTCCAATAGTATTCCATGATCTACTGTGTCAAAAGCTTTGGCTAAGTCAATGAAGGCGACAATTGTTGGTTTACTTTTATCAAGCATATTGTAGATTATGTTGGAGATGTAATTTAGGGCGTCAGTGGTTCCCCTATCCTTAACAAAGCCAAATTGTTTAGTAGAGATAATATTGCATTCATTAACAAAGTTCAAAATTCTATTATATACAATGCGTTCGAAGATTTTAGCAATATTTGATATTAAAGAGATAGGTCTATAATTGTTCATTAAGAATTTACTAGATGATTTATGAACAGGAACCACAACAGCTTTTTTTAAAGCATAAGGCCACAAAGCTAACTCAATAGATCTATTAATGACATAGCATAAAGGGTCAACAATATAATCGACTATCGTCTTTATGACTTTGGTGCTTATTTTATCAACTCCACCATTTTTTAATTTTAACTCTTTAATTACCAAACTTATTTCGGAGCTTGATGTAGGCGTTAAGAACATAGTTTTAGGATTGCTAGGTGGCATTGGAGTAGCTATATTACAAGGTATATTTATATTCTGACTTAGAGTAGATCCAATCGTACAAAAATAGTTATTCATCTTGTTAGCTATTACTTCCTCTTCTACAATTTTTTGCTTGTTTTCATCAATAATATAGTTGATATTTTGTCTATTTTTAACTTTTTTATTTACTTTATCATTAATAATACTCCATAATTTTTTTTTATCATTTATATTTTTTGTAATATAATCTTTATCAGATATAATTTTGGCCTTATAAATCACTTTATGTAGGATACTAGAATACTGTTTGTATTGAATCTTAAGTAGTTCATTGGTAGGATTACTTTTAGTTGCTAAATATAATTTCTCTTTGGTTTCGCACGATTTAACTATGGCCCCTGTAATCCAGGCCTGCCTTTTTTTGTTAGATTTATTTATGAGGACTTTAGCATTATACATACATTTATTAATATTTTTAATCAAAAATTCGGTAGCCATATTTGGGTCACTAAAACCATATGTCAAATCCCAGTTGATGGTACTTGCATTATATTTGAGTTTATTAAAATCTATTTGGGTATTAGGGATAGAATATTTTTTTAAGTTTTGCTTTTTAATTTTAATTATTAAGGTATAGTGATCTGTCAAACTGTTTGTAATAGTATAAGTATTGATAATTAAAGCTTCAGTTTTGTAAAAAGCGTTATCAATACAAGTACCACCATTTTTATGATTAAATATAGGATGAGTGACTTTTTGATACCCAGGTATAAAACCCTTTTCTAGAAAGTTATTCAAGAATTCTTCAGTTAGAAGACTTTGTTCAAAAAGATCAATGTTAAAGTCTCCAATAATGAAGTGATTTTTCTTAAACCTTTTAACTAAAAGGTATTTTTTTAGACTGTAAATAAATTCAGGTTTAGGCATATCGTGAGTGCGATATAAAGCAGAAATTTCAATACAACATCCATTTTTCATTTTAATACACGTATTCGTAATTTTTAATCTATCTATTTCAATAAACTCTGTTGTTTCAATAATATCATCTAATACGTATGTAATCACTCCATCGTTTTGATTGATTTTACCATTATTATAATACATTTTATACCCAGGTATAGCAAAAAAGTTCTCATGTACAACCTTCCAAGTCTCAACGCAAACTATAACGAAAGGCTTTGTAGTAAGTGCATCAAGGAGGATCAGCAATTTATTGAAATTGGCATTAATACTTCTAATATTTAAATATAATATCAGATCTTCCATTTGATCTAACTCAGAATTAAAAGAATTGACATCTATGAAAGTTTTCTCATTAATTATAGTTTTTTGTAGGATGGTATCTAATAATTCAATATGGGAATCCATATGAAATTATTGATTTCAAAGCTATGTGTTTTTATTGAGTATAATTTATATGTGTTTATTAAAATCGAAATAAAAAAATAGGAGAATAGGACAATGATATTATGTAGATTTGAAAATGATTTGAAAATGATTATTAAGACGAAAATTCCTTTTAAACTGAGTTAGCAATATTTTCTTGTGTTGGTGATTGGTTCTCCATATATCTGATATTAGCCAATGCATGTTGGATTGGATTGAAAGGATAATCCGTAGAGTCGATTGATTTTTGCAGTAGATATTGATAGGTTCCACAATCCTTGAAGTTAGAAGCATTATGACTGGTATCCCGTGGCCTTACATTTGGTTTACCCTGATTAATTGTGTTAAAATCAGAACAACCTTTACAGCTTAGTGTTTGTTTTCTTGTACACATATCATATGTATGAGATCCAGAGCAATACAGGCAGACTGGATTATTTCTGCACTTTTTTGTGCTGTGCCCATATTTACAGCAATTTTTACAGAGATTGATGTTAAAATCATCATAAAGTCTGCAACGATTACACCCAAAATATAATTTTCCATATGGCATAATACATCCATATGCTAGTCTGTTAACTTCGAAGATTATACTCCAAGCTCCATTTCTTACATTCTTAAATTTATACACAACTGTTATGTCGTGGTTATCATTCAGTCCATTTCTTGATTTAATGTCATTTATTATGTCATCATTGTTCATTGTACTTATATCAAAATCTATACCAGTCATTTTAATTCTGGGTTTTTTTAAGCTTTCAATTTTAATGTTCAATTTGCAGTTTTCAATTTCGTTTAGAGCAGATGTTACTTTAGTATTTTCTTCTGAAGATTTGCATTTAATTAAAATTTTATTTTTGGTTTTAAAGAGCTTTTTAATGCATACATTTTTACATTGGTTCAACTTGCTTTTGATAATATTTACAGTTCCAGTATCAATTTCAGCCCTATCTGAAGTTGTAATAATGATACTAGGTACATTATTCTTAGTAGTCGGTAAAGTAGTATTGCACACAACTTGAGCATATGACATCTTGGAGGGTGATACGCTACAGCTATTTTTTTCTTTGAGTAACTGATTATTTTCTTTCATTTGGTTGTTCAATTCAGTCAATTCAACAATCCTTTTTTTTTGCTCTTCATTTAGCTGCCTCAGATTTTTATTGATGATTATATGTACATTAATATCTTTCACATTATCTAAGTAATTACCACTTGTTTCATTTTGGTCATTATTTTCATCAAGACACATATTTACTAATGCTTCATTTTTTTCTAGTTTGGAATATTTTACACTTAACATTGCACATTTATCTTTCAGTTTTTGTATTTCTTTGTTTTTTTTATTAATTTCATCTTTTAGATTTTGTATAATGATACGCGAATTTATTTCTTTATCATTTGAGGTTAGATTTAAGTTTGAATGTTCATTACACACCACTAACACTGATGAAATGCATTTAGTATTTTTTCTGCGACCAAAACAACTTTTATGAAAAACTTTATCACAAATTAAACAAGTTACGGCACTATATTTTTGTTCATCATTATGACAACTGTAAAAAATATCAGGAGCTAACTTAGCTAAGTCTACCTCGCACGACATGACACATGTAAAAATGATATATATATATATGTAAAAATAATATATATATATGTTACGTGACAAAATTTTAATAATTAAATTAAATAATTAAATTAAATAAATAAACAACATAAATAAACAAATATCATAAATAAACAATAATAATTAAATTAAGAATTTATAAAAAATTAAATCAAAATTAAACGGTTCAATGTACCACTGCAACACATAGACGTGTACGTTTAGTGTGTGAAAATGCTGAGCGCGCAGGTTGACGAACTCTGTACAACAGAGTGTTAGAAAAAGGTGGGTGATACTTGCACTCACGCTGCAAATTGACTCCTGTGGAAAAAACCCAGGAGACATGGAAAATAATCGTATTCTTACAGTCAGATATTTTTCACACACACCTTTAGAGAGTTGTGTTGCTCAACTCGCCTCGGCGCACACATTTGAACGAATAAAATGTCTAAGGTTGCAGTTTAGTCGGGAGGCGGGGGGAGGCTCGGGAGTCCACCGAGGCTCGCGCTGATGCAAAATAAGCAAAAATCCCCACGATGCCTCCACCTCAAGGTCTTTAAATATGAGTACCAACGGGCCGCAAAGGGGAGAACCGGAGTTGACAGTAGTGACCGGGGGATAGATTATCAGTCTGATTTTTGTCGGGTTAACTACAAGTAGGGAACAACCTTTTTTTTTTCATCATTTAATTCTTTTTATCAATTTCCGTCACGGAGTACGGCGCGCATCGTGCTGTGTTGTGAAGCATACAAAAACCTGTGAACTGAATAAAGTTATTAAAAACCAGAAAAGGACACTATTGTGAATCATAACCTTCCACTCTCACTCCTCACGGCGATCCCAATAAAAAGGGCAGAGTTCAGCACAAGGTAAGGTTTTAATTTTCTTTTGATTAATGATTCATTAATTATTAAGTAATGGGGCAGAGGCGGCAATTCCCCCCCCGAAGTAGGTGTTCGGCGCAACGGCAAAGGTCCCTTCGGTTCGCGATGCGCGGGCGGGCCCGTACGGGACGCGTTGGCGGGTCCCGCAATAAAATAAATATTTAAATTTCGTGTTGTGCGTGTAGCCCCGTACGTAACAATATATAAAATAATAATATATATATAAAAATATATATATATATGTATAATATATATATATATGTAATAATACTTTGATATTTAACAAGTGAACATTAATTTATACACCCATATATATTTTATATAATTTTTTTTTTTTTTTTTTTTTTAAATAATTTTTTGTTGTAAATTATTATTTTCAGTTTTCTCAACATTCAACCTGGGTATATTTCAAATAAAATTTTTATTTATTATGTTAGTAATTTAATAGTTATGTAAAATCAACTTAAATAATCAAGACTTTTCCCTTTTTGAATAAATATGTCAACCTGTAATCTATTTTGTTACTACTTTTAATTTCATAATATAGATGATTTCATAAATCAGTTATAACTGTCAATAATTAATTAAATAATTCAAATATAATTGACATAATTAATACAACAAAAAGTCCCTCAGTGTTGGCGTTTACCCGGCGCCTCCACCAAAAATTTCGCTGTTACGTGCGGGGCTACACGCACAACACGAAATTTTAATATTTATTTTTATGCGGGACCCGCCAACGCGTCCCGTACGGGCCCGCCCGCGCATCGCGAACCGAAGGGACCCAGGTTGCCGCGGATTACAACTAGGACAGCCTCTACCCCATTCTTTAGTGGGGATCAGCCGCAGAGAAGAGGCATGATGTTAATTAACTAAACATAAGTAAAAACCTACCTGGATCCTTAGCGCGTCCTGATTTTCCAATGGTACCCGTCCGATGAGGAATGGAGGTTCAGAATATTTAACGCCACCAGTTTTTCTCACTTATAGTGTCTTTATTTAATAAATTGTACAACCGCGATGATGGAGTTATTGAATGTCACTCACACACGCAACACGCGGCCGAGAACCGGGATGAAAAAAAGTTATTGAAAATGTAAACGTTCGGAAAAAATTATAAAATATGGAGACTCGAATTAAACGACGTTACGGCGGAGTTTAGATAGTACTGTTCTTTTTAACCGTCTCTCCCCCTCGCGGCCCGTTGGTACTCATATTTAAAGACCTTGAGGTGGAGGCATCGTGGGGATTTTTGCTTATTTTGCATCAGCGCGAGCCTCGGTGGACTCCCGAGCTTCCCCCGCGCCTCCCGACTAAACTGCAACCTTAGACATTTTATTTGTTTAAATGTGTGCGCCGAGGCGAGTTGACCAACACAACTCTCTAAAGGTGTGTGGGAAAAATATCTGACTGTAAGAATACGTTTATTTTTCATGTCTCCTGGGTTTTTTCCACAGGAGTCAATTTGCAGCGTGAGTGCAAGTGTCACCCACCTTTTTCTAATACTCTGTTGTACAGAGTTCGTCAACCTGCGCGCTCAGCATTTTCACACATTAAACGTACACATTTATGTGTTGCAGTGGTACATTGAACCGTTTAATTTTGATTTAATTTTGCATAAATTCTTAATTTAATTATTATTATTTAATTTAATTATTCAATTTAATTATTAAAATTTCGTCACGTAACAGCGGGAGGTTTTAATTTTCTGCTTTAATATGAAGAAATCTGCGACTGAGGCTTATAGAATGCTCTCAAATACCTATGGTGAGGCCGCTATTAGTGAAAGAACGTGCCGAGAGTAGTTCAAGAACGATGATTTTAACGTCGAAGACCAGCATGGCGGTGGAAGAAAGAAGGTTCTCGAAGATGCAGAATTGGAGGCGTTACTTGATCAAGACTCGTGTCAAACGCAACAAGAATTGGCAGGATCATTGGGAGTGACGCAACAAGCCATTTCAAAACGCCTGAGAGCCATGGGAATGATTCAGAAACAAGGAAATTGGGTGCCGTACGAGTTGAAGCTGAGAGATGTTGAACGGCGTTTGTGTGTTTGTGAACAGCTGCTTGCAAGGCAAAGACGGAAGGGATTTCTGCATCGCATTGTGACTGGGGACGAAAAATGGGTTCACTACGATAATCCTAAGCGCAGAAAATCATGGGAATATCCCGGCCAGGCTTCTACGTCGACGGCCAAACCGAATATTCACGGTTCCAAGGTCATGCTTAGTATTTGGTGGGACCAGCTCGGCGTAGTGAATTATGAGTTGTTAAAACCGACTGAAACAATCACAGGCGATCGTTATCAAACGCAATTAATGCGTTTGAGCCAAGCATTGAAAGTCAAACGGCCGCAATACAACGAGAAACATGATAAAGTGATTTGACAGCACGACAATGCTCGACTCCATGTTGCGAAAGTGGTAAAGACATACTTGGAAACTTTGAAATGGAAAGTCCTACCCCACCCACCGTATTCTCCAGACGTTGCTCCCTCAGGCTATCACTTGTTTCGATCAATGGCACACGGCCTGGCTGACCAGCACTTCCGGTCTTATGAAGAAGTAAAATATTAGATCGATTCGTGGATCGATTCAAAAGATGACCAGTTTTTTCAAAGCGGGATTCGTATGCTGCTCGAAAGATGGGAGAAAGTAGTGGCCAGCGATGAACAATACTTTGAATCATAAATGTATAACCAGTTTTTTACAATAAAGCCTCGAATTTCGGAAAAAAACGGCGGAAGCAAAGTTGTACACCCAATACTTTAAATATTAAATTTTTCTAATTATTTTGTGCAATGTTCTTAAATAGAAAAATAAATAGGATATAGAAATATATATTTTTTTATACAAATAATTAGAACTTTTTATAGTTAAGATTGATTATCTATTATTGAGTAATGCATGTGTTTTATTTTTTTTTATATTAATTTAAATATGTATAAGTAGTAAATATTGGGCTTTTAAAAATTTTTTGTATGATATATCAATGATATTAGTAAAATTAATTTTTTATAATACATATTTTATTATGCAGCATGTCGCAGTTTTCTCAAACTGCAAAATCAAGTATTAAAATTGAAGCTTATTCTTTACGGTACAAAACAATTTTATTAAACAAACGAGGGATCCTACATTATTACGCAAAGATAGAGAAAGTGTTTATGGTATCGTTTTAAAATAAGAAGCAGGTTGTATGAAGCTGAACAAATGCCAAAAATTAAACACTAGAAAGCTGGTTTGCTTTCGATGGTAAATCGTGAAAATAATATGTTAGGATCACAATTTTTCATTTTTCTTGGATCTGATCTTCAATCAGTTCATGGAAACATTGTATATTTGCAAAAATTACTTAAGGACTTGAAATTATCTCAAGATTTAATAAAACTATTTGCGATGCAGATCATAGATCTTATCAGTATCATATACAGTTATTTTGGAAGATGCTTATGAAGATCCAGAAGGTCTTATATTACCAGATAAAAGTCCAAAACAAACCAAAGAAGCATTATTGGTTTGTTTATATTTCATGAGATTATAATAAATTGAGTTTAATCTAACAAAATTCTATTGTACAGGGTGCGTACGGTATTTGAGGATATGCATAAATGTAACTATAACTTCGCGAATTTTTTTTTTAATTTTTTTTCCTTTTCAGATAAGAAATGGCGGACTACAACATTACTCAAGAAATGAAGAGACATGCTGTCATCGTCGCTATATGTGCGAACCATACAGATTTAGAGATCTCTAATTTTCTTAATTGCGCCCGTTCATTCGTGCATAAGGTTCGCCGTGAATTGGAAGCATTAGGAGGCGATACAGAATCGGTTGCAAACGCAAAAAGAACGAACAACGTTCTGACAATATCAGATCTGCAGAATTTTTAGAGCAAGTGCAAGCGATCATAGGCGAGGACCCTTCAAAATCAATGAGGGTCCTTGCGAGTGAGCTTCATGTTTCTGAGCGCCTTATTCGTAGAGTTGTCCACGAAGACCTTCGGCATAAGTCTTACGTGATGCGCAGAGGACAGTTCATGTCGAAACGAACACGGGAACAGAGAGTTCTCCGATCAAAACGTCTTTTTAACAAAATCAAACACCCTGAGGCGCCCAAAATGTTATGGTTTCTTTCCGACGAAAAAAATTTTGACCGAGATCAAAAGACCAATCGCAGAAATGACACATGGCTATGTTTAAATTCTACGAAGGTTCCTGTTGTTATGCACACAAAATTTCCAGCCACTGTTATGGTTTAAGGTGTTGTCAGCAACGAAGGACATGTTATGCCACCACACTTTTTTACTCAAGGACTTCAAGTGAACTCTGCTGCATACATCGAGGTTTTGGAGATGGTAGTGAAACCCTGGATAGACAATGTAAGCGGAGGCAGATCATACATTTTTCAACAACACTCTGCTCCTTCACATAAAGCGATGGCGACACAAGATTGGATGGCCGAAATTTTCATGACCACATAACACCGAACCTATGGCCACCTAGCTCCCCAAATCTTAATCCTTTGGATTATTACGTATGTGGCGTAGTTGTGCGTGATACCAATAAGCATCCTCATAACACCACTTCTTCGCTGAAGACTGCTATTAATGCCGTTATGGTCAATATGAACAAGGAGCATTTGATTCGGGCATGTAATCGTTTCCGGACCCGGATCGAAGAGGTTATTGCTGCTAATGGCGATTTTATTGAATAACTTTATAGCCATATATTGATTTAACGTTGTATAAAAAATTTCTAAAATTTCATTAAATTTTATTAAAAATACAAGCTAATTAATTTTACTCTCAAGTTGTCCTCAAATACCGTACGCACCCTGTATATAATGTAAAATTTCTATTATTATTCAATAATGAAAAATTCAAAAAATTCAGTCATAAATAATTTAAATTTAAAAAATTATAAAATTTCTTCTAAACTTTAATATTCTCTGTCTTTATTTTATATATTTTCAGATTTTATTGTAATGTCGGTACAGTGTTTCGACGTTAAGTCACAAGCCACAAGGCTAATCGGTAACGTCACCTTACCGATCCCCGCTTCCTTTACCTACACTTGCTTTAGAGGTGCGGGTGAGAAAGATCTTTTTTGAAAAAAGAGGAGTATATTTTTTTTCTCATCTTCGAATTTTCTTCGGAGATCTTTCATTTTTTCCCCCTTTATTTACTTTAAATTCTTAAATAAAAAAAATAATAAAATAATTTTTTTTTATTTTAATGTCAAGTTATAAAGTAAAGGAATTCATAACTTAAAGACATCGGAAAAATGCATCTACAGCGCGATTTGAGACGTCGCGCGATAACAGCGTTTCCATTTTAACTTGGAATGCCAAGTATTATTTTTTTATTGTACACTCGTGGTAAAATTTTTTCTTTCTCTCCGTACATAAATTAATCATTATATTGAATTAAATATTGAACTCATGTCAAAAAGGGCGGAAGCGAGCAGATTTTCCGTTGCCTCCTGCATATGATTTTATTCTTTTTTTATTCATATCCATGTAATAATTTACAAAAATAAAGATAATGCGAAACATAATCACTAATTATTGTAAAAAACTCCAATGTATTTCAGCCACGATCAAAATTGTAATTCAATTTATATTTTTAGACTATGGATCTAAAAACTTAAGATTAGTCTATTTTTAATAGTATTGAGTTTTACATTTTCCTGTAAATTAACCGTATGTACAAAATCTTGTGCTACGTTTGTTTGCTTAGAACTTCTACAATATAATTCAACTATTCTAATTCCGCAAATTATTATTATTATTATTGTATTTCCTAATAAAAAACTTACTCTGTAAACTTACTTATTCCTTATAAAGTACCAAATGGATTTTCAATCTTTATTTATTAATAATCAGGTAGTTAAGCGAAATAGATAATTACTTATCCGTCATTGTAATAATTTTTAACCACTTAATTCCGAACCTAATAACCGAGCATTATTCTAAAACGCGTTCTATTATTATCACTATCTCCAAAATCATTGTTATATCTGCGTTTTCCTTAAAACAGGTATTACATTAAGTCTGCGACTTATATCAAAATTATTAAACCGTAATTATATTCATCATAATTAATTTTCTATCTAAATACTCGTAATTTTTGTGAAATGTCGTATCAATTTTATTTTATAATTTTCCTACCAATAATAATTATAATTATAATTCAAATTCTTCGACATTGTATTAATAATTAATGCTAAAAGCAAACCAAACGAAATGTTGTTAAAGGCATTGTCCATTTTATTATTGTTATCAAGCCAAGCGTTATAATATTCACCACTCTTATATTCGAGAGTGTTAATATTTTCTTTTTTTTTACATTCCTATATATTCTATGTCCAAGGAATTTAAATTTTGCGATAGAATTTATACTTCTTCGCAGGGTAAAATAATATTACTATTACTATATACTTAAGGTTACAGTACTAAATATTACAATTTACTATAATTATATACCTTATAATACCAGACTGTTCAATAAGTTTTGCGGTTCGATAAGAGAGGGTGTTGCTACTAGCCTAAATTTTTTTTTGTTATGTTGGTACACTCGTCATATAAACGTATATGAAATTTCATTACAATCTGTCAATTCATTCTTTGTTAACAAGCCATTTAGTATCGACGTGTCACAGTATTTTTTTACAATGGAAAAAATGAAGTATCGTGCAGTGATTAAATTTTTAATTTTTGAATGGTTTAAAAGCAAAGGAAATTTATGAACGAATGTTAGAAGTGTATAAGGACTCTTCGCCTAGAAAGATGGGTTGCTGAATTTAAACGTGGTCGTACAAGCCTTGAAGACGATCCACGTCAAGGATGTCCAAAAACAGCAACAACACCAGAAATCGTAGAAAAAATACAGGATATCGTATTGGCAAATCGTCGAGTGACTGAAAGAGATTTAGTAGAAGCCCTAGGCATTTCATTGGGCAGTGTAAGAAATATTTTTACTGAAGTATTGGGTTTCAGAAAGCTGTGTGCACAATGGGTGCCATATTCACTAACTATGGAACAAAAACTCATTAGAATGCGACTTTCTCAGCAACATTTAGAGCGTTTTCGAAAGGACAAAGTGGATTTTGTGCGTCGATTCATCACTATGGATGAGAATTGGGTTTATCGCCATGATCTTGAATCAAAACAAGAGGCTAAAGAGAAGTGTGAACCTGGTTCTTCGGCTCCGAAACGAGTTCGTGTCCAGAAATCGGCCAAGAAGGTGTTTGCGTCAGTTTTTTTGGGAGGCGAAAAGAATTTTGTTTGTAAATTACTTGCAAACTGGTAAAACAAATTCTGAATATTATTGTTACCTTTTAGACCAGGTGAAGGAAAGAATTCGTGAAAAAAGACTCGGTTTGCAGAAGAAAAAAATCCTTTTTCATTAAGACAATGCACCGTGTCACAAGAGCATTTTGACAATGGCTAAAATCCATGAATTAAAGTTCGAATTGTTGGAGCATCTACCGTATTCACCAGATTTGGCCCCTAGCGACTTCAATCTGTTTCCAGACCTAAAAAAATTTATGCGTGGAAAGCGTTTTTCATCACATGATGAGGTCGTAACAGATGTGAAAGCGTATTTTGCAGCCCTTCCAGATTCTCACTTCAGGGATGAAATCCATAAATTGGAATCTAGTTGGAACAAGTGTATTGATGTTTAGGGAGACTATACTGAAAAATAAAGTGTATTTCAAACCATAAAATTGTGTGTTTCTTATCGAACCGCAAAACTTATTGAACAGCCTGGTATTTGGTAGGATCAGCAGGGTACCATATATTATGAGTTGCTCAAACTGAATGAGACTATCACGGGAAATCGCTATCGACTTCAATTAATGCGTTTGAGTCGAGCCCTAAAAAAAAAATAGCTGCTATACGAGCAGAGACACAACAAAGTGATTTTTTTACATGGCAACGCTCGGCCTCATGTTGCAAAACCAGTAAAAATCTACCTGAAAACGCTTTAATAGAAAGTTTTACCACACCCGCCGTATTCACCTGACATAGCCCCTTCCGATTTTCACCTATTCCGTTCGATGGCACATGGTCATACAAGGATACTGAAAAATAAATCGATTCTTGGAAAGCCTCAAAAGACATATCGTTTTTCCGAAGCGGAATTCATATACTGGCAGAAAGATAGGAGAAAGTGGTCTCTAGTGATGGGCAATACTTCTAGTAAAATGTTGTGCCATATATTTTAAATAAGGCTTTTATTTTGTTAAAAAAAGAATAAAAAAACAGCGAAAACTTATTCAAAGTCTTAATAATAATATGAATATAAGTGACTTGTTGTATTGATTGTTATACATTCTGTCAAAAAAGTACCGGGAATTGTCGATTAAAATCTGGCGGGGTAATTTAGGCAGGTAAAATTTTTTTTTTCTAAGTTGGTACAACTGTCTTTAATGACTATGCCAAGTTTGAACGGAATCTGTCAACGAGTGTGTTTACAGTAACTGGTTAAGTCAGTCGATGTCAATAGTGCGTGCCGACTTTTTACAATGGGTGATTACGTTAAACAAAGAATTTGTCAAAAATTTTGTGTTGCGAATGAAATTTCGTGTGCCGATGCATTAAAAATGTTGCAAAAGGCTTTTGGTGATAAAGCACTATCGAAAACCCGTGCGTATGAGTGGTACAAAGCCTTCAAGGAAGGTCGTGAAGTCGTCGAAGACTTGCCCCGTTCCGGACGCCAATCGACGGCTTCGACCGTAGATAACGTCGATAAAGTTAAGGAAATGGTGTTTGAAAGCCGTCATACCAACTTGAGAGAGATAGCACATGAACTTGAGATATCCCACGAGTCCACATGTACGATTTCAATTGAGATTTTGGGCATGAGGAAGGTGGCCGCAAGACTCGTTCCAAAAGAGCTTAATTTTCTTCAAGAACGCTATCACGAACAGGTCGCTTCAGACATGCTGGATCGTGCCAATTCCGATCCCGCATTCATGGAATGCATCATAACTGGTGACAAAACGTGGATGTACGAGTACGATATGCAAACAAGCCAGCAAGCATCGGAATGGGTGGAAAAAAACGAGCCGAAACCAAAAAAACTACGCCAAAGCCGCTCAAAAGTGAAGGTGATGCTCATTGTTTTCTTCGATTTCCGTGGCGTGATGCACTACGAATTCGTTCCAGAGGGTCAGACGGTAAACAAAGAGTATTACCTAGGCGTTATGAAACGTTTGCGTGAGCGTGTCCGTAAGAAGCGGCCAAATTTGTGAGCGAACAAATCGTGGATTTTGCACGACGATAACGCGCCGTCTCATCGAGCTACGATTGTGACCGCCTTTCTCGCCAAAAACTCAACGAACATGCTTAAACAACGACCGTATTCGCCGGATTTGGCTCCCTGTGACTTCTTCCTCTTCCCAAAACTTGAATTGCAGCTCCGTGGCACCCGTTTTTAGTCGATTGAAGCCATAAAACAAAATTCGGCGCGCGAGCTGAAGGCCATCCCGGAAAGCGACTATAAAAATTGTTTCGATGATTGGAAGTGCCGTTGGCATAGATGTTTCGGAGCAAATGGAGCCTATTTAGAAGGCGACCCAATAAATTTTGATTATTAAACGTAAAAATGTTGTTTTAATTAAAAATTCCCGGTACTTTTTTGACAGACAGTATTTTACATTCTATGAAATATTGTATTAAAATTTTTATTCGTCTTATATTCTACCCCGTTACAATATATGTATATACACGATTAAAAATATTCGCCATATCGCATCTCGCACTTTGAATTTTACAATGATTATGTCGGAATCGTAATATGTGGCCCCCAATGATCTTCATTTACAAAGTTGTGTGCTGATCAGAAGATAAAAATATAATATTAACTCTTTCTAAGGAGCGTTTAAAGCAGAAACCATTACTTTACGAGCGTGATTACTTTGGACCATTGCTTCAGAAGCAAACTTTATAATCTTGTTTGACTCTGTAGGTGATTTATTTATCTTCTTTGTCACTCCCATTCTAAATTTGTACTTTATTTTCTAATCATATTTCTTACTTTAATTTTAAATCAGTTCGTAGATACAAAACTCGACATGCTAAAGGTTATAGAAAAATATATCGTTGTATAGAACTTGGGTTGTTGTGTGTTGAAAATTTTCGTCAGCTGTTAGAGGGAGATGATGGCGCTGCAGAAGCGGTCTTACAGTCCCTACACTGATGCTAGCACCAGGAAAATTCGGCGGTTTTCATGAGGTTACGGGGATCAGAGTGGTTTTGGTGGATGAGAGCTCTACACTTTCGCTAATACCGCTTAGTGAATTTGGCTTATACAGCTTTCCACCGTCGTGACAGAAAGAATAAAAAACCTACACACAAACATATAGACACACGCGCGCGCACACACGTATACATTATATTATCTGGTTTTTCACATGCGACATCATCGAATATCATAAGTGTTTGGAAGTGCATTATCAGGAGATACTACTTTGTCATGTTTGCTACACGGGAAGTATTGTACACCATCTAGGTGTTCCAAAATTTTTTCAAAAACATATTTCGATTGATTGATAGTAAACTTAGATATTACCAAATCTGAGTCCGTAAGAATAAGTTATGGGAGCTAGTAGACTGTGAGTCTTGACACATTTCGAGAGTCTGCAAAAGCTGTTCGAATGCTACTGGATATAATTTTCGCGTCGTTTTATCTCTTCTTCTAACTCTTTTATACCAACCATCGGAAGCTTGTATAATTGCTCTTTAAAATTCATGTTTTCACTATGAAATTACAATTATAACTGCTTGTCCCGCTATATAAGGAGAGTTTATTTAACGCAGCATCCTTCTTAATTAAACCAACAAAGGGTGATGTTTATTTACAGACAACAATGACGAAGACAACGAGAATGTAGTATAATAAATAATCTAATTTTAATAGAACTTCACTTTTCTGGATATCAATACAGTAGATCCGGCAGCAAATTAGCCAAAAATTTAGCACGAGGTAATTCTGGAATCAATTCTCTTGACGCAGCTTGTAAGGAACACGATATCAGGTGTGGAAGTATGAAACCGAAATTTCCCTATAGATGGTGCTAGCCATGTCCTAAAGACCGCTTCTGCAGCGCCATTATTACCTCTAATAGCTGACAAGATTTTCAAGAACAACCCAAGTTCCGTACACGGGTATATTTCTCTATAACATTAAACCTGTCGAGTTTTGTGTCTGCATACTACGATTTGCAGGCAGCATTGGTTTTTTGTTATCATTTGAAGACAGCTCCTGCAGAATCGCATTGAATGCATGTCGAAGCTTTCGGTGGACATTCCTTTAGTAAAACAGAGTGTTTTGAGTGGTTCAAAAAATTCAAAAGTGGTGATTTTGACGTGAGAAACGGAGAGCGTGGATAATAACCGAAAAAGTTTGCAGACAACAAATTGCAAGCCTCATAGGATAATGATAATAGGTGAATCCAGACGAACCATCGACATTCACTGCAAGACCAAATCGCTTTGGAAAGAAGACAATAAATCGAAGGGATCAAATCAGAAGAGTGTAATCTATTATGAGCTGCTTAAACCTGGTAAAACCGTTAACAATGATCGTTACCAACAGCAAATGTTCGATTTAAATCGAGCATTGCGTAAAAAACGTCCAGAATATCGAAAAAGTACTCTACCTTAGTAAAGCAGATTCTAATACTGATTGTTTCATCCTCACGACTTCCTTTTCCCTTCTCGGGCGCCACTCAGCCTGAACATGATGAACCCTGCACGTCTGAGTGTCTGTATCCGAGTGTTAATACGTATCTGTGTGCGTGCATAAGTGTTTGTGTGTGTATGTGTGTGTGCGTATGTGTTTGTGTGTGTGCGTGTGCGTGTGCGTGTGCATGTGCGTGTGCGTGCGTGCGTGCGCGCGTGTGTGTGTGTGTGTGTGTGTGTGTGTGTGTGTGTGTGTGTGTGTGTGTGTGTGTGTGTGTGTGTGTGTGTGTGTGTGTGTGTGTGTGTGTGTGTGTGTGTGTGTGTGTGTGTGTGTGTGTGCGCGGGTGTGTGTGTGTGTACGGGTGTGTGTGTACGGGTGTGCGTATGCGGGTGTGCGTGTGCGGGTGTGCGTGTGCGCGTGCGCGTGCGCGTGTGCGTGTGCGTGTGCGTGTGCGTGTGCGTTTGTGTGTGTGTGTGGTCACAGCACAAATCCATACCTGTCATCTAATATGTTGCAACCTAAACACGTTAAAAATAAAAAGATTTTTCTACAAAGAAAAAGCAGGTACTGTTTTTGCTTGCCCTCTTCTCAATCCTCTCATTTTTCTTTTGTTCTGATCGTATTAACTCATTAACGTCGAGAAATGTAAACTTTCTTAACCTTTTTAAAGCTTCATTCTCAATAAAAGAAGGGATAATAACATTTCGGCTAAAACGTACGTAGGCTAAGATAGTACAACACATTTTTTTGGTAAAACTAGTTTTTATTATTCTATATAGTTACCGTCGACGGCGATACAACGATTAAAGCAGTCGTATAAATTTCCGATACCATTTTTATAGTACGATTTCTCTTCAGCCTCAAAATAGGCCCCAGTTTCAGCAATCACCTCTTCATTAGTGCTAAATTTTTTCCAGCGAGCATTTTTTTGAGGTCTGCAAACAGAAATAAGTCACTGGGAGCAAGATCTGGAGAAAACGGTGGATGGGAAAGCAACTCATAGCCTAATCCATGCAATTTTGCCATCGTTTTGATTGATTTGTGACACGGTGCATTGTCTTGATTAAACAGCACTTTTTCTTTTTCAAATGGGGCCGTTTTTTCGTGATTTTATCCTTTAAACCCTCCAACAATGTTATGTAATAATCGCTGTTAATTGTCTGGCCCTTTTCTAGGTAATCGATGAATATTATTTCATGCGCATCCAAGAATATTGATGTCATAACCTTGCCAGCCGACTATTGCGTCTTTCCACGCTTTGATTCGGTTCATTGCGTACAGTCCACTCGGCTGACTGTTGATTGGACTCTGGAGTATAGTGATGAAGCCATGTTTCATCCATTGTCACATATCGTCTGAAAAATTCGTCTTTATTATGAAAAAATATCGCTAAACATTACTCCGAATCATCAACACGTTGTTCCTTTTGATCGATTGTGAGCTCGCGCAGTACCCACTTTGCGCACAGCTTTTGCATGTCCAAATATTCATGCACGATATGTCCAACACGTTCCTTTGATATCTTTAAAGTCTCAGCTATCTAGATCAACTTCACTTTACGATTAGTCAAAATTGTTTTGTGAACTTTTTTGACGTTTTCATCGGTAACAGCCTCTTTCAGAAGTTCACTGCGCGCATCGTCTTGGACGCTCATTTGGCATCGTTTGAATTTAGCAAACCGCTTCTCAACGGTTGATTTCACTGATGCAGAGTCCGAATAATGTTTATCAAGCCAAGCCTTGGCTTTATCAGTATTTTTCACCAAAAAGCAATGCTTCTTTAACATACGGAATTCTTTTTTATCCATTTTTTTCACAATAACAAAAGTTGCTTCACTCACAATGCTATATCTCACGATCCAATTGTCCGAAAGCTGTCAAATTTATACACGTATCGTTTCATGGTTAATACTAACTGAATATCATATAGATTTAATTCTAGTAACGCCATCTATGTGTCAGCCTATGAATTTTCCAGCCGATCTGTTATTGACACGAAAAATATCTATCCTACCATTATCGAGTATGCTCTTTCGATTGGAGGGGTCAAATTGCATTTAGATGGCATTGAAAACCTTTTTTTTCACGTTTTTTTTTGTGTTGATAAAGTAACAAAAATAATTTCAAATTTCAACCAAAAGTGCACAAAAGAGTTTAAAATTAAGAAGAACTTACGTTGGTAAGTCTCTAATTACCTTAACCTATCAAAAACGACATTATTGTTTACTTAACTTCTTTTCTTACATCTATCTTATTATTCAAATTTTCCCATTTCATGAAATTTAGTAATAAATTCCTTGCAGTAATATAACTCACAAGTGTTGCAATACTTATATGTTCGAATTACATATTTTGCAAGACAAAATACATGCGATTTCGTGTATGTACTACAATATTTGTGATCGCAACTTGAATTAGTTGAAGAAATATTATCTACGTCCATTTTTTTGCCTGGACACACGGCAAAATATTATAGTAGTGGCCATCATGTACGTCCATTTCTCCCATAAATTTATTATAAATATGGAAGGCATATGAAAAAGGTATTTCTAAGAATGTACGTTTAGCGGCGTTTTATCAATGACATTTTAAGATAACACTTTGCTATCTCTTATGGTACCTGTAGATTCAAAGCCTAATTTTTTCAAATGTAAGATGATATCTAAGTTTATACATTTTTGAAAAAATATATGTAACAAATTCATCACTACTTTTGTACCAAGAGCGCCTTTATTCATCTTTTCTACTCATTAATCATATTCACAGTAAAGGTCTATTAGGTTGCTGCAGATAAAATGGCCGATTTAGCAATGACCTAAAATTGGCTGCAATTTCAGTGTATTATGTTGGCACAAGGCAGCGCAAATGATATGACATATTAAAGTATAAATACTGCTACCTTGGTTTATGGAGTCATTTCTGTTTTGCACTTCACAGTGATCGTAAAAACAAAAAGAGAAAGTATACATGGGAGTGAATCAAAAACGACTACTTTTACTATACGAATTTAAGTTAGAGCACAACGCAACGGAAGCAACGAGGAATATCAACAGCGCATTTGGGCCTGATACAGTTAGCGAACGAACCACTCGGCGGTGGTTCGAAAAATTTCGATCCGGAGATATGGACCTTGGGAATGAGCCACGTAGACACCCAGGACCATCGATCGATAACGACGAGCTGCGTGCATTAGTGGAGTCTGACCCCCGCCAAACCATAAGGGATCTTGCCGAGAAATTAGGCGTTCACGATTCGACGGTTTGCCGCCACTTGCAACAACTTGGAAAAGTGAAAAAGCTTGACAAATGGGTTCCGCATGATCTTACCGAGCAAAACATGACGTGTCGAATGGAAATTTCAAGTTCTCTTTTCTCCCGCAACAAAAAGGAACCGTTCTTGCACCGAATTGTGACCTGCGATGAAAAGTGGTATTTATACGATAATCGTCGCCAATCGGCCCAATGGCTAGATGCCGATGAAGCGCCAAGACACATGCCGAAACCAAGCCTTCATCCAACGAAAATAATGGTAACTGTTTGGTGGTCTGTAGCTGGAGTTATCCATTATTCGTTCCTGCAACCTGGCGAAACCATCAATGCTGAGAAATACTGTGCTCAACTGGATGAAATGCATCAGAAATTGATAATCCAACGACCTAGGCTTGTCAACAGGGATGGAGTGATACTGCTTCATGATAACGCATGACCTCATGTATCAAGAACAACGGTCCAAAAATTAAACGAGTTGTGCTATGAGACTCTTCCTCATCCTCCATATTCACCAGACCTCTCACCAACAGATTACCATTTCTTTAAACATTTGGATCACTTTTTAAAAGGAAAAAGATGTGATGTAGCACATCACAGACTTAGAATTATAATAAAATGAGAAGTAAAGGAAATTGAAGTAAAAATTGTAGAGATTCAGAGTCAGTACCGAACGAGCGAGTGAGAGGAGCTATGGAAGTACGCAGCGACAGTACGCGTACGTGACGCGTCTCGCGACCGATCAAGCGCGCGAAAATATAAACGGCAATTAGTAGGCGGCGGTATCCGTAGGGGCGAACGTCACATATAGTGAACTGACGTCTTGTGACCGTGCAAGTATAAAATTCGTGAAACACGCATACGTGAACATTTAGAATAATCAAATACGCAAATCAGCCGATCGATGGACGGTCGATATACTGATCACAAGTTGGAAAAGGACGAGAGATACCGAAGATCGATTAGCGTAGTAAGAAAGAAGGAAGAAGGCGTAAGCGAGTAGATACAAAAAGAGACGAGCCCAGTCAACTGTTAGTAGTCGCGAGAGTGAGTCGTAGGCTTGGATCTAAGAAGCACGCAACTGCCCGTTTCACTCAAGTTTGTAAGTCGCCTTGGATCGCCGAAGTAGAGAAGAGAAAGTGAGAAAGAGGAGGAAAAGAAAGGTAGAGGAAAGAAGTCAGGGAGAAGAGTTAGAAACGGTCGAGCGAGACGAAAGGAGATTAAGCAGTCGGAGGACAGCAGAGGTAGTCAACAGCTGGAGACGCGACGGGTGCCAGCGGCGGCCTTTTCGCCCTCCATCGACTCGAGGCTCTGGGTAAGTCACCTTCTAGTTTTTTCTGTGTCGGTTACGCGTCGGGACTGTCTCGCGTGAACGGTCGCGACGAGCAAATGTGTGTGTGTGCACGAACGCGGCGGATCGGAGATCGGGCAGTAGCGGCATTCACGGAGCTCGGCGTTTTTGTCGTTCTAGGCAAAAGGAAGTCATCCTAGATCCGCAGAGTGGAGACGGGTGAGAAGGAGATCGAGAGTAAGGCGAATCATCAAGGACGGGACCCCCCCAATCTCCACGCCTTCTTGGGAGGATCTTTGCCGTACATTTCCAGCCATCAGCGAACCTCCTCATCTCAGAGGTCACGTGCTCTCGTGAGCAAGCCGGGACGCTGCCAAGGCGCCCATAAATAATATAAAATCATTATTAGAAAAAAGAAATAGAATTAGGCAGCGCGTAACTACCATGTTACAAAGATTTAATAACGAAGCTGCTATCAAAAATGCCTTCGAGGAGTTTCTTCGAACCAGAAACTCGGACTTCTACAAAACTGGAATAAATGTACTTGTATCTCGTTAAGAAAAGTGTGTTGCATCTATTGGTACCTATTTTGATTAAATAAATTGTCTTTATAAAAAGTTTCAGCTGTTTAAAAATTTATTACTAAATCAGCCATTTCATCTGCAGCAACCTAATAGATCAAATAAGTATCCATTAAGGGGTTACATGGGTTTAAAATAATAAAAAAAACGACTTTTTAAACTATTTTTTTGAATGGTAAATAATGTATTGAACTATTATATCTTATTACTATCAAATCAAGTAACTTTTGAACTGTATGTAAGAAAATTTTTATCAAAAAATGTTGAAAATTCGCCCTCTGACGGCTATTTTACGAAAATCTTCGAAAAATGCGGTGGACATCATAACTTGGGCTAGAGTCATCTATATCAAAAAAACCAAATTTTTTCTGTTAGTGTATAAGTTCAGCTTGTACTTAAACGAAGGAGTGAGTCCCTGAAACTTTAGAGCAAATCGTATCAGCTTTCTGGAATGATTCAGATTTGAAAAATCCAAACCTTTGAATATGATTACGAAATAAATTAAATTAATTTTGAATTCGCCGTGCTTTGTCATTCTTATTTTCTTTAGCAAATTTCGAAAATTTTATATTAGATTTGATCTCATAGAAAGTATCAAGGCGCATGGAGGATCGAACGATATCACAATAATCTCTTTAAGATTTGCGTTTATTAACCCTTTGAAGCATACATTTTTCTATTCATTATTTGGATCTTAAATTTCTTATTCGAATTACGAATCCGATGTCATAATTTTGATTTTTTTAAATCCAAGATAGCGAATCCAAACTGGCAGACGAAAGAATATCGCTAAACATTACTCCGAATCGAAAAAATTAAAAAATAGTGTAATTTAGGTTGAAAATGTTTAATCGGATGTTTTCAAGATTGCTAATTACGAATCAGATGTTAGAATTTTGTTTTTTTTTCAAATCAAAGATGACGGATTCAAAATGGCGGGCGAAAAAATTTAAAAATACGAGTAGTGTATTTGAGGTTGAAAACGATTACTCGGAGTGTTTTTGGGGTCGCTGATTATGAATATGATGTCAGATTTACAAAATTCAAGATTTCAGATCCAAGATGGCGGACACTGAAATTTATATCTTCGATAATATGGATGGAAGTTAGTACACAGGGGTTTCTGAGGTCACTGATTGCAAATCTGATCACAGATTTTGTGAATTCAAAATGGCGGATCCAGTATGGCGGTTACCAAAATATAAAATTTCGGTATTGTCAATGTAAAATTTTATTCAAAGGTTTTTGGGATTGCTGATTATGAATTTAATGTCAGATTTGCAAACATTTTAAAAATATCGATGATTTCGACTTCCACTTTTTTTGAAGCACACTGAAAGCGATCTAAATAGTACAAGATCGACATTTCTATCTTTTTCCATATGATATTACACATAAAAAATTTAACGGCCAGACTTGAAGATTCGAAACTATCGAAGTATTGATAAGAAAATAAGCATTTGTTAGTTTTTGAAATTTTTTATTACGAATCTGATATTAAATTTACAAGAATAGAATTGGTCTGTTGAAATAGTTTTTAAATATTTTCAGGTTTGTTCTTCAAAATTTTTTTTTTTTTTTTTTTTTTTTGATACATTGAATAAATAATAGTCTTATTTTATGAAAAGTAAATATTGTTAGTCAAAAATATTAATTTGATAATCATGAGAAGTTGATTTGTTTCATTCAAAACTTCATATTTGAACGCCTGTAATAATTTATTACAATACTATACGTGTATTCCTCATTGAAGTTTTACTGAAAAAAAATCTGCTGGTAGAGGACATTCTACGGTCTTTTCAAATTAGACAGCTCATATCTACTAAAATTTTATTTGGGTGTTTACAATCATGGAAAGAAAAAACATGTTGATGTAGCCGAAATACCTAGCGATTTAGAATCAGATGATGGACTTGGCCTTTCTGATGGTGAAGGAGAGACTGTAAATTCTAGATCAGAGCAATCAATTCCTATTTTGGATATCTCTCAAGATAAATCAATAGAAGAAAACTCTGAAGAGTCTAGCAACCAAAATTCTAAAGCAAGTCATAATTGGGAATCTATCAGCAGGCCAAGGACAGACATTCCATTTTCCAAAAGCTTTGGCCAAAATATTCCAGAAACTGAAAAATCTCCATTGGATATATTCTCTTGCCTATTTACTTCACGTCTACTAGATCATATTGTAAAACAAACAAATTTATATATTACTCAAAAGAATAGTAAAAACAACCCTAATACAAAAGAAGAATTGAAAATATTTTTAGGTATCAATATTATGATGGGTATAAGAAAATGACCATCTTATCGCGATTATTGGTATGATAATCCTCAGTTACATGAATCATATATATATCTTCTCTCATAACAGTAAATCGTTTCGGTTTTATTGTCTCATATGCACATCAACGACAATCCTAAAGAACCAAAAGAAGATGATCCAAAATATGATAAGCTTTATAAGTTGAGATCACTTTTAGATGAACTTCCTCTAACTTTCAAAGAATGTTACAGGCCAGGTAAGTACCAATCTGTTGACGAATCTATGATAAAGTTTAAAGGAAGAAATAGTATGAAGCAATATATGCCAGCTAAACTTGTAAAGCGTGGATATAAGTGTTGGACTCATGCGGATGAATCTGGCTACGTTTGTGAGTTTCAAATTTACACAGGAAAGGCAGATAGTACCAAAAAACAGTTAGAAGTAAGAGTAGTAAAAGACCTCATCCGAGAACTTATTGGCGGTAATCATCATGTATTTTTCAATAATTTCTTTACGGGAGTTTACCTTATGTTATCTTTGAAACAAGATAATATTTTTGTTTGTGGCACAATTAAACAGAACCGTTCTGGACTACCAAATAATTTAAAAGATAAAAAATCTAATCAGAAAATGGATGTAGGAGAATATAAATTTAAGACTACAAATACAGGTCTCACCTGTATTAAATGAATGGACAAAAAACCTGTTTATTTTTTATCAAATTTTCACGATCCCCCTGAAGTAACTACTGTAAATCGTAGACGAAAAAATAGTTCTCTAAAACCTGTCGATAGCCCTGTACTCTGTTCAGATTATAATATGCACATGGATTATGTGGACTATTGCTGATCGACTAATTGCAATTTATAAGATTGATCGTAAATCCAAAAAGTGGTGGTTCAGATTATTTTGGCATTTTAATGACCTTGCTATTACTAATGCATACATTTTATACAAAGAAACATATATAAAACCGAATTTAAATTTGAAAAATTTTCGATTATTACTGGTAAAAGAATTAGTAAGTCATCAAATTTGAAACCCCGAAGGCAGAAAGCGTAGAAGTCATGTTTCAGATGTTCCTCAATATGGTAAACCCCAAGTATCTCTGGAAAAAAGACACTCTTAAACAGCTCATATGCCTATGTTCGAGCAAAAGTCGAGACGATATACCCATTGCAGTACAAAAACAAATCAGAATAGGACTAAATGGATATGTATGACCTGTAATGTACCACTGTGGCTTTTACCAAAAAGAAATTGTTTTAAAAATTACTATACTTAATTCTATAACTTTGTTTATTACTAAAAAAAAATAAAAAATAACAAAAAAAATACAAAAATACAAAAAAAATATAAGAATCACAAAAAAAAAATGGAGCTAGAACTCTTCACGTCCTTGTCGTTAGCTCTGGATTGTGCCAAGAAAGAGTAAATTCAAAAATTTTACGATGTATGTCAGCCACAATGGACCTACTATCTTGAATTTCACAAATTTGGCATCGGATTCGTGATTAGCGAAATTTTGTCCGCTATCTTTGATTTGAAAAAAATCGAAATTCTGACATCGGGTTCGTAATCAGCGACACCGAAAACCACTATTTTCAAAGTTTTTCGTCCGCCGTTTTGGATCCGCCATCTTGGGTTTGAAATAATCGAAATTCTAATATCGGATTCGTAATCAGCGACCCTGAAAACCTATTCACACTTCGTTTTCAAGCTAATGTCTTGAAAAAGTTCTTCAAAAATTAATTTTTTTGAAAAAAACATGATTTTTTTATATTTGTTTATGAATCATTTATTATAAACAATTATGTCAATTAAATTATATTTTTATGTTACATGTATTTTATTCCTAAAGTAACTGGAAATTGCAAAAAACTGGATATAAATACGTCAACAACAAAGTAAATAACGAAAATCCAAAAAAATCGAGGTGATAACGTGGGTTACCACCATGCTTCAAAGGATTAGAAGTCGTTAGAATTAGTATTATAAATGTAAAATGTATTTAAATTACTTACAGTAAAATGATATCCATGTTCATTTGTCGCTTGCACAATATAATTTATGTTACATAAAAAAAATTGTTCGGATAATTCAACGTGCGAAAAATTACATACAGTTTGTTTCTGACTCTCACTCAGAAACCATGAATTTTCTAGATTATAATCACTTTTTTTATCATCTATCCAAACGTAGATGTTTTTTTACCAATCGATTTGGATCCTGAACGTATGAATCAGAAACTTTAATGATTTGATAATGATAATGAATATTATGATAGGTTGTGATCGATATCATTAGAGCTAAGATCCAACTCTTCGTTATCAGATTCTAAATTAAAATTTCCAGAATCGATAATATTCTGTATTTGCAAAATTAGGTCATAATCATCATAAGTACGAGTCGTAGTACCAATTTCATAATCTACATGACTACGAGATAACCCTTTCTTACGTTTTGATGTCATTCTTGTAAATATAATCGAAGAAATACACACCGATAACGAAGATTAAGAATTCTTAGCCGATGCAAATATTTGAAAATTTTAAGAATAGAAAAAAATTTTAATCTAACAATTTTATATAGGTAATATGTGACAAATACATGGTATCAAATATATTTAGAATATACATTTTAACTGTCCTCAAAGTACCTGATGCTTTCCTTAGTTTGTATCGTCTACTGTAAACATAGCGTATCTCCTCTTCACGATTCGGAAGACGAGCACCGCCTTAATCATTTCTGCCGCTAGCTGCAGTTTGTGGTCCATTAGCCATTTGGCTACGGTGTCGATGGGGATGTCCCCAATATATTCAATCTCACTAATTATCTTTGAGATCGTAACGTGTGTGATGCTATCTGCGAAGGCTACGGTATTTACACCGTCTGGGAACGACTGTCTTATTAGTCCGTCATAAAGTACCTTCTAGAACACTGGACCTAGTAATAAACTTTATGCCTCTCGTGATTTTATAGGTTTGCAGATCTTTGTCAGTGTCACATTTTCAGTTCTACTTGTTAGAATTTGAGCCAATCTTACGCAGATGGAGTGGTATTTTTAAATATTCTAATACCCGCATAGTGTTGATGCATCTAGCCAAAATAAAGACGTTTCAGATATCGAGCGCAATGATGGTACGCATCCGCTTACTAGATTGACTACCCTGTAAGGCGTCCGTTGCTAATCCTTCTACTCGTTTTATGGCGTATATCATTGACTGTCCATGGCATATAAATTGGCTGTGTCTTCGTCTGATGTTGACCTTAGACCTCTTGTGGTCGCGCTTGATGTTCTGGAAACAGGTGATATACTACCTGTTCTAAAAATATTGAACATGTTGAGGCTTTGTTACTGCTAAGTTTTATCCTTTGCATAACCATTTTATATGGTTTGCCCCAAAGCTCGCGATCCACTTCCTCGCAAAGCATCCGCCAACACCAGCTTTTTGCACTAAAACTTTAAGGGGCTATACTAGTGTGAACGCTAAAATTTGGGTGATTTTCGAGAATTTTTTAAAAGAAAAATACTTCATGAAATATTTTAAAAATATAAGAGTATATCAGGCTATATTTTTAACTATATTCTGTAATTTTATCAAAAAATATTTAAAAATGAGCGACTTATGCACTGTCTTCGGAGGCGCAAAAAAAAAAAAAGTTCCTCCACTGCTGCCACGATTCCGGCCGAATGAGTAGCTGAAACCAAACAAAAAAAAAAGTCAAACTAGAAGGTATTTCCTATAAAATTTCGCAGAATTTTCGAAAAATATCAACATTTAACAAAATGGCGTAGTTATCAAAAAAAAGTTTTCTTTTTTCTCAAAAATATAGTCGCTTTTTTTAATGCCAAATCGTCAATTTCCATCCAATCAAAAAAATCCTGCGTCATTGTAGAGTAAATATATTTAAGAATACTTAGTTCAAATTTGAAGTCAATCGGATAATTGCTCTTTGAGTTACGATGGCAGCAAATTTGAAAAAAGTCATTTCGAGAAAAACGCTTTTAAAAGGTAGATAGAGCAGTTTATACGAGGGTCGTTTGAGAAGTCCGTGCAAAGTCCGAGAGATGGCACCACCGGCGCGTATCGAGGTCATGTTTAGTTAGTAGCATCTCTTGAATGAATACACACCAAGTTGCAGCCATATTGGTCTATTTCTTTGTGTTTGGCATTCGTGTGAATCAAGGAAGTCGAGTGATTTTCAAGAAATGGACGAAAAAGAATTTCGTGTGGTGATTAAACATTACTTTATGAAAGGCAAAACGCCGCAGGAGACTAAAGAGAAGTTTGATAAACATTATGGTAACTCTGCACCTTCGATTAGAACAGTTTATAAGTGGTTTCAAAATGTTCGGACTGACCATATGGGCACAAGTGACGCTGAACGTTCTGGACGGCCTGTGGAGGTTACGACTCCAGAAATCATTGATCAAATCCATGATATGGTGATGGATGACAGAAGAGTTAAGGTGCGTGAGATTGCTAGTGCTGTGGGCATCTCGACTGAATGGGTACATAATATTTTGCATAAACATTTGGACATGAGAAAGCTATCCGCAAGATGGGAGCCACGAATGCTCACAGTTGACCAAAAACGGAGTCGTGTGAAGTGTTGCAAGGATGGTTTGCAGCTGTTCCAGAAAAATCCGGAGGACTTTAAGCGTCATTTTGTCACTGTGGATGAAACATGGATATACATTACTACACTCCTTTGCCTTTTATAAAATAATGTTTAATCACCACACGAAATTCTTTTTCGTCCATTTCTTGAAAATCACTCGACTTCCTTGATTCACGCGAATGCCAGACACAAAGAAATAGACCAATATGGCTGCAACTTGGTGTGTGTTCATTCAAGAGATGCTTTTTTCATTTTCATAAACGAGGAGTCTCTTTTATCCTCACTGGCAGTCATTTCTTTTGTAGTGATGCGTTGTTCATTCTCTACGGCTCTTCTTTGTGGAAATTGATTAACTCCAGCATCTGTGCATAAAACTATTAAGTGGCAGCTACGGCAAAATGACATAAGCCGCGGTACACCATATAGTGCTGAGATACGACGAATAGTGCCTGAAGTTTTGTATTGGATTTTTCGAAGGTAAGAATCAGTAGCATTTATTTGCATCAAACGGTTTTGGTCTGTAGCATTATGGATGTTGACGTAAATTATCAAGTCATCCTGGCGTTGGTGTTATGCATTAAGTCGCCATTGTTTGGACGTTGGTATTAGTCTTCAAATCGTTTTGAACGTCAGAGCTAATCATCATGTCGTCCTGGGCATTAGGATAAATTCGCCAAATCAAGCAAACTGTTTACTTTTTTGTTACAGATGATGACACAGATGAAGCTATCGTGGAACTCACTGTGGGGACTAACGTGGATACCTTTATGTCCCGACCTTTAACTCTGGTCTCTCCACCCCAGAAGTTGGATCTTCGATCCCATTTTTGGATTCTAATAAAGATAATGACCCTGAACCTATTCATGTCTCAAGAGATGCCCCGGTCGAGGACGACCAGGAGAAGCCATATAAGCAATTTTCCCCATCTACCAGTGGCGACACCTGTTCGCCATCTCACGCTTTCTATATGAGGCCGGATGTGACAGTGCGCGCACAGTTTGCTCGAGGGAATCTCACAGCGCTCGGTTATAAAAAGCATCAATGCTAATCATTCCATATATAGGTGTAGTAAAAAGAAGTCCATTATTTTTGCATTAAATTGAAGGTTTTATTTAGCATAGATAGAATGATACGATTTAGGTCAAATATGCACCGTTTTGTTGGATAACTTGTTGCCATTTTGGAGATAATTTCATAATGCCTCTCTCGTAGAAACCCTTGTCCCTATTGTCAAAAAACTGGGACAGTCGATTTTCACAATCTTCTCTTGAGGCGAATTTTTCACCTGCAAAATCATTCGTCATAGACAGGAACAGGTGGTAATCACTTAGTGCCAGGTCCGGACTATAAGGTGGATGCATAAGAACTTCCCAACCAAGCTCCCAGAGCTTCTGGCGAGTCACTATCGATGTATGCGGCCTGGCGTTGTCCTGGTGGAACACAATTCCTCTCGTATTGGCCAAGGCTGGCCGCTTCTGGGCGATTGCTTCTTTCAGACGGTCCAATTGTTGACAGTACAGGTCCGAATTAAGAGTTCGGCCGTAGGGGAGCAGCTCATAATAGATGATTCCCTGCCAGTCCCACCAAACACACAGCAAAACCTTCCTGACTGTCAATCTTGGCTTGACCACCGTTTGCGCTGGCTCACCGCGATTTGACCACGACCGTTGTCGCTTGACGTTGTCGTAAGTGACCCACTTTTCATCACCAGTAACCATCCGCTTCAGAAATGGATCGATATTGTTGCGATTCAGCAGCGATTCGCAGATGGAAATTCGGTCCATGAGGTTTCTTTGCGATAACTCGTGTGGCACCCATACATCGAACTTCTTTTTGTATCCAGCCTTATTTAAGTGGTTCCAAACGGTTTTTTGTGCAATGTTTAGCTCCTGGGCAATCGAAACAGTGCTTACGTGACGGTCGGACTCGACGATTTCCATTATTTTATCGACATTTTCGACAATTGGCCTTCCAGAGCGTGGTGCATCTTGTCAAAATTACTGGAACGGAATCGACGAAACCAAAATTGCTCGTGATTGGCTGTTACAGTATCAGGACCATAAACACTATTCACATTTTTAGCTGCCTGGCTTGCGTTTTCGCCTTTATCAAAGAAAAACTGCAAAATATGGCGTATTTTCTCTTTGTTGGTGTCCATCTTTGACGCGTGCTAATAAAATACTGAGTCAAGCAATCACAAAACTTTATCAGAAGCTTTTTTAGTACGAAATCTTATCTTACTAACGCCATCTAGTGTAACCCGATCGCACTTTTACAACGGGAGATACAGACTACTAAAGCCATCTATTGGCAAAATAATGGATTACTTTTCACTACACCTAATAGATAACATGAGCAATTTTCATTAAGTTTTCTTTGTTGACTTTTGATTTGCTTTTATTTTTATAAACAGTGCTATATTGTACCTCATTTATTGGTTTGATTTTTTGCTGTGAAATTAATTTTCAGATAAATAAAGATATAGTTGATTCGTTTGCTTTATCCTTTTAAACGATCATTTAATGATGCTAGATATTAAATCAAAATAATATAAATAGTAAAAGAATGCAAGTTTGATCTTTATTAATTTATTTAAATAGTAATTTTCTTTTTGAAAATTGCAATAAATTAAAAGTAAAATTTAGATTATATAATAAAATATTTATAATGGTATTAAATAATTTAATGATTCAATATTTGTTTATTTTAAATGAAATATGCACTAAATAAAATTAAAAACTAATGAAATGAAAAACTGAGTACTTAAAATAGAATTAATATTATACTAACTTGTGTACACACTGTCTTACAACAGCAAAATTTCCATCACCAATAATATGACCAATAGTATAATGTAATTTCAATGAAGTAGGAAAATTTAAAGCTGATGGGCTTGGAATTCTAGTTTGTAATGCAAATGATAATCTTTTATCAATTTTCCGAGATGGCATCTTTGGCATAGGTCCATTATGTTTTTTAATACTGTACTGATTTTTGCGAAAACTTTGAACACATTTTGATTCTTCAGAATCTAGTTCAAAATCTTCATGATTTGGTTTTTCAATACCATAAGCTATGAAAATTTCTTCTTTGTCAAAAAATTGTTCTAAAAGAGTGATTTGTTGACCTAATAATGAATAAACTTTTCTAACTGCACCAGAATCTAGTTTTATGACTTCTGTTACAGCTTCCAATACATGTTCTATACTAGGGGCATTTCTTTTGTTTAATAAAAGTCTCACAATTTTTCTAGGTTTAATTCCATTTCTTATTACAGTAATGATTCTTGCTTTGACACAAACAGGTATCGTATTTATATACCTTGTATTTATCCCAGCTGTAGATGGTAACCCAGATAAAGAACTACCTCTCTTTACAGATGAAGAAGAATATTCGACTCTTTTAAAAACTTCACCTTGTCCAGAGACAACATAACATTTACCATCTTCTAAATCACTAATATCTTGTACTTTTTTTCCATCCATAGTATAAATAATTCGTACACCATTAGGTAATGTTACATTCGAAATAAGAGCTCTTGTTAAATCAGAAATAAGACTATCAAAACTTCTATATCTTTCTGGAGTAACAGCAATAACAACACCACTATAAAACTTATCTCCATTTCTGAAAAAACGAATTCTTTTTGCTTTTTTAGTTGCAGAAATTTTTATACAACTAAAGGAATGTCGATTACTATTATCCAATAAAGTCTTGTTTAAAGATGTTACAATAGTAGAATTTAAATCTTTATCTCCAGAATCGGTATTGTCTTTCATGTGAAGCAAGTGTATTTGATTAATTGCTTCATCCATTTTTTGAATAAATCTGCAAAAATTAAATTTTATTCTAAAATTAGAATTAAAATCACAAGCACTGAGGTTTATGAATATATAAATTACAATTAATCTTATTATTGACAACCTAAACTCCATCTACTTAAATACTTGATTATTCACATAATCTATGGTCCATATAAAATTAATATATAAATAACAGAACTTCAGATTAGAATGTGATCTCTATTGCATCTCAATTAGCAAGTCATTTTTAGACTAAATTTTAAGGACATTCCTGAAACTTTTCATTATAACAATAAATCATCAGCATCATATTGGCAATTATTTGATAAAAAACGATGACAGAATTAGTATTCCTTCAAATCTGGACAAAAAAAATTAATATTTTAAATGATTTGTATTACAAATTTTAATAATGATTATAAAATAAAAGAAAAATATCAAGAATTAATTGTTCAAATAATTCAGCATTTATTTAATCATTTAAAATCATATAAATCTTTATCTTTTATTATTTTTTATTAATTCTATTTTATTAAAGAATCAATTTAATTTAAAAAAATTTAATTTTATATTATATATACATTTTAATATTATATATCCATTTTAAATTTGTCACTATGAACTTATTACATATTACATACCATTTCCAACATACTACTTAGGTTTAAGTCAAAAATTAGATTTCATTATCAAAGAAAAATTTTTAAATTATAAGTAATATTTAATTATTAATTAAGTAAATTATTTATACTTATCAATAATATTTAATATTTAATTTTATTATATTTATTATATATTATTTCAATTTAAAAAAAGAAACAATTTTTAGATACAAACAAATTAATAATTATATTTATCGTGTATATTAAAAAATAATTTTTTTAAGGTAAAGTATTAAATTTATAAAAATAATTAATATTTTAAAAAAATAAAAATATAACATAAAAACGTAATTAGTTCAATAAAATGAAAAATTTCAATTTTAATTTAGAATACATATAGTGACAATAATAATTAATATACATACTAAATAATATAATTAGAATTTATTAAATACTTTACTAAAATTTGTAAACAAAATATTTTCAAACGTTTTAAAAAAAAAAATGTATATAATTTTATTTAATTCTTACACATAAAAATATTTATTAATTATTAAAATTTTATTAATGAAAAAAATCCAATACTTAAATAATGATCTATTTCAATAGCAATTTATTATTAATCATTAGTTAAAGAATCTGAAAATATGAGTGAAATTATTTAATGCTTCACAAAATACAATCAAATTAACTTTCTAATGTTGTAAAAAAAATTGTTACGGATTTGATAATATAAAACATAACATATGAGATTTCATAATACACTACTTACTCTTAAAAGACTTAAATATTTTAAAAATCCAATACACAAAATTTCTTTTTTGCAATAATATGTTAAACATTGTGTAATAAGATAGATTTTAAAAACAAGGATAACAAAAAAAAAAGATTTATATAAGATAACAAGATAAATGATTTCTGAAATGTTTTATTTTCTCCAATTCAATTTTAATTAATTTAAGTGAGCTTTTTAATATTTAACAAAACTACCACAAAACTATACCACTAATCAAAATATAGTACAAAATGATGATGCTTGGAGTCTATACTATATATAAACTCCTGCCATCTTTAAATATGTAGATCCTAAAATCAAGAAAAAAAATATATTCAACGAAGGAGCTTAATTTTCTCTATTAAAAAATAATTATATTTTAATTTGCTTCGTTAAAATTAATTGACACGTTCCAAAGCCTTATTACCCCGAATCTTCCCCCCACCGTCAAGAAACCGGCAATAGCAAACCCTCGGCTCAATGACCTACTATACCCCAGCCTGCCAATTGTGCATTTCGCAATAAAAAAATCATGCCAAGTCACGTCTTTTAATTTGCGCATTTCCGTTATGCCAATTATTTGATTCGCACACTTATCATATTTATTTTTTTACAAAAAGCACAAGTGCAACACAAGCATATATTAAAATGATGATATCTCAAAAAATATGACCTCTTTTAATTGGCACAACACCTTAAATCATTAATTATCGATCAATTCAATTTGCGCACTCATAAAATCTTATAAATTGTTAATTATTATAGAGAAAAGAGCGAAAAAGAATTTTTACCAAAATTTTGAATTGTGCGCATACGCACAGACGTATGTCTACCTGCGAGCTTGCGTTGGAACGCGCGAAAAATTTAACATTCAAATTTTTCAATAACAAAACACATCAAATAAACAAAAATAATTGTTAAATTAATTTGCACACCTTCTGAAAACGTTCATAAACAATTATTACAATAAGCACATAGCCCAATTGTTATTCAATATTCATTATTAATGTTTAAGAATCAAATGATTGTTAACAGCTGATCGCACGGAGATTATGTCCCGTTTACAACGTGCGAATTATCCCTATAAAACAAGTAATAGTGCAACATGCTGAATAAACGAAAATAATTGTTAAATCAATTTGCACACCTTCTAAAAACGTTCATAAGCAATTATTACAATAAGCACACAGCCCAATTGTTATTCAATATTCATTATTAATGTTTAAGAATCAAATAATGGTTAACAGCTGATCGCACGCAGACTATGTCCCTTTAACAACGTGCAAAAATATCACTATAGAATCAGTCAATAGTGCAGCGTGCTAAACAAATGAAAATAATTTTTTATTTAATTTGCACACGCTGATAAATTAATTAAAAACAATTATTTTTATTAGCACATTGCTGAAATGTTAGTAAATATTCATGTTTGTTATTGAAAACTCAAATAAGTCGACAGTTTATTCACAGCTGATCGTACAAATATTAAGCTCCGTTTACAAGACGAGAAAATATCAATTGAATCAGAAACGTTATTTAAGCAGCTCAGCTAAAAACAGCGAGTAAGCAATATTAAATTATTAATAATTTATTGCAAAGTTTGCACAGACTAGAGCGATGTTCAACGCGAGTTGAGTCTTAAACGATGAAAACATCTAATTGACTATTTTAATAAATTAATACTACAAAATTTATTTACGATGTTATGAATAAAAATTACATAATATAATACTGAAGAAAACGAATAGCCGTCTTTCACAATCATTTAGAATCTTGTATAACTTTAATCATAATGATTTATTAACATCTTATATAATTGACAACATATTGAGTATAAATAAACAAAAACATTATAAACTTAAAATTTTAAAAGTACTTTTTATAAATACCAGGCTATTCAACAAGTTTCGCAGTTCGATAAGAGAGGGTGTTATTACTAGCCTAAATTTTTTTTTGTTATGTTGGTACACTCTTCATATGAATGTATGTGAAGTTTTATTTCAATCTGTCAATTCATTCTTTGTTAACAAGCCATTTAGTATCGACGTGTTACAGTATTTTTTTACACTGGAAAAAATCAAGTATCGTGCAGTGATTAAATTTTTATTTTTGGAAGGTTTGAAGGCAAAGAAAACTTATGAACAAATATTGAAAGTGTATGAGGACTCTTCGCCTTCAATTAGTACAGTAGAAAGATCGGTTACTGAATTTAAACAAGGTCGTACAAGCCTTGAAGACGATCCACGTCAAGGGCGTCCAAAAACAGCAACAACGCCAGAAATCGTAGAAAAAATACAGGATATCGTATTGGAAAATCGTCGAGTGACTAAAAGAGATTTAGTAGAAGCCCTAGGCATCTCATTGGGCAGTGTAAGAAATATTTTTACTGAAGTATTGGGTTTCAAAAAGCTGTGTGCACAATGGGTGCCGCATTCGCTAACAATGGAACAAAAACACATTAGAATGCGACTTTCTCAGCAACATTTAGAGCGTTTTCGAAAGGATAAAGTGGATTTTGTGCGTCGATTCATCGCTATGGATGAAACTTGGGTCTATCACCATGATCCTGAATCAAAACAAGAGGCTAAAGAGTGGTGTGAACCAGGTTCTTCGGCTCCGAAACGAATTCGTGTCCAGAAATCGGCCAAGAAGGTGTTAGCATCAATTTTTTGGGATGCGAAAGAAATTTTGTTTGTGGATTACTTGCAAACTGGTAAAACAATGAATTCTAAATATTATTGTAACCTTTTAGACCAGCTGAAAGAAAAAATTCGTGAAAAAAGACCCGGTTTGCAGAAGAAAAAAATCCTTTTTTATCAAGACAATGCACCGTGTCACAAGAGCATTTTGACAATGGCTCAGATCCATGAATAAAAGTTCGAATTGTTGGAGCATCCACCGTATTCATTGGATTTTGCCCCTAGCGACTTCCATCTGTTTCCAGACCTAAAAAATTCATGTGTGGAAAGCGTTTTTCATCAAATGATGAGGTCATAACATATGTGGAAGCGTATTTTGCAGCCCTTCCAGATTCTCACTTCTGGGATGGAATTCATAAATTGGAATCTCGTTGGAACAAGTGTATTGATGTTCAGGGAGACTATACTAAATAATAAAGTGTATTTCAAACCATAAAATTGTGTTTTTCTTATCGAACCACAAAACTTATTGAACAGCCTGGTACCTAAAAATGTTCTTTTATATTCTTTACAATTTAATTTAAATTCATACTGAAAAACTAGTATCAAAATAATAATTATTTTTTAAAACAAATTAATTATATCACTTAAGTTAATTTATATTAAATTTATATTAATTATAGCACAATTGCCATGTCACAGCTGTATTTATTTCAACATCGTCAGGCAAGCCGAATTATTCTAATACCATTTAGTCATATCCACTAAAATCAAGGATACTGTTACGTCCTAGGGGATGACGAAACGACAGAAAAACTTATTTTACTAAGTTTTAAATTAAATAATTAAAAAAAGGTTTAATTCCCTATTTCGGTTAACCGTAGCTGCCGAGGACGGGAGGCAATAAATATATATACTAGCGCAGGTAGAAAGAGAGAAACAGAGAACTGGAGGCAGCATGCGAGAGCGAGAGAGAAAGAGAGGGAGATATATATATATATATATATATATATATATATATATATATATATATATACATATATTTATTTATATGTATGCCTGATTAGTGTACATGCACTACATGAAGACCAGAGAGACGTATCGCATGAGTAATGCAGTTCAGGCGAGAGGAGTTGAGAGATGTCGAGAGAGAGAGAGAGAGAGAGAGAGAGAGAGAGAGAGAAAGATGTTCCTACGTTGTTTTGAGTGCGCTGGTGTCGTTGGCTGGAGGCTGGCTAACTGGCTGGCTGGGCTGCTGCTTGGCGGGAATGGGGAGGAAATTTAAATGGTTGACTCCAAGAATTTCGTAAAAATGTCTGTTTTATTAGTATACTTTGAACTGGCAGGTGGCTTTATCCAATTGCAACTTCTGCGTTTCCCAGATTCACTCACACATTTCGTACTTTATACTTATTAATTTGCGTTGATATATAATAAAACTGGCAGAGTTTCCGCGTACGAGAATAATGTAAGAAAAGACTACAGACTGTGTAGCAACCGGCAGAGCCTCCGCGCGCGACAACATTTTCGGGAAAAGACTGGTCCTCCCGGTGTATCGTCCAACCCCTTTATATAGGCCAAAAACTAGACGTGCACCTTTGTTCCTTATCAAAAGAGGGATGGTCTGAGAATAGGACACAAGTGTTCTTAGTCATGATTCATGCACGCATACTCTAAATCTCTTTCCGCATCAGTGCTTCCGTACCTTGATGTTATACTAGGTTGTTCAAAAAGTTTTGAAAGCCAAAATGAAGATACTTTTTTTGTTGGTGAAATCACTTTTATTGCTCAGTATAATCTCCCATAAGTTCAATACACTTGGTCCAACGGTATTCCAACTTGTTTATCCTATCATGGAAGTGACTTTCTGCAAGGCCTGCAAAATACTCCTCTACGACGACTATAACCTCTTCGTTTGATGAAAAATGCTTCCCACGTAGGAATTTTTTGAGGTGTGGAAACAGCCAGAAGTCAGAGGGAGCTAAATCAGGCGAATAAGGTGGATGCTGCAACAATTCGTACTTTAATTCAGTTATTTTAGTGATGGTTTTTTGAGCTGTGTGAGCGGGTGCATTGTCTTGATGAAAAATGATTTTTTTCTTGTGCAAACCGGGTCTTTTTTTCACTAATTTTTTCATCTAATTGGTCCAAAAGGTTACAATAATATTCAGAATTTATTGTTTTGCCAGTTTGGAGATAATCCACCAACAAAATCCCTTTTGCATCTCAAAAAACTGACGCTAACACCTTTCTCGCCGATTTCTAGACACGAACTCGCTTCGGTGCCAAAGTGCCTGGTTGACACCACTTTTTAGCCTCTTGTTTTGATTCAGAGTCATGATGGTAGACCCAAGTCTCATCCATAGTGATGTATCGACGCAAAAAATCCTTTTTATCCTTTCGAAAACGCTCCAAATGTTGCTCAGAAAGTCGCATTAGAACGTGTTTTTGTTCCATTGTGAGCGAATGCGGCACCCATTGTGCACAGAGCTTTCTGAAACCCAAAACTTCATTTAAAATATGACTCACACTGCCTAATGAGATGTCTAGGGCCTCTGCTAAATCTCTCTCGGTCAATCGACCATTTTCCAAATCATATCCTGTACTTTTGCTATGAATGCTGGTGTTGATGCACTTCTTAGACGTCCTGAGCGTGGATCGTCTTCAACGCTTTTTCGACCACGTCTAAACTCTAAAACCCATCGATGCACAGTTGGAAATGAAGGAGCAGATTCCTTTAACACTTTCAACATTTTTGCATGAATTTCCGTTGCTGATAAACCTTCCAAAACAAAGAATTTTATCACTGCACGATATTCGGTTTTTTCCATTGTAAAAATAATACACTGACACGTCAACTTCAAATGGCTTGTAAACAAACAATGAATTGACAGAGTGGAATGAAACTTTGGGTATGTTTATATGAAAGATAAAATAACAAAATGGCGTGAAAATTTTGGTTCTTCTACTGCTCTATAGATGTCGCTTTCAAAACTTTTTAACAACCTAGTAGCTGTAGCAGTAGCGCTTTTCATAGGGAAAAAGGAAGGAACTAAAAAAAAAGGTAAATGTAAAACAAGAAAGAAAAAAAAAAGAAAGAAAAAGGTAAAAGATGCACAGATGGTACCGTCCGAGCTTGCGATGTGGCGCCGCCGCGGGTGGTAGAAAAACTAAATCAAAAAAAGGAAAATACAGCGTCGCGTTATAGCACGACGTGACGATCTTCCCCCTTGAAGAAATTCAGCGCCGGGCGCTGTCACTCTTCTCACTCACTCATGCCATCTGGATTCAGCCTTCTTATTTTTTTACATATAATTAACTGACATAATTTTATTATTTTTTTTTTTACGACACCGAATTATAATAATTAGATATAAAAGTAAATTCACGCACAAGATATTTATGTTATCTTAGAGTTTCTTTTTATAATAATATTTGTATACATTCTGTCAAAGAAGTACCGGGAATTGTCGATTTAAATCTGGCAGGGCAATTTAGGCAGATAAAATTTTTTTTTCTAAGTTGGTACAACTGTCCTTAATGACGATGCCAAGTTGGAGCGGAATCTGTCTACAAGTGTGTTTACAGTAGCTGATTAAGTCAGTCGATGTCAATAGTGCGTGCCGATTTTTTACAATGGGTGATTACGTTGAACAAAGAATTTGTCGGAAATTTTGTGTTACAAATGAAATTTCGCGTGCCGATGCATTGAAAATGTTGCAAAAGGCTTTTGGTGATAAAGCACTATCGAAAACCCGTGCGTATGAGTAGTACAAAGCCTTCAAGGAGGGTCGCAAAGTCGTCGGAGACTTGCCTCGTTCCGGACGCCCATCGGCGGCTTCAACTGCAGACAACGTCGATAAAATTAAGGAAATGGTGCTTAAAAGCCGTCATACCAGCTTGAGAGAGATAGCACATGAACTTGAGACATCCCACAAGTCCACACGTACGATTTTAATTAATATTTTGGGCATGAGAAAGGTGGCCGGAAGACTCGTTCCAAAAGAGCTTAATTTTCTTCAAAAACGCTATCGCGAACATGTCGCTTCGGACATGCTGGATCGCGCCAATTTCGATCCCGCATTTATGGAATACATCATAACTGGTAACAAAACGTGGGTGTACGAGTACGATATGCAAACAAGCTAACAAGCATCGGAATGGGTGGGAAAAAATGAACCGAAACCTAAAAAACTACGCCAAAGCCGCTCACAAGTGAAGGTGATGCTCATTGTTTTCTTCGATATTCGTGGCGTGATGAACTACGAATTCATTCCAGAGGGTCGGACGGTAAACAAAGAGTATGACTTAGGCGTTATGCAACGTTTGCGTAAGCGTACCCGTAAGAAGTGGCCAAATTTGTAGGGAAAAAACTCGTGGATTTATCACGACGATAACGCGCCGTCTCACCGAGCTACGATTGTGACCGATTTTCTCGCCTAAAACTCAAGGAACACGCTTGAACAACCACCGTATTCGCCGGATTTGGCTCCCTGTGACTTTTTCTTCTTCCCAAAACTCAAATTGCCGCTCCGTGGCACCCGTTTTCAGTCGATTGAAGCCGTAAAACAAAATTCGGCGCGCGAGCTGAAGGCCATCCCGGAAAGCGCCTATAAAAAATGTTTCGATGATTGGAAGTGCCGTTAGCATAGATGTTTTGGAGCAAATAGAGCCTATTTTGAAGGCGACCCAATAAATTTTGATTATTAAACGTAAAAATGTTGTTTAAATTTAAAATTCCCAGTACTTTTTTTGACAGACGGTATTTCAACATACATATGTATATTGTCACTCGTACAAGTATATATAATTATTATTATTTTTTTTTTTTTGTTTTAATAACAATAATAATGATGGGTCCCTGTACCAATAGATAGATATATGTATATATATATTTAACATGTATATGTATATTATTGGCCCTCACGCACGTGGTTTTCTTTCTATATTTCGCACTGTCACTTATCACTGTTAGTTTTACGGTCGACTAGCTTCAAATATGTTGCTTCTTACATTTTCGCTTGAGCAAGGCTGATGGATATTTATACCCGTGGTAGTTCCTTGCACTTATGACAATGAGCTGGCTCTTCTAGGTCTCGTTCATGTTCCGAATTTTACATTCATGGATCTAAGTTTCGACGTCAAATCCTTCATTGATTATGCTTGTCATGCACTCGAGGCAATCCCTCCAGATGGGCAAAGGCCATTTGCACTTTTCACACTGGCCGTTTTTATATGGTAGTAGTGAAACATCTCCAACCATTTCCCCATTTGGCTGCGGCTCCACTCGAGGTAGTGGTCATCCCAAGGTTCTTCTTGATAGATGGCAAATGGTTGCAGCTTCTGGCATTTACTGCATTGTGTTGCCTGCACTAAATCTCTTTTATATATATATATTTTCATCACATATTTTTATTACATATATATAGGTTGCTACATGTTTTATCATATGCGTTTATTATGTATGTATGTATGTGTAAATATATATATATATAAATATATATATATATATATATATTAGGTTGCTGCAGATGATATGGCCGATTTAGTAATAAATTTTTAAACAGCTGTAAATTTTTATAAAGACAATTTATTTAATCAAAATAGGTACCAATAGATGCAACACACTTTTCCCAACGAGATACAAGTACATTTATTCCAGTTTTGTAGAAGTCCGAGTTTCTGGTTCGAAGAAATTCCTCGAAGGCATTTTTGACAGCAGCTTCATTATTAAACCTTTTTCTGTCAAAAAGTGATTTGAATGTTTAAAAAAATGGTAATCTGTTGGTAAGAGGTCTGGTGAATATCGAGGGTGCGGAAGAGTCTCATAGCAAAACTCGCTTAATTTTTGGACTGTTGTTCTAGATACATGAGGTCGTGCGTTATCATGAAGCAGTATCACTCTATCCCTGTTGACATGCTTAGCTTGTTTGACTATCAGTTTCTGATGCATTTCATCCAGTTGAGCGCAGTATTTCTCAGCATTGATTGTTTCGCCAGGTTGCAGCAACGAATAGTGGATAATTCTAGCTACAGACCACCAAACAGTTACCATTATTTTCTTTGGATGAAGGCTTAGTTTCGGCATGTGTCTTGGCGCTTTAATGGCATTTAACCATTGGGCCCATCGGCGATGATTATCGTATAAAATCCACTTTTCATCGCAGGTCACAATTCGGTGCAAGAACGGTTCCTTTTTGTTGCGGGAGAGAAGAGAACTTGAATTCTCCATTCGACACGTCATGTTTTGCTCGGTAAGATCATGCGGAACCCATTTATCAAGCTTTTTCTCTTTTCCAAGTTGTTGCAAGTGGAGGCAAACTGTCGAATTGTGAACGCCTAATTTCTCGGCAAGATCCCTTATGGTTTGGCGGGGGTAAGACTCCACTAATGCACGCAGCTCGTCGTTATTGATCGATAGTCCTGGGTGTCCATGTGGCTCATTTCCAAGGGCCATATCTCTGGATCAAAATTTTCCGAACCACCGCCGAGTGGTTCGTTCGCTAACTGTATCAGGCCCGAATGCGCTGTTGATATTTCTCGTTGCTTCTGTTGCGTTGTGCCCTAATTAAAATTCGTATAGTAAAAGTAGCCGTTTTTGATTCACTTCCATGTTCACTTTCTCTTTTTGTTTTTACGATCACTATGAAGTGCAAAACAAAAATGACTTTATAAACCAAGGTAGCTGTATTTATACTTCAATATGTCATATCATTTGCACTACCTTGTGCCAACATAATACACTAAAATTGCAGCCAACTTTATGTCATTACTAAATCGGCCATTTCATCTGCAGCAACCTAATATATATGTGTGTGTGTGTGTGTGTGTGTGTGTGTGTGTGTGTGTGTGTGTGTGTGTGTGTGTGTGTGTGTGTGTGTGTGTGTGTGTGTGTGTGTGTGTGTGTGTGTGTGTGTGTGTGTGTGTGTGTGTGTGTGTGTGTGTGTGTGTGTGTGTGTGTGTGTGTGTGTGTGTGTGTGTGTGTGTGTGTGTGTGTGTGTGTGTGTGTGTGTGTGTGTGTGTGTGTGTGTGTGTGTGTGTGTGTGTGTGTGTGTTATTATATATTTTCATTATATATTACTATATATATTATTACTTATGTATTATTTGCTCGGTGATGTGGTAGAAGGTTCTATATAAGATTTGCGTAGTCTGTTAATATGCACCAGCTTGGTTTTTGTATTGCTTATTTGAATTTTTACGTTTCCATTCTCAGAGATGTCGAGTACTAAATATGGCCCGGTGTGTTCGTAATCAAACTTGTGCGGTTTTGGCCTTTTTTGTAGCCATACATATTCCCCAGTTTGTAGTGTTTTTTTGTTGTACCTTCTGTCGTAGTAGCATTTTGATTTCCATTTTGCTTTTTAAAGATGGTCGTCTGCTATTTTCTGTAGCGTATTTAAACGCGTCGCCAAGTTTTGTAGGTAATCGTCGAATGTCGGCAATAAATCATCTGTCTCGAGAGGGTCGCTTGTGGGTGTTCTCGCTAGTTGCCCCAAAACAAGTTTGAACGTCTTTTGAATTGTCTTTTTCCCCGTATTGGAAGTCCAATATGAATTTTATTATTTACATGCATCAATGCTGGTTCACCTATATTTAAATTTTTAAAAACCGGTAATTCATTGCGTAGTTTTAATCGTATTGCACTGTCATCGCACAGCTCTCCGTTTGTTGTTACAAAATATAAATAGTTATCTTTGCGCATGAATAGTTGCTCTTTGCAAGTGATCGTGTCGTATACCTGAGACAAAGTCATTATATCGTCGCTCTCGTCTTTCTCCGTATCTACCCTACTCTCTCCCATATCTTTCTCTTTTACTGTATTATCAAAGAAACTTTCGTTTTTTATTTCTCTCTCATTATATAACTCTTTCTCCTTTACATTTTCGTAGCCGTTCTCTTTCCCTAGCGTTTTATTCTGAGTGCTCTCTATGCACGAAACCTCGCTGTGTGTAGCGTTGCATAAATTTTTTATTGAAGGGATTTGTGACTTTTCTATTTGCATATTATTTTCATCAGGGCTTTGCTCTATGCTCTCCGCCTGAGTGTTTTCAATAATAGGTAAAATCTCCGGTGTTTCTGCGTTTGTTACGCGTTTTCGCAGAGCTAGCCGTTTTATTGCCTCTAAATATTTCTCACTCGCCTTTCGATCTGCTCGAACCCGAGTAGTCAGTGAGTGGATGGACTGCGTAAGCGTTTCGCTCGGCAGCTCAAGTGCATTCGGCGGTTGCTTGATCTCCGGCGCATTCTGTTTTGTTTGCGAAATTATGCGGACGCCTTCTACCGGATTCCTTGAGAGCGCATCGGCTATTTTAAGTCGTCCTGCTCTATAAATCGCCTCGAAATCGTATTCAGCCAGCATAAGACGCCACCGGGTTATTCGCGAGTTGGGATCTTTGTACGTTTGTAGCCATACAAGCGGTCTGTTGTCCGTTACGAGAAAAAATTTTCGGCCGAACAAATAAGGTCTAAAGTGCTTTATGCAGTATACGAGTGCCAGTTTCTTCTTATTGAGCGTATCCCATCGTTTTTCCACATCTGTGAGCACGCGAGACACGTAAGCGACGGGCTGATCACTACCGATCTTTCCTTTTGACAAAATGCCACCTACCGCGTATCCCGACGCGTCTGTTGTTAGATTAAAACTATTTTCAAAATTGGGAAAGATTAATATCGGTTCCTCGCATAATTTATTTCAGCGCTTATTAAATGCCCGAGATACGTAACTTCTCGTTTGAAAAACTCGCATTTTCCCGACTGTAATTTCGAAACAGCTTGTCGTAGCCTTCTAAATAATCTTTCTAATCTGCTTATAAGCTCGGGAAGTGTTTTTGAATTAGTAATTATATCGTCGATGAAAAAGAAGAGTTCTTGGTTTCTTAAACCCGATAACGCAATCGACAATGCTCGAGAAAAGGTTGCCGGCATCGTACGAAGTCCGAAGCTCCCTCGATTAAAATGATACAAGCCTTCGTATGTTGTAAATGCTGTTTTATGTCGATCTCGTTCGTCCATTTCAAGTTGATGGTAACCTGATGCTAAATCGAACACAGAAAAATATTTTGCGCTTCCTAATTGATCAAAAATTGCATTTATATTCGGTAGCGGGAATTGGTCATCGAGAGTTTTTGCATTTAACTTCCTATAGTCTATAACCATTCGATACCTCTTTCGTCCTTATAAATCCTCCTTTTTGGGGACTAAAAAGCATGGACTGGAGTAAGACGAAGTCGAGGGTTCTATTATCCCTTAGTCAAGCAACTCCGATACCTGCCTTTCTATTTCTGCCTTGTGCACAGGCGGTAGGCGGTATTGTTTGGAGGTAACAGGTTCTTCGTCTATTGTAGAAATGGTTAACTTAAGAATGTGTGTTACAGTGAGTCTCTCTCCCGGAATATAAAAGATATCATTGTATTCGGCGATTAATTTATTTATTTTTCTGCGTTCTTCTAGAGCTAGGTGCTTGAGCTGTAATAGTTTTTTTATTGTCTCAATGCGTTCTTCGCGTGTGAATGCTTTGATTGCGAGTATTGCCGAGCCATTTTTCTTTTTCTTGCAACCCTTTCCTTTAAGCAATTTTTTTGTATCTACTACGTTCTTGAGAATTTCCTTTATAATTTCTCCTGGAGTGTTTTCACTCCTATATTTTAATTCAGGTAAATAATTTTTCATCCTTTCTTCAATTTTCTTAAATTTTAAATTTGTTTCAAAATATTCAGAAAGCATTCCAAATGAAGTTTCTAGCTGTTCCGAGTTTTCTCGTAACACATGTTTCTCGTGTAGGCTTTTATTTAAAATATTGTGTATCGTGCTTAAATTTTCCAAGGGTTTGTTTTCGTCGTCAGTTTCTTGCATAATTTTACTCGTACAGCCTTGAGCTGTATCATTAAGTCTTATTAGGTTAAAAGAGACTTGCTTTCCTTTCTTATTCTTATTTTTAGAGCCGGATAATGAGTTAATTTTTTTTTCTTGGTCTTGCGATGCCTCTCGCGGTAATATCTTATTTGACGTATTTTCCTTTTCTTTCTTTTCAAAATTTTTGTTTGGGCTAGAAATTTTATTTGACAACGCAATATCATTTTCAGAGAGTGTATTTGGTTCTTTGTTTCCAAACACTTGTTTATTCATTTTATTTTCTCGTGGTACATCGGGAGATATTTGACTTATAATTTTTTAATCGCTAAGCGTGTCTGTTCTTACGTTTATCTTCCTTGGATTTGTTTCCGACAACTCATATTTTTGCGTTGTTGCCTCGAAAACTTGTTTACTGCTAGTTTTCTTTAATTCAGAGAGAATCGGATCTTCCTTTGATTCCGATTCACGACTTGGATTAGGGCTTTTCCTACGCCACTGGATTTGTAGAACATCTACTTTTAATTCTTGACATTTCCCTTGGATTAAACTAGCATTTGATATATTTTGACTTACAGCACGCTTTTCGTTACGTATTACAATCTCCCTTGCATTTATCTGTTGCTTCGTATGAGTTGCGTTGATCTTTTTTTCTGGAAACTCCAGGCCTTTTGTTATCTCTTTACGTGCATTTATAGATACCGCGCGGCTTGACCTAGGGCTTTGTATCTGCTCCCGGCCGTTGAGCGGTCGTTGTTTCTTTGTCTCGTTGTACGGTAGAAGTCTCTCTTGTTCTCTATTTTTATTGCTCTCGGTTCCTCCATTTTTCTTCCTTCCCTGCACCTGCAGTGTGTTAGCAACGTTAAATTTTTTTATGAATAGAATTTTATTTTGACCGACTATTACGCTATTATTTTCATAGTCGATTTTTGTATTAAATTTTGAAAAAAATTCGTTTTCCAATAATCCTTCTTCTTGAATTGGAAACTCATTTGAAACTAATTGAATCTCAATATTGAACTTGGGAAAACAAATGTTAATTTTTCCGAGCGTAAAAATGCTTTCGCTTGTTATACCTATTAATTCCAAAATTTCTTCAGTGTTGATTTCGTTATATTTACTGATATTTTTAATTTTTAATAAATTTGGTCCTGCTCTTGAGTATAAAATTAATGTTATTGTTCTTTCACGTTTCGCGTCAAAGAGCGCGATGGACGGAGAAATAGCGTCTTTGTTTAATCGTACATATTTTTGAGTTATTGAGGCTTCTGCGTACTTGTCGATGGGCGCGGTGCATACTCGGCTTTCTTCTCTGCGCCCTTGCGAGAGGAGTTTTTTCAGTTTTTCTGTTTTTTATTATTATATTCGCGCGTCCTGCAATGTTTTAGAATATGCCCTTCTTTTTTGCAATATCTACATATTACGGGCTCGTATCTTTCGTTATATGCTCCCGAAAAAGTTGCATTCTGCCTTCTTGAATATTAATGCTCTCTTTGTTCTCTATTTTCCGTGTGTGAGTCACGAGGCCATCTTTGCGCTCGATGCGAGTTTTGTGGCCCCGCCAAGGCTCTGCTTGTGTGTGGCTCGGGCCTTTTCGTCGGGACTATTGTCCTTTGCTGACACCATTTTCAACAATCTTGAGCTGTGTAATTGAATTTATCACACAACTGGCATTTTTGATTACTGGATATATATTTAATTTGTGTTGTTTCTTTCGTAGTTAATTTTTCCAACATTCTTTTTATTTCGGAAATTTCGTCAGTCTCTTTGCAGTCATATTCTTTTTCTATTTCAATCGCCTTTTCTGTCACTACTTCTAGGTTGCGAGCCATGCTCATATACATTCTAATTTCCGCGCGTAATCCTTTGGAAAAATATTTCACAATTTCTCGTTCTAATTGTTCTTCAAAACCTAACGTGTTCCTCCCTTCACGTCTTGCTGCTTCGAGGATTTCTTCTTGTAAGGATTACGCTCTATTTGCGTATGAAATTATTTTTTCTCCTATTTTTTGTTTAAAATTTGCTAATTTGACGAGTAACGCATGATACGATTTATTTGAGCAGAACCTTTTATAAAAAAACTCCATAACCTCATCGATTGTCATTAAATTTTTACTTTTATTAATTTGTAAGGCTTCTCCTGAAAGACGCATTTTTAAAAGCTTGGCGACATCTGCTTCGTCAGCTAAGGTAAAGGTAGTAAATCGCATGCTTCACGGCACCCGTTGACAAATATATTTACAGGCATATTAGAATCATCGTATCTTGGTATAAGTTCAAGCGCGTCCTCAATTGATAGCGGTCTTACTAGATTTAGTGTAGAATTCATAGTATAATTCTATGTTCGTGTGCGTTGTGTGTTTTCGTTATTATTATTGTTTTGTCTAGGTGGGAATTGAAAAGCCGGTGTACTATGTAAATTAAAATTTGAATTTTGAGTGGTCTGCGGTGTGTTCGAAAAATTTGTATACGCGGTCTCGCTTCGTTTTATTACTTCCGACGGTTGCTTGAAAGAAAAAAAGGTTGTTTTATCTTCCGTGATGTCCGCGTTCAACTCTCAATTATTTATTTTATTATTCGGTAATGTTTCGCGTTTACCGAGTACAAAGCTAATAATATATGACGGGTCTATTCTTTGTTCTAATACACATAGATCGCCAAGCGCATTGGCCAGGTGTTTATCCGCGCAAAATTATTCTACGTCATGCAGATCGACAATATTTTTTAATATTTCCATGCAAGATTTTATGATCTCCTAAAATGCTCCGTCACCGGTATTTATCGCTTTTTCGTGCGTTTTTTGAAAGAAGATTAAAACTTCGTGCAAATTAGGCTCTGCGATTATTGATAAATAATTTGGGTCTACACACAATACATGCTTGAGTTGAATCGCAGTCGCATCCTTGTTTCTGTCCATTTTTCTAGTCTGCTTTAGCTAGTTATTTATTGCACTATCCTTTTTTTAAGGAGGGGCCCCCACGTGCTACGTCCTAGGGGATGACGCAACGACAGAGAAACTTATTTTACTAAGTTTTAAATTGAATAATTAAAAGAAGGTTTAATTCCCTATTTCGGTCAACCGTAGCTGCCGAGGACGGGAGGCAATAAATATATATACTAGCGCAGGTAGAAAGAGAGGGACAGAGAACTGGAATCAGTGTGCGAGAGCGAGAGAGGGAGATATATATATATATATATATATAAATATACTAGTATATTTATATGTATGCCTGATTGGTGTACATGCATTCTATGAGGACCAGAGAGACGTATCGCATGAGTAATGCAGTTCAGGCGAGAGGAGTTGAGAGACGTCGAGAGAGAGAGAGAGAGATGTTCTTACGTTGTTTTGAGTGCGCTGGTGTCGCTGCCTGGAGGCTGGCTAGCTGGCTGGCTCGGCTGCTGCTTGGCGGGAATAGAGAGGAAATTTAAATGGTTGACTCCATGGATTTCGTAAAAATGTCTGTTTTATTTATTATAACTCATCGTTCAATAAGTCCCAAGACTAACCTAGAGATGGTGCAAGTAGTACCAAACTGGCCACGTGTCCATAGAGTGCGAACCTTTACATGAAACGTGTAAAAATTTAACGTCGATCAGATCACAGACAGCAGAGTTATCGAGGTTAGAGTAAAGTCACTTTGTAATTTGTTTGAAAAATGGAAAAAAGCGAGTTTCGCGTGTTGATAAAACATTGTTTTTTAATGGGTAAAAACACCGTAGAAGCCCAGCAATGGCTTGAAAAACATTACCCGGACTCCTCTCCATCCAAACCAACGATTTGTCGTTGGTATGCTGAGTTTAAACGTGGTCGTACGGACACAAACGATGCGGAACGTTCGGGTAGGCCATTGGAAGCCGTTACACAGGAAAATGTGAGTAAAGTGTTAAGAATTTTAATGAAAAATCGCAAAGTAAAGGTCCGTGAGATTGCAGAAATGACACAGATATCATCTGGAAGCGTATTTACAATCTTTCATGAAAAATTGAGCATGAAAAAGGTGTTTTCCAAGTGGATGCCGCGATTGTTTTCAGTGGAACAAAAACAGCAACGAGTCGACGATTCAGAGAGCTGTTTATCACTATTTATTCGCAATAAAAAGGATTTCCTGCCTCGATACGTGACCATGGATGAAACATAGATACATCATTTCACTCCGGAGTCGAATCGGCAATCATCTGAGTGGCGCATGGCTGGCGAAAGCCGCCCAAAGCGTCCAAAAACGCAGCAGTCTGCTGGCAAAGTCATGGCGTCTGTTTTTCGGGATACACATGGCGTGATTTTCATTGACTACCTGGAAAAAGGTAAATTGATCAACAGCGATTATTATATTGACTTGATGATACGTTTGAAGCAGGAGATCGCAGCAAAACGACCGCACATGAAGAAGAAAAAAATCCTTTTTCACCAAGACAATGCACCATGCCACAAGTCCATGAAAACAATGGCAAAATTGAACGAATTGGGCTTTGATTTGCTTCCCCACCCCCCGTATTCGCCAGATTTAGCCCCCAGCGACTACTGGCTCTTTGCTGATCTCAAATAAATGCTCGAGGGAAAAAAATTTGGCTCGAATGAGGAGGTCATTGCCGAAACTGAAGCCTATTTTGAAGCAAAGGATAAATCCTCCTATAAACATGGTATAGAAATGTTGGAAAGGCGTTGGAAAGATTGTATTACTCTAAAAGGAGATTATATAGATGAATAAAAATGATTTTTGAAAAAAAATGTTGTTTTCGTTGTTAGTCTCGGGACTTATTGAACGATGTGTTACTTTGAACTGGCAGGTGGCTTCATCCAGTTGCAACTTCTGCGTTTGCCAGACTCACTCACACATTTCGTACTTTATATTCATTAATTCGCGTTGGTATATAATAAAACTGGCAGAGTTTCCGCGTACGAGAATAATGTAAGAAAAGACTACTGACTGTGTAGCAACCGACAGAGCCTCCGCGCACGACAATGTTTTCGGGAAAAGACTGGTCCACCCGGTGCATCGTCCAGCCCCTTTATATAGGCCAAAAACTAGACGTGCGCCTTTGTTCCTTATCAAAAAAGGGATGGTCTGAACGTAGGACACAAGTGTTCTTAGTCATGATTCATGTACGCATACTCTAATACTCTTTCCGCATCAGTGCTTCCGTACCTTGATGTTATAGCTGTAGCGGTAGCGCTTTTTATAGGAAAAAAGGAAGGACTTATAAAAAAAGGTAAAATGTAAAACAAGAGAGAAAAAAAAAGAAAAAAAAAGGTAAAAGATGCACAGATGGTACCGTCCGAGCTCGCGATGTAGCGTCGCCACAGGCGGTAGAAAAACTAAATAAAAAAAAGAAAAATACAGCGTCGCGTTATAGCACGACGTGACAATACTCATTAAAGATACTGATCATAATTTAAATATTTGGGATTATCAGCAATGTCGAAAATATTAAAAACTTATCCAAAAAGTGTGCAGGTACATAAAGATCTCATCGTGCAATGTTTAGTTGATAAAGATGTAAGTGTTAGTTTACAAACATTGGATTTAATTTATAGAATGGTATCAAAGAAAAATTTAAAGCAAACTCTTCAATGGCTCTCAATGAATTTTTTAAAATTTCTTTTTAATTAGAATTTTTTTTAAATTTAACTATATCAGAATTATAAAAAATTTCAAAAAGTATAATTACAAAAAGTAAATTTAGTTACAGGGAAACAAACACAATAAATCAGCAGAAGAAGTTAAGATTTCATCCAAAAAATAATATTATATGATTTGAAAATAACAATTAAAAAAAAAATGTTCTAAAGTGTTGCATGATGTGTTTTAAAGGATGTAACTAATACATTTTAAGAATCACAATAGTCATGTGATAAAGTTCTAAAATTACCACAAATTTTTGAGGAAGCTTCATGCAGCTATTCCAGTTGCAAGAATCCACGTGAAAATCCACATGGAAAGCCACGTGGATTTTGACATGGAAATCTACACTGAAATGAGTCCAATAACACACTGTATATAGATTTTCACGTAGATTTCTGCGTAGATTTTTTCGTGGATTTCCGCGTAGATTACCACGTGGGTTTCAACGTGAAATCAGTGTAGAAATCTACTTGGAAATCAGTGTCGATATCTATGTGGAAATCAGTGTAGAAATGTACGTAGAAATAAGTGTAGAAAACCCACACAGATCGAAAGATTTTTTTAATGTTCTTAAAACGTTTCATAAAAGGATAAAAACCTTTTTAAAAGCTTTCAGAAAATGTTTTTAAAATGAGTTTATGTCCGTTTTTAAATCCTTCAGCAACGTTTTCTAGTTCCTTTTATAGACCTTTCGATACAAGTTTTACAAAAATTACTATAAAAGTTTTCGATAGTAATTGATGAACCTTTTAAAATACTTTTTCAAAACCTTTATAAAAACTATAATTAAGTATTTTATATATTTTAGAATTCTATTTTTTATTATGATTATACATATTTTCAACATACGCAGTATATTTAATCGTTTATTCGCATTGGCGCACATGTTATTTCATACATTATTTTCTGGAAAAAACGCAGAAATATGTTTGACCTACGGTGGGATCGAACCTGGGTTCTTCGCATTATCAGGCAGACGCCCTAACCATTTCACTATGCAACGCTTATAGAACAAAAATTTAAATTTGAATCATAAGTTGCATGGCAATCCATATACACTTGTATTAATTTAACATTTAAAATTTACTACATATGTAGTAAAATCTCAAGAGCGAAATCATGTATTTAAATATATTAAAATTGTAATTACATTCGGTCAAAAAAGTACCGGGAATTGTCGATTTAAATCTGGCAGGGCAATTTAGGCAGGTGAAATTTTTTTTTCTAAGTTGGTACAACTGTCGTTAATGACGATGCCAAGTTGGAGCGGAATCTGTCTACGAGTGTGTTTACAGTAGCTGATTAAGTCAGTCGATGTCAATAGTGCGTGCCGATTTTTTACAATGGGTGATTACGTTGAACAAAGAATTTGTCGGAAATTTTGTGTTACAAATGAAATTTCGCGTGCCGATGCATTGAAAATGTTGCAAAAGGCTTTTGGTGATAAAGCACTATCGAAAACCCGTGCGTATGAGTAGTACAAAGCCTTCAAGGAGGGTCGCAAAGTCGTCGGAGACTTGCCTCGTTCCGGACGCCCATCGGCGGCTTCGACTGCAGACAACGTCGATAAAATTAAGGAAATGGTGCTTGAAAACCGTCATACCAGCTTGAGAGAGATAGCACATGAACTTGAGATATCCCACGAGTCCACACGTACGATTTTAATTGATATTTTGGGCGAACAACTCGTGGATTTTGCACGACGATAACGCGCCGTCTCACCGAGCTACGATTGTGACCGACTTTCTCGCCAAAAACTCAACGAACACGCTTGAACAACCACCGTGTTTGCCGGATTTGGCTCCCTGTGACTTCTTCCTCTTCCCAAAACTTAAATTGCCGCTCCGTGGCACCCGTTTTCAGTCTATTGAAGCCATAAAACAAAATTCGGCGCGCAAGCTGAAGGCCACTGACTTAACCAGCTACTGTAAACACACTTGTCGACAGATTCTGCTTAAACTTGGCATAGTCATTAAGGACAGTTGTACCAACCTAGAAAAAAAAATTCTACCTGCCTAAATTGCCCCGCCAGATTTAAATCGACAATTCCCGGTACTTTTTTGACAGAATGTATATCTTAATTTAAAAAAATACTTTACACAATAGAAGAAATTTTCAATGTAAAATTAATACAAGTGTATATGGATTGCCATGCAACTTATGATTCAAATTTAAATCTTAGTTCTACAAGCGTTGCATAGCGTAATGGTTAGGGCGTCTGCTTTATAATGCGAAGGACCCGGGTTCGATCCCACCGTAGGTCACACATATTTCTGCGTTTTTTCCAGAAAATAATGTGTTAAATAACATGTGAGCCAATGCGAATAAACGATTAAATATAATGCGTATGTTAAAAATATGTGTAATCATAATAAAAAATAGAATTCTAAAATATATAAAATACTTAATTAAAGTTTTTATAAAGGTTTTAAAAAAGTATTTTAAAAGGTTCATCAACTACTTTCAAAAATGTTTTTTTGAATATTTTTATGACTTTTATAGTATGTTTTTAAAACTTGTATCGAAAGGTCTATAAAAGGAGCTAGAAAACGTTACTGAAGGGTTTAAAAACGAACATAAACTCATTTCAAAAACATTTTTTGAAAGCTTTTAAAAAGGTTTTTATCCATTCATGAAACGTTTTAAAAAATTTTTAAAATCTTTTGATCTGTGTGGGTTTTCTACACTTATTTCTACGTACATTTCTACACTGATTTCCACATAGATATCGACACTGATTTCCAAGTAGATTTCTACACTGATTTCACGTTGAAACCCACGTGGTAATCTACGCGGAAATCCACGTAAAAATCTATGCTAAAATCCACGTAAAAGTCTACGCGGAAATCTACGTGAAAATTTACATCCAGTGTGTTATTGGCCTGATTTCAGTGTAGATTTCCATGTCAAAATCCACGCTGATTTCCATGTGGATTTTCACGTAGATTCTTACAACTGGAATATTAAATTGTTTGTTTTTTATTAAATAATTTTGTTTTGATTCAAATTTTATGAATTTTATTTAATTACGTAAAAATTGCTACCAGGCTGTTCAATAAGTCTTGCAGTTCAATAAGAGAGTTGCTACTAGCCTAAATTGTTTTTGTTATGTTGGTACACTCTTCATATGAACGTATGTAAAGTTTCATTTCAACGTGTCAATTCATTCTTTGTTTACAAGCCATTTAGTATCGACGTGTCACAGTATTTTTTTACAATGGAAAAAATCAAGTATCGTGCAGTGATTGAATTTTTATTTTTGGAAGGTTTAAAAGCAAAGAAAATTTATGAACGACTATTAAAAGTGTATAAGGACTCTTCGCCTTCAATTAGTACAGTAGAAAGATGGGTTGCTAATTTAAACGTAGTCGTACAAGCCTTGAAGACCATCCACGTTAAGGACGTCCAAAAACAGCAACAACACCAAAAATCGTAGAAAGAATACAGGATAACGTATTGGAAAATCGTCGAGTGACGGAAAGAGATTTAGTAGAAGCCCTAGGCATCTCATTGGGCAGTGTAAGCAATATTTTGACTGAATTATTGGGTTTTAAAAAGCTGTGTGCACAATGGGTGCCGCTTTCGCTAACAATGGAACAAAAATGCATTTGAATGCGACTTTCTCAGCAACATTTAGAGCGTTTTCGGACTGATAAAGTGGATTTTGTGCGTCGATTCATCGCTATGGATAAAACTTGGGTCTATCACCATGATCCTGAATCAAAACAAGAGGCTAAAGAGTGGTGTTAACCTGGTTCTTCGGCTTCGAAACGAGTTCGTGTCCAGAAATCGGCCAAGAAGGTTTTAGCATCAGTTTTTTGGGATGCGAAAGGAATTTTGTTTGTGGATTACTTACAAACTTGTAAAACAATAAATTCTGAATATTATTGTGACCTTTTAGACCAGCTGAAAGAAAAACTTAGTAAAAAAAGACCCGGTTTGCAGAAGAAATAAATCCTTTTTCATCAGGACAATGCACCGTGTCACAAGAGCATTTTGACAACGGCTAAAATCCATGAATTATAGTTCGAATTGTTAGAGCATCCACCGAACTCGCCAGATTTGGCCCCTAGCGGTTTCCATCTGTTTCCAGACCTAAAAGAATTCATACGTAAAAAGCGTTTTTCATCAAATGATGAGGTCATAACAGATGTGGAAGCGTATTTTGCAGCCCTTCCAGATTCTCACTTCAGGGATGGAATTCATAAATTGGAATCTCGTTGGAACAAGTGTATTGATATTCAGAGAGACTACAGTCTGTCAAGTAAGAGCGTGGTCGTGTTAATTTATAAAAAAATTTATTTGATGAAACTTTCATCTTTATATATACATTTTACACATTACAAACAATGATGCAATTCGGTCAATAATGTGTCCAGTCACCACCGGCGTCGATAATTGCCTGGCATCTCCGAGGCATGCTTTCTACTAATTTGACGGCGTATTTTAGTGGCAAGGATCTCCAGATCCGACGAATTTCGTAAGACAACTGCTTCAAAGTGTATGTGCGTCTTCCACGAAGCTTCCGTTTAATATATGCCCACACATTTTCAATAGGGTTTGCATCGGGCGACTACGACAGCCAATCCAATGTAACGATGCCAGATTGAGTCTTCCACTGAGTACAGAGCTTGCTGCGGTGTTTAGGATCGTTGTCCTCCTGCAGAATCCAATCTTCATTTTTTGTGATGAACCATCGTTTGGCAGATGGCAGTAAAGCCTTCTTGTAAATTTTTATCATTTTCTCGGCATTTAGGTTGTCAGTAAAGAGGTGCAAGGTGCCGAATCCCTGCTTTGAGAAGCTGCCCCAAAGATGCACCTTTATTCTATGTTTTACGGTCCGCTGAACAAGCCTATTGGTGGAAGTTGACCAGGCTCGCGTGAGGACAGAATGTGCCCATATAGAACATTCATCAGTAAAAATGACATTTTCAAAATCTCTATCAATTTCTCTTGCGCCCAAGCGAGTCGCTTTGTCACATGTTTTTCAATCCACAGAGGTTTCTTCATTGTGTTGCGCCATTTCAGATGATGAGTACGAAGATGGGTTCGGATAGTTTCGTAGGATATATCTAAACCTTTTGCCATTAATTTTGCTTGTTCTTGCCGCAGTGTTAAAGCAGGATTCCGCGAAAACAGATTCACTATTCTTTTTTCATCTTTTTTGTTCACTTTTCCTATCGAGCCACGTTCTGGTAAATCATCGACATTTTTAGCCACTTTATATCGCTGTATCCACTTCTGTACAAATGCCTTCGACTTTCTCATATATTTAGCAGCCGCTGATTGCGACATTTTGGGACCTTTCGGGTGGATGCAAAGGAACACAGCCTCGTAGCGCGACGCGTACTTAGCACTCATGGCGTTTAACGTGATTCTCTTTCAAAAGATCAACGACAACTAAATCTTTGTTGACAATGCATTGTTCTATTGGTTTGCGAAGGAATTAGAGCAAAATCTTATATTACCTGTCGGTGAAGTCGACCACGCTCTTACTTGACAGACTGTATACTGGATAATAAAGTGTCTTTCAAACCATAAAATTGTGTTATTCTTATCGAACCACAAAACTTATTAAGGGACAACACCACTGTGACGGCTTCCGAAAATCAATTTTTTGAAAACCATTTAGAAAAATCTAAAATACATTAAAGAATAGAATGCCGTTGGTCCCAGGTCGAAAAAATAATTATTTTTGGAGATATTAAATATTTTGTGGAGCGGTGCAGCGCACAAACATTAACAAACTTCAAACTTGGAACGCGTTTTTCTCAAAACCACTTTTTTGGGTGTGGCACGCAGCATAACTCGAGCAATTTTTATTCGATCGACTTCAAATTTGGACTGCATTAATAAATCTAGATTATCTAAAGAAGTACATAGGATTTTTTTGATATCTCAAAAAAAAAAAAAGTTATAGCTTTTTTTCGACGAGAAATTTGGCTTGAAAATTGACCTTGAATTTTGAAAGCGTGCCTATTTTTTAAAAATCAATATTTTTATAAATCCCTATGTACCTTTCTTCAAAATATCATATTATTAACGAAAACTTTCGGTATTTTTTTTTAGATCGACTTTGAAGACAGTTCTGCTGCGTGCCGCGGATCACTGCAGAGGCAACAGCACCTGAAGCGGGAGCTTCCCCAGCGCCACCATGGAGCGTGAAAAATTAAAAAAAAATTTTTTATCTATCTTTAATAAACAAGAAACAAAACAGAAAAAAAATTCGGAATGTCTTTTTTTCCCAAAAAAAAAAAAATTCTTAAAAAACGGCAAAAAAACCAGGGGGTCACAGTGGTGTTGTCCCTTAAACAGCCTGGTATTTTATAAGAAAATAAAAGTTTTGAATTTTCACGAGATTTAATTGATGCCTCCGAATTATTACTACGATATCATCACTTTTAAACAAAATGGATATTATGTACACCTGGAACAGGGTTGAGGAAAGAAGTTTAGGGACGCATTTTATTCATCACGGAAAGCCACGGACAATTACAAAACCTTACAGACGTTTTTGAATTTCTTCAGGAATCTACGGAAGTCAACGAAAGTCTAGGGAAATCTACGGAAGTCTACGAACGCTTTTTATTTATCACGGAAAGCTACGGACAGTTACAAAACTTTACGGACGTTTTTAAATTTTTACGGAAAGTTACGGAAATCTACGAAAGTCCACGAGAATCTGCAAAAGTTCATCGAAATCTACGAAAGTCTACAGATATCTTTCATTCTTTACGGAAAGCTACGGACAATTACGAAACCCCACTGACATTTTTGAATGTCTATGGAAAATTACGGATATCTACGGAAGTCCATCGAAATCTTCGGAAGTCTACAAACACCTTTGATTCTTATCGGAGAGCTGCGGACAATTACAAAATTCTACTGACATTTTTGAATTTCGACGGAAAACTACAGAAATCTACGAAGGTCTACGGATGCCTTTCATTCTTCACGAAAAGCTACAGACAGTTACGAAACCTTACGGACGTTTTTGACTTTCTACGGAAAGCTACGGAAATCTGCGGAAGTCTACGGAAATCTACGGAAGTCCACAGAAATCTACGGAAGCCTACGGACAACTAACATCCTTCATGGAAAGCTATGGACAATTACAAAACCCCACTTGAGTTCTTAAATTTCTACGGAAATCTGCGGAAATCCGCGAAAATCTGCGAAAATCTACATGAATCTGCGGAAATCTACGGAAATCTGCGGAAATCTGCGGAAATCTGCGAAAATCTACGGAAGTATACGGACAGCTTTTATTCTCTACGGAAAGCTACAAACAATTACGGAACCCCACAGACGTCTTTGAATATCTATGAAAACTACGGAAATCTACGGAAGTCTACGGATGCCTTCCTTTCTTCACGGAAAGCTATGGAGTATCACTGAACCCGACGGACGGAAAGCTTAAAAAGCATATTTATGAAGCATTTTTGCAAAGTTGTCGAAAGCTTTTGAAACACGAAATATTTTATTTATTGAACATACTAGGTTGTTCAAAAAGTTTTTAAAGCGACAATGAAGATACTTTTTTTTGTTGGTTAAATCACTTTCATTGCTCAGTATAATCTCCCAAAAGTTCAATACACTTTGTCCAACGGTCTTTCAACTTGTTTATCCCATCATGGAAGTGACTTTTTGCAAGGCCTGCAAAATATTCCTCTACGACGACTATAACCTCTTCGTTTGATGAAAAATGCTTCCTACGAAGGAATTTCTTGAGGTGTGGAAACAGCCAGAAGTCAGAGGGAGCTAGATCAGGCGAATAAGGTGGATGCTGCAACAATTCGTACTTCAATTCGGTTATTTTAGTGATGGTTTTTTGAGCTGTGTGAGCGGGTGCATTGTCTTGATAAAAAATGATTTTTTTCTTGTGCAAACCGGGTCTTTTTTCACTAATTTTTCCACCCAATTGGTCCAAAAGGTTACAATAATATTCAGAATTTATTGTTTTGCCAGTTTGGAGTTAATCCACCAACAAAATCCCTTTTGCATCCCAAAAAACTGACGCTAACACCTTCTTCGCCGATTTCTAGACACGAACTCGCTTCGGTGCCGAAGTGCCTGGTTGACATCACTCTTTAGCCTCTTGTTTTGATTAAGGGTCATGATGGTAGATCCAAGTCTCATCCATAGTGATGAATCAACGCAAAAAATCCTTTTTATTCTTTCGAAAACGCTCCAAATGTTGCTCAGAAAGTCGCATTCGAACGTGTTTTTGTTCCATTGTGGGCGAATGCGGCACCCATTGTGCACAGAGCTTTCTAAACCCAAAACTTTATTTAAAATATGACTCACACTGCCTAATAAGATGTCTAGGGCCTCTGCTAAATCTCTCTCGGTCAATCGACGATTTTCCAAAACCATATCCTGAACTTTTGCTATGAATGCTGGTGTTGATGCACTTTTTGGACGTCCTGAGCGTGGATCGTCTTCAACGCTTTTTCGACCACGTCTAAACTCTAAAACCCATCGATGCACAGTTGGGAATGAAGGAGCAGATTCTTTTAACACTTTCAACATTTTTGTATGAATTTCCGTTGCTGATAAACCTTCCAAAACAAAGAATTTTATCACTGCACGATATTCGGTTTTTTCCATTGTAAAAAAAATACACTGACACGTCAACTTCAAATGGCTTGTAAACAAACAATGAATTGACAGAGTGGAATGAAACTTTGGGTATGTTTATATGAAAGATAAAATATTAAAATGGCGTAAAAATTTTGGTTCTTCTACTGCTCTATAGATGTCGCTTTCAAAACTTTTTGAACAACCTAGTATCTCCGAAAACTTGCAGCAATCTCGCTAAAATATTACAACAAAATCCTACAAGAAACCTCGCTGTATTCTAACGTTAAATGTTTTGAGAAATGTTTCAGCAAGTTTGCTTCAAGGTTTGATTGAAACATTTACACGAAATCTTGTTAGACCTTGTTAACAAATTGCGTACAGCGCTCTGCTCGCGCGACGCGCTCATAGAGCGCGCACATTTTTTGGCGCTCTAGAAATACTTTATACGATACGAAATATCTCGTCTCCCGGCCACGACGTTCGGATTGCTAAAGACGAAATATCTCGTCTCCCGTATGCATTGCGTTAAAATGTTTCAACTAGATTTTTTAGATATTCTCACCACCATCTCTCGTTTTTTTTTTGTTTCAGAATGTTTTGTGAAATATTCCAGCAAGATTTCTTCAAGGTTTCGTTGAAAATTTTATACGAAATCTTGCAGCAACCTTTTTAAAATGGTTCAACTAGATGTTTTAAAAAATCTCACAGGAATCTTTCTTGAAATGTTTTGTGAAATGTTCCAGCAAGTTTACTTCAAGATTTCGTTGAAAAATTTATAAGAAATCTTGCAGCGACCTTTTTAAAATGGTTCAACTAGATGTTTCAAAAAACCTCGAAGGAATCTTTCTTGAAATGTTTTGTGAAATTTTCTAGCAAGTTTACTTCAAGGTTTCCTTAAAACATTTACACGAAATCTTGCAGCGACCTTTTATAAAATGTTTTAACTAGATGTTCCAAAAAACCTCACAGGAATCTTTCTTGAAATGTTTTGTGAGATGTTCTAGCAAGTTTACTTCAAGGTTTCGTTGAAACATTCATACGAAATCTTGCAGCGATCTTTTTAAAATGTTTCAACTATATGTTTCAAAAAGCCTCACAGGAATCTTTCTTAAAATGTTTGTGAAATGTTCCAGCAAGGTTGATGCGAGATTTCTTTGTAAGATTTCAATGTAATGTTTTGATTATCTTAAAACTATGTTTCAATATCATGTTTCTTTGAAAGATTTCTGCAAGGTTTTAATATAACCTTTCGACGAGTCTTCACTGAAACCTTACATGAAATCTTTCACTGAAATCTTTTGAAATCTTTCGTGTCGTGTGGGTAATAATGAATATTGAATAACAATTGGGCTATGTGCTTATTGTAATAACTGTTTATGAACGTTTTTAGAATGTGTGCAAATTGATTTAATAAGTATTTTTGTTTATTTAGCGTGTTGCACTATTACTAGATTCTATAGGGATAATTCGCACTTTGTAAACGGGACATAATCTCCATGCGATCAGCTGTTAACAATCATTTGTTTTTTACAAATAAATAATGAACATTTAATAACAATTGGGCTATGTGCTTACTGTAATAATTGTTTATGAACGCTTTTGGAAGGTGTACAAATTAATTTAACAATTATTTTCGTTTATTTAACGCGTTTTGTTATTGTAAAATTCGAATGTTATACTTCTTATGCGTTTTATCGCAAGCTCGCAGGTAGACATACGTCTGTGCGCATGCGCACTATTCAGAATTTTGGTGAAAGGTCTTTTTACGCTCTGTTCTCTATAATAAACAATTTATGAGATTTTTGAATGTGCAAATGGAAGTGATCAATAGTTTATGATTTAACGTGGTGTGCAAATTAAAAGAGGTCAGATTTTTTGAGATATCGTCATTTCAATATATGCTTGTGTTGTACTTGTGCTTTTTGTAAAAAGAAATATAAGTGTGCTAATTAAATAATTAGCATAACGGAAGTTTGCAAATTATAAGACGTGATTCGGCATGGTTTTTTATTTCAAAATGCACAATTTGCAGGCTGGGGTATAGTAGGTCATTTGTGACCTACTCTACGCTAGCCCGCAAAATGTGAAATTTGAAATAAAAAAACAGGTCAAATTGCGTATTTTAATTAACGCCTTTAAAAAATAAAGGTTATTTAAGTAGCACCCTATATCATATTTTATTAATAAATAAAATCCCAAATCGAAAGCTTGCATACATAAAAAAAGACGGTATAAAAAAAAGTATGATATCTTCTACCAAATAGCACCCGAAGAAAAATTATGAATTTTTACTTATATTAATTAGCACTCTCCACAAAAGTTATGAATTATGAATTAATTTTAACAAAAAAGTATAAAAGTATGCTTACCGAAAGTTTTACGTGTGTGCATGTGCATCGAATAATACGCACATACGAGCTTGCAGTAAAACAGGCGTGAAGTATCGAATTTAAATTTTGATATAATAAAGAACATTTGATAAATGAACATAAAGGTTAATTTAAATAGCATCCAGAGCCAAAACATTTAAAACCAATTATTTTAATTAGCAACTAACTCCAAAGTTATTAAAAATTCATAATTATTGTTTGAAACACAAATAATACAACACACTATTCACAGCTGATCACATACAGCTGATAAAGGCCTTAGATTCCGTTTTAAATAAGCAAAAAAGAGTCCAATCAAATTTCTCAATAATAATATACAAAAATAAATAGAAATAATGGTTAATTTAAAGAGCGCCTTTTGCCAAAACTTTTAAAAACCATTATATTAATCAGCACTTACAAGGGAACCACCCCAACCCGACCCCACCGATTTTAATAATTTTTGGATATGTTGTAATACTCAAAAAAATATTTGACACGTGTTTTTTTTATCGGCTGACATCCACTTTCAAAGGGTGAAGTCCACCCCTAAAAACCACCCCGAAAAATCGTTTTTTTAATATATCTCTGCATCTAATCAATATTTTTAAATAAAATAAACGCCAAAATATTTCTTATAAGTAGGCGCTTCTACTGATATAACTTTAACACCAAGGGGTTGCAACCCCTTTTTTTATAGGGGTCAAAGTTCTATTTTTTTTGCTATTTTGCAATTCAAAATCTATTAAATAAGGTCGAGTGGGTTAAAAACTGCATTTATAATGAGAAAATAAGAAATTAGAATTGACGTATATCGGGGTTTTTTGAAAAAAATTTTATGCAGTTGACATTACAAGATTCTCCAATTTCAATTTTTTCAAAATTTTTTGAGACGTTTTTGAATTTTTGGACAACCACTTTTCGAAAAAACCCGAAAATGTTTTTAAAAAATCTGAAAAAAATGCACACGTATTCTTTAACTGATTCTAAGCATTTTTGCAGCAGTAAAATTTTTTTAAAAAGTTGATTCTCCTTGAGTAAAGAGACCACAAAATCAGTTGATGACGTTACGCATATATAGCTCATACAGTTACGCTTTTATTGCTTTTCCGCCTCTGATAACTAAATTTTAACAAAATAAAATATCTATTCCTTGTTTCAATTCTGAGACTATTCGTTTTCGGGCATTTCAAATATACTACTGTATCCATAGTGCATATCATTGCATTTACTCTCAAGTAATCACAACTACGTGAATTCGCTAAAATCATAAATAAGTTATAATTTTTTGTTTATCCTTATCACTATGCCTAAAAGAAAGTCGGATTCTGTCCCTGTTAGAAGAAGTGAAAGGCGCAAGTATTTAGTCGAAATCACAGAAGACGATGATTATGTTGTAATACCTAATGCTGATGATTCAGGTGAATCGAACATTCCTATTGAAGACGAAGATGAAACCGATTAGAGTGAAGTTGAGTGTGATGAAATCAACTATGAAAACTTTTTGAAAAAATTTTACTGTTAAAAAAATGCTTAGAATTGGTTAAAGAGTACGTGTGAATTTTTTCAGAATTTTTTGAGACATTTTTGGGATTTCTCGAGAAGTGGCCTAGTCGAAAAATTTAAAAACGTCTCAAAAGATTTTGAAAAAATTCACACGTTTTCTTTGGTTAATTCTAAGCACTTCTTATTCAGTAACATTTTTTTGTAAAGTTGATCCTGTTCTCGTAAATAACTGTCATAGTTTTTTGAAGCGGCCGTTACAGTTTTTTGAAAACGGAAGGTCGCATCAGAAAGGCGAGAGATTAAGATCACTCATGATATAAATTGTTTCCATTTAAAGATATTGGAATTCATAGAGAATATGGAATTTATAAAAAAAAAAAGGTCAAAAATTTTCATTTTTTAAGTTAAATTAAAATAAAATAATATTTAATTGCATTTTTTTGAATTTCTGAAAGCAGATTCTCAAAGAGCACATCCGAAAATAGTGGGTAAGGTATTTGTCAGAAAAAAAATAAATGAATTAGTCATATTTTGAAGGGGTTGAAGTTTACGTTCGTGGAGAGAGACTTTAAGCCGTAAAGAGTTAAGCGATGCCTCAACAGCATACGACATAACAAAAAAGTTCGAAGAAATGTATCTAAAAGAATCCACATCATTACAAATCCTATGTAAAAACCGATTGGAAAACATAAAGCTGAAAGATTTTAAAAACGTAACCACATTTTGCGACGATTTTGAAAAAGCAGCGAATGCGCTAAAGTCAGCAGGTGCAACAGTAAAAGAGTAAGAAAAGCTTAGATATATTATTAAAGCTTTGCCAAATAAATACAATTATATTGGCGATCTTATTGACGTTCTAAAACTTGAAGAAAGAACGTGTGAATATGTAAAATCAAAAATTTTAATGAAGGCGTTAGAAAAAGAAAATGACATAAACGAAAGAAATCATAGTTCGAACGCCTTTACAGCACACACGCACAGCCAACGTGTTATAGATGCGGTAAAACAGGACACATTCAAAGAGAATGTAAACAAGAACAGCAACAGCAAAGTCGAGAATGAAGCTACAATACATGTAATACACAGCGAGGAGATAACAGTGGTAGAAGCCGAGCCAGAGGCTATCAACGAGGAAATTTCGGACGCGGCCAAAATCAAGTAAGCCGAGGAAGGGGTAGAGGCAATCACAATAATAGTAGCGCTTACACAGTATTGAGGCGAGATGGACGCAACGAACACGGTAATACAGCGTTTACAGAAGAAGTGAATCACAATCTAAGTACAGCATGCAATGCGAATAATGTGAATATAAATAAAAATGAAATAAAGTGGCTTTTAGATAGCAGTAGCACTGACCACATAATAAACTCAGATGATTTTTTTGATGAATATGTAGTTTTAAAAGAACCCGTTCAAGTTAGATTAGGAGATCAAAATATTGTTATGGCCACGAAATTAGGAAATATTAAGACAGTATTCAAAACACGTTTTTATGATTATGAAGTAGAGATACACGATGTTTATTTTGTAGAACAAATAAAACAAAGTTTATTAAGTTATTCCAAAATCACAAATATGAATAAAATAGTTACTTAACGTAATTATACGAAAATCTATGATAGATATAGAGATTTAATAATGGTTGCTAAAAAATTAAACAATTTATATCTTATGTATACGTTAAATCCAAAATTGAAACTATTATAATTTAACCCTTTCAGCCCTGACTTTTTTAGAGTAACGCAATTTTCGTCGCACTCAATATTTTGGGGTTTTCGGGGTCGCTGATTACGAATCCGATGTCAGATTTTTAAAATTCAAAATGGCGGATCCAATATGGCAGACAACTTATTTAAAAATTGATCCAATTGGCCTGAAATTTGAAATTTAAAGATTTTTTGGATCGCAGATTACGAATCTAATGTCAGATTTTTAAAATTCAAAATGAGGGATTTAATATGGCGGACGATCTATTTAAAAATTGGTCCAATTGGCCTAAATTTGTTAATAGGGGGTTTTTGGGTTCGCAAATTACGAATCTGATATTAGTTTTAAGTGGTCATTTTCTGGAGTGCAAGTGAACTTATTAAATTTTCGTCCTGCATATTGGATCTGACGTTTTTAATTTCAAAAACTAACAACGGATTCGTAATCAGCGACCCCGAAAACTTTCTAGTAATAAGTTTCAGGCCAAATGGATGAATTTTTAAAAAATCGTCCACTATATTCAATCTGCCATTTTTAATTTTGAAAATCTGACATTAGATTCATATTCAGCGACCCCGGAAACCTCCAAGTGACAAGTTTCGGGCTAATTAGATCGATTTTAAAAAAGTCGTCCACCATATTAGATCCGCCATTTTGAATTTTGAAAATTATTAAAATCTGACATCGGATTCGTAATCAGCGACCCCAAAAACCCCCCGAGTGTTCATTTTTATGAGCCTAACTCCACGTAATTTGATAATTGGCAATTTTTTTTTAAATTTCTGCCAAAAACATTCATTTTTTTATATTGTTATAACCACAAAATTGTTATTAATTTTTTGCACTATAAATTTTCATTGCAAAGTAGAATAAATTTGTGGACCGTTGGCGTTTGGAAATCAAAAAAATATTGATTTTTGACAAAGTTATGAACGTTTGAACGCAAAAGTGGTTTCGATCAAAACCACTGGGGCTGAGAGGGTTAAGTAAATGTAGCACAAAATAGTAAAATGAGTAAGAAAGAAAAGTGGCATAGAACTTTAGGTCACATCAATTTTCAATATCTAAATAAATTAAGTAAGGATAGTTTAGTAGAAGGTTTACCGAAAAATCTTGATAATTTTGAATATGTCAAATGTGCTTTATGTATAGAAAGCAAAATATCAAATAAACAATTTAAAAGCAATCGTAGCAAAGCCGCAGAAGTATTACAAATAATACATACAGATTTGAATGGGCCTTACCCAACTTTAGGAAACTTAGGAGAAAGATACTTCTTAACATTTATTGACGATTATAGTAAATATGCTAAGGTATATTGTATTAAATCAAAATAGGAAGTTTGTAAATATTTTATTGAATATGCAAATTTAGTAGAAAATTTATTAAATAAACGAGTAAAAATATTACAATGTGATAATGGTAAAGAATACATGAATAAAGACGTTTACGATTTTGCACGTAACAAAGGAATAAAAATTTATGCGTGCCCACCTTACGTACATGAACTTAGTGGTGTGGCCGAAAGATATAATAGATCCATTATGGATACAGCTAGATGTCTGTTAAAGGAAGCAAATATAAGTAAATCATATTGGCCTGAAGTAGGACACGCAGCAGCTTATCTAAAAAATAGAAACTTAACAAATACGCTAGAGTATAAGACCCCGTATGAAATTATGTTCAATAAGAAACCTGATGTTAGCAATTTAAAACTGTATGGAAGTAAGGTCTTTGTAAGAACACCCGAACAACTTAGGAGTAGTAAATGGGATGATAAATCCAAATTAGGTATACTTGTAGGCTACAATGAGAATAGCTATAGGGTACTAGTTGATAATAAAATAGTAAGTGCTAGACATACAGATGTAGTAGAACTAGGTACGCAATTAATTTGTTTAAATAATAATGAAAATAAAGACACAATTGAAAACAATAGGAATGAAAATAGAAATCAAAAGCAAGATGCAAAGAGTAGAAATAAGTTTGATGAAAATTTAGAGAAATTTGATAGTGGAAATCAAGAGAATAATAATAGGGCAGAGAAAAATGAACTTATACCACCTAGACACTCAACCAGAAAAAGGAGACCTGTAGATAGATTAGGTATAGAGGATAGGAATTCAAATTTTATCTATGTAATTATTGTGACTCAAATATCCCAGAAAACTACAATGAGGAAATAAATAGTGAAGATTCAAAAAAATAGATAAAGGCTATGGACTCTGAAATAAACAGTTTATTAATCAATGGTACATGGGAATTTATAGATAGACCAGTTAATAAAGAAGTAATAGATGTGAAATGGCTTTTCAAGAAAAAAGATGAACAAACATATAAAGCAAGATTAGTTGCAGGGGGATTTCTACAAAAGGAAATGGTAGAAAACGTTTATTCACCAGTAGTTAGGATGCAAACACTAAAGTTATTACTATCATACTGCTGTCAAAACGGTCTTATTATTCATCAAATGGACGTAGTTACAGCATTTTTAAATGGACAAGTAACTTCTGAAGTATACATTAAACAACCTCCAGGTTATGAAACTGAAGGAGAAAATAAAGTCTGTAGACTAATAAAAGCACTGTCCGAACTACGCGAAAGTCCAAGATCATGGTATAATTTCTTCCACGAATATGTAACAGAATTAGGTTTTGTAAGAAGTAAATATGATTATTATATATATGTTAAACAAGAAGGTGAACAAAGTGTATATATGCTATTATTTGTAGATGGTCTACTCATTTGCAGTTAAAACTACGATATTATAAGTAAATTAAAAAATAAACTAGCAAAAAGATTCAAGATGAAGGACATGGGAAAACTAACTAACTACACAGGCATTGAAGTTAATCATGATCTGAAAAACAACACAATGACTTTAAGTTAGAAGTAGTATATAGAATCATTAGCTAGAAAAAATAACTTACAAGATGCAAACTTATACGACACGCCTCTGGAAACACGACTACATATAGATCCGTCAGAAGAGATAGATGCAAATATTAAGTATAGAAACTTAATAAGCGAATTACTCTACATAAGTACTGATACTAGGCCAGATATTACTTACAGTGTGAATTGCATGAGTCGTTTTCAAGCTAGTTACAACAAAACACACTTTCAATACACCTTAAGAATATTAAAATACTTATTTAGGACCAAAGATATAAAATTAACTTATAAAAGAAATCTCGTGAATGATATATTGGACTGTATGGTTGATTCAGATTGGGCTGGAGATAAAAATGACAGAAAATCAACAAAAGGTTTTTTAATAAAATTTTACAACAACGTTATATATTGGAAGATGCGCAAACAAAACACAGTAGCAAAGACTTTAACTTCAGCTGAATACATAGCTTTATCTAAAGCAGTCACCGAAATAATTTTCATAAGAAATATATTAAAAGAAACGTTTAAAATCAAACTAGAAGCACCTACAAAAATTTATAAGGATAACTCAGGAGCCTTAGCAATAGCTAAACATAGTAATTTCCAAAAAATTCTAGGCATATAGAAGTACAATACCATTATATCAATGAAAATTATGATAAAGATGTAATAGACATTAATAAAATTAAGTCTGACAAAAATATAGTAGATATATTAACTAAGAGTTTAAGTAAAGACAGGTTTACTAAAGTTCGGAAATCATTTCAATTTAAAAAAAAATAAAAAATAAAATTAAGATTGTAATTGCGCAATGAAATAAACTGTAATAAATAAGAATGAACGACTGTAATAAAATTGTATTGAAACAATAAACGAACAATGATATGTGATTAATAAAACAAAAAAATGAAAATCATTAATTTAAGGAAGAGTGTTAAACATAGTCTAAATTAATCATTAAGACAATACCTCTGTCGACATCTATAAATTAATAACGAAAACATTGTAAACACAAATTTTACCAAAACAATTACATTATAAATAAAGTTTCTCATCATTTTCGATATCAACTGACTTTGTCTTAGTTCGCTTAACGATGAAGTGAAATCAGAACTAGAAACGGGATAAGACATTCGCATACACGCATTTTTCATATGGGCATTCTCCTACAAGCATTCTCATACAGACATTTACATACACGTATTTTTACATAGGCATTCTCATACATGCATTCTCATAGAGGCAATCTCATACACGCATTCGCATACATTCTCATACAGGAGTTCACATACACACATTTTCGCACATGCATTATTATAAACGCATTCGCATACACGCCTCCTTATACAGGCATTCACATACAAGCATTCTCACACAGGTATTCTCATACACGCATTCTCACACAGGCATTCTTATACACGCATTCTCACACAGGCATTCTTATACACGCATTCCCATATACAGCTTTTGTATAGCGATCTGTAGTTTCGGCGTGGTTTTACGACGCTCAAAATAAGTTCCAAACACCCATCTCTTCATCTCAAATTAGACGATTATTTGATATTTCACTCGTTTTCACCTCTCATTGTATCAGCAGATGCGAGTCAGCAGTTTTTGGAGAAGATTGGCCTCGTTCCTTTAAGGAACAGCAAACCGCTGAAAAGTTGCGGTCTGTCTATGAAAGTCGAAAACACGGAAAATGCTAAATTGAGATGGTTTTGGCGATGAGCTTCGTGTACAAGCAAGAAGGCAAAGAACAAGAAGAATAAAGGAAAAAACGTGTACCGGAAAACCTTAAATCCGAGCCACTAGACGTTCTTTGATGGAACAATATGTCGCATTAGACTCAATAACGTTGTTGCGATTATTCTTAGCTTTATAACATAAATGCCGATAACCGTTCTTGGGATCTATGCAACGAGGACAAAACGAGTTTGTTTTTTCAAGTCAACGGAAAAAGCAAGGCGGCTCTGTGGCCATTAATAAAAAGAAATGTTAATCCGAAAACGACGACAATTTGCACTGACCCTGCTAAGCAATACCACGATGTGGAAAAAATGTTTTCGGAGCAATGTGACCATTTGACGACGAATCATAGCAAAGGCGGATACGTTGACAGGGAAAATCCGTAATACAACGACTTTGAAAATGAAAATAAATTACTTAAAAAAGCAATAGTCTGTCGTCGATCTACGAAACTCTTGCACCAGTACAAGGCGTTCTACTTCCTTCGAAAAAATATCCTCGAAAAGAAATACACTGACATTGGTTCGCAGATAATGGTTTTTTACAAGGATATCCAAATAGTATATCCAGGGTATGTCGATGGAGAGAAAAACGAGGAACTATACGTGAAGGAATTCAAATATCCTTCGGTAGAATCCGAGAATATGAGTGAGCTTTTGCCAACAAAACGTTCACAAAATATGTCACTCGAAAAGTCGATTCACCTAGAATCCGGTAAGGACGACGAGGATTCGCAATAAGATCCAACTAAGTTAAAGCGACTAACAAAAAAAAAAGGAAACAAGTAGAAAAAAGAAATGAAGAATAATAATGTGTAAAAAAAAAAATAAAAAAATAAAAATGCAAGAAAAAAAATATAATAAATCTAAATGCTAGAAAAAAAAAATCAAAATGCCAAAAAAAAATAAACAGAAGTCAAAATGCTAAAAAGAGAATTAATAAACTTTTCTCCTAACTTTTTCTCCTAAATCTATTTATTATGGCAGTTACGATCAATAAAAGTTTATCAGATTCACGGACCACGGAACAATTAAAAAAATCAACCTTTTTTGTCAATAGAAGGTAATAGTTTTTCAAGCTCAGCCTAAATCAACATCTTTGTATTTTTGGAATTCAATTTCTTTTGGTCCAAATACCAAGAATCAACAGTCAAAATGAGTTGCTGCGGTAATCGTCCTATCTCGAAAGAGTCGGTCTTCAATGTTAAAAAATGATTAAATCTTTCCAACCAAGCCGAAATCGACATTTCTCTATTCATGCAATTCGATTTCTTTTGTTCTAAATATGAGTACCATGAATCAACAGTCAAAATGAGGCGCCAATCGTTCTATCCCGGAAGAAATCGTTTTTAATGTTAAAAAAATGGTCATATCTTTTAATCAAGCTGAAATCGAAAAGTTTTTATTCTTGCAATTCAATTTATTTTGGTTCAAGTACCAAGAAACAACCGTCAAATTGAGGGGCCTGAGATATCATAATCTCCCCAATGCGAGCAAGTATGCGCACAGATACGCATGCGCAACATGAAAATTTTTAGATAATTTTTATAAAATTTGTTTTATGTTATATTTAAGAAATTTTCTTAACCTATTGATAAAAAAGTATTAGAACAGACATAGAGGAATTTTTTCATTTTAACAGTTTTATGATAAAATCGTTAATGCTTCGAAAAAATCGGTAAATAAAAATGATTTTTTTTCGAAAAATCAAAATGCAGGAAATTAAAATAATGGTATCATTGAATTGAGGAAATGAAAATACATCGTCTTACATTTTTATTTTGGAAAAATAATTCTGCAGACTGAGAGGAGTAGTAATGCTTCCATTTCGTAGGTCTAAGCGAGTTCATTACATAGAGATAATATACATAGAGTGAGCGAGGTATGGGAGCCATAGAGATAATATACATAGAGTGAGCGAACGGGCTTCAATCCTGTCTTAGCCAAACAAAAAGAAAGAAGATCGTAGGCCCCTTTTTCTTTCTCTGTCTACTCGTTCCTGATTGGTGCTACAATTATGGGCGGAGCAATGACAAAGCATTGAGAAGGAAATTAAAACAATAAACTTTCGAGGGGCACAATCAGAGATGAATAGGGAGATTGCCAGAGACATAGTAAAAATGCGAGGAAACTTTTGCGCGACAGAAGCTGGTGCCGCCTTACGGTCGAGCAGCGAACTGACGCGCACATTAGAAAGAGAAAGAACGTTTACGCACATTGTAGAAAGAGAGAGAACGTTTACGCGCATGATAGAAAGAGAGGGAACGTTTACGCGCATGATAGAAAGAGAGGGAACGTTTACGCGCATGATAGAAAGAGAGAGAACGTTTACGCGTATAATAGAAAGAGAGGGATTGTTCGCGCATGATAGAAAGAGAAGAAAAGATTACACGCACATTTCGTGTAAACGCAGCAAATGTGCGGAGACTCAGAAGAGCGTTTTAATAGACCACGAACATTGAGATTTTTTTTTACGAAATCAAAACCAATATCATAAAAGCTTTTATTCAATATTAAAAGAAACTCCCGACAACAAAATTAAAATAAAACAAAAATTCTATTTGACATGAAAATAAAGAAAAAATGAAAAGTTAATGAAAAATTTTAATAATAAAAGAATTCTCTAAAAAGTAAAAAATAAAATATTAATTTTTTAATTGAATACTTAAAAAATAAACTTAAATTTGAAATTTATATTAAAAATATACCGACATATAATATAAGCGTATCACATAAATAATATTTTATTACTATTTTTAAATAATTATTGGTTAATTATTTTTTCGGCTGCAATGTGTAATGTACTTGCGTATAAAACTCCATTTTATTTATTAAAATATTCAATAAAAAGTAATTACAATTAATTTCGAAGTAGCTAAAGTGAATAGAGTTTTCATGTTGATATTTTATTAGTTGATCATCATAATTGAATTACAAATAATTAGCAATTAACTCAATAATTATTCACTAAGTTACGTTACGGAAAATCAGATAAGGCAATGTCAATTCTTGAAATGAGATGGTAACTATTTCCGCTAGCTATGCGGATTCAGTTATTTCCTTCTACCCCTAAGATTCGAGATCGAATCCTTGAAGTAAATTTTTTTTTTTCATATTTAGTTTAATATTCAATATTTAGTTATTCAAACTAATGAAATTCTAATATCCAGAAGTAAAAAATTTTAATTAAATAATATTTCGATTAAAAATTTTATTATTTTGTTTTTTCTTTCAGGTTTGCTAATTTAAACTAATAATTAACATTGCTGAGCAATCTCCCGACATATTTAAGGGTCAAAAATAATTCAATAACTAATTTACTATTGAAAGAATCGTTTTATGTAACAGAGCATTTTATATAATGTAACAGAGCATAGATATTCTTTATGAAAATTCACTTGTGATTTAATTGCCAAAAGTCTAAAAAATATATAACTTTTAATATTCATGTATCAAAGCATTCCTGCAGACACAAATAAATTATTTATATAATTAGATATTGTAATGCTGTTTCTTTTAAATATTCCGTTTGCTGTAGTAATGTCAACTAACAAGGACTCGCAGTAAATGAGTCTGGTGAATTTTCTTTTAACAAAGCTTGAGCTTGAGGTTTGTCACAAAGTGAAACAGGCAATTTCTGATAATCAATACAATTATTTAATATTAAAATTTTTATGTAAAACAATATTTGTAAATTATTTAGAAATATTAAAAAATATTTTACAAAAAAGCTTTATTTTATTGTTTATTAACAATATTAAGTAGTAAAATCATGGCAAAAATTAATAATTGAACAATAAATTAATTAAAAATTATAATTAAGTATGTTCTGTGGGTGAATTAAGATATAGCCTATTCGATGGTAACGTACTACGGTGTTCTGATAGTAGGCTGCACAATGCCAATTGACGGGCATCTTTATAGATATTGGCCACTTCGTCAGTAGCTTTGTCTTGAACAAGACCCTCTTGAACCCGAAAGTATTTTCAGAATCTCGAATCTATTAGGTTGCTGCAGATGAAATGGCCGATTTAGTAATAAATTTTTAAACAGCTGTAACTTTTTATAAAGACAATTTATTTAATCAAAATAGGTACCAATAGATGCAACAAACTTTTCCCAACGAGATACAAGTACATTTATTCCAGTTTTGTAAAAGCCCGAGTTTCTGATTCGAAGAAACTCCTCGAAGGCATTTTTGACAGCAGCTTCATTAGTAAATCTTTTTCCTGTCAAAAAGTGATCCGAATGTTTAAAGAAATGGTAATCTGTTGGTGAGAGGTCTAGTGAATATCGAGGGTGAGGAAGAGTCTTATAGCACAACTCGTTTAATTTTTGGACCGTTGTTCTCGATACATGAGGTCGTGCGTTATCATGAAGCAGTATCACTCTATCCCTGTTGACAAGCCTAGGTCGTTGGACTATCAATTTCTGATGCGTTTCATCCAGTTGAGCACAGTATTTCTTAGCATTGATGGGTTCGCCAGGTTGCAGGAACGAATAGTGGATAACTCCAGCCACAGACCACCAAACAGTTACCATTATTTTCTTTGGATGAAGGCTTGGTTTCGGCATGTGTCTTGGCGCTTCATCGGCATCTAGCCATTGGGCCGATCAGCGACGATTATCGTATAAATACCACTTTTCATCGCAGGTCACAATTCGGTGCAAGAACGGTTCCTTTTTGTTGCGGGAGAGAAGAGAACTTGAAATCTCTATTCGACACGTCATATTTTGCTCGGTAAGATCACGCGGAACCTATTTGTCAAGCTTTTTCACTTTTTCAAGTTGTTGCAAGTGGCGGCAAACTGTCGAATTGTGAACGCCTAATTTCTCAGCAAGATCCCTTATGGTTTGGCGGGGGTCAGACTCCACTAATGCACGCAGCTCATCGTTATCGATCGATGGTCCTGGGTGTCCACGTGGCTCATTTCCAAGGTCCATAACTCCGGATCGAAATTTTTCGAACCACCGCCGAGTGGTTCGTTCGCTAACTGTATCAGGCCCAAATGCGCTGTTGATATTCCTCGTTGCTTCCGTTGCGTTGTGCTCTAATTGAAATTCGTATAGTAAAAGTAGCTGTTTTTGATTCACTTCCATGTTCACTTTCTCTTTTTGTTTTTACGATCACTACGAAGTGCACAACAGAAATGACTCCATAAACCAAGGTAGCAGTATTTATACTTCAATATGTCATATAATTTGCGCCTCCTCGTGCCAACATAATACACTAACATTGCAGCCAACTTTATGTCATTGCTAAATCGGCCATTTCATCTGCAGCAACCTAATAAAAATATTAAATTAAAATATTAGTATTAAGAATGTTCTAATGACTGCAGCAGTACATATCATTGGTTGTTTAGCCAAATGCACTTATTGTTAATCATTTACGATAATTAAGCATTATGATAACGATAAGTGCATTTGTTTTCAGGGGGCACCAGCGGGAAGGCAACCATTACCACCCCCCCCCCCCCATCAGAAAGTATAAGAACCTGAAAACAATAACAATAAATTTCACTAAATTTGTTTAAAATTAATTTTCTTTAATCTAATATATTGGCTTACCTTTATTATTTTAACCTTTATTTAAGTCCTTAAATTGCACTAAAAAATGTTCTTACGGAAGATAAATTACAAAAACGCGAATAACAACCGTGATACATTCTTTATACATATATATACTTCTACATATTTACAAATAAATACCATAAACGTAAACATAATAATTTATACTAATATATAATTAATACACACGAACAAAACTAACAAGAATATTAAAGAAATATAGACATAAATTTAAAATTTTACATATTATTTAAATTTTTTAATTTACGGCTTTTCGTCGCAACAGATTGCTTCAATGCTGTTTTTCTTTTATTATTATTTTCGCAAGTTTTAGCAAAAATCTTAACTAATAAAAGAAACTGAAGCACATTTAATCTGTGTTCATAGCAGTTATTCAGTTGATCAAACCAATTAGGGAATTTTAAACGGGTATAGGCTTCTACATTTTTAATCAAATTAAGTAACAGATTTTCTTTATGCCAAAATTTTAAATAAACTTTGTCAAATACTTCTAATTGACAGTTAATAATGTCCGCGAATTCTTCCGTTGGTCTGAGCAAATATGTTACGGCTGGAGCATTTACATTCTGTCAAAAAAGTACCGGGAATTGTCGATTTAAATCTAGCGGGGCAATTTAGGCAGGTAAATTTTTTTTTCTAGGTTGGTACAACTGTTCTTAATGACTATGCCAAGTTTGAGCGAAATCTGTCAACGAGTGTGTTTACAGTAGCTGGTTAAGTCAGTCGATGTCAATAGTGCGTGCCGATTTTTTACAATAGGTGAAAACGTTGAACAAAGAACTTGTCAAAAATTTTGTGTTGCGAATGAAATTTCGTGTGCCAATACATTGAAAATGTTGCAAAAGGCTTTTAGTGATAAAGCACTATCAAAAACCCGTGCGTATGAGTGGTACAAAGCCTTCAAGGAGGGTCGTGAAGTCGTCGAAGACTTGCCTCGTTCCGGACGCCCATCGACGGCTTCGACCGCAGATAACGTCGATAAAATTAAGGAAACGGTGCTTGAAAACCGTCATACCAGCTTGAGAAAGATAGCACATGAACTTGAGATATCCCACGAGTGTTGCGAATGAAATTTCGTGTGCCGATGCATTGAAAATGTTGCAGAAGGCTTTTGGTGATAAAGCACTATCGAAAACCCGTGCGTATGAGTGGTACAAAGCCTTCAAGGAGGGTCGTAAAGTCGTCGAAGACTTGCCTCGTTCCGGCCGCCCATCGACGGCTTCGACCGCAGATAACGTCGATAAAATTAAGGAAATGGTGCTTGAAAACCGTCATACCAGCTTGAAAGAGATAGCACATGAACTTGAGATATCCCACCAGTCCACACGTACGATTTTAATTGATATTTTGGGCATGAGAAAGGCGGCCGCAAGACTCGTTCCAAAAGAGTTTCATTTTCTTCAAAAACGCTATCGCGAACAGGTCGCTTCGGACATGCTGGATCACGCCAATTCCGATCCCGCATTCATGGAATGCATCATAACTGGTGACGAAACGTGGGTGTACGAGTATGATATGCAAACAAGCCAGCAAGCATCGGAATGGGTGAGAAAAAACGAGCCGAAACCGAAAAAACCACGCCAAAGCCGCTCAAAAGTGAAGGTAATGCTTATTGTTCTCTTCGATATACGTGGCGTGGTGCACTACGAATTCGTTCCAGAGGGTCAGACGGTAAACAAAGAGTATAACCTAGGCGTTATAAAACGTTTCGTGAGCGTATCCGTAAGAAGCGGCCAAATTTGTGGGCAAACAACTCGTGGATTTGGCACGATGATAACGCGCCGTCTCACCGAGCTACGATTGTGACCGACTTTCTCGCCAAAAACTCAACGAACACGCTTAAACAACCACCGTATTCGCTGGATTTGGTTCCCTGTGACTTCTTCCTCTTTCCAAAACTTAAATTGCCGCTCTGTGGCACCCGTTTTCAGTCGATTGAAGCCATAAAACAAAATTCTGCGCGCAAGCTGAAGGCCATCCCTGTTAGCGCCTATGAAAAATGTTTCGATAATTGGAAGTGCCGTTGGCATAGATGTATCGGAGCAAATGGAGCCTATTTTGAAGGCGACCCAATAAATTTTGATTATTAAACGTAAAAATGTTGTTTTAACTTAAAATTTCCGGTACTTTTTTGACAGACTGTTTATCAGAATGAAGGTACTCTCTAAATCTAATATACCTTTTATTCTGATTTTCTGCTTCTTTTGCATTTTTCATGAAATCTAATTCGCATACCTCACACTGACTTTTTCTTAAAGATTTACGCGCTACGTAACCCGCAAAATATATTATAGCATTCGTTTCATACGTTAATTTAGTAATTAAATCGGGTACGCTATTAGATTGTAATTCCAAATGCAAGTCAATAAATTCAACAGCATCTGTAATTTCATTAAGTTCATCAATTTCCGCTGAATTGTATTCAGGTAATTGAGCATCAGGAAAGCTTGCAAGTTCTGTGTCGACCATTGAAATAATACGATTTGGAGTCAGTAACGATTGACTTTCTTCGCAATTTGTATTACCTTTTCTATTAGTGTTAATAAAATCGGTTGACAAAATGTGTCTGAAAGTCAATCGGTACATTCTACAGGTGGGGCTCGGATTGAACCCACCTCTTCCGCGTAACTTTGAGTGAACATGTTCCACAGAATCTTGATTGCATAAACCTGCTGCTAATTCAAAATCAGAAATTGATGTTTTTAATTTCTAAATACAGACCGATCAAAGCTCGAACTGTCAGAGGCAACCCCAAGAAACAAAGCGACTTATTATCTATGCCGTTTTTTTTAATTACCTACTTCTCTGACCACTCGATAAGACTTTCCAGTCGCTGTTGAATTTCAGGATTCTTATCAGATAAGGGTCGCTTTAAACGATGGACATTTTTCAAAGAATACGAATTACAAGCATCAATAACCGAATCCATCGTTTCAACAAAATAAGCAGAAGCTTCTCATGTATCGGATAACAAACCTGTTTTATTATCTAAACCTGCTAATTTAATTGCACTTGACATACGACGTCTCAACAGCTGAAAAAAACGCTTTACATTCATGGCTTTAAAACTATTAGGGTTAAACTGAGATTCTGATAAAAATCCTAATAGATTTAAAGTACCATATGATTTGTCAAGTTCCCATGTTTGCTTGAGATCGCTTAATAAAACTATTTTGCATTATTAACATAAATGTTATTATGCGATCTCAACTGCGCTACTAATCGTTTTACAAGGTGCGGCCAATCGAAGATAGCAAAAATCTTATCAGAATCAACGAAAAAATAAGGCTTATCAATAGTTATATTTAACAATTTAAATAACTTTTGATTGTTGCTACCTTGATCGCAGACAATTAAGCGAATGTCTGCTCCTACTTTTCGAAGATCTATTATGATTTTCGGAACCATTTCAGTAAGCTCTTCCCCACTTACGCCGTTTTCACTAAACCCTATAGCTACTAATTGTCGCCATGGATTATTGGCATTAATTTCATCTCAGCAAAATAACAACGCGTGTTTCGCGATTTCAGAGCTTCTGTGACCTTTTCCCATATCTACCAGACCTTCGATTACGTCGTATTTTTTTGAATACTCTTCGGCCGGTTTAATCGACATTTCATCGAATTTTAAAGCACACATACGCTGCTGAGGTAGAATATATTTTAAAGACTCTTCGATTTTTTTTAAAATAATTTGATTCATTCCTGGTATGATATCGTATTCTGATACCCAGGATCTAACTGTGGATTCAGCTGGCAAAACTAATCCAGCTCTACGTAAACGCGAATAACAAGACGCGGAATGAAAATACATGTGCTTGGCTACATCTTTTTCATCGTTTCCATACGTCATATTCGGTCGGTACAATTATAGCTTAATCATTGTTCTAGCTACAGCAAGTATATCTTTTGCCTCTAAAAAATCGTCAATATTTCGAAATGTTTTGCTCGATTTTTCTTGTAAACGCTTCTTCAGGCGACTTCTTTTGTTTTGTTCCAACTTTACGACTCTCCGCAAGTTTTTAATTTTGGCTTCGGATGCTGCTAATTTTTTTTTTAAATTTTTTATATAAAATTCACTCCGTAATAAAGTATTATGAACGCGGTTTTTTAAAGACACATCAGTCGCAGAACAATCCGTAGTCGCTGAACGAACGTTCACTTCACAATTTAATACAGGAGGCTCGCAATGAAGAAAAGAAAAATCAAAATCTTCTTCAGAAAAATTAAGTATTACCCTACCAGACGCATAGGTACGAAAATTCTTTAATCGGTATACTTACATCTTCATGCTCTCCAAGAATATTAGATATTTCTTTTTCTGGGGCCACAGGATCCATGATTTCTTGCGATTGAATTTCCGCTTCCGTTTCTTCCGGTTGATTCGTTGAAGCCAAGGACTCCAATTCCGCTTCTTCAGATGAAATTACTTCATCAATGGATAGGGCTTCTTCTTCTTGAACCGTGAGCCAATGAATTGAAATCCGGTTTCTATGTAAACGCGTCTTCTGCATGTTCATAAAATCTTCATCTTCAAAATGAACATAACAGAGTCCTGCAGCCTGCACAGAACAAGCGCTATAGGTTCGTAGTACATTTCCTGTTACAATAATTCTACTGCTAGATATATAATTCAGGTATATTTTCTTATATAGTCCATGAAAAAAAGCATTCAAAAATCGAAAAATTTTTATCCACGAATTTTCAATTGGGATGCCTAGAGGAAGCTAATAAAAAGGTCTCTTATCTCGTGGGTCATGAACTGGAACCTGCGTCATAGTTTTTTTAAACATATAGATGAAAAAATCGTTTTTTTTTTGGTTTTTTTTAAAATTCTGAAAAAACTACAAGAGATAAACAAAATTGATTGTCAAAGATTTGTTCATGAATTAAATACTTACAAAAGTAGATACGTTAAATTGCAATCGCTCGGTAAACAAAAAAGTTATTGCAATCGAAAGTCGATAATGAGCATTTTTTACAATTGTTAATAACTTTTAAAATATTCATCAAAATAGTACGAAATTCTACCAGGTTATGAGTTTTAATGTTCTTAATATGTGTGCAAAACGTGAACATAATCGGTCAAATAATTTTTGTAAATTGTAATTTATTTATTCCATTTTCGACATTTTTAATCGGATGTACAGCTGGCTGGGTGATGACTGAAACGCCAATCATCTAATTTTCTTCATAAAGGTTGAAAATATCGTCTGCTTGAAAAAAATGCAAGTTTTTTTTAATTCATTTATGAATAATCAATGAAGAAAAGGTGGTACTTCTTTTCCTTATAAACAATTTGAATATCTTTTTTGTTTCGCATTCAATTGATTAATAAAATATACTGTTGAAAAGCTTATTTATGAGCGCATTTACTTGAAGAAAGAAAAATGTCGTAAAATTAATAGAACCGAAGATAGCAAATTTTTTTTAAAAATCGCAGAGCCATTGTTTATGAACGTTAAGCGCTAAAATTTTAACAGTTTGTTCATGAAGCTTTGAACTATATCATATAATACAGTCGGCTCAATTATTGCAAAATTAACAGTATGAGAGAAAAGTGAGGGTGTGCGATAAAAGATCGCCGAGAAGTCGTGGTGGGGGGAATCTCGCTCTCAGGCAACGAAACCGAAAACGGTACTTCAAATTGGAGCGCTCTTGAAAAATTTTAAATATCTCGGCTTCTGGACATCATAGAGCCTTCATTTTTTTTTAATTCGGGGTAGCTCATCAAAAAAATAATATCTATGGTACTTTCACCCCTATAAAATCATCATCAACCCCTAAAAAAATTAAATCAAAAAAATTTTTTTTTTATATTTTATCAACTTATAAAATTTATTTTACTGTACACTGTGAAAGATAAATATTTTTAAATAGTTCTATTTATTATTTTTAACCATTAAGCGAATTTTGTACTTTTATAATTTAAGAATAATGATACTTTCATTTTTTAAATCATATTTTACAAGGAGAAACATGCAGGAATATTTTTCATTGTATGAAAGGATATGAAAATTACATTATACAATACAAAAGATTATATTATAAAATTATTATTTATTCATTTTCTGGTTCATTCACATTAACAATAATAATATTATTTATATTACAAATAATAATTATAAATCATACATTTTTTGTGCTATTAGGTTACTTTTTAAAGAATGTAAGCAAATTAAATTTAGTAAACAAGTAAACTAACAATATTTTTGTTTTTTCAAATATTGAATTGCACCGTCTTTACTAACTTTTTCTGTCTCGTAAATATCAACATCTGATTCGTCGTCTTTATCGTCATCATCATCATATTCTATTTCAAGAAAATCTATAGGGCTTTCTTGTACATCTTCTAGATTTTCTTCCGGAAGATTGTCTAATTCTGGCAAGTGGATGCTGTCGATATCTACGTCTTCTTCGTCTATAATTTCTTCTACTGCATCCATATTCGTAAATGTATTGATGTCGCATTTATTGTATAACAAAGAGCATCGCAATCCTTTTTTTCTGCAACTGCAAGCTTTCGGTTTGCAACCTTTTTTGCAATTGCATTGAATCTGCTACAATAATTCGGTCGGAATTAATGCAGATACTGGATAAATCGAAAGCAACTTTCCCGAAGAAACAGTCCAGCCCCACTCAGTCGGTTCTTTATTCCGACCTAACCACTGTTGCAGTCGCAGATAAACTGTAAAAGCATGTTATTCTGCGCAACTTTCGGTCGCAGGCAAAGTTTCTAGTTTTGCGTGTTTTTTAAACGTTGCTTTTAAGAAATTATATCTAAGTTTATTAATATCAATATAAACATCTTTACCGGTATACATAAACGAAATTATTGCAATTATTGATCGTTTTGCATTATCTAAATAGAAACTTCTTGCAAGGTCTTGAAGTCTTGCATTATCTGCAAGAACTTTCATAAGCTTCTATTTTCCTTGATTGTAAAAAAACAAGAGGTAGTATCGCAACCAGTCATCGCATGCAAAAATCCAACGAAAGTCTGGAACGCTTCTTGTTTAAAACTGCGACAACTATAAATTACACGGTCGGTTTCTTTTCCAGGTTTTAATAAATAAGTGCGATCTTGTAGAATCGCTCGTTTATGTAGAATAATTAATATATCTTTGTCCTCGCCAACTATCGATGTGTTTTTATTATCATTTTTAATGCTGAGTGCGGTTTCAATAATTAAACAATCAGCATCGCCCTTATTTTTTCGATGAGCTACCCCGAATTAAAAAAAAATGAAGGCTCTATGATGTCCAGAAGCCGAGATTTCAAAATTTTTCAAGCACGCTCCAATTTGAAGTATCGTTTTCGGTTTCGGTGCATGAGAGCGAGATTCCCCCCACCACGACTCCTCAGCGATCATTTATCGCACACCCTCACTTTTCTCTCATACTGTTAATTTTGCAATAATTGAGCCGACTGTATTATATGATACAGTTCAAAGCTTCATGAACAAACTGTTAAAATTTTAGCGCTTAATGTTCATAAGCAATGGCTCTGCGGTTTTTAAAAAAAATTTGCTATCTTCGGTTCTATTGATCTTACGACGTTTTTCTTTTTTCGAGTAAATGCTCTCGTGAATAAGCTTTCCAACAGTATATTTTATTATTCAATTGAATGTGAAACAAAATAGATATTCAAATTGTTTATAAGGAAAAGAAGTACCACCTTTTCTTCATTGATTATTCATAAATGAATTAAAAAACTTACATTTTTTTCAAGCAGATGATATTTTCAACCCTTATGAAGAAAATGAGATGAAGATTGGCGTTTCAGTCATCACCCAGCCAGCTGTACATCCGATTAAAAATGTTGAAAATGGAATAAATAAATTACAATTTACAAAAATTATTTGACCGATTATGTTCACGTTTTGCACACATCTTAAGAACATTAAAACTCATAACCTGGTAGAATTTCGTACTATTTTGATGAATATTTCAAAAGTTATTAACAATTGTAAAAAATGCTCATTTTCGACTTTTGATTGCAATAACTTTTTTGTTTACCGAGCGATTGCAATTTAACGTATCTACTTTTGTAGGTGTTTAATTAATGAACAAATCTTTGACAATCAATTTTGTTTATCTCTTGTAGTTTTTTCAGAATATCAAAAAAAACCAAAAAAAAACGATTTTTTCATCTATATGTTTAAAAAAAAATGCCGCAGGTTTCAGTTCATGACCCACGAGATGAGAGACCTTTTTATTAGCTTTCTCTAGACATTCCAATTGAAAAATCGCGGATGAAAATTTTTCGATTTTCAAATGCTTTTTTTCCTGGACTAATAGCATTATTGCTAATTAAAATACATATTTTAGTAAAAAATAGATTCTTTACCGTCTTTTTTCTAAAAATATCTTAAAAAATATATTTTATTTTTATCACGTTGAGGAGAAGGCTTTGCTATTGATCTATATTAATTAATAAAAAAATATTCAATTAAAAATTGATAAACGCTTAAAATTTATTGTGGTGAAAGATATTCGAACGATTTTCCAAGCGTCAGATTTTTAAAGAAAATCAACACGAATTGCATTAGTAACTCCACATATATCATAAGATACATTTTTTTTTTAATGAAAAATGAATGGTTTATGCTAGGTGCAATGGTGCTAAAATTTCGAAATTTTTGTAGATACGTTTTATATACACATTTTTAAAATTAAAAAAAGTTGAGAAGCTCAAGCTTTGTTGAAATTAAATTCACCAGACCCATTTACTGCGAGTCCTTTTAATTTAACATTACAAAACAGAAAAGTCGGTATTAAACCGTCATCGAAAAAAGCTTTACCAAGGGTATTTATATTAATTTTTTTACAATAATGCAGTAGTTTCATAAATAGAAAATAATTCATTACTTAGAGATATACTATTATGAATTTTAAAATGATCACAAAAATAAATGGTTATAAAATAATATTTATATTTTCTTCAGAGGAAAAAAGGAAGATACGCAAAGGGTATAATTAAACGGAATATTTAAAAAAAAACAGTATTACAATATCTAATTATATAAATAATTTATTTGTGTCTGCAGGAACGCTTTGATACATGAATATTAAATGTTATATATTTTTTAGACTTTTGTTAATTAAATCACAAGTGAATTATTATAAAGAATATCTATGCTCTGTTACATTATATAAAATGCTCTGTTACATAAAACGATTCTGTCAACAGTAAAATAGTTATTGAATTATTTTTGACCCTTAAACATGTCGGGAGATTGCTCAGCTATGTAAATTAATAGTTTAAATTAGCAAACCTGAAAGGAAAAAACAAAATAATAAAATTTTTAATCGAAATATTATTTAATAAATAACAATAGCTCAACCGGTAGAGGCATGAGGTTGAAATATCCTAAATAAGTAGTTAAAAACTAAAAGTGATAATTTTTTAGTTTATAATTTTGTTTGTAATTTAGATAAATGATTTAAAAGTTTTTTGTGTGAAGAAATTAAATTTAAAATATTTAAAGAAGTTACTGTTTTTTCATATTAAATAAGAGACTATAATTCATTGATTATACAAAAAATGTGTTAAACAAATATAGTATTGTTATGAAAAAAATAACATAAGAAAGTATTTATATTAATTATAATAGTATTAATATTATTAATAAGCCTTCAAATCTTATAAAAAAAACTTTTGTTAAAAATGTTATTTTGTATAAATATTTAATAAATATACTCAAGAAATTTATATTTTTTAATAAATAATAATTGTTCAAGAATTAATTTTGGTTTTAAATATGAATCCATTTACTATTTTTTTTAATTTCATAATTTATATTTATATTTACATTATGTTGTCTGTCACTTTTTGACACACATGTACATGTACGCGTGTGTGTACAAAATGCGCATGCGTTAGCAGACGATATCTGTAGTTTACGAACTGTCAGTATGGGTTCGAAATTGCATTTTATTGATATGCAACAAAATAAAATTAATTATTCTGTTAACTAAGTAAGAGTCTTCGTACGGGTTACAAGGCTGAAAAATTTTTTAAGCACCATGAGTGAACCTCGCGTCATTAAAGCTTTCGGCTCATATTTTGTGGATGGATAGAGGCGACTGCGGCCCTACTATCCATCCACAACATATTTTGCCTCAAGCTGTAATGACGCGAGGCTCGCCTATGGTACATAAATAACTAATATATATATATATATATATATATATATATATAGATAGATAGATAGATCAATCAACAAAATCTTATAAAGTACAAAATGAAGAAAAGTTTACGATTAAGAACAGTTCCACAGATATTTCTAATACATGAAAATTCATAATTTTATAACAATTAAATTAAATCTTTTTATTTACAATTTGATATAGTTAGAAAAATTGAAAATTTCATATTTAAAAAATTGGATGTAATAAAATTTAACATGGCATTATATTTTTTTTTTATTTTTTATATTACATTTAAAATTTATTAGCTAATATATGTTTATAATAATATATTCGGTATTTTATAATTAAAATATTTATTCTTATTAACATTTCTTGTTATCGGATATAATTAATACATAAGAATTGAAAGCAGTGAGGTCTGACTTATTATCTGTAGTATTTTCATTTTTTAACCCCTGAAGAAAAACGAGGAGTGTTGTAAGTTTCACCACTGTGTATGTTTGCGTGCGTGAGTTTAGGTGTGTGCGTATGTGTGCGCGCGCGCCTGTATGTATGTGTATGCGTGTGCGTGAGTGTGTGTATGAGTATGGTTTTTTTAAATTAAAAAGTAGTTTAATCGGGATGGTCCTTCTCTGTATTCGATGAACATCCGTCCAGCTGCTGAAAAGTTGAGTTTTTTTCCAAATTGGCATCCGACTTTTTCCGAGGTATAGTCACTAAATCATTTCGAAAATAGATAAGAGAAAGAAAAATTAGAATGCGGAAGCAAACGCGGAAGTAAGCTCAAGAAATCGGCCAAAGTTGCAAAACCAAATATAATTTTGTAAAATATAAAATATAAAATGAAAAATATAAATTATAAAATGCGTTAGTAAAAATTTTAACTTATGTGAAATTTCAGGAGAATTTTCGTTAGTAAAAATTATTCATATAAACTTGTAACATTTAATTATAAAAATTAATTTATTAGCGGAAAATTTATTTGCGAAACGCGTTCAATAAAAGATTTTTAAATATCTAATGTGTTGACAAAAAATTAAAAGGCATCGTGAGAAGATGCGAATATTTTGTTTTGGCGCACTCGAGTTGCGAGTTCTTGGAACTGCGATCGCGATGCTTATTTAATTATCTCGATTTGTTTAAAAATTCACACGATTCTGCTTTATATTGTATAATCTATAAATTTAAAAATAAATAACACTTACCAGAGTGTTCAATCCATCGATGCCGTCTTTCTGTGTCAAAAGGAAAACGAAAAAGCTTAAATCCATTACATTTTCCATTTTTACAATGGAAATATTGGCATCGGTCGTAGATCGTCTCTAATTTCTTCATTTTTGTGAATAAACGCCCAAAATGAAAAAACAGTAAATGTTCAAGATCGTAAATATAAAAACTTTTATAATTCACAAAAAAATCGCAATTTGCAATGAATTTTGGTCACTGAAAAATCGCGCACTATGCAAACATTCGTCAGCTTGTAGCGAAGAAAATAAATACAAGATCTTTGAACAGTTATAAAAACAAAAAACACGCGCACAAATTGCGGCGCGCCGATTATTACTGCGCTTCATTTCCACGTATTAGTGTAAACAAACGCTGACCCTTTAAATAGCTGTGCAAGTAATAACATATATATATATATATATATATATATATATATATATATATATATATATATATATACTAGCACAGTAGCAACAAATTTTAACAATGTGGCCTTTTTAATAAAAATTTTAATTTAAAAAATATTAAAGAAAGATTTTTTTCACATTTAAAAAATTCATGAAAATATTATATATGTTACGTCCAAATGATTATTCGTGACGGACATAATCCTCGTTAAATTCGTAGAATACTTACCACGAATTTATTTTGCACTTAACCCCTTTTTAAGCCAAGGTATTATCCTTATAGCTTGGGATAGGTTACCGTGCTTGATTTAATAAATACCATTTGACCAATGATTCCTGTGAGTCTTAAGGAAAGGGGTACATTTATTTGGCGCTTAATTTAATTGTTAACTGGTTAATAGAGACGGGCTTAAATAATTATAATATACATATAGTTAAAAATAAATCAGCGGTATAAATTCGTAAATATTAATAATGTATTCGGCCTGTGTTACAGGCCGACTACGTTTTATTTTTATTGTTAATAACTAAGATTTAGCGAACAACTAGAAAGGAAATAGTATACATATATTTAAATAAATTATTGTTATAAAATTGTAATGAAATAAAGTGTCCGGCCTGTATTACAGTCCAAACTGCACTTTATTTTGTTAATAATGAAATAAAATTGTACATGTGAGTTAGTATAATAAAATTGTAAAATGAAATAAAGTGTCCGGCCTGTATTACAGTCCAAGCTGCACTTTATTTTGTTAATAGATAAAATAAAATTGTATATGTGAGTTAGTATAATAAAATTGTAAAATGAAATAAAGTGTCCGGCCTGTATTACAGTCCAAGCTGCACTTTATTTTGTTAATAATGAAATGAAATTGTATATGTGAGTTAGTATAATAAAATTGTAAAATGGAATAAAGTGTCCGGCCTGTATTACAGTCCAAGCTGCACTTTATTTTGTTAATAGATGAAATAAAATTGTATATGTGAGTTAGTATAATAAAATTGTAAAATGAAATAAAGTGTCCGGCCTGTATTACAGTCCAAGCTGCACTTTATTTTGTTAATAATGAAATGAAATTGTATATGTGAGTTAGTATAATAAAATTGTAAAATGAAATAAAGTGTCCGGCCTGTATTACAGTCCAAGCTGCACTTTATTTTGTTAATAGATGAAATAAAATTATATATGTGAGTTAGTATAATAAAATTGTAAAATGAAATAAAGTATCCGGCCTGTATTACAGTCCAAGCTGCACTTTATTTTGTTAATAATGAAATAGGAAGGAAGCTTGTAAAAAAAAAACAATTAACAAGTTTTATAGATTAACTCACTTTTATTGATGGTTTTTCTTTTAGCTGGTTTTATACAAGGATATGCCGGGCTTGATACGAAACTCGCTGGTTACAATAGTGGTGGCGGATTTCGGTGCACGGGTTTACAGAAAAGAATTTGAACAAAGAAAAAAAATTAAAAAATTAGGTGACGTGACATTAGACTTGAGATTTGATCTGATCTCGATTATTGAATTGTGCGGCGCTTTTATATGTTCGGCGAGCCTTTTCGGCGGCGCGGTCCAGTGACAGTGGTGGGGGGGAGCTTGCTGCATGGTGATGCATCTTATTACGCCGCGTATCGCAAAAATTTTAATTATACCGGTAATGTTTTTATTATTTATTAAAGTCAGTACATATTTTTTAATTTATACGCATAATTGAACGTATTTCAGTGATAACATGGTTTTATAAAGAATATGAATTATGTTGAATATCGCTTATGTGTTTAACGTATTTATTTACCCGATATAAATATATTTATATTTATTTATATATTTATTCGTCAATACTAAGCCCTATAATTATCTTCGTAAGTTTCTAATGATAGATAAATTTTATTCGAATATGAAAAACGTAAAATATATATATAAACAAAAACTTAAAATAAAACTACATAATTATCGCGCTTAAATTGACAAATCTATTCTAAAAATTCCTAATGTATTTTTCTGAAAGAGTCTGATTATTAATAATCTTTGTAATTTTTAAAATAATTACAAAACTGTCAAAAGAAAATTATGTTTATATTGCATTGTAATAAAGATATTTAATCGACTATCCTAGATATATAGTAAAGGCAGGTTTTCCTTAGAATCGATAAAAGGAAATTAAAAATAATTAAATTAAATAAAAGGAAAGGAACATCGGCAACCTCGCTATTTTCGTGATTAGTAAAGTACAAAGAGAAAATTGTATATATAAAAGACACGTTGTTTATATCCGGATAATATCTTATTACATTATTTGTCTGACTGTATCGCCTTTCCTTCAAGTATGCGAGTTGTTTGTGTCTAGCGCGAAGAAGGAAGAAAGTAAACGAAAGCTTAAAACGGTCTTTGGAGCTAGTTATATATTTAGTGCGTTTGATAGTTTTAAATTGCCTTAGATGATTCCTTCCTTATCCACTGCCAGAGGCAATGCAATTCTATTTACCATAAGGGTATATAATATATTCTAATATTACGGTACGGGCGTAACATATATTTAAAAGCTCACTGAAGGTTACACCTTTTATATAAGTTTTTGCATCAATTGACTAATGGTGAATTTAGCTGAATTGGTTAAGGCATAAATAACGAAAGTATTTTACCTTCATTACACGCAAGGAACAGCGTTCAAATCCTGCAGCATGAGAATTTTTTTATTTTATTTTTTTTTAACTATTTTTTCTGATGAAAAACATGAAATATATATAAATAAAATTATTAAATAAATTAATAACGAATATTCTATGATTATTATATTGTATAAATTCGAAGGGTTGCTGTATAATAAAACAAGAAATCGTATCAAGAATCGAAGTTGATAAAACAAAATGATAATATTATTTTTGTGAACGAAAAGTAAAGTCTGCTGTCGAAGAAAGTGATTACGATATAATTAATTAAATCGATAAATAAAATATTGAAGAAACTAATCATATTGAAGAAGTTACAGTCGACGATGTTTCACGTTGAAAAATAGTAGTTTTTAAGTTTGATGCATCTTTGAAAAAATATTTGTAGTAAATAAAGACAAATTGAAGAGTAATAAAAAAAAGTGCATTTAGAAAAGAATCTGATTCTAGAGAGCTAGCTAAGGCAAACTTAAGTAACAAGAAGACTATAAATAAAAATTTTTATGTTCTATTTTTTCATTTTAAAATTTAGATAAAGATGCAGTATTATTATGATGTAAATTAAATGAAATATAAATATTTTTAAAACATACACTTATATTAGTTTTGGAATCAAACTTTACACATTGTAACATCGATATATATATATATTGTAACGGGGTAAATTTCTTTACGCCCGTTAGCAACGCAGGACCTTCTTCTGGTCCTGCTTTACTCTATGTGTGTGTGAGGGGCCTTGCCTAAGGCCCCGCGACTGGTGCAGCTCCCACCGGGCTCGGCTGCTTAGTATGTGTGCCAACGATCGGTTGGCACACCCGCGGAGGCGGCGGTATTCGGGATAGGGACGCTATAGGGAAGAAAAAAAGTAAGAACGCACCAGCTCTGTGCCAAATTGCTGCTTTAATAAACAAAAACCATACAAAATGCAATCAGTTGTTGCGGAGAGGTGAGATTACGCGAAGAGCAATTAGTATTGCCTCACGCGCAATACTAATTCTCAAGGTGCACACTGCGCATGCGCACCCTCTTCGCTTCGCGTGGCTACACACACACTTGTAGTCTATGGACGGCAGATATGGAGAGAGCAGTACCCCCTCTATACTCCCGTAGTTCGTGACTGCTCGAGTGAGAGCGTCTCTTACTCTCACTCGGTGCTGTAGTCTATGGTTGAGCGAGAGAGCTCGTTCCTCTCGCTCAACTGCGTGCTCGCAGGTTGCCCGAGTAAGAGTGGCTTTCTCTTACTCGAACGCCTATTCTATGATAGTGCGAGAGAGAGATCGATCCTCTCACTCGCACTCGCGCGGCCTAATCGAGTTTGAGTTACGCGGGCTCGCGCGTAACTCTACTATATCTATATATGCCTGACGCGATCGCACACGCGTCAGGAAAACTAAATATAATATATTCGCGGACTCGCTAATACGATAAGTGGCCACTTACTTTCACAAATAGTCGATCGCGGAATCGTCTCTTCGAATCTGCGGAAACGCTGCGGAGAATTTTTGGAAAAATACGCTGTTGCTCTATCTTGGATTTTTCTACGTGCGGCTCTTACAATCGCTCGGACGAGAAGAAGGCTTGAGGGGAGAGCTCCTCCTTCCCCTCTCGCCTATCGGTTTTCCCGCGTAGCACTATCGATTCTTGATCGATAGCGCCGCGTTTCGGTACGCCGCGGCTTTTCCCGCGTCAAGCCATCGATCGCTTGATCGATGGCGCCGCGTATCGTCGCGCCGCGAACTCTCTTTCTATCGCCTATGGCAGGTGGCTTAGCCTCTATAAGCCGCCTGTCACAATATATATATATATATATATATATATATATATATATATATATATATATATATTTTTAATTTTATTTACATATTCTTTATTATCATACAATATTTAAATAAAATAAGAGCTATATATTTTTTAGAAAGATCTGTATAGAAATTGAGTAAGGAAAAATATATGGAATCAATATGAATAAATGTTTTAATTTTAAAACACCGAATATATTGTTGTAAACATTTATTAGTTAATAAATTTTAAATGTAATACAATAAAGTAATAAAATATATAATGCTATATATTTTAATTTTTTGCATTAAATTATTTCAGTCGGTAAATTTTAAACACTCGGTTCCATCAATCTTAAATCATTTATTAGAAATGTTTGCACCGAACTTGAGTAAGTATATAAATTCGGTAAGTACACTTACACTCTACTCGTGTATAGTTCGACCGCTCGTCCGCAAGAGGCAGCACTTTCTTGCACGAAAGACTTGCCACACTTTTTACAATGCCGTTAGCGATCTCCCTTTTCATCTCTGATTGAAGCAGAGATGAAAAGGGAGATCGCTAAAGGCATTGTAAAAAGTGTGGCAAGTCTTTCGCGCAAGAAAGTGCTACCTCTTGCGGATGAGCGGTCGAACTATACACGAGTAGAGTGCAAGTGTACTTACCGAATTTATATACACAAGTTCGGTGCAAACGTTTCTAATAAATGATTTAAGATTGATGGAACCGAGTGTTTAAAATTTACCGACTGAAATAATTTAATGTAAAAAATTAGAATATATAGCATTATATATTTTATTACTTTATTATATTACATTTAAAATTTATTAACTAATAAATGTTTATAACAATATATTTGGTGTTTTAAAATTAAAACATTTATTCATATTGATTCCATATATTTTTCCTTACTCAATTTCTATACGGATCTTTCTAAAAAATATATAGCTCTTATTTTATTTAAATATTGTATAATAATAAAGAATATATAAATAAAATTAAAAATTTTAATATATATATATATATATATATATATATATATATATATATATATATATATATAGATGTTACAATGTGTAAAGTTTGAATCCAAAACTAATAAAAATGTATGTTTTAAAAATATTTATATTTCATTTAATTTACATCATAATAATACTGCATCTTTATCTAAATTTTAAAATGAAAAAATAGAACATAAAAATTTTCATTTATAGTCTTCTTTTTACTTAAGTTTGCTTTAGCTAGCTCTCTAGAATCAGATTATTTTCTAAATGCACTTTTTTTTATTACTCTTCAATTTGTCTTTTTTTACTACAGATATTTTTTCAAAGATGCATCAAACTTGAAAACTACTATTTTTCAACGTGAAACATCGTCGACTGTAACTTCTTCAATATGATTAGTTTCTTCAATATTTTATTTATCGATATAATTAATTATATCGTATTCATTTTCTTCGTCACCAGACTTTACTTTTCGTTCACAAAAATAGTAATATAATTTTGTTTTATCAACTTCGATTCTTGATACGATTTCTTGTTTTATTATACAGCAACCCTTCGAATTTATACAATATAATAATCATAGAATATTCGTTATTAATTTATTTAATAATTTTATTTATATATATTTCATGTTTTTCATCAGAAAAGAAAAAAAAAAAAAAAAAAAAAAAAAAAATTTCTCTTGCTGCAGGATTTGAACTCTTTACCTTGCGTGTAACGAAGGTAAAATCCTTTCGTTACTTATGCCTTAACAAATTGAGCTAAATTTGGCATTTGTCAATTGATGCAAAAACTTATATAAAAGGTGTAACCTTCAGTGAGCTTTTAAATTATATCTTACATAATTTATAAAAAGATAAATTTTATTTTGTCATAATTAAAATTAAGTATTTAATTATTATAAAAATATAAAAAATATTAGAACATTAAAATTTTATGAATAACACTTATGTTACTTCTAATAAACTTTGAATTTTATTTGAAACGATTAGTCGCAGAATAAGTTAAGAATAACTTTTTGAATAATTATTAAAACAAAAAAATTTTAAAAAAGCAACATGCGCCTTTTCGACTGACTGACTTGTGTTTTTACATACTTTTTATAAATTATTTGATCGGTTAATATCTATGTTAGAGATAGGAATAGTTTTATATTAGTAAATTAAAATGATTGTAAAAATTAGATTACAGAAGGCAGAAAAATTTTGAAAATTACAAAAATAAAGGATTAAGCTAAAAGTATGATAGTTTGTAAATGCAAAAATTGAATATTTTAAATTAAAATTTTAAAATAAAATTAATATTCGTAAAATTATAAAGTTGATGAATGACGGGGATAAAACTATTATTTTGTAAGGCAAAAAACCGTTACAACACGGAAGTATTAAAGAATTTCGAGGAAAGATTAGAATGCGGAAGCAAACGCGGAAGTAAGCTCAAGAAATAGGCCAAGGTTGCAAAACCAAATATAATTTTGTAAAATATAAAATATAAAATAAAAAATATAAATTATAAAATGCTTTAGTAAAAATTTTTCTTATGTGAAATTTCAGGAGAATTTTCGTTAATAAAAATAATTCATATAAACTTGTAACGTTTAATTATAAAAATTAATTTATTAGCGGAAAATTTATTTGCGAAACGCGTTCAATGAAAGATTTTTAAATATCTAATGTGTTGACAAAAAATTAAAAGGCATCGCGAGAAGATGCGAATATTTTGTTTTGGTGCACTCGAGTTGCGAGTTCTTGGAACTGCGATCGCGATGCTTATTTAATGATCTCGATTTGTTTAAAAATTCACACGATTCTGCTTTATATTGTATAATCTATATATTTAAAAATAAATAACACTTACCAGAGTGTTCAATCCATCGATGCCGTCTTTCTGTGTCAAAAGGAAAACGAAAAAGCTTAAATCCATTACATTTTCCATTTTTACAATGGAAATATTGGCATCGGTCGTAGATCGTCTCTAATTTCTTCATTTTTGTGAATAAACGTCCAAAATGAAAAAAAACAGTAAATGTTCAAGATCGTAAATATAAAAACTTTTATAATTCACTAAAAAAATCGCAATTTGCAATGAATTTTGGTCACTGAAAAATCGCGCACTATGCAAACATTCGTCAGCTTGTAGCAAAGAAAATAAAAAAAAAAAATCTTTGAACAGTTATAAAAACAAAAAACACGCGCGCAAATTGCGGCGCGCCGATTCTAACCGCGGTGCATTTCCACGTATTAGTGTAAACAAACGCTGGCCCTTTAAATAGCTGTGCAAGTAATAACATATATATATATATATATATATATATATATATATATATACTAGCACAGTAGCAACAAATTTTAACAATGTGGCCTTTTTAATAAAAATTTTAATTTAAAAAATATTATAGAAAGATCTTTTTTACATTTAAAAAATTTATGAAAATATATATTTAAAAACTCACTGAAGGTTACACCTTTTATATAAGTTTTTGCATCAATTGACAAATGTCAAATTTAGCTCAATTTGTTAAGGCATAAGTAACGAAAGGATTTTACCTTCGTTACACGCAAGGAACAGAGTTCAAATCCTGCAGCAAGAGAAATTTTTTTTTTCTTTTTTTTTTTTTTTTTTTTTTTTTTCTGATGAAAAACATGAAATATATATAAATAAAATTATTAAATAAATTAATAACGAATATTCTATGATTATTATATTGTATAAATTCGAAGGGTTGCTGTATAATAAAACAAGAAATCGTATCAAGAATCGAAGTTGATAAAACAAAATTATATTATTATTTTTGTGAACGAAAAGTAAAGTCTGCTGACGAAGAAAATGAATACGATATAATTAATTATATCGATAAATAAAATATTGAAGAAACTAATCATATTGAAGAAGTTACAGTCGACGATGTTTCACGTTGAAAAATAGTAGTTTTCAAGTTTGATGCATCTTTGAAAAAATATCTGTAGTAAAAAAAGACAAATTGAAGAGTAATAAAAAAAAGTGCATTTAGAAAATAATCTGATTCTAGAGAGCTAGCTAAAGCAAACTTAAGTAAAAAGAAGACTATAAATGAAAATTTTTATGTTCTATTTTTTCATTTTAAAATTTAGATAAAGATGCAGTATTATTATGATGTAAATTAAATGAAATATAAATATTTTTAAAACATACACTTATATTAGTTTTGGAATCAAACTTTACACATTGTAACATCTATATATATATATATATATATATATTAAAATTTTTAATTTTATTTATATATTCTTTATTATTATACAATATTTAAATAAAATAAGAGCTATATATTTTTTAGAAAGATCTGTATAGAAATTGAGTAAGGAAAAATATATGGAATCAATATGAATAAATGTTTTAATTTTAAAACACCAAATATATTGTTATAAACATTTATTAGTTAATAAATTTCAAATGTAATATAATAAAGTAATAAAATATATAATGCTATATATTCTAATTTTTTACATTAAATTATTTCAGTCGGTAAATTTTAAACACTCGGTTCCATCAATCTTAAATCATTTATTAGAAACGTTTGCACCGAACTTATGTATATAAATTCGGTAAGTACACTTGCACTCTACTCGTGTATAGTTCGACCGCTCGTCCGCAAGAGGCAGCACTTTCTTGCGCGAAAGACTTGCCACACTTTTTTACAATGCCTTTAGCGATCTCCCTTTTCATCTCTGATTGAAGCCCGTTCGCTCACTCTATGTATATTATCTCTATGGTTAATTATCATTTTCCTAATGTCAACTTAAAGGGATTGGCATGAAGAGATATACATTGCTTATATTTATAAATACAGTTTTAAATTGTTATGTTATTTTCTTCAAACCCATAATATAGAACAATAAATTTATAGTATCCCTATGTTGATTCAAGATTAATCATTTACTACCTTATTTAAGTTTGACTTTTATATTGCATAAAGTTTAGATTATATATATTTAAATTTGTGTTATGAATAATTTGTTTGGTTTTGTATAAAATAGTGATTAATAATTTAGCTTTCAATATTTATTTTTGTTATTAAAATATGTGTTAAATTATGAAAGCACTTAATAAATTTGTTTGAATGAATCATTTACAAAGTATGACTGACGTGCGAGATATTTTAGATATAGACTCACCGATTTTAAATGAACCTACCAAAGAAACTATTTTTTCAAGTGACAAAAAAGTAAAGAAAAAATATGATTATAAAGTGCCAAAAAGACCAGAAGGAATGCATAGAGAAGTTTTTGCTCTGCTTTGTAAAGATAATGATGTACCACCATTATTTCCCACTGATACAGGAAAAGGTTATAAACAAGTTAAAGCAAAACTAGGAATGAAAAAGGCAAGATCATGGAAATGGACACCATTTACTAACCCAGCTCGAACAGATGAAGCAGTTTTTCATCATTGGAGACGCGTTGTTGATGTTGGCAAGGAGTATCCATTTGCTAAGTTTAACAAAAAGATTCCAATTCCATCTTACACAAATACAGAATATGTACAACATTTAGTTGCAAGTGGTTGGACTAGAGCTGAAACCGATCATTTATTTGATTTGTGTCGACGTTTTGATTTGAGATTTATTATTGTTCATGATAGATGGGATCATAAAAAATATTCTTCTAAAACAGTAGAGGATCTTAAAAATAGGTATGATTATCAAATTAAAATTCTATAAAAGTCATTTAATTATTACAAAATTAATATTAATTTATTTTGAAAATTATAAAGATTCACAAATAATAGTTTAAAGTTGAAACACAATGTATAAATTCTTAAAAGATTCTTATAACTTTTCAAATTTAATTTGTTATTTTAAATATATATATATACATATATATATTAGTCAATTATTTTATTTGAATCTCAATTATTTTTCAAATGTTTGTGAGATTCATATTTTTTAATATCTATTGAGTTGAAGTATTTTTTGTTGTTGCGTTAAGTTGTATTTAAATTTATATTTTTGTAAGTAACTACAATGTAAAATGTACTATGTAAATAATTTACATAATTATGACAGTATTAGTAATTGGTAAGTATTATTAATTTTTCGAAACTTTAAAATAATAGTTTATAAAATTTCAAATATATATTAGGGTGGTTCATGAAAATAAATTCCCGACCATTTTTTTTTATCTTTAATTTTTCGTTTTTCTTTTGGTACAGTATTTCATAACAAAACAAAATTCTCTGAATTTTTTCAGATTTTTAAAGCTATTTTTAAAGGTTGCTCAGGATACAAAAACATTTTTACGTTTCTTTAAAAAAAAGAAAATAATAAGATGCGGTAAAAATATTCTTAAGAAATGATTAAAAATAAATAAAAAATGTGGATTTTCTATTTTCGATGACCATTAGAAAATTCAAAAAAACAATGTAAACGCATTTAAAAGTGAAAAAAATTAAAAATTATTGGTTTATTTCAAGGTTTTTTTATATATGAATGCATTGGGTAATTCACCTATTAATTTGTTTTTATTTTCAAAATTTTTTTTAAAAGATACAGCCAGCAGCTTCAAAATACAACTTGATAGAATCTTTTTTGTAAAATGGTTTGTGTGATGTATCATTTTGGAATGAGAATTTTTTTCTTGAATTTCAAAAATGGTGTACTATTGTGTACTCAGAAGGGATGATTAAAATTCAACTTTTTGTAGATCTTGATTCAAAACATGTATGTGACAATAATTATTAGGGTTATTCTTTATTTTAGAAACTTTTGTGAAAAAAATTTTTTTTGTTATATCTTGTTATAAAACGATACAATTAATTTTAATCCCACACGGCATCAAAGATTTTTGCAAGGTTTTTGCAAGGTTTCATGAAAGGTTTGAAACCCATAGAGATAATATAGATAGAGTGAGCGAACGGGCTTCAATCCTGTCTTAGTCGAAGAAAGAGAAAGAAAATCGGAGATCCCGTTTTCTTGCTCTGTCTACTCGTTCCTGATTGGTGCTACAATTATGGGCGGAGCAATGACAAAGCATAGAGAGGGAAATTAAAACAATAAACTTCCGAGGGGTACAACTTATATATTACAATTTGTATTTCAATTTAGACTTTTTACAATAGCTCAACGGGTATAGGCATGAGGTTTAAATATCCTAAATAAGTAGTTAGGTTCAAATCCCAATAGTAATTTTTTTTTTCATTTGAAATATTTTTTTATGCGTTTTGTTAGTTACATACATACAATAGTATGTTAGAAAGAAATAAAAGAAATTTTATTTTTCAATTTTTTTTCTAATTTCCACCTTTATTATCTTATATTGTAATAGCGAAAATTTGAAAGAAATAAAATTTTTTTCGAACAACTATATAGAATTATGTAAAAGCCTTTATAATTCAAAATTAAAATATATTTGTTATTTTTTTAATTTCAGACAAAAATAATATTAAATTTTTTTTTTGCTAAAATCCGTATAAATATACAACAGGATAAGCAAAATTAATTTAAAAAATAAGTAACTAAATTTTGTATAGTCTTAGTTTATCATTATTCAAAATTTCAAAATTAAACCAGTGCTAGTCGTCGTCAACAACCAATCAAAAGCGAGTAGACAAAGACAAAAGACGGGATAACCGATTCTCTTTCTCTTCTTTTAAGCAAGACATTTCCACTTACACGAGCTCACATACCTCGCTCACTCTATCTATATTATCTCTATGTTGAAACCTCGCCAAAATCTTACGAAAAATTTTTCTGTGATGTATCTATGTCCGCGCATAATCCTCATATAAACATTTCCCGTTAAGTTGAGGAAAGATTTCACGCTATGTTTATGAAAGATTGACAGAAAAATTGCAGAAACATTTCGTACAGAATTTGTGCAATGTTTTTTGAAACCTCGCAAAAATCTTACGAAATATCATATAGTGATGTTCCTGTGTCCGCGCATAATCCTCATATCAACATTTTCCTCAAAGATGAGTAACATTGAATAAAACCTTGCATTAAGCTTCTTATAAGCTTTCTAGAATGACTTTTTTAAGTTTCCCAAAAGATTTAATTATCTTCTAGGAAGCTATCACAGAATATTGACGTAATATCGAAATATCAGACTTAAGAAACTGTCAGTTATCTACCATGAAAGATTCCAGTAACCTTTTATACAATCTTTCTGAAAGATCATTTGTAACCTCTATTAACTTTTATTAAGTATTTTATATACTTTCGAATTTTATTATTTATTGTGATTATACATATTTTTAACATCCGCATTACACTTAGTCGTTTATTCGCATTGTCGCACATGTTATTTTACACATTATTTTACGGAAAAAAACGCAGAAAAATGTTTGACCTACGGTGGGATCGAACCCGGGTCCTTCGCATTATAAAGCAGATGCCCTAACCATTACACTATGCAACGCTTGTAAAACTAAGATTTAAATTTGAATCATAAGTTGCATGGCAATCCATATACACTTGTATTAAGGGGAGGTTCTCATCTAGCGACCCAAAAATTACTTGATTTTCGCGATTTTTTTTCTCATGGAAGGAAATAAATAAAGGAGTCAAGTTTTTTGGTACTTATTAAGTATGTTATTAACTACTTTTACAAATTTTTTTGAACAAAAATACCGAATAGTTTATTAGTTATATGCATTGAAAAATAGTCATCGAAAAAAAAGACACCTCCACGGGCGGCAAGGTAACTCATCTAATTTTTGTCTGAAATCAAAAAATCAAAGTTTGTTAAAAACTAGAAGACATTTGCTGGATCTTGAACTAAAATCACGTAAAAAAGTTAAAAATTAACAAAATGGCGGACTTGCAAAAAAAAAAATAATTTTTTGCACTTTTTTTGCTCTAAAAAGTGCAATAACAATAAAAATAATCATTGTAAAATTATGATTTTAGTTCAAGATCCAGCAAATTTAATTACCTTTAAAATAAAAAATTCATTTCGATATCTATAATAGTTTTTGAGATATCTTGCCGCCCGTCTCAAAAAACATGGTTTCGAGAAAAACGCGTTTAAAGTTTTAGTACGCGATTTTTTTGACTTAATGACAAAATAACGTACCTCTCGGCTAATCAACGATACCAGCCCCATACATTAAGCCTTTCTCGGTCTCATATAACTCTGATTCACTTGCTTGTTCAGCTTTTTTTGATTGTGCAGCTGATCTTGCGGCATCGGACATATTTAACTCAGCATTAGAAACTCGCTTCTCGTCGGCTGTTTGACAAAAGTTGAATATTTGATGACCAATGTTGATTCCCAACAACTTCATTATTTGTTGGATAGTCGTGTACCCTTCATTAAAGAGTGAACAACCGATGTATGCGGCAATTTCCACAGTTTTGGCACCACAGTGTAAATGTTTCGGCGCTAATTTTCATATACTAGCGTTAACTAACTCATTCGAGTTTTGGGTGCTACCGCCGGTACATCGCTCTAATAGATCGTCTGATGATAAGGCTTCAAATACAGGTTTCATAGCATCTTGTACTTTGTCTAATAGAGCAGGTTTGTGCTTGAATGATGTTAGATTGTTATAAGCCTCGGCAACGCGCCACTTGCACCAGCTGTCTTTGCCTTCAGGACAGTACATATGCTGAGGATTTTCATTCGTTGAGATACTATGATAATAGATAGCCTATATAGCATTTTTCATATATGTGTTACTGAATTAGGGTATCTTCTAATCGCTAATCCATAATACATAGTAAGGTCTGCTATAACTTTATTGGTTAATTTTCCAGCACCCTTACCGCCGAGGCCCTTTTCATTTTTTTTTTGCAGTACGAAGCCGAGTGCCCATCCTCTTCTGTACATGGCCAACGCATTTTTTTTTTTTTTTACTGTAATATCGTCGTATGGATTTAAATTTGAAAGTGCCTTGAAAGTTTTTGTGTCGCCATCGCCAATATAAAATTCATACTGCACGTCGAGCAAATCTTTTGAACGCGCAAACATTTCCTTGACTGCATCTACCTCCATTTTTCCTGCACTCCCTTTATGATTTGCACTACATGATTCTTTATGACTTCCCTTCCATACACTAAACTCGACAGTACCTTGCTTGTGTTTCCAATTGGCGCAACTTTGACAAAAAGCAGATTTAACTTCAATATCTAAAACTTTGTTTGTATATTTTCCTATCAATGTAGCAAACCCAAAGAGCGACGAAAAACCCCTTTTTTTCCACGAGCCATCTCCCGAAACAGTTAAATTTTTAGGCTCGTTTCCATTTGCTGTATTTTCACGTATCTCTTCATTTGCAGCTTTCTTTTGATTAACTTCAAACAAAACTTTTGTTGCCGTGTGTAAATTTTGAATGAAAGTATAGTAAATATTATTACTAAACGAATGTGTTAGATCCAAAACAGAACATAGCATTTTCAAATTTTGAAGACCTCCTCCCATCAGTCGAACGGCAAGCATTAAGCGTCTGTTTATTTCAGAAAAACGATTAACAATTGGATTTGAATCACATGTTCGCTGTGAGCAAGAGCACTCGGCAACTAATTTAAAAACGACGCCAGCACCAATTGTTTTTTTAAATTTCACTTCACTATTATAATCTTTGCACTTTACAAATGTACTAATGAATGAAAACATTAGTTGAAAATGTAATATAACATAGTTCGCATCGGAATCTATGATGATATCATCGTAATCCGCACTTTTTAATTTTTTCGCCGATGTACTAACGAAGTCTGTGTCACATTCTACAGTATAGCGGTTACCACTAAACCTTTTAATTTTTCCTGTTGGATTGCTTCCTTTCGTATTTATTTTTTGTAAGTTAGGCATTTTTTAGAATATATTTAACACAATAAAACTTTGTACTTTAGAGCACGTGGGCGACTAACGTTATACTGAAGTTACGGTCGATTTTAGAATACAACATGTATATATGTGTGTGTATGTGTGTGTATATATATGTATAGACATCTAGCGGCATTCGAGGTTGCTAGAAATACATATAAATACCATGCCATGGTCACAAAAGTGTGGAAAATTCAAAATTAATACCGAAACGCAAATTAATACGCGCTACCGCAAAAATTCAATTTTCGCGTAAAAAGACGACTTCGGTTTTTTGCCTATAACTTTAAAAATAAATTGAATTCGGCAAAACGGGTTTCACGAGCGTATTCTACGAGACATTTGCCAACTTTTTAAGCAAAAAAAAAAAATCGATTTTTTAGTCGTGCTTGATGAGAACCTCCCCTTAATTTTACATTTAAAATTTCTTCTATATTGTAAAGTATTTTTTAAAATTAAGAAATAATTAAAAATTTAAGGGGTTATACGCAATTAGAATTTTCAAAAAATCGATTTTTATTTTTTGCATTTTCGGAATGTACATATATTAGGTGTAGTAAAAAGTAATCCATTATTTTACCAATAGATGGCTTTAGTAGTCTGTATCTTCCGTTGTAAAAGTGCGATCGGGTTACACTAGATGGCGTTAGAAAGATAAGATTCCGTACTAAAAAAGCTTCTGATACAGTTTTGTGATTGCTTGACTCAGTATTTTTTTAGCACGCGTCGAAGATGGATACCAACAAAGAGAAAATACGCCATATTTTACAGTTTTTCTTCGATAAAGGCGAAAACGCAAGCCAGACAGCTGAAAATGTGAATAGTGTTTATGGTCCTGATACTGTAACAGCCAATCACGCGCAATTTTGGTTTCGTCGATTCCGTTTCAACAATTTTGACGTCAAAGATGCACCACGCTCTGGAAGGCCAAATGTCGAAAATGTCGATAAAATAATGGAAATCGTCGAGTCCGACCGTCACGTAAGCACTGTTTTGATTGCCCAGGAGCTAAACATTGCACAAAAAACCATTTGAAACCACTTAAATAAGGCTGGATACAAAAAGAAGTTCGATGTATGGGTGCCACACGAGTTATCGCAAAGAAACCTCATGGACCGAATTTCCATCTGCGAATCGTTGCTGAATCGCAACAATATCGATCCATTTCTGAAGCGGATGGTTACTGGTGATGAAAAGCGGGTCACTTACGACAACGTCAAGCGACAACGGTCGTGGTCAAATCGCGGTGAGCCGGCGCAAACGGTGGCCAAGCCAGAATTGACAGTCAGGAAGGTTTTGCTGTGTTTGGTGGGACTGGCAGGGAATCATCTACTATGAGCTGCTCCCTTACGGCCGAACTCTTAATTCGGACCTGTACTGTCAACAATTGGACCGTCTAAAAGAAGCAATCGCCCAGAAGCGGCCAGCTTTGGCCAATAGAAGAGGAATTGTGTTCCATCAGGACAACGCCAGGCCGCATACATCGATAGTGACTCGCCAGAAGCTCCGAGAGCTTGGTTGGGAAGTTCTTATGCATCCACCTTATAGTCCGGACCTGGCACCAAGTGATAACCACCTGTTTCTGTCTATGACGAATGACTTTGCAGGTGAAAAATTCGCCTCAAGAGAAGATTGTGAAAATCGACTGTCCCAGTTTTTTGACAATAGAGACAAGGGTTTCTACGAGAGAGGCATTATGAAATTACGTCCAAAATGGCAACAAGTTATCGAACAAAACGGTGCATATTTGACTTGAATCGTATCATTCTATCTATGCTAAATAAATCCTTCAATTTAATGCAAAAATAATGGATTTCTTTTCACTACACCTAATATTTTATATATGATTTTTCCCATCGATCAAAAATATATTTAATAATTAGTATCTATATAAATTTATTTAATATAAGTAAAAATATTACAATACTTTTCTTTCTCTGTCTATCTTTATCTTAATAAATATTTTTTATTTCAGTATCTGAGGGCGACGTAGCATTTGACTTAAAGAAAGAAGAGACGTGTAAGAGAAGAAAAAGAAAGAAATAGAGGTGAAGAAATAGAAAGGGTAGATAGAGGAAAAGAAAGAGAAACGAGGAATATGGAAACCGAAAGAGAAAGTAGTTATAGCGAAGAAGAAAGAGCAAGACGAGACAGAGAAGGACAAAATTGAGGAAGATAAGACAGAGAAAGACAAGACATAGAAAGACTAGCTGGAGAAAGACAAGACAAAGAAAGAAATAAAGAAGAAGAAACAAATATAGGTGAAGAAATAGAAAGGATAGATAGAGGAGAAGAAAGAGAAACGCGGAGTACGGAAAACTGCCAGGCCTTGTGCCATTGATCGAAACAAGTGATAGTCCGAAGCAGCAACGTCTGGAGAATACGGCGGGTGGGGTAGGAATTCCCATTTCAAAGTTTCCAAGTTTGTCTTGACCACTTTCGTAACATGGGGTTGAGCATTGTCATGCTGTAAAATCACTTTATCATGTCTCTCGTTGTATTGCGGCCGTTTGTCTTTCAATGCTCGACTCAAACGTATTAATTGCGTTCGATAACGATCGCCTGTGATTGTTTCAGTTGGTTTTAACAACTCATAATACACTACGCCGAGCTGGTTCCACCAAATACTGAGCATGACCTTGGAACCGTGAATATTCGGTTTGGCCGTCGACGTGAAAGCATGGCCGAGATATCCCCATGATTTTCTGCGCTTGGGATTATCGTAGTGAACCCATTTTTCGTCACCAGTCACAATGCGATGCAGAAATCTCTTCCGTCTTTGCCTTGCAAGCAGCTGTTCACAAACACACAAACGCCGTTTAACATCTCTCGGCTTCAACTCGTACGGCACCCAATTTCCTTGTTTCTGAGTTATTCCCATGACTCTCAGGCGTTTTGAAATGGCTTGTTGCGTCACTCCCAATGATCCTGCCGATTCTTGTTGCGTTTGACACGAGTCTTGATCAAGTAATGCCTCCAATTCTGCATCTTCGAAAACCTTCTTTTTTCCACCGCCATGCTGGTCTTCGACGTTAAAATCGCCGTTCTTGAAGCGTTGAAACCACTCTCGGCACGTTCTTTCACTAATAGCGGCCTCACTATAGGTATTTGAGAGCATTCGATGAGCCTCAGTCGCAAATTTCTTCATATTAAAGCAAAAAATTAAAATCTCCCGCAAATGACGAGAATTTGGCTCGTAATCTGACATGTTTAATCGAGAATAACTTTATGATGCAGACACAAATCGAATAATATTTCGATGGCGTTATGTTTACAAATACCTAAGCTTATTGTATGACATCTATGATCTATTTATTTCAACTACCACTTACCGCTACAGCCATCTATTGCAAAACGGCGGAAGCAAAGTTGTACACCCAATATAATCTTGAAAATAAAATTAAAATAAAAAATCTAAAAATAAAACTAATTATTTATTTGTTTTTCGATTTTCCTCCTTCCATTACTCTGCTTTCTTCTATCACACATACAATTTGAGAAAATAATAAAATCTAAGAATCTTATTGTAACGTCGGTAGCGCTACTTTTTGACTGAATTTCAGTCAATACTGCAATTTTTGCCGTTTTCGAGCCTAAGAAGTGAAGCTTATGGGCTCGGGTTGGCAGAGAATAATCGTGAGAGTTCTTAGGAGAGGTATGTAGTGCGGGATTGAGCAGTTGCAAGAGCCTCTCTTCCTAAATCGGAAGCAGGCTCAAGCCCTACTCTGGATAAGGTCTTACCAAAGTGACTTAGGATCAGAATAATCGGCCGCTTTTCGGCCAAAAACTCTGTTAGAGGATTGAGATAGAAATAGAGAAAAGAAAATATAATGTAATTTTAAATTTAAAACTCACTCTCTTTATTGGAGGTATTAGGCTGTGGTGTCAAGTCTGGTTGTAATCCGCTGCTGCTCTCTACGTCTTCTTCTTTCTTCGTACTCGAACAATGAATAGTTATTTGTTCTTAAAAGAACAGTTTATGAAAATATGTATATGTATATATTTCAAAAATTTTGACTCCGGCTGCCGTTGCTACCAAAAGAATGCTCTTAGTACTTTCTAGTGGTTACCTCGAGTGCTGCCTGAGGTCTGCTGCTTGTTGAAAATTTTGCGCGATATTTATGCGTTTTTCCGAAGTAGCGCCGAACGAATCTTTTTTCCGGAAAAATTCTGGAGAGGGTAAGATTTTCGGGCCCCCTTCTCCTTGGAGGGCCTCTCTGAGAGGGCGTGGAAAGCCTCTGCGGGGGTGTGTCGTCGAGATGTTGAAGAGAGAGAGTTTTAGAGGGGACTGTCCACTTTTACAAAATAGTACAGGGTTACATACGGTATTTGAGGACATGCATAAATGTGACTATAACTTCGCGAATTTTTTTTTTAATTTTTTTTCCTTTTCAGATAAGAAATGGCGGACTACAACATCACTCAAGAAATGAAGAGACATGCTGTTATCGTCGCTATATGTGCGAACCATACAGATTTAGAGATCTCTAATTTTCTTAATTGCGCCCGTTCATTCGTGCATAAGGTTCGCCGTGAATTGGAAGCATCAGGAGGCGATACAGAATCGGTTGCAAAACGCAAGAAGCACGAACAACGTTCTGACACTGTCCGATCTGCATAATTTTTAGAGCAAGTGCAAACGATCATAGACGAGGACCCTTCAAAATCAATGAGGGTCCTTGCGAGTGAGCTTCATGTTTCTGAGCGCCTTATTCGTAGAGTTGTCCACGAAGACCTTCGGTATAAGTCTTACGTGATGCGCAGAGGACAGTTCATGTCGGAACGAACACGGGAACAGAGAGTTCTCCGATCAAAACGTCTTTTAAACATAATCAAACACCCTGAGGCGCCCAAAATGTTATGGTTTTTTTCCGACGAAAAAATCTTTGACCAAGATCAAAAGACCAATCGCAGAAATGACAGATGGCTATGTTCAAATCCTACGGAGGTTCCTGTTGTTATGCACACAAAATTTCCAGCCACTGTTATGGTTTTAGGTGTTGTCAGCAACGAAGGACATGTTATGCCACCACACTTTTTTACTCAAGGACTTCGAGTGAACTCTGCTGCATACATCGAGGTTTTGGAGACGGTAGTGAAACCCTGGATAGACAATGTAGGCGGAGGCAGACCATACATTTTTCAACAAGACTCTGCTCTTTCACATAAAGTGATGGCGACACAAGATTGGATGGCCGAAAATTTTCATGACCACAACACCGAACCTATGGCCACCTAGCTCCCCAGACCTTAATCCTTTTGATTATTACGTATGGGGCGTAGTTGAGCGTTAGACCAATAAGCGTCCTCATAACACCACTTCTTCGCTGAAGACTGCTATTACTGCCGTTATGGTCAATATGAACAAGGAGCATTTGATTCGGGCATGTAATCGTTTTCGGACCCGGATCAAAGAGGTTATTGCTGCTAATGGCGATTTTATTGAATAACTTTATAGCCATATATTAATTTAACGTTGTATAAAAAATTCTTAAAATTTGATTAAATTTTATTAAAAATACAAGCTAATAAATTTTACTCTCAAGTTGTCCTTAAATACCGTACGCACCCTGTATAATAACTCAATAATATAATAAATCTACGTAAAATTTGAACTAGGCTACGAAAAAGAATCAATTTCGTAGCTTAATTCTAACAAGGTGATTAATTTATTTTAGTTATTTTATTTAAATTTATGCAAATCTTGTTTTTATTACGCATTATAATGTTTTAAGCTTTCTTTCTTATTATCATGTTATCATCTAGATATTATTTTTTTGTTTTTACAGGGAATATTAACTTAAATATACGTCTATATAATCTTCTGCATCTTATAAGAGAATAATGATAATTTTTGTTGAACTAATACAGAATAAATTTTAGCCGAAACATCATTGTTTATTTGATGTATTGCATTTAAATAATTTTACTCCGCATTTTGGTTTTAAATTTCGCATTATTATCTCATAAAACCCAGATAATTATAGAAGCGATTTATTTTAATTCTTATTAATATAATAATCTTTAAACTACTTGATGTTAAAATATAAATTTAAAAAAAAAACATAAATTTAAAATAATTTCAAAATAATTATTTCTAATATAAATTTAGAAAAAAAAATTTCGTTCTTACTAGGAGTTTTTAATTCTAATTATTTTTAATATTTATATATGTAGTTAAGAAAAATAAATGTGAGAAAACAAAAATTTGTGTTGTTCTTTTAATGTTTAAGAATGATATTTTGTGCAAAAGGACGCAAAAAAAAAAACGCTTCTGTACAAATAAAGCTAGTTGTTCGTGAATTTTATACTTGCTATGCTTAATTACAATGTTAGTTCTATATAAGATATTTTCCTTGATTTTATTCTTAAAATTCTAGAGGGTTTATTTTTTATTTCGCAAAAAAAAACGCATTATTTAATATATAATGTTTCTGAGTTTTAGCTTAAACGCATGATTATACATATATATACATATATATATATTTTTGTTTTTGTTTTATGCACATTTTCTTTCGCATATATTTTATTTTAATGTAAAAATAAAATAATGAACTTAAATTCTAATGCTCGTGTTAGATTAACTTAAGCGCTGGTTTCTTTTAATAAAAAAATAAAACGATTCATTTATAATTTTAAAGTATCTTAAACGTTTATAAATTTTATTATTCACAAATTAAGAAAATTAATACATGAGAAAATTTATTACATGTGTTTTTTTATCTTTTTATTTCGAAAGAAAGAATAGAAAAATTATTTTGTTATTTTGTTTAATATTTTAATTGAAAACGAACAGTCAGGTTGTTTGTAATAATTTGTTATCGTGAAAGATTATTGTAGATATTTTTAGTATAATTCTTTTTTATAATATATATAGTATATATTTTCATATGTATATACTTTGAAAGGAAAATCGGCTGTATTATTTTAAAGTATAATTCAATTAAATTTGAAGATAGCAGTTGTGTTTTTTGTTTATTGGATATACGTGTTCAATTTTATTTAAAAATAATTAGCCTTTTATAATATAAAAAATGTAAATTTGTTGTAAATCATACAAGAAGCAGGAGTTTGTTGTATTTTTGGGAAATAAATTATATAACTGTTAGAAACTTATTTTTTTGAATTTTAAATTATTTATAAAATTTGAATTTTTATTTGGTATATGTTAAACAATTTCAATAAGTAATTTCATTTAATATTTTGTCTGTAATTTCTATGTTTTTCTCTTTTCAGATTCTAAATAATTAACTTGTTGACTTACTTTAGTTATTGTATAAAATACACCTTGTGAGGTATTTTTGAAAATCGCGGTTTTTATACTTTTCATTAAACATAGTAATTTTTATTTTGTTTAAATATAATTCAATATATTCCTAGCTTACAACAGTTACCTAATTCATTTACCGGAGTCTTCCTAGTGACTTATGTATTGTTTTATTACGCTACCTGTACAGTGTATCGGTAAGCGAAGGTTACGGTTATAAGTTACGTTAATTGTATTACGCAGGGAAAGTTCGAAATAAGAAAATACACTTTTTAGATAGGAAAACTATGGGTAGAAAAAAGAGTGTTTATGGGACAGTTTTATGGTTTTCGACGCCGAGTTGACGTGCACGTGTTCAGCTTGCCATTCTTTCGTTAGACTCAAGTGCATGTCCCTTTTTTTCGTACGTTCCGGGAAAACTCGTAAACTCTTGGCCCGCGCTTAGGGTATCTTTCACAACGGTCTGTGTCAATAGCCCGCGCGTTGAGTAGGTTTTGGAGGGAAAAATTTTCATTGGAGGAAAAATTTACTATAGTACGATGCAAGTGGTTGATGAGATCGAAGCGCCTTTTCGCTAACCGGCAAGGGCAGAAAAAGCAGAGAGGAAACTTATCGGCTAACACAGGAAAAAAAACGGAGGTCGTGTACCGACGTTACATTATATTAATAATTTCAAAATATAATACAATAAATTATAGATAATAACACAACATTATTACAAATTTCATTTAACTTTATTATTTTTAATACTGTTAAAAGAAATGTTTTTAATCATTGAATAAAAATTTACAGTAACATAAATAATTTAATGACTTGTATATTTATATGTGTCTGTAAATAAAGAAATAGAAAATGAGAAAAGTTTCCTAAAATAAGATAAAAAAAGAAAAAAAAAACACAAAAACAAGGATTGATATGAAAATTTTGACAGAAATTTAGAAAAAATAGATAAACAACTAAGAAACTTATATAAACGAATGAAATAAAATTTTAATTATCACCAAATTCATGATACAAAATATATAAACAAACAGTATACTAATTCTTATCAATAAAGCAGTTATCCAATTTTCATTGAAGCTCATCTAAGCTCGAAAATACCCGCTAGATAATTTTCTACAAGCGAATAATTAGAGCGGCAACGTAAGCTGGAGTCCGCGCAAGCACATACGCTTTATTTCGATGTCACTTTCATTTGGCTGGGTTACAAATTATGAAACTCCAATATTTAATAAAGCATTTTCCCAGCTTTCATTTCAAGTTCGTCTAAGGTCGGAAATTACCGCTAGATAATTTTCTACAATCGATCAATGCGAGCGGCAAAGTAAGGTGGAGCCCGTGTAAGCACATAAGATTTATTTTGCTGCCCCTTATTCTTGGCCGGGATGCAAATTACAAAACTCTATTAATTTATAAAACAGTTCTTCAGCTTTAATTCAAGCCTATCTAAGTTTAAAAATTCTCGCTTGATAATTTTCTATAAGCGATTAATGAGAGCGGCAGCTTATGTCCGATCCCGTGCAAGCACACACTTTATTTCGCTATCATTCTCTTTGGCGGGGGTGTAAATTATGTAAGTATTTTATTCTTTAAAACAGTTCTTCAGCTTCGATTCAAGCCCATTTAAGCTCGAAAATTCCCGCTAGGTAATTTTATACAAGCGATTAAGGCGAGCCGATACGTAAGGTGGAGTCTGTGCAAGCACATACGCTTTACTTCGCTGTCACTTTTATTGGACTGGCGTAAAAATTACAAAATTTGTTTATTTTGTAAAACAGATCTCCAGCTTTCATCCAAGCTGATCTAAGCTCTAAAATTTCTTCTAGATAATTTTCTATAAGCGATTATTGCGAGCGGTAATGTAAGTTGAATCCATGCAAGCACTTACGCTTTATTTTGCTGTGACTTTTTTTTCGCTGAGGTGCAAATTACGAAACTCTTTAATCTTATAAAGCAGTTCATCAGCTTTCATTCAAGCTCACCTAAGCTCGAAAATTTCTGCTAGATAATTTTGTACAAGCAATTAAAGCGAGCGGTAACGTAAGGTGGAATCTGTGCAGGTGCATTCGCTTTATTTCACTGTCATTTATTTTTTGGCTAGGGTGAAAATTATGAAACTCTTTTATCTTATAAAAAAGTTCTCCAGCTTTCATTCAAGCTGATCTAATCTCGAAAATTCCTTCTAGATAATTTTCTACATGCTATTATTACGAGGGACAACGTAAGATGGGATCTGTGGAAGCACATACGCTTTATTTCGCTATTACTTTTTTTTTACTGAGGCACAAATTACGAAATAATTTTGTTTTATAATATAGTTCTACGGCTTTCATTTAAGCCGATTCAAGTTAGAAAATTCCCATGGGGTAATTTTCTAGAATCAATTAATTCGACCGGCTACGTATGATAGAGTCCGTGCACACACCTGCGCTTCATTGTGCTGTCATTTTTTTTGGCGGGGGTGCAAATTACAAAATCTATGTTTTTGAATGGTACAAATTAATTGGGATCGATCGATGTGCCCTAATATATAAATATAGAACTTTTTCGGGCTGGGATATAGATATATATATAAATTTTTCGGAGTTTGCTATTTTTTTATTTTTTTCGGTTTTCGCAGGGGCGCAAATTAAAAAAAAGTAATTTTTCCGATGTTACAAATTAAGAGGAAGCGATTTATGTGTTTAAAAGTTTTAGTATAAAATTTTCTCGTGCTAGGGTATAGATTTTCCAGTACTTGGCTATTTTTTTGTTTTTCTCGATTTTGGCAGGGGTGCAAATTAAAAAAATGTCATATTTACTTGGTACAAATTAAAAGACATGTAATGGCATGGTCTTTTACGTGATTTTTCAATGCCAGGGTTTAGGCGTCTTATGTTCCTCATTTACGTATACCCTCATTTATGTATATGTAATATTTTCATTTAAGGTAAACGACCCTTATTGGAACGCTTGCTATAAATGTGTCCCCCCTATGAAACATTATACTAAAACTTACATTTGTAAGAAATAATAAAGACTTGCATAGATCAAAAAATTTTACAATATTCTTTAATAATTCTTATTAGGTTGCTGCAGATGAAATGGCCGATTTAGTAATAAATTTTTAACCAGCTGTAACTTTTTATAAAGACAATTTATTTAATCAAAATAGGTACCAATAGATGCAACACACTTTTCCCAACGAGATACAAGTACATTGATTCCAGTTTTGTAGAAGTCCGAGTTTTTGGTTCGAAGAAACTCCTCGAAGGCATTTTTGACAGCAGCTTCATTATTAAATCTTTTTCTGTCCAAAAGTGATCCAAATGTTTAAAGAAATGGTAATCTGTTGGTGAGAGGTCTGGTGAATATGTAGGGTGAGGAAGAGTCTCATAGCACAACTCGTTTAATTTTTGGACCGTTGTTCTCGATACATGAGGATGTACTTGATGTTGATCCGTCACAAGTTTTTAATTGTGATGAAACTAATGTACAGTTATTACCGAAGCCAGAAAAAGTAATCGCCGAAAAAGGAGCTCGATTGGTGTACAAAGTTGTCAATGTTGGTGAGAAAGAAAGCTTGACAGCTTTATTTATGTATAGTGCAGATAGCAACAGAGCTTCTCCAATGATTATGTATAAATTTTAATAAAAAATACCAAACAAAATTATTGATAACTGTCCCCCAGATTTTTTCTTAGGAGTTTCTGATAATGGTTGGATGACGGTAGAAACTTTTTATGAATATATTACTAATGTTTTTTATCCACGGCTTGTAAAGAAAAATATTAAATTTCCTGTAATCATTTATTTTGATGGACACATATCGCACATCACTGTTCCATTATTCAAGTTTTGTTTGTGAAAATTCAATCGAATTAATAGCACTGTATCCAAACGCCACTTATATTATTCAACCACTTGATATTGCTTTTTTTCACCCTTTTAAGGACATCTGGAGAAAAACAGTTAGCAAGTGGATAGCTGGTAATGAAATAAAAGGGTTAAAACCAGAAAATATCGGTACTGTTTTACAAGAAGTCTTAAATTCATTCACACAAGAAAAGAAGTGCATACAAAGTGGCTTTAAAATCAGTGGTTTAATGCCATTCAATTCAGATAACGTAGACTATAATGTTATGTAAAAGAAGACTAAAAGGAAAAACATTAACAATCAAGCAGTTCAAGATCAAATCCGTGTAGAATCTAACCATACAAGGAGGCAACAAGACTACGTGGAGTTGATTAAAGCATTTAAAGAGGCATTACCTGATGGTCTACTTTTTCACTTCAAGAAAGCTGAAGTAACTGGACATTGGGAATACGATATTGAGAATCTTGGATTATTTAATCATTGGCTTCGAATGAAAAGTATTTAATAATTAATTATATATTGAACAATTTTTTTACTACTTGACTAGAAATTTTTAATTTTTTGATGATATTTTTTATTACTTTTATTACTTTTATTTACTTAATAAATTTTTCGGAACTTTTTATCTGAGGTGCTGAATTTTACTTTCAAGACTCGACCTGAAAAAGAATTCTAATAATTATTTTATAAAATTCTTGTAAATATTATTTGTGATTATCCCATTTATAAATAATATAATTTGCAGTTTTGATTATAGCTATGGATACAAATGTCATAATTACGTCAAATGATAATGCAATATTAATGAGTGAGTCTGCGAATGAGAGTATTGAAACTAATTGCATAGAAATATTTAACTTAGATTCAAAGACTCCCAGTACTGATATTATAGTTGTCATAAGTCAGGAATGGTATGAAAAATTAACAAACATTTTAAACAAATTAACAAAAATTTACCAATTAATTCAATAATTATTCCCTCAGTTAAAAATAGCAATGGCACAACTATATGCTCATTAGATTCTGAATATTCAAGTAACTATCCGACTTAAGCTGATGATGTACGGGCAGTAGATAGTGTCAACTTGAAGTTTTCTCAAAACGAACTAGTAATATTTCATAATAATGATGAAATAATAAATATAGATATGTATGTGAGTGCTCCTCAAACTAATCTACCTAATGTCGATTGCAACTCAGATAGTATTCTAGCTATTTGCAACTCTGTAAAGGATATCACGCGTATTTCACTTGAAAATAAGAATCTTAATAGTCTGTCGATGGAAATAGATACTGAGTTAAATGAATCGCTTATAACCCATAACGAAAGTCTTGATAATCAAGTCGATCAATCAGATGTTAACGAAGATTTCAATCCATATTTCATGATGCCTATATAATATTTGCTCAAAAAAAAAACGAGACAAATTGGAAGCGAGTAAAAAATTAAAAAAATTAGCAGCTGGTCTTCTGATCAAATAGTATGAAAAGAAAAAGAAGAAATGAAAAGAAAAACAAGATAAAGAAGAACAAGCGTCAAAAAAAAAGAGCTACAAGAAGAAAAAATTCCCTTAGCACAGAGAAAGAAAGAATTACAAGAACAAATTAATAATATTCAAAAACGAATAAAAACAGAATATTAAAGTAGAATTATATCTTTTTAAAAAAAACCTTTTACAAAAAGTAGAATATTGGCAAGTAGAAGTTGTTTTGTATCTCATGTTAACATTATTTTTCAATTTTTCAAATATACAATTTATAGATGAAAATTTATATAATTTTAATATGACCATATTTTTAAAACTGCTTTTTATTTTTTACATATTTGTAATATTTCATCTTTCATTAATTAATTGTACATTTACAAACTTAATGTCGAAACATTTTTTATAAAAGATTGATTTCATAAAAATGTTTAAATAATACAGTGGTTCTTTTGACGAATACAGTTTCACAGATCACTTGGATTTATAAAAACTTATAATTTATATTTTTCCTTAATTGATGATAAAATTATGGCTGCTTAGTGAATTTATTTTTAGAGCTTTATGTATAATTTTATAATTTCACCTACAGAAAGTTGTGAAATCAAAAAAATTGTCAAGTATTTGTTTTCTTTGTTTCACATTTTGCACATTGTACCGTGTATTACGTAACTTTATTTATATGATCTGGCTTCCGAATTTTAATTATAATTAATTAAATAATTTATTTACTATTTATTTTCAATAATTTCTAATGTAAGTGAAGCAAAGTAATGAAATTTTACGATTACCAAAATTCAAATTTCAGCTAAAGAAGGTTGTGAAATCTGTAAAAAAAATTGTCAAGTATTTCGATTTTCTTTTTCTTTAGATCGAAAAATTGATTTATGTAATACATTTACTATAGATAAGCTATTTCATTTACTAAAAACATATTTAGACAAAAAGTTTATGCAACTTATCAATAATTATATCGATAGCTGATAAATAATTAAGGGGAGATCCTGCTTTAGAAGGCTCAAAAAATCGATTTTTTTTTATTGCTTAAATCTATTCCTAATGTATCTAAGAATATGTATGCTAAGTTATATAGGCTAATTCGCAATATTTTCAAAGATACAGCACTGAACGCAGTGGGGTATCGAGCAGGTATACGAGCGACGAAAAACTTTAAAGCGCGTTTTCTCGAGCTTTCATTTTTTACGATTTTTCTAGACTGGCGGGCATGATTGCAAAAAAACTAGACGACCAATCAAAATGGGCCAAGGCTTGTTAGCTACAGTTTTGTATTCTTTTCTATTTGAACTAAAAAGATACACGAAAAAAAATTAAACAACTTCTCTAGCAAATTAAAATGATTTTGTTTTTTTTACAAAAAGCACATTTTTTTCAAACCTGAGAAAAAATTTTAATTTCACAATTTTTTTGGTTTTTCTCAGTTCATATAGAAGAAAAATATATGAAAATTAAAATTGTTGTAATGTCGGAAGTATTTGATTTCTCTGCAGCTTTTGGCCTATTTTAAGCCTGAGCACTGAAGCTCATGGGCTTGGGGCGGCCGAAGAAATCACCGAGCGGGAATGAATTGATTTTTATAAATGATAGGTGTGTAGTTCGGGATTGAGAATGCGACAAGCCACTACAGGCTTGTCTACTCTCGGTATAGGATCTAACAATATTCAATAAGGGTAAAAGTCGAAGGACACTTTATATTTAGTCCAGCGACTTTTTGGAGGAAAATAGATAAAAAATAAAAAGATGAGTTTATGGTTGAAATTAAAATATTGAATATTGGTCTAATTTTTTTATTTGGAGGAAAAAGACCACTTCACTCTCTCTCTCTCTCTTCGACGAGTTGACTTGGTGCTGTGCTGGGGCGCGGTCGGCTCGTGGTGATCCGGATTGGGCTCTGCCTGCTGGGGTCTTACGATGTCCTTCGGTCTGGGGCGCAGTCGGCTCGTTTTGATCCAGCAACTTATTTTTTGTCGAATGGTGGTGTCGATGCTCTTCGGCTGATGGTGGTTGACTCCGACGAACTTCGCGCGTCGGCGGTATTTATGCACATTGGGGGAGAGTTGTCCACACCAATAGCTTTTCCGGAAAATTCGGGCCCGGCCCGGAGGCGTGGGCCTTTTTCGGAGATCCTCCTTCGTTTTGGTCGCGAGAGTTCGAGAGAGAGAGGAAACTTGTTTTCATCCAAATACTTACAATTTACTTATAACTAGTTTAAACAATTTTTTGACGCTATTTTACATAGTTTAATCGTATTGAGCGCAAAATTTTGATATAATACAAAAAAAGAACGAAATTTTAACTACAATATTAAAACTATTAGCGATAAATTTAAAATTATTTGTAATACTAACAAAACTTACGAATTATTGTGTACAATAATATAATAATATTTTAAAACGTATAATATTTCAAATATTTTTGAATTTTACACGTAATATTTTAAGTTAAACAACCATCTATTGTTTTTCTATCATCCAGAACAAAAAAATTATAATATAAACCTAGAACTTAAATATTGTATATCATTGTGGTAAATACTGTAACGGGGTGGCAGATTTAATGTTACCTGCCACAGGAGCAATTAGCTTCGGGGGACGCGCAATTCGCAAAAGGCGCGAAAATGCCGTTTGCGCCCCCTTGTTGGAAGCTAAAGTCTCGGACGACTTTGCTCCTGGGTCCAGGCTCGAGAAGCCGGTCTACGGACCCAACTTACCCGTTGCAACGCCGCGCAATCGTCGTTGCGCGGCTCGTGTGTCGTCCTCACCTGGCTAGTTGATCTCGGAGAGGGCGGTATTTGGGAGGAGAGCTGACTGCTCCTCGTCGCGCAAATAATCAAAAAAGGAAAAAATCGAAAAGCAAAAAAAAATAAATAAATTTAAAAAGGAAAAAAAAGGTTTAAATAAATTAAGCGAAAGAAGCTCGCACTGAAAGAAAAACAAAACAAATTTAAACAGAACACAGGAAAAAAAAGATAATATAGGAGAAAAAGAAAGAAAGAAAATAAACGAAATATATAAATAAAATAATTTAATAAAAAAGATATAATAAATAATAAATTAAATAAATAAAACAAAAGAATACGATAGAATAAATTACAATCGACATGCACGAGGAGCGCAGGCGTTAAGGCGAATGTAAGGCGCGAAAACGGCTCCCGTACGCAGCGTATTATACGAGTGCGAGAGAGAAACAACGTCTCCCGCACTACGCCTATAAGAGTGAGAGAGAAAGGCCTCTCTCACTCGCGCGCGCCGTTTAACGTACGGGTGCGAGAGAGAAGAACGCTCTCCCGCACGGAGCCCGTTGGAGCGAGAGAGAAAGTGCTCTCCCACTCCTGCGCGCCGCGTCTACTGCGAGTACAAGAGAGACAACGAGTCTTCTGTACTGCGCCGTAGGAGTGAGAGAGAAAGCGCTCTCCCACTCTTGCGCGCCTAGCCTTACGTGAGTGCGAGAGAGAACGCAACTCTCTCGCACTGATTTAACTCGGGTGGGAGATAGAAATTTCTCCAACTCGCGCACGCGCCGTATATGCTGCAAGTGCGAGAGAGAAAGCGACTCTCCCGCACTGCTGCCACTAGAGTGAGAGAGATACCGCTCTCTCACTCACGCGCACTTATACTTATACGGGTGCGAGAGAGACCGCAACTCTCTCGCACTGATTATACGAGAGTGAGAGAGATAACGCTCTCTCACTCGCACGAACCGCAAAAAACTAATTCGCAAAGGGGAGGAGTAACCGGCGGAGGTTACTCCTACGCAAAAGAACGGAAAAGAAATGCGCGCGCGAATGTGTAGTTTTGAACTACTTACGCTTTGCGGCTGGCCAGCCTCGCTCGCTACGCGGAGACGGGGGACGGATTGGGCGACCAAGAAAGGCACCGTCACCCTGATCGGCTTCGCTGAATTTTCTTTCGTCGCCGGTGCTGGCTGCCTCCGCCGTCGGCCGGTGATCTCTCCTGGCGACTCACGTGGCTGATGCGCACCGAACCGTTGCACCGCAAGAGCTTCGCGCGCGAGAAAATCTGCACAAAAAAAAAGAACGCAGGAGCACTCGGACGTAGCGCGTCCCAAAATGGCGGATTCTAAAAGGAAAAACTATCGACACTTTACGCGTAGTAATTGCGAAGGCGCTAAACGAACTAACTCCTTAAAAGGCGGGAGGCGGCTTGTCTACCTAGCCTAGCCTCTCCCATACGGCACTCGACTAGCCTATCTCTAGTCGCGTACCGTATCTTCTCGTCCGCGACTGTCGCGTTACCTATTTTCGGCTATTTCCCTTATCCCGAATACGCGAAATAAGACGAGGCGCGGAGCACGGAGTGTTCTCCGTGACAATACATATTTCAATCTTATTATGTATAACGTTTATACTTTAATCAATTAAGTTAAAGCATAAATTTTCGAAATGTATAATCCCCTTTTTTATTGTTAAAATACTTGATTTGTAGTTATCTTACACAATTAAATTTTTTATTTGGATGTTGAAAATAATTATCAATTATAAAGTCATTATTTATTTATTTAACAATTATAAAATTTATTTGGTTAAAATGTAAGTCTGAGGTAGTGGACTATAGAATAAAAAGGTTTAAGCAAACAAACGCGGCGCAAGATTTTTATACGCATTGTTGTTTATAAAAAGTTATAAAACTTTAAAATTGGTAGTTAAAATACGGCTGTGTATTTTACAGTAATTAATAAGTTGAATTTTGTTTCTATAAATTAAGAATACGAATTTTCAACTTTAAAATAAAATAATATTAGCAAGTTTCGATTATGCGAGTGTTTTTATTTTATTTTATTTTAAATCAATAACATTTAATTTAATAATCTTTAAAATAGCGAGGTGCAACCAGATTTAAATCATAATCGTGTATTTTTATAATAATTTAAATCCTATTGCATTTATTATATTTCTTTTCTAAATTTTTAAAATACTTATTTTATTTTCTACAATAGAAATTCGTATTTTTAAAATATAAGGTGGCGAATTATATAATTATGTATATAGTTATTTGTTTGCAATAAATAACGCAAACATATATTTATTAAAAATTAGGAAAGCATAATCGCATAAATTTGATCTATTTTATTTTATTCGTTTCGACATCTCTGTTAGTTTGTAGTTTTTAATCTAATTGTTGATTGTTTTAAATTTAATTTATTTATTCCTCTGGTGTAATTAATAACTTAAAACTATCGCAAAAAGGAAAGTAAATCGTTATAAATTACACTTTTTTTAAAAATAATGTGTCGCATATTTTTGGTTACTATTTTTAATTGTGAATATTTTTATATAATTGTATAAATTAAATTAATAATAGTAAAAAAAAAATACAAACGCTGCAGATTTTAAAATAATTTTAAGAGAAAGGAAAAAAAATATAATGCACATCTGAGAATGCAGTTGACCGTTAGAAGAAAGCGGTAAGGCGGTTATCCGTATTTCGGGTACATAGTCTTTTTTTTATATAGAGATTCTGCGACTCAAGTGAAAGAGGACTAGAGCAGCATAAAAAAAAGGGTCTCCAGGAAATTTATTACTTTTCCGGTGCCTTAGTGTCGCGCACGCGTTCGTCCAGATCAGTTTGCGTTGCATCAAAACTTTCCTTTTCTAAGACGTATAAGCTATTATTGTAAATTTATTTTGTGTATATTTATTTGTAAAATTGTTAGTTTAACCTAGGGCTCAAAATTAGAGTCCTAGGGTTTTGTAGGCAAGGAAGTTTTAGAGCACACTAATCTTCTTTACCCGTACTTTTAGGATAAGTGCAGGTAATAGAAAACGAAGATCGGTATAGTAGCGTTACCGAACGGTTTCGTGGCTTGTGAATTTAAAGTGTTTGCGGACGTATGCATGTAGGTGGCGAAAGAGAAAAATAAAAAAAAATTATGTGCATTTAAATGTCGAAACTGTATACCGACATTACATTGTCTTTGGTTGTTTTCTTTGGGACGAAAATTACGAGCTTCATCTTTCCCGCCGATTGGAGACAGTAATTGCAAGGTGTTGCACGAATGTGCATAAAAATCGGTTGCGTTTGAATATTTTTCTCTAAAAAAATTTTTTTTTTATGTTCAAACATGCAATAAAATAATCTAAAAAGTTCGCTAGACTTACTTATTTTTTTTCTGTCCTAAAAGAATTCCCCCTAAAACACTTTTTTGGGCCTCTTAAAGCAGGATCTCTTCTAGATATATGTAGATGTTGAGTTTGCATTAAAAAAACATACAATAAAGAGTTTACATACATTTCTATTTATTGGGTTGTTCGATAATTAATGTCGCTTTTTTCTCATAGATGACGTGAACTGCATATTTCATGTAATAGCGGTTGCGTGGCGTATATTATTATACACTATTATAAAGGTTAGACTGTACACTATCTTCTGTCAAAAACTGAGCGTCATTAGTAAATAACAAGTTGGTTAAAAATTAAGTTGAAAATGGACAATCAAAGCGAGCATTATCGGCATATTTTACTGTTTTACTTCCGAAAGGGCAAAAATGCGGTCCAAGCTCGGAAGAAATTGTGTGAAGTTTATGGTGAGGACTGCCTTACTGAACGCCAGTGTCAGTGTTAGTTTGCTCGCTTTCGTTCTGGAAATTTTAATGTGCAAGATGCACCACAAACTGGTCGTCCAACCACTACTGATGACGACAAAATAAAGGCGTTAATCGAAACTAACTGGCATATGACAACTCGAGAGATAGCAGAGAAGCACGGTATATCCAATTTAACTGTTTACTTGCGCTTACAACAGCTTGGTCACGTAAACAAATTGGATATTTGGGTTCCTGACGAATTAAAGGAAATTCACCTCACCAAATGCATTAACATATGCGACTCTTTGCTGAATTGAACGAAAACGACCCATTTCTAAAAAGAATCATAATGGGTGATGAAGCATTGATTGTTTACGTTAATGTAGTCCGAAAACGATCATGGATCAAGCAAGATAAGCTCCCACGATCGACATACAAAGCCAATATTCACCAAAAATAGATTATGCTTTCTGTGTGGTGGGATTACAGGGGTATAGTCTTTTTTGAGCTGCTTCCAGGAAACCAAACTATTGATACGAATGTCTACTGTCGTCAACTATCAAAATTGAACGAAGCAATCAAGAAAAAATGTCCTGAACTGGCTAATCGCGAAGGTGTAATGTTCCATCATGATAACGCCAGACCTCACACCTATTTGATAACCCGTCAAAAATTAATGGAGTTCAATTGGGAACTGATGCCACATCCACCCTATAGCCCTGACTTGACACCATCAGACTATTATTTGTTTCACTCCCTTGAAAATCATTTGAATGGTTAAACTTTCGATTCCGATGAGGCTGTTAAAAATGAGTTGGACCAGTGCTTTGCTTCTAAAAACCAAGGCTTCTTCGAACATGGAATTTTTCAACTTACCGCAAGATGGCAAAAGGTCATCCAACAAAACAATCAATGCATTATTGATTGATGTTTGTTGTTAATATAAATAAATTCACTTTGAAGAACATGAAAAAAACGACATTAATTATCAAACAACCCAATAAATACATACTTGGCGAACCCGTCGTTAGGTAGTCCAAGATGAAAGCTTTTAACGCATATTTTACCTCTCATACCATTCTCGTAATAAAACAACTTGGTGCTTATACTTAATAATTCACAAACAAAAATATCATAAAAATTTTCGTATCTAATATTATAAATAATATTTAAATTAAATCATTAAAAATAATTCATTCTAAAAATGAGAAAAACATTTTACCATTCGTATATGAAAACATTAAAAAAAAATTCTTTGTTACTGTATTAAAAAGTTTTGACAGTGACATATTCCAATTTTAAAATTTTTTTTTGGTATTTTATAACACTTAGAAACAAAATTAATTTAATCGACAAAAATTTTTATTAAAAGTTTTATTTAGAATACCTAAGGTATATTATTAGAATACAATTTTATGAAAAAAAAACAATTATAAATTATATACCAATGTGTGTAAGATATTTAAAACGATTGTAGTCAAAGACTTTCCATATTTTTATTGGGTGTACAACTTTGCTTCCGCCGTTTTGCAACAGATGGCTGTAGCGGTAAGTGGTAGTTGAAATAAATAGATCATAGATGTCATACAATAAGCTTAGGTATTTGTAAACATAACGCCATCGAAATATTAGTCGATTTGTGTCTGCATCATAAAGTTATTCTCGATTAAACATGTCAGCTTACGAGCCAAATTCTCGTCATTTGCGAGAGGTTTTAATTTTTTGCTTTAATGTGAAGAAATCTGCGACTGAGGCTCATAGAATGCTCTTAAATAGCTATGGTGAGGCCGCTATTAGTAAAAGAACGTGTCGAGAGTGGTTTCAACGCTTCAAGAACGGCACTTTTAACGTCGAAGACCAGTATGGCGGTGGAAGAAAGAAGGTTTTCGAAGATGCAGAATTGGAGGCATTACTTGATCAAGACTCGTGTCAAACGCAACAAGAATCGGCAGGATCATTGGGAGTGACGCAACAAGCTATTTCAAAATGCCTGAGAGTCATGGGAATAACTCAGAAACAAGGAAATTGGGTGCCGTACGAGTTGAAGCTGAGAGATGTTGAACGGCATTTGTGTGTTTGTGAACAGCTGCTTGCAAGGCAAAGACGGAAGGGATTTCTGCATCGCATTGTGACTGGGGACGAAAAATGGGTTCACTACGATAATCCCAAGTGCAGAAAATCATGGGGATATCCCGGCCATGCTTCCACGTCGACGGCCAAACCGAATATTCACGGTTCCAAGGTCATGCTCAGTATTTGGTGGGACCAGCTCGGCGTAGTGTATTATGAGTTGTTAAAACCGACTGAAACAATCACAGGCGATCGTTATCGACGCAATTAATGCGTTTAAGCCGAGCATTAAAAGACAAACGGCCGCAATACAACGAGAGACATGATAAAGTGATTTTACAGCATGACAATGCTCGACCCCATGCTGCGAAAGTGGTTAAGACATACTTGGAAACTTTGAAATGGGAAGTCCTACCCCACCCGCCGTATTCTCTAGACGTAGCTTCCTCGGACTATCACTTGTTTCGATCAATGGCACACGGCCTGGCTGACCAGCACTTCCGGTCTTATGAAGAAGTAAAAAATTGGATCGTCTCGTGGATCGATTCAAAAGATGACCAGTTTTTTCAACGCGTGATTCGTATGCTGCCCGAAAGATGGGAGAAAGTAGTGGCCAGCGATGGACAATACTTTGAATCATAAATGTATAACCAGTTTTTTATAATAAAGCCTCGAATTTCGGAAAAAAACGGCGGAAGCAAAGTTGTTCACCCAATATATTTATCATTATGCGTCTTAATAATGAAACTGTGATTAAATTCTAATACCAATGCAATTGCATATTTATTTACAAACATTGATTGCAGAAGATATTTATTCACCGATGTACTACCTAACGACGGGTCCGCTAAGTATGTATTTGAATAGTAATGTATGTTAACTCTTTATTGTATGTTTTTTTAATGCAAACTCAACATCTACATATATCTATTAATTATTTATCAGCTATCGATATAATTATTGATAAGTTGCATGGACTTTTTGTCTAAATATATTTTTAGTAAATGAAATAGCTTATCTAAAGTAAATGTATTACATACATCAATTTTTCGATCTAAAGAAAAAGCAAATCGAAATACTTGACAATTTTTTTTACAGATTTCACAACCTTCTTTAGCTAAAATTTGAATTTTGGTGATGATAAAATTTCATTACTTTGCTTCACTTACATTAGAAATTATTGAAAATAAATAGTAAATAAATTATTTAATTAATTATAATTAAAATTCGGAAGCCGGATCATGTAAATAAAATTGCGTAATACACGGTACAATATGCAAAATGTGAAACAAAGAAAACAAATACTTGACAATTTTTTTGATTTCACAACTTTCTGTAGGTGAAATTATAAAATTATACATAAAGCTCTAAAAATAAATTCACTAAGCAGTCATAATTTTATCATCAATTAAGGAAAAATATAAATTATAAGTTTTTATAAATCCAAGTGATCTGTGAAACTGTATTCGTCAAAAGAACCACTGTATTATTTAAACATTTTTAATGAAATCAATCTTTCATAAAAAATGTTATGACATTAAGTTTGTAAATGTACAATTAATTAATGAAAGATGAAATATTACAAATATGTAAAAAATAAAAAGCAATTTTAAAAATATGGTCATATTAAAATTATATAAATTTTTATCTATAAATTGTATGTTTGAAAAATTGAAAAATAATGTGAGCATGAGATACAAAACAACTTCTACTTGCCAATATTCTATCTTTTGTAAAAGGTTTTCTCCAACTCTTTCGTTACGGGTGCCGTATACAGGGTGGGCTATTTTAATTTTCCTACCTAAATATCTCAAAATCTAAGCAGGATACGGAAAAAAGTTTCTGACAAAAGTGGAAGAAGGCATAGAGGGTCAGATAACAATGACCTTGAGCTTGACCTTGGAGTTGATTTTCAAGGTCAGTTAAAGGTCAACTTAATTTTTTTAAATGGAAACTTCTATTTTTGATGCCGGAATCGGAAAAAGCAAAAAATTCTGCATCAAATTTGTTTTAAACGAAATTTTGTTTTATGACCTCCAAGAGATCAAAAATCAAAGTCGAATATCTCAAAAAGCCGTTTCTCGCATTTTTACTGCATTACCGTGGTTTGTAGGAAAAATAAATTGATAACCCAATAACCCTTTTCGACCTAACATCACCTCATCAGTCTCAAATTTTATCCTTATCCTCGCTCTTTTCTCGAAATTTAATCTGTTGGTGAAGATTGGTTGAATAGATTATTACCACGAATACGACAATAACAATACTCCTATTTTGATTGTTCTTGTAATCATTTATCTAGACCCTCATATTATCAGTAACCAAGCAGTAGCCAAATCCATCCAATATTCCATTAAGATCTTTTGTGAGAATTCTCAAAGTCCTTAGATACATGCTTATCACATAATTTTAGTTCATGAGTTAAAGTTTTATCGTTTTGAAGTCACATTGTGTTTCACAAATAGGCTTTAGATATGATAAATGATTCTGATTATTTAAATTGTATGCTTTTTCTCTGATAAGACTAAATCTTAAAGTCGCTGAGAAAGCAATAATCATAATTACCCTTATTTGCGAGAATCCTTACTGGCGTAGGACAGTAAATCACCACAACTTTGGAGCCTTATTGGTATGATGTAGAATTCTTAACGGATATGTAATTGGTTCGTACATTTTTTATGAAAGTGCCAATAGGAATATCTATGGACAGTTTGTTAGAGATCAGTTACCAGAACTAATAAAATATGTTGATTTAGACGAGTGACAAAGATTGTGTTGCCAGAATGATGGTTCACCAGTACATTTTAGATGGATTATGTAGAATTTCTCGGATAAAAATTACAATGGTTTATGGATTGGACAAACAGGTCCAGTTGCCAGAAACAACGTCGTAGACGTAGTAAGCTCTGTTTCCTTTGCAGTGCTGGATTAAAGTGAGTCTCCTTGTCTCTCACTATTTGGCGTGCTAGATCAAAGTGAGTCCCCTCGCCTGTCACTATTCGGGGTGCTCGTTTAAAGTGAGTCCCCTTGCTTCTTACTATTCGGGGTGCTTGTTTAAAGTGACTCCCCTCGCCTCTCACTGGTTTTACGATAACTAATCGTAAAGCTAATATTCAAAGTTACGTCCCTCTGCTTTAAGGCACAAAAGCAAACGTCTTTAAAAATGGCGCACGGTGTTAAGCAAAGTTTGCCTTGGGATCGCAGCACATACTCGATTAATTCGGTCTTGCATGTTTAATCTTGTCGTAGGCTGTTGTTGTTCATTGTTGTATTATAAATGTACTTTCTAAGATTGGCCGAAATATAAAATTTAAAAAAATATAATTAATTTTGTCATTTAACAAAAATTCACATGAATCAGAAATTTGTTAACGATTTTCACGATTAAAAATTAGATATTCAAAACATTTATGAGATACGTAACTTTTCAAAGATAAGAAAATTAACTTCTTCTAAAATATTTTCGAAGTCTACTTTCTATTTTAGCATTAAAAATAAAGATTTTTATTGTAGATAATAAAGTTGATTTTAAAATAACCTGAAAAGTTAGCTAAAAGGTCAAATTAAAGTTTACCTTCATTTTTATTGTCTTTCCTATCTTGAAATCTACTTAATAATACCCTACCAAATGAATTTTACCAGCAGATTGAATTTCGAGAAAGTAGAGTAGTGGTAGATAGTAAGGATAAAATTTGAGATGCCCAGAGTTACACGTAGGAAAAGGGAAGATTAGCGGTTTGGGAAATAGAGGTTGATTCCAGAATCGAAAACAAAGGATTTTGTCTCAAAATGTAAAGATGACCTTGAAATAATTGTGAAAGTCAACTTCGACGTCGACTTAAAGTTCATACTTATCTTTATTCCTCTTCCCACCGCAAGCTCTACCCGCCAATGCCCTACTCACCTCTATCTACAAGCGAGTAGAACTTTGGGTGGGCAGCGTAGTGATAAATAGTATTTGAGATCAATGAGATGTAAAAGTGTTGGAGAGGAAATGAGTGTGTGTGTTTCCTCATGACATTTGAAAACAAAATGGCGGTGTGATAGTTGATCTTCCAAAGCGCCTTGAAAAAAAGATGTATTTCGCTGGAAAGTTTCCCAATAATACCTCACGACCTAATGGCCTAATTTGTGTGTAAATATGTTCAAAACATTTTTATCTAATGGACCTCATATGGGTTTTTGAAATTTTATTTTTTTTCCGAATTATACACTTTTAAAGTCAAAAACTGTCTTTTTTTCGCTAAGAAATTCGAATGTAAACACGTGTACAAAATTTTTATCAAGTCCTAAAAGTCATGTTAGCATGAAAACGCTTTTCAAGGTATTCGACCTTGATTTTTTACCTCTTGGAGATCACAAAATAAAATTTTCTCTAGGACAAAAATAATGTAGAATTTTTCGTTCATTTCAATTGCAGCATCAAAAATAGGGATTTGGAGGATAAAACTTGAGATTGAACAGTTAATCTTAAGAGGAAGTGTGTTGTGGGGGTGATGGGGGTTGTCTGGGGGGGGGGGGGTAATATGTAAAGGTCGGGCTTAGGGTTAGTAGGGTAAGTATTGATAGTGCTTTAGATTAATAATAGATTAGTTTTTTTTTTCTATAAACCACAGTAATGCAGTGAAAATGCAAGGAACGGCTTGAGATATTTGACCTTGATTTTTGACCTCTTGGAGGTCATAAAATAAAATTTATTTTTGAACAAATTTGATGCAGAATTTTTTGCTTTTACCGATTCCGGCATAAAAAATAGGGGTTTCCATTTAAAAAAATTAAGTTGATTTTCAAATGACCTTAAAGATCAACTTCAAGGTCAAGCTTAAGGTTACTGTTATCCGACCCCCTATGTCTTCTTCAACTTTTGTCTAAAACTTTTTTCCGTATCTTACTTAGATTCTGAGATATTTAGGTAGAGAAATTAAAATGGCCCACCATGTATATCCGGCATCCACGTTACGACTTGTGTGTACGGGTGCCGTATATAATCGGTGTTCGCGAGACTGCGCATCGTGGTGCCCCGTTCAGTGGCGCTACTCCCGCGGAACGGACGCCGTAGTGAAAGGGTTAAAGAGATTTCATTACTTTCGAAGAGCCTGCATAACGTAACTTAAATATTATGTTGTTTCAAAAGTGAAAGAAGGTATTTCATTGTATCTATATATTTTAAATAATATACATTTCGATAAATTGAATAATCTTTTATTTTTGAACAAATAATATTCTTGATAAAATATAAAAATATTTACTTGCAAATTTTCTTATTGTAATGTTTTTTCTTTATTTTTTTTAATACGTTTTTTTAATAATTCGTATTAAATGACTAGTTATAAAATTTTATCTATTACTTCTTTTTTTAATAATTATAATAAAATTTTTAAATTAAAACTTAAATTAATGTGTTAGAGATATTTATAATACCTTTTCATAAAATTTTTAAATATAAAATACTTAATGTTATATAGTTAAGATATATCGAGTTATTCCATCAATTTAAATGTATTAAATTCACATCGATGATAATGCAATTAGAAAATAAAAAAAACAATATAAAAATCAAATATTCTTCAAACATACATTAGAAACCATAAGTACGTCTTTTTTCAATAATTATAATAAAATTTTTAAATTTAAATTTAAATTAATGTATTAGAAATATTTATAATACCCTTTCATTAAATTTTTAAATATAAAATACTTAATGTTATATGGATTAAGATATATCGAGTTATTTTATCATTTTAAATGTATTAAATTCACATCGATGATAATGCGATTAAAAAATTAAAAGAAGAATATAAAAATCAAATATTCTTTAAACGTACATTAGAAACCATAAATAATATTGATAATTTATTTTTTGTTTTACAATATGATAATATAATATAATATATAATATAAGTTTTATATTATAATATAGGGTTGAATAATATAAATTGATAATAAATATAATATGATAATATAAGTTTCAAAGTATATATCACAGAAGTTTATACACAGTGTGTCCCATGGAAAACGGAACTTTTTCAAAATAAAGACAAAAACTCAATATTCCGGCAAATCTCATTTATTTTATTCAAAATAGTCTCCTTCCGCATCAATACAACGTTTTGCACGATCAATTAACATATTGAATGAGTTTTTGAGATCATTTTTATCTATCGACTTTAGTATGTCGATCGTCGCTCTTTGGATGGCCTCTACGTCGGCATAACGTTTTCCTTTCATAGGCAAGTGCAATTTGGAGAACAAGTAGAAGTCGCACGGAGCCAAATCCGGCGAGTACGGTAAATGGTTGATGGTTAAAATGGAATTTTCGATCAAAAAATCCGTGATCAAGTTCGATCGATGAGACGGGGCATTATCATGCAACAAACGCCAGCTCCCTTTTTCACGGTATTGTGGCCGCACACGACGAATACGGCTGAGCAAACGCTTCATAACACCAAGATAAAACACAGCAGTAATCGTTTGACCAGGTGGAACGAATTCACGATGAATAATACCCTCCGAATCGTAGAAACAAATCAACATTGTCTTCACTTTTGACTTTTCAAGACGACTTCTTTTCGGATTGGGCTCGGTTAAGTGCTTCCGTTCAGCACTTTGACGCTTGGTTTCGGGATCATATTGAAAACACCATGTCTCGTCACCAGTCACAATTGAATATTTCAAGTTTGGGTCCTTTCTTGACTCTTTAAGCAAATCCTTACAATGTTGAATTCGGAGCAATTTTTCGTATTTGGTCAATTTGTGTGGAACAAAGCGTGCACACACCTTCCGTAGATTCAAATGATCGGTCAGAATGTGATGGATTGAATTTTTGGAAATTTTCAATTCCATTTCCATGTATCGCAATGAAGATTTTGGCTCATTTTTTATAAACTCACGCACTTTTTCAATGTTACTTTGAGTAACCACGGTATTCGAAGGACCTGGATGTTCGGCGTCCTGAATGTCTTCACGACCTTCCTGGAACCGCTTATACCACTCATACACTCTGGTACGGGATAGACAATTATCGCCATAAACTTGTTTCAGCAAATTATGCGTCTCAGTAAAGGATTTACCGAGTTTAAAACAGAACTTAATATTTGCTCTTTGTTCGAAGTTCATTTTTCGACCGATGCCACAAACACACTGTCACTTTGAGCGCGATATTTTGGTTTCCATTGAACCAAATGTCATACAATTTTGACAGTATGTCAGTTAAGAATGGACCTTTCCATTGCTAACATCCACCAATAGGTGGTGCCAATTTAAATCGATGTTTTGAAAAAGTTCCGTTTTCCATGGGACACACTGTGTAAAAGATAAATCCTTAGAAAAATTTATGTCAAATTATGACCAATAGTTAAAAGAAAATAATACTACTTAAATAACATACTTTTATTGTTATAGTAATTCACAAAATTTATTAGATAACAAAAAAAATAATGTTAAATAAGCTGAAAGCGCAAACATACATGATATTCATTTTAAAATTTTATTAGATTATGGAATAGATGAAAACATCCCAGAAAACTTATTGCCAAAAATATCTTGTATAATAATTAAAACATTGCATTGTGTAAATAAAATAAAATAGAAATGCATTTTTAATTATTGATGAATTTTATTCACAGTTTTTTCAAATATAGAAAACTGAATTATATAAATTTTGTGAGAATAGATGTATAGTCCATCTAATTGGTAATGCAGCATGCAAATAACAATAAATGGGACAGATTGCCGTAATTTATTATTTACTGTAAAGAAACAGTAGGAAACGTAAAATCAAACTAAAACTGCTTCTATTATTCTTGTCTGATAGGGTTATTAATACAGCAACCTGCACTCATCTTACCAAATGTACTCAAATATATCGTACAAATTACATATTCATACATTTTATATTAATCCATCATTTAGCATTTATTGTTGATAACCTCACTTTTTCTTATTAAACTTTGCTTGACACTCTTTTAAAAAGTTTAATTAGTAACAACAACAAAATTCCTTTAAGTTTTTTTATTACACATTTGTCTTCGGTATCTAATTCCAGCCAGTAATTGTTTTCACTCATTGATTTTAGTCGTACTTCGTACCTTCACCACAGTATCTATGAACTTGATATCCTACAGCCGTTTTTGGTGCAATCCTCAAACGTTCTTTTAATTTGCATCTATTTTTTATTATTACAGCAACCTGCACTCATCTTACTAAACATACTCAAATATAATATAGCAACCTGCACTCATCTTACTAAACATACTCAAATATAATACAACAACCTGCACTCATCTTACTGAACATACTAAAATATATCGTACAAATTACACATTCATACATTTTATATTAATCCATCATTCAACATTTATTGTTAATAACTTCACTTTTTCTCATCAAACTTTGCTTGACACTTTTTTTAAAAAGTTTAATTGGTAACAACAAAAAAATTCCTATTAATTCTTGTATTACACATTTGTCTTCGGTATCTGATTCCAGGCAGTAATTGTTTTCACTTTTTGTTACTTTATACCATTGTTTGTAGCCATACTTCGTACCTTTACCATAGTATCTCTATGAACTTGATAACCATTTTTTGCTGCAATCCTCAAACGTTTTTTTAATTTGCACAAATTATCTAAACTGCTTGCTCGTTTTATATTTGAGTTACGAGGGCAGTCCCAAAAGTACCCGACCCGACAAAGAAAACAGTAAAAAAATTGCGACTCTACCTCTTCATTGTTGGCAAATCTTTTGCCGCCGAGCCATTTTTCCAAATTCGGAAAAAGAAAATAATCCGAGGGAGCCAGATCTGGCGAATAGGGTGCGTGAGGAAGCAATTCGAACTTCAACTCATTGATTTAAGCCATCACAGTGACGCACGTGTGGACTGGTGCGTTGTCGTAATGAAACAACACTTTTTTTTTCGTCAGATGGGGCCGTTTTTTCTTGATTTCATCACTCAAACGCTGCAATAAGGCTGCATAATATGCGCCGTTAATTGTTTTTCCTTTTTCGAGATAATGAATAAATATTATTCCACGCACATCCCAGAAAATGGATGCCATGACCTTGTCAGCTGACTGAATTGTCTTTGCTTTCTTTGGAGCCGGTTTTCCCTTTTTAGTCCACTGCTTTGACTGCTCCTTGGTCTCAGGTATAAAATGATGGACCCATGTTTCGTCCATGGTTATGAATCGACGCAAAAACTCGGCTTTGTTGCTGCGAAACATTGTCAAACACTCGATGGAAACATCCTCACGTTGCTGTTTGTGGTCCATTGTGAGCAAATGCGGCACCCATCTTGCGCACAGCTTTTTCATGTCCAAATTTTCGGTCAAAATGCGATGCACATCACTTTTTGAAATGCCTGCCATGTCTGCTATCTCGCGCACTTTTATTTGACGGTCATCCAATACCATTTTGTGGATTTTCTTCACATTTTCTGACCTAGTGACCTCACTTGGTCGACCACTGCGGTGTTCATCTTGGCAGCTCGGATGACTTCGCTTAAACTCAGCTACCCAATATTTGACCGTTGTAAACGAAGGAGCAGACTTCCCCAGAGTAGAATCCAACTCGGCTTTGATATCGGTTGGACTTAGACCTTTCAAATGAAAGTATTGTATCACATAACGATGCCCGATTTTTTCGATATTTACAAATTCACTAAGAGCGTTCACTTTGGATGTCTGTAAAAAAAAAAAATAATAAACGTACCGTTATGAATTTTTCACATTAAGTTGTTGAAAGGTGGTATTGTCAATCGCAGTAATTGTTTTTTTAAAATTTATTAAAAAACATTATTATAAAGTTTATATAATACATCGTTCAATAAGTCCCGAGACTAACAACGAAAACAACTTTTTTTTTCAAAAATCATTTTTATTTATCAATCTTATCTCCTTTTAAAGTGATACAATCTTTCCAATGCCTTTACAACATTTCTATACCATGTTTATAGAAGGATTTATCCTTTGCTTCAAAATAGGCTTCAGTTTCGGCAACGACCTCCTCATTCGAGCCAAATTTTTTTCCCTCGAGCATTTTTTTGAGATCAGCAAAGAGCCAGTAGTCGCTGGGGGCTAAATCTGGCGAATACGGGGGGTGGGGAAGCAAATCAAAGCCCAATTCGTTCAATTTTGCCATTGTTTTCATGGACTTGTGGCATGGTGCATTGTCTTAGTGAAAAAGAAGTTTTTTCTTCTTCATGTGCGGTCGTTTTGCTGCGATCTCCTCCTTCAAACGTACCAACAAGTCAATATAATAATCACTGTTGATCGATTTACTTTTTTCCAGGTAGTCAATGAAAATCACGCCATGTGTATCCCAAAAAACAGACGCCATGACTTTGCCAGCAGACTGCTGCGTTTTTGGATGCTTTGGGCGGCTTTCGCCAGCCATGCGCCACTCAGATGATTGCCGATTCGACTCCGGAGTGAAATGATGTATCCATGTTTTATCCATGGTCACGTATCGACGCAGGAAATCCTTTTTATTGCGAGTAAATAGCGATAAACAGCTCTCTGAATCGTCGACTCGTTGCTGTTTCTGTTCCACTGAAAGCAATCGCGGCACCCACTTGGAAAAAACCTTTTTCATGCTCAATTTTTCATGAAGGATTGTAAATACGCTTCCAGATGATATCTGTGTCATTTCTGCAATCTCACGGACCTTCACTTTGCGATTTTTCATTACAATTTTTAACACTTCACTCACATTTTCGTGTGTAACGGCTTCCAATGGCCTACCCGAACGTCCCGCATCGTTTGTGTCCGTACGACCACGTTTAAACTCAGCATACCAACGACAAATCGTTGGTTTGGATGGAGAGGAGTCCGGGTAATGTTTTTCAAGCCATTGCTGGGCTTCTACGGTGTTCTTACCCATTAAAAAACAATGTTTTATCAACACGCGAAACTCGCTTTTTTCCATTTTTTAAACATATTACAAAGTGACTTTACTCTAACCTCGATAACTCTGCTGTCTGTGATCCGATCGACGTGAAATTTTTGCACGTTTTATGTAAAGGTTCGCACTCTATGTAAACGTGGCCAGTTTTGTACTACTAGCACCATCCTTGGGTTAGTCTCGGGACTTATTGAACGATGTGTTATATATATATATATATATATACCAGGCTGTTCAATAAGTTTTGAGAACAATTTATAACATGAGTGATCTCAATCTCTTGCCTTTCTGATGTGACCTTCCGTTTTTAAAAAGCTGTAACGGCCGCTTCAAAATGGCCGTTTAAACAATGCAGGGTAAAATAAAACTTCGACAGTTATTTACGAGAACAGGATTAATTTAACAAAAAAATTTTACAGAACAAGAAGTGCTTAGAATTAACCAAAAAATAAGTGTGAATTTTTTTTAAATTTTTAGAGAGGTTTTTGAATTTTTGGATTTAGCCACTTTTCGAAAAATCCCAAAAATGTTTCAAAAAAATCTGAAAATTCACACGTATTCTTTAGCCAATTGTAAGCATTTTTGCATCTGTAAAATTTTTCAAGAAAGTTTCTATAGTTGGTTTCATCACACTCAATTTCACTCTCATCGCTTTCATCTTTGTCTTCAATAGGAATGTCCGATTCACCCGAATCATCAGCATTAGGTATTACAACATAATCATCGTCTTCTGTGATTTTGACTAAATATTTTTTTGCCTTTCAAATCTTCTAACAGGGACAGAATTCGACTTTTTTTTTAGGCATAGTGATAAGGATAAACAAAAAATTATAACTTATGATTTTAGCAAATTCACGTAGTTGTGATTACTTGAGAGTAAATGAAATGATGTGTACTATGGATATAGTAGTATATTTAAAATGCCCGAAAACAAATAGTCTTAGAATTGAAACAAGGAATAGATATTTTATTTTGTTAAAATTTAGTTATCAGAGGCGAAAAAGCAATACAAGCATAAATGTATGAGCTATATATGCGTAACCTCATCAACTGATTTTGTGGTCTCTTTACTCAAGGAGAATCAACTTTTTGAAAAAATTTTACTGATGCAAAAATGCTTAGAATCGATTAAAGAATATATGTGAATTTTTTTAGAATTTTTTGAGACATTTTTAAGATTTTTCGAAAAGTGGCCAAGCCCAAAAATTCAAAAACGTCTCAAAAAATTTTTAAAAAATTTTTACGTATTCTTTGGTTAATTCTAAGCACTTTTTGTTCCGTAACATTTTTTCGTTAAGTTGATCCTTTTCTCGTAAATAACTGTCAAAGTTTTATTTTACACTGCATTGTTTAAGCGGCCATTTTGAAGCGGCCGTTACAGCTTTTTGAAAACGGAAGGTCACATCAGAAAGGCAAGAGATTGAGATCACTTATGTTATAAATTTTTCCCATTTAAAGATATTAGAATTTATACAAAATATGGAATTTATAAAGAAGAGGTCAAAATTTGTCATTTTTTAAGTTAAATCGAAAAAAAATAATAGTTAAGTGCGTTCTTTTTGAGTTTCTGATAGCAGATTCTGAAAGAGCACACCCAAAGATAGTGGGTAAGATACTTCTCAGAAAAAAAATAGATGAATTAGTCATATTTTAAAGGGGCTAAACTTTACGTTCGTGGAGAGAGACTTTGGGCCGTGAAGAGTTAAAACAAAAAAAAAGCGAGGTTATCAAACCGTAAACGAGCTGTGTATAAGATGCTCGCGCCCGTGCCGCGTATCATACTCCTACTTGCCAGCGGGGACGCTATCGCGCCCCTTGATAAATAATTAATAATATTCAAAAACGAATGAAAAAATAATGTGTCTAAAAATAATTTTATTATATTTAAGATTAAAGGAATAATTAATTGTATGCGCATAGTAATTATTGCACAAAACTTTACGAATACTGTAATTATGTATGTATTGATGAGACTATTTTATAAATAATATTAAATGGCATATTAAAATTGTTATTTACTAATTATCAATTAATAAAATTTTTTATCTAAGATAAGATTATTTCGTTTTGTATGTTTATAATATACCATATTCCAAGGGGGGACATCTATTTTTTAATAGGAGGGTCAAGCACGAATTAAGCGTTCTACTGTGGGAACAACTATTAATTCAGAGTTTTTGTTTGGATTTATATTTCATTTCATTAAATAATATATTTTATCGATTGTAATGACAATGTTGGATCCTAAATTATCTATATAAATACTTTTATTTTAAGTGTAACACCTTAAGAAACATTGAAAATTTGTTGTTTTTCCAAGTATGTTAAGAAAGCGTTTCAAAAAGGGGCCGTTTACCTTACTTTCATCATGTTTTGCTTTATCATTGTCTTCTATTATAAATAAGATTATACAGATAAACCCAAAACAAAGCACCGAAGTGCATAATGTTATTTTAATGATGTTTGCACTTCCAGCAACTATATCAACATATGTTTTGTCTTAGAAGAACGTCGCTTCTTCGTCACACTCTACCTTGCGTTTAATCCATTCCGATCATAAGCCAATTTACAAACATTTGTCCTTTTTCCTTTTTATTTCCAACTACTATAATCAACACGTGTTTTGTCTTTGAAAAAAAGAATGTCGTTCTTATATCACACTTTTCCTGGAATCTAATCCATCCCTATCTTAAACCAATCCACAAACATTTATCTTTCTCCCTATCCATACTCACTATCTCAAACCTCCATTAACACTATAACGTAGGTGTTAGATTTGCGTCAAAAAAAAAAAAAAATACACTGACTGCTTTTGTTTTGCCTTTCAGCGCCTAAGCGCCGAAGCTTATGGACGCGGGACTGTTGAGGTTTGGATTACGAGATTTTGTAAGGAGTGAGTGTGCGCTCCAGAATTGAGCAGATGCAGGACGCTCTATTCCAAAAACGGAACTAGCCTCGAGCCTTGCTCTGGAGAAGGTCCTAGCCAGCGTGTGTCACAGGGAGAGGAACGATCGTCCGCTTTTCGGCCAAAAATTCCTTCGGAGGAAAAAAAAGGATAATTTGTGAAAAAAAGGAAATGAGAAGAAGAACAATTATAAGTAAACTTACTTTATTTCGTAAAGGCGTAGCAGCAGACGATTCTTCTCTCTTTCTCTCTCTCTCTCTCGCTCCCTCCCTCTCTCTCTCGCTCCCTCCCTCTCTCTCTCTCTCTCTCTCTCTCCTTTCTTCCCCCTCCCCTCCCCCTGCCTTTATCGTGCAAGTTGATCTTTGATACTTGCACGTGCACCGAACCACAAGTCCGTTCGAACTTTAAGGGGTTAGGCCACTCTAGAGGCCGAAAAAATAGGCTTTCTTAGGATTTCTTTTTTCAGAAATACTACAAAATAAATCGAGATTTCAATAAAGAGTATTTATGATACATATCAGTGATTGTATACAAAAATTTTTTTAAGTGATTAATTTTAAAATGGCGGCTGTGCAGCGTTTCTTCGATGACGTCTCCGTTTTTTCAGGATCTACGGCCGGACAAACAACTCCTGTAATTTTTGAATTATAATAAGCCAATTTTTCCTTTTTTGATTTTATATAATAACTGCTATAGAAGTGCGTAGTTGTTTTTCAGTATATTAATTTTTGTCCAAATGGTGCACTTCCAAAATGGAAAGTGAAAAATTTGCCTGAAAAATCATCAGATAATTTTTAATAACAAATGAACTATGCAATATTAAAAAAAATCCTGCGTACTTCCATAGACAATGTATTTTTCAAGATATATTTAATGTTACAAGTAAATCGGTTAAATATTGTCTGAGTTATGTTTCCGGCCAACTGAAATGCAGTTTTGAGATACACGCTGCACAGCCACCATTTTGAAATAAATCGCTTCAAAAAAGTTTTTGTATACAGTCACTGATATGTATAATAAATACTCTTAATTGGAATTTCGATTTATTTTGTAGTATTTCTGAAAAAAGAATCCTAAACAACCCTATTTTTTTGGCCTCTAGAGTGGCCTAACTCCTCAAGTGCCTTGTTTCTAGAAAAATAATAAAAAAAATGTAATAAATTAAATCGACGGAAAAATTTGTGTGGGAAACAAGAAAAGAAAAAAGAAAAAAAAATGTTCGGCCCCTGCAAACAAGCGAACGTTATAGAACATAGGTCAACCCCTCATTTTTCATTCTCCTTTTACAGAAGGACCTCACTTCATGCACGAAAGAACTCAAGGCGTCATTGTATATGTACGTAACTACAGTCGTGCCAATTTGTTCATAATTTTTACATCCAACCCTACAAGGCCTCAGATTCAAAAAGAAGATGCCAACTTCTATCCACAAAATATAGGTAAATTTGTCATTTTTCCTTCTCGTTTTACAAAAGAATCTCACTTCATGCACGAAAGAACTCAAGACGTCATGTATATATACGTAACAGTCGTCCCGATTTGTTTATAACTTTTACATCTAACCCTACAAGGCCTCAGATTCAAGAAGAGTTATTTACTAAATAGAAATCTTCTGATAGACATAATATCGTATCTCGGGTTTTTAATTTGAAATCGAAGAAACTTATAAACCTATTGACGAAAAAAATGTCTTTGGCTTTGTTGAATCGAAATGATTGAATGTCATATGTACAGTGTAAAGTGGCAGAAGCAAGGCTTACCTCACGTTCACATACTTCTATGGTTACCATAATTCAACCAGATGAAATCGACAAAATAATTTCTGCTGAGTTACCTGATAGAAGATCTGATTCTTTACTATATGATGTATGTAAAAGTATGGTATATGGTCGCTGTGGAGGACTGGACCCAATATTACCGTTCATAATCGACAGTAAATGTTCAAAAAAGTATCCAAAACAATTCGTTTCAGAAGCGCAGACGGATGATGATAGATACCCGACTTACCAAAAGCGATCGTCTGAAAACGGAGGATTCACTGCTACTTTGACTATAAGTGGAACAACTTCTGGAATAGATAATCGCTGGTTTATCCCACGTTTTCACGGTAATTTGGTGTTCATATCAATATAAAATACTGCCATTCTGTTCAAGCTATAAGATAAAGTATTATGTAGTACAAGATTATGTAAATACGTTGACAAAGGGATGGATCAGATAATGTTTTCGATCAACAATTCTAATGAAATAACTTATTAAATGTTAATAGTCATTATATATGCACTTTTGAAGCCGTCTAGAGATTTTAAAAATTTTCCCGAAAATCATCAACGTGTTTATTTTACAGAAGGAAATATTCGCAATGATTTTGAAAATTCACAGCGTACTATTCTTTTTGCTTTTTTCGAACTTCATTAATCTGATGAATTTGTGAAAACATTTTTGTATTACCAAGTTCTAAGCAGAAAACGGGGACAAGATGTCGAAGGTTCTCCAGAAATAAAAAAAGATGCTGCACTGGGCAGAGTTTATACCATTCATCCTAATCAAACTGAATTTTTTCATTTTAGACTATCCCTACATCATGTTCGTGGTTATCTTTTGCCAATATCTTTTAAAAGTTTAAAGACAGTAGATGAAGTACTGAAATCTACCTTCAATCAGCTTGCCAAGCATAAGAACTTTTGAAAAATGATGATCAGTGGAAAGGCACTCTCGCAGATGCTGCATTATCATAGATGCTATTAAAAATAAGAGATTTGTTTGCTATAATTTTAGTATTCTGTCAATCATCGCAATCACCTCTATTACGGAAAACATTTCAAACTTTTTTACTTACTCGTTTTTGATCTTACGATCAAGTACGAAACTCATGGATAGTTCGTGTTTGATGAAAATTTTTGTTAAACTTTACCAATTATACCGAAAAGATCCAGAGCAGATATCGTCAAAGCGTATTTAAAGTCATCAAAGCTGCGGCGTAATATCAAAAGTCTACATTCGCAAAGAAACTTGAGATCTCATCTTGGAGGCGGTAATACTGGATTCCTTTTGCAATTTCTAGAAGTAGGAGATGGAAATATTCCTAGTAACAATGGTTACATATTGATTGATAATAAAATCAGATAAATCATTCGTACGATTGATGATTTTATTTCCAACATTCATCCTGATATCAAAAATTTACATGAAAAACATTATTTATAGTTATGTGAATAGGCAATCATTTCTCTTTGAAACGTTACTGCATAATAAATAGATAACATAATTTTAGAAAAATTCACATGTGAAACTCGAGAATATCTTGCAATCGACATCGTTGTTAATATTGAAGATCCTGTTTACTATCCTTAAGAATTTTTAAATTTTCTCATATCAGCTGGTTTTCCGCTGTAAAATCTCTACTTGAAAGTTGAAGCTCCAATCGTGTTGCTACGGAATTCCAATTCTCCAGTCCTTCGTAATGGCACAAGATTACAAATTAAAGCATTGCGTAATAATATTATTATAGCTTTAATTTTGACAGGATCAGCAGCAGAAGAGATCGCGTTCATACCTAGAATCTTTATGATTTCTACGGATTTGCCTTTCCAATTTAAATGTTTACAATTTTCTATAAAAGTGTGCTTTGCAATTACTATCAATAAATCATCAAATTGATTTACTCGTATGTTCAATAAGTTTCTTTTATGTCACATTTTCATGAATGAGTAGTTCAATCATCAAATTGATTTATATTCACTAAGTTTCTCATGTGTCACATTTTCACGAATGAGTTATTATGTCACATTTTCACGCATGAGTAATCTAAATAATCGTTTCATCTTAACACCCAATACTTACGTAACAAGATAATATTTATAAGAATAATTTATTCGGTGGTATAATAAATTTTTTAGCATAGATTATTATTATAGTAATAATTCTATATTAATAATAATTAAAAATATTGAATTCTACTCACAAATATCGCGGGTGAAGCCGCGACAGGGAACGCTAGTTATTATAATAATATTTCCGTCATGAGCGTCATGGATTGAGCGGGAGAAAATATTTGTAGACCGCTGTCTTAACCTTTTCAGTCACGAATTTTTCCAGCAATCGGTTTTTCATGAAATTTGGTAAATAAGGGTTCTCGAGATTGCTAATTACGAATCCGCTATCAAAATTTCAAAATTCAAGATGGCGGATCCAATATGGTGGACCTAAATTTTGAAAAATGGTAATTTTTTTTTAATTTGGTACATAAGGGTTTTTGAGGTCGCTTATTACGAATCCGCTATCAAAATTTCAAAATTTAAAATTGCGGATCCAATATGGCCGATATGAATTTTGAAAAATAGTAATTTATTTGGAATTTTGGTATATAAGGGTTTTTGAGATTGCTGATTACGGACCCACTGTCAAAATTGCAAAACTAAAAATCAACACTTAACAGACTTATAATCAGTGATCCAAAAAATCTTTAAATTATAAAAAATTCTGTTGGTCATATCGGATCAGGCATTTGAAATTTTCAAATTCTAACAGCAGATTCGTAATCAGCGACCTCAAAACCTCCTATACGAGAGGTGTTCAGTAAATAATGGGAATTTTTGTTTTTGAAAAAAATATTTATTTATTCGTCTACGCTAATGTTGTCGCCTTCAAAGTAGTCCCTATTAGATATTATGCACTTGTGCCAGCGCTTCTTTTAATCCTCGAAACACTTCAGAAACTCGATCTTTGGGATAGCCTTTAGCTCTTTCAGCGATCCGCTTTTAATGTCATCTATGCTTGTAAAACGACGGCCCTTTAAGGTTCTCTTTATTTTCGGAAATAGAAAGAAGTCGCACGGAGCCATGTCTGGCGAATATGGAGGCTAGGGCATCGTTACAGTATTGTTTTTGGCCAAAAATTCACGAACAAGTAATGAAGTGTGAGCAGGTGCATTATCGTGGTGCAAAAGCCATGAATTGTTTTGCCACAATCCGAGCGTTTTTTTCGGATTGCTTTACGCAAATGGCGTTGAACTTGTAGGTAGTACTTCTTATTGACCGTTTGACCTCGTGGCAAGAATTTATGACGCACTATGCCATTAAAATCGAAAAACACAGTGAGCATAACCTTCACGTCCGACCGCACTTGTCGAGCGTTTTTCGGTCTTGGCGATCCAAAATGCCTCCGCTGAGACGATTGAGCCTTAGTTTCGACGTCATATCCGTAAACTTATGTTTCGTCACCTGTTATAACACGTTTCAGCAATTCTGCATCGTTGTTGACTTCATTTAGTGGCTCATTAGCAATTTCCATTTGCCGCTGTTTTTGTTCAAAATTCAACAATTTTGGAACAAATTTTGCTGCCACGCATTTCATACCCAGAACATTCGAAAAACTTTCATGGCATGAGCCAATCGATATGCCAACATCATCAGCGACTTCTGTAATTGTGATTCGGCGATCGTTCAAAACCATTTCTTTCACTTTTTCCACTTTTTCATCTGTTGTTGATGTGCTGGGACGTCCGGAGCGTTCGGCATCTTCAACGTCTTCACGGCCGTCTTGGAAACGCTTATACCACTCGTAAACCCTTGTTTTTCTCGTAGCGGACTCACCATAGGCCTTTGTTAACATTTTACACACTTTGTTACACTTTATTTCATTTTTTACGCAAAATTTAATACAAATTCTTTGATGCATTTTTTTTAACAAACGAAAATGTCCGAGCTCATAAAAACACGTCTATCTGTAGCGACTGCCACTAACAAAGTAAACAATGAATACAGCTGAAAATTGTATCATACTTCAGGGATATGTGTACCCACATAATAAAAATTTTGACAGTCGGACTCTCTAAACCCACGAAATTTAAAAATTTCCGTTATTTTCTGAACACACCTCGCATCTCTCTTTTCTATCGATTTGCGCTTTCGTTTCCTCTAACTCTTCTACTCTTTGTATTAATTCGCCTGAATTTTTTAATTCTGTTCTTTTAATCCATCAACGGCTTTTCGGCTTTATATTATATTATGAGGTATCCAATTAACGCTCTAAACTGTAGCCTTCTCGCCGTCGCATTAGCGTCGGTAACGCTGTTACGTACGCTCGAATCGGTTCGTTTTCTCCGTGCACTCTATCATTAATCTGTTTATCTAAGTGTCTCAATTCGCCGGGTGCAAGATAAAATTGTCGCATGTTTTCCTTTAAGATATCTGATATATTGAATTCTTCAACGCTATTTCTATTCTATAATAACGTGTCGCCTGTTAGTAATTCCGGAAAATTTTTTAAAATCTATCTGTTCGAGAAACTGTAAGAGTTTTGCAACTTGTGTAATCTTTCTGAAAAACTATATAAATTTCTACCGTCGAAATGACAATTCCGTTTACGCGTGCATCTAATACGTTTGATATATCCATATTTTCGAAACGTGTCTCGTTATCGACGTATTTCCTTCGAATATTTTATCTAGCTCCTCCAAATCCTTTATGCGATCTTCATCTTTGTCGTACGATGCTGGATCTAAAGGTTTATGCACGTATAACTTCGGATTCGCTTTGAATAGGCAAGACCCCCTAGACAACAGGTTCTTCAATAATTTTTTACAAAATAACTGAGAGTATTTGTTACATTGAATAAAATTACGTATTGACATTGATCTTCAAATGTATACACATCAATTTTTTTATAAGAAAAAATAAACAAAATGGCAGCGCTACAGCTGCTCGAATTTGGATCCTTCAATTGGCACTATGGAATGCTCAGCCCCTTGTAATCAACTGAAATCAATTAATCAAAAAATTTTTATTAAAATAAGTTAGCTTGCTTTATATTTACCTATTTTTAACGAAAAAAAAAAAAAAAAAAAAAAAAAAAAATGAAAATTTGAACACAAAAAAAAAAATTACACTTCTTTTCTATAAACTGTGACGTGGTGTTTTGTACCAGTCACATGAGAAGGCCAAAGCATAGCTTGTGAGCCTCCTCTTACCCCACACTATCTCTTACAATCTAGGCAGTCTCGCAGGACTGCCATGCTTAGCCCTAAATAACAGCCACGCAGGTCTGTGTATACTGTACCTCCTCCAGGTACAGGGGCTTGGAGTTCAAGTGTAGGCTCCAGTGAGGAGCCAATCTCAGGAGCCCGTGGCTAGTCGTAGCAGTGCTTGCACACACTGCAACAGGGTTCCTTCCTAGGCTCCTTCCTGTCCTTGTCGTTGTCCCCTTACCTACAACCTCCCAGGCAGTCATTAGAGAAGGAAAGTAATAGTAGCAGCTGCACTTTGGAAGAGGAGTACAGACTGCCACACAACACCAGAAGAAAATTGACAAGGGGAAGTTAGGAAGCAAGGAAACACATAAGCACAGCTTCTCCATGCAAGTGATTACATACCAGGGAGTGTCTAGGAGCGTTGTCTCGTTACCGCTGCTAGCAGGCCATCGCTGTCCCCGGCACCGCCGCCTCGCCTTCTCCGCCGCCTATCGTTCCGATCCGCCTTGGTGTTGATCCGCTGCTTTGCCGCACATGTAACAGAGATAGAAGAGAGAAATCAGTCAACGCCTAAACGCCATGGAACGCGTCGACTTACCTGGACTCCATGGACATCGGATGATGATTCTCGCCGCTCCAGGGAAAAATATAAACAACACGAGCACTCGTGAGCGGATAACCTAGAACGCGCGCTGCTGCCGCGCGATAGTGTCAACTGCCGACAGCGCTGAGCGCGCGTGGGGGCCGCGTCGCATAACGTATTTTACACGCACGTTACGCCGGCGCAGAACGCTCATCCAAGCTCTCGCGAGCATGCCGCTCAAAAATTTCTCGTTCACTCCGTTTGGTTCCATCTTTAAGAGTAGTCGCGACTGAACTAGCGTAAAACGAAATACGGGCGCGTTAAAGGCAGAACGTTTTTTTGTACTCGAGAGTGTCGTAATATCTCTGATAAGTGCACCCCGGGTGCAGTAGCTGTTGCCAGGAGGCATCCTTTCACCCAAACCGTCCCCGTTTTTTCCCGGCTGTGTGTGCGACCGTGACGCGTGCTACGCGTCATTTTTCTGTCTTTCGTTTTGTATGCCCACGACCGCTCTAACCTTGAGCTAGCCGTGCGAACGGAAGTGCCGCGCACGAAACCGCGCTACACGTGTGTAGCTGGCGCCCTGTGCTCGCGTAAAAACGCGAGATAATTTTTTGTAGTTAATATTAAGTTCGTATAAACGGTATTCGTCTTATTCTTTGTTTTTAATCGGTATGTTTAATGTGTGCTAGTAAGCAACCCGCTCGCATCCCTACATTTGTACGTTACCCTGATCCCCAGTGGCGTTACAAAACAAATTAATAATAACAATATTTTTATTAGGTGCACGACTAAGTTCCCGCTGTTTGTTAATAGATGGTTCCAGCAGTAAGTGTTTGTCGATTTCGACATCCAAAACGTCATGAAGCAAGTTTAGACATATGGTAAGCATATCGTTTTGACACATTAGTATTTTGTTTTGGCGTTATATACTTCCGGTCGTTTAAAAATCTCTCATTTGTGGGAAGTATTGCTTTTCTTCTTCCATTCGAAGAAAACGGCAGCTGAAGCTAATCAGGAGCTCCAAAACGTTTACGGAGATGCTGCTCTAAGTGAAACAACGTGCCGTGATTGGTTCCATCGCTTCAAAGACGATGATTTCGACATTGACGACCGTCCGCGTGAAGGAAGGCCAAAAACCTTCAGAGACGCTGAATTGGAGGCATTGCTCGACGAGGATCCATGCCAAACGGAAAATAAGCTTGCTTCAGTATTAGGAGTTACCCGTTAAGTTATTTTCAAGCAATTGCATGCGTTAGGAATGTATCAAAAGCAGGCAATTTGGGTTTCTTATGATTTGTAGCCAAGGTACGTTGAACGTCGTTTTTTTCATCTGTGAACAACTGCTCCAGCGACGAAAAAAAGGAAGGGTTTTCTTCATCGCATTGTAACAAGTGATGAAAATTGGATTCATTACAGCAACCCAAAGAGAAGAAAGTCATGGGGACTGCCCGGTCATGCTTCTACGTCGTCGGCTCGGTCCAATATTTACGCTTCAAAGGTTATGCTGTGTATTTGATGAGACTAGGTCGGTGTTATTTATTATGAGCTATTGAAACTAAACGAAACCATTACTGGGAAACGGTATCGAATTTAACTGATGTGATTGAGCCAAGCACTGTGCGAAAAATGGCCACATTTTTCGAGCAGAGGCACGAAAAAGTTATTCTACTGCATAACAACGCTCGGCCTCACGTTGCCGGATCCGCTAAAATCTACTTGGAAACGCTCAAATGAGAAGACTTACCCCACCCGCCATATTTCCCAAATATTACTCCATCCGATTATTACTTGTTCCATTCGATGGCACATGGTCTAGCTGTAACAGCAATTCGCTCATATGAAGATTTCAAATATTGGCTTGATTTGTGGGTAGCTTCAAAAGACGAACACTTTTACCGTAACGGCATTCGAGCTCTGCCAGAAAGATGATAGATAGTTGTAGCTAACAATGGGCAATACTTTGATTCATTTGCAACTATTCTTTTACAATAAAGTTGCATTTTCATCAAGAAAAATAGCGAGATTTTAGTTGCGCACATTAATATAAACTTTTAGGTATATGCGAAGACCTATACATTAAAAAATATCTATGTAAAATTTTAAGTTAATATCTTAATTATTAATTCATATTCGACAGTGTGGAAAAAACATGTTCTGAAAAAAACGCGATAAAAGTTTTTGTTTTTGTAAAGTATAGTTAAAAGCAATTAATAGGTACCTAAGCTTAATCTACTATGTCAGAACCATAAAACAAGCTTTCTACTTCGAAAAAATTATTCATTACGACTGTATTCTTTTCTTTCTGTGCAGTTTTAGCCTCTTCTGTCGAATATAACGAACGCCGCTCTTGTCTCTTCACTCAATTGCTATCGAGTCTACAAAAAGCTTACAATCCAAGTCTATTGTTAAATCCAGGTTACTCATGACCGAGTACGAATGAGTAGCTATCGTGAAATATTCCTGCAACTAAAAATGCTGCGATTTCAACAATTTTTGCGTTATAATGCTAGTGCTTGGGAGCTAAACGCCATACAGTTAAGTTAAGAGACTCGTTCACGTGATTGTCAAAATGACAGTTTCTGTTTGCACAGTTTGCACACTAATATATCGGCAAAAACAGAAAATACACTAACAAACTCAATGATTCTATATTAAAAACTTTGGCTAACATTATTATTATCTGGCGATGACTTTAATTTTTTGCAGACACACTAACTTTGTCAGTGGGCTCTTCGTCAATTCTCACGTTTGGTACAATAGAAAATGGATTTTCTTAAATTTCTCACGAAGAAAATAGTTCGGACGATAATTTGGATTATTTTTATCGACTTTACGACTCATTCTATCAAGTAACTATTCAAAACGCGATTCAAAATAATAATACAAAGCACTGGGCTGTATTAACAACAAGCCGAGTGGTAGAAAAGTCCTCTCTTCTCTCTCTTCTTCCTTTCTTCATTTATTTTCCTGCTTCCTTCTTTCTTTCATTCTTTCTCTCCTAATTTTCCTCTTCTTCCGAAATACTTATCTTTCTTCCTGCCTACTTCCTCCCTCTTCCTTCTTGCTTCGTTAGTAGGATATTTTGTCACATAAGAGCGAGGTGATGAGTCGAATCTTCGAACAGCAGACAGGATGAGGACCTCAGCAGCATCAATCAATTTCAATTTTAAGTTCTTAATCGCAAGTTCAAGTTCTTAAGTGCAAATTCAAGTCTTAAGTCAAAATTCGAATCTCAAGAGTTAGCATCAAGTATTTGGAATTCAAAAGAGTCTTTCACAAATTTAAACAGACGATTCTAGGTTTTCGCATTTTTCTCTCCTATCCGTAAACGAATAAAATAAGAAGTATCTTTGAAAATTATCTATATCTTTTCTGTTTTTCTCACTTTCTTCATCGTCCTAAAGCTCGCTAGGTTCTGTTTCTTGGACCGTGAACGTTTAAGTACCTTAGCTCCGAGTCACTTCTCAGCTTCAAACTCAGTAAGTAATAGTGATTCAATTCTAAAATTATCCTTCCTTAACCTCACCAGAATTATATCACAAAATGGAGAAATCAAGTAAAACAGGCAAACGATCCTGAGCTATTGGACGTTAAAGTTTAGGCTTGAAATATTAAAATATATTTTAAATAGTCGCGTTTGCTCGACAAAGCCGACGTGAAAAATATTTTAAATTATTTGTTGTTAAATATTTTGTGCTTTCTGGCTTCTGTCTCGTCCTCTTACACTTTATTTGGCACTCTTTCGCGCTCCCTCTGATCTTGGTTGCCCTCTCTCACCCCCTTGCATTTTTTCGCTCTCGCGCATATTTACCGTATTTCATCATTTTCTCTCTCGCTTATCTCATCCCACCCTCTTCCATACTCTTTTGCATTTTTTGCCTCTTATGCCCTCTTTCGTTATGTTTCTCACTTCTTTTCTATCACCTTTTTTCGCTTTTCTACACCCTTTCTCATCCCCTCTCATATTTTTTTGCCCTCGATACCTCCCTTTCGCTGTCTGTATATCTCTTTATCTTTGTCGTCCCGTTTCCTCTCTATCGCCTTTTCTCGCCCTTTCTCGCACTTACACGTTTGCTGTCGCTTTTTCTGTCCTCTTTTGCCTTCTCGTATTTTTTCGGTCTCGCGCCTTCTTTTCTTTTCTTCTGTTTTTTCTCATCCTCTCTCGCTCTTTTCGCTCTCTCTTAATCTTTTCAATCATCTTTTGCTTATTTACACTTTCTCAATTTTTCACGCCCTCGCTCGCGTGTTTTCGCTCTCTCACCTTTGTTTCGTCTACATCTTGCACTAAGATTGACTTGATACTTGTAGGTGTCAATGACTATTTTTCTGACATACGAAATATTCCGGCACCCTTTCACAGTAAGCATAACATAATTGCTGCCTCTATATTTTACAATAGTCTTACTACTCCCGTCAACTCATTCACATATCGCGATTTCAAAAACATTTAATCCGATGCTCTAATTTCATTTCTATCTGGTTGTGAATGTGTTTGATGCTGAGCTCTTCAGAGTCGAGGAAGCTCTAAGCTGCCTCTGTGACAATCTAATGAAAGCTATTAAAAAACTGGCCCCTCTTATATAATTTTTTTTTTTTTTTTAAATCAGGCAGACTTCCCTGGATTGACGCGAAGCTGGCTCAGCTATACAGAAAACGTGATGCCCTCTATAATCGATTTGAATGCACAAATGACGCCAATATTCGTGATAAATATCTGGATACCAGAAGATAGGCAAATGAGTCTACGGAAACTGCAAGAACTACCTACTATCCTACTATATTTTTCAAAGCCCTTGAGATAGCAATGCATAAAAGAAGTTAATAAATCTGAGACTCTTTCCTATGCAGGAAAGGTTGAATAGCTACTCTGAATTTGTTCGATATTATAAATCGTCACTCTACCAAAGTTTCGGTATCTTCCAGTGGGAACGAAAAGTGTGAGACAATAATCATAAATACCTATTCTAATGGCTTTATATTCAATTTGATCAGCTTGGCTGATGTTATTCTGGAGATTTCACGCTTCTCTTTCCAGGCACGGTGAGCTGACGGTATTCCGCAGAGTATAATTGTTAAGGCACTATCAGTTATTAGTGAATTACTAGACATGTTATTCAATTCCTTCTCGCAAGGCGTATCTCCTACTCTTTGGACGAAGGCGCATGTCATACCCATAAAAAAATGCAAAGCGCCTTCTTCAGCCTCTGATTACAGACCAATTGCACTCTTATGCTTTCTCTTCAAGTTACTGGAGAAAGTGGCCTACAATCAACTCTAAGAGCATTTCGCGGTTTCTCGCTCTTGCGGCCCCATGCTTACCGGATTTGGACTTTTTCATTCAACTCAAATTGCCTTGCTGAAACTTATAGAGGATATTAGACTTGAAATTGACAAAAAGATAGTAACTTCTCTTGTATTATTTAATTTGAGCAAGACATTTGATATTATTCGATCGGCATGCTTATTTGATAAGCTTAGAATGATGAAATTCTTTATAACTGCTTTTCTGTGGCTAACTTCTATTTTTCTGACAGGATGCAATCGTTTATTATACCCTCTTCTTCTAATAATACGAGTTAGTTGAATACCAATCTTGGAGTGCTATAAAGATCTGTTCTGGGCCATCTTTTATTCTGATTATACAAGGTTGGCAATTTTAATTTTCCCGACTAAATATCTCAGAATCTAAGCCAGATACGGAAAAAAGTTTCAGACTAAAGTTGAAGAAGGCATAGGGCATCAGATAACAGTGACCTTTAGATTAGCCTTGGGATTGACCTTTAAGGCCAGTTGAAGGTCAACTTAATTTTTTTAAATGGAAACCCCTATTTCTTATGCTGCTTATTTCTTATTCTTTAGAATCAGAAAAAGCAAAAAATTCTGCATCGAATTAGTTTTAAACGAAATTTTGTTTTATGACCTCCAAGAGGTCAAAAATCACGGTCGAATATCTTAAAAAGCCGTTTCTTGCATTTTCATTGCATTTCCGTGGTTTGTAGAAAAAATAAATTAATAACTCGATAACCCTCTTCGACCTAACATTACCCCATCAATCTCAAATTTTATACTTATCCACGCTCTTTACTCGAAATTTAATACGTTGGCGAAGATGGGTTGAATAGGTTATTACCACGAATACGACAATAACAATACTCCTATTTTGACTGTTCTTGTAATCATTTATCTAGACCCTTATATTATCAGTAACCAAGCAGTAGCCAAATCCATCCATTATTCCATTAAGATCTTTACTGAGAATTCTCAAAGCCTTTGATACATGCTTATCACATAATTTTAGTTCATGAGTTAAAGTTTCATCGCTCTGCAGTCACATTGTGTTTTATAAATAGGCTTTAGAGATAATAAAAAATGATTCTAATTATTGAAATTTTATGCTTTTTCTCTGATAAGACTAAATCTTAAAGTGGCTGAGAAAACAATAGTCCTAATTACCCTTGACGAGAATCCTCACTGGCGTAGAACAGTAAATCACCACAACCTTGGAGCCTTATGGATATGATGTAGAATTGTTAACGGATATGTAATTGGTTCGTACATTTTTGATGAAAGTGTCAATAGGAATATCCATGGACAGTTTGTTAGAGATCAGTTACCAGAACTAATAAAAAATGTCGAGCCTTATGGGTATGATGTAGAATTGTTAACAGATATGTAATTGGTTCGTACATTTTCGATAAAAGTGTCAACAGGAATATCTATGGACAGTTTGTTAGAGATCAGTTACCAGAACTAATAAAAAATGTCGATTCAGACAAGTGACAAAGATTGTGTTGCCAGAATAATGGTTCACCAGTATATTTTACATGGATTATGTAAAATTTCTTGGATAAAAATTACAATGGTTAATGGATTGGACAAACAGGTCCAGTTGCCAGAAACAATGACGTAGACGTAGTAAGTTCGGTTTCCTTTGAGGTGCTGGATTAAAGTGAGTCCCCTTGTCTCTCACTATTTGAGGCGCTAGATTAAAGTAAGTCTCCTCGCCACTCACTGGTTTTACGATTACTAATTTAACCTCGAAGCAAATGTTTAAAGTTACGTCTCTCTGCTTCAAGGCACAAAAGCAAACGTCTTTTAAAATGGCGCACGGTGTTAAGCAAAGTTTTCCTTGGGATCGCAGCACATGCTCGACTAATGCGGTCTTGCATGTTTAATCTTATCGAAGGCTATTGTTCAAAAATAAAATTTGTTAGGTAGCCCCATAAAAAAATCCAGGGATGTCATATCAGGTGAACAAGCAGGTCAGTTTATAGGACTTCCTCATCGAATCTATCTACTATTGTACTTTTCATTCGAGAAATTCCGTACGATCCGTGCAAAAAAAAAATGTGCTGGTGCACCATCGTGTTTGAACCACATTAAAAAAAAAGTGAGGACCAATTAAATACCCATTTAGAATTCCACACTATACCACAAGGCTCCAATGTCTTCGATGATTGACTGTTTTATGCCAATCGGACCAATAATCGCATTTACGCCTATTGAGCTCCCCGTTACTTTGAATTTTGGCCTCATCAGAAAAAAGCACAAAATTAAAAAAATCAGGATCATTTTCTATCATTTTCAAAGCCCATTGGCAAAACACAATGCGCTGTTGAAAATGATGAAACTGTAACTCTTGAACTAAAGTTATGTGATAGGCATGATATCTTATGACGTTAAGGATTCTCAAGAAGGTTCTTCTGGGTATACGGATTTCTCTTTCAACTCAGCGACTGCTAATATAAGGATCAAGATGAATGATTGCGAGAACAGTCACAACACAAACATCATTTTTGTCCACCACGAGCTCTTTGTGTTAACTGACTTATTGTTCTATGATTAGGATGTCTTCCATTAGAAAAGCGTTCTGCGTACAGTCTTGCCGCAGCACGATAATTATTATGACTTTCCCCTAGAAGCATTATCATATCAACAATATCAATGGGCTGATATAGTCAGCCATTTTCAGTTCTGTTCGCCACGTTTGCAGAATTAAAATAAGATAATAATTAAAATTTTGAAAACTTATGAAAAGAAAAAAAATGAAGCCCCGACTGCAACTGTATTATACCAGGCTGTTTAATAAGTTTTGCGGTTCGATAAGAAAAACACAATTTTATGGTTTGAAATACACTTTATTATTCAGTATAGTCTCTCTGAACATCAATGCACTTGTTCCAACGAGATTCTAATTTATGAATTCTATCCCTAAAGTGAGAATCTGGAAGGGCTGCAAAATACGCTTCCACATCTGTTATGACCTTATCATTTGATGAAAAACGCTTTCCATGCATGAATTTTTTTAGGTCTGGAAACAGATGGAAGTCGCTAAGGGCCAAATCTGGTGAATACGGTGGATGCTCCAACAATTCGAACTTTAATTCATGGATTTTAGCCATTGTCAAAATGCTCTTGTGACACGGTACATTGTCCTGATGAAAAAGGATTTTTTTCTTCTACAAACCGGGTCTTTTTTCACGAATTTTTTTTTCAGCTGGTCTAGAAGGTTACAATAATATTTAGAATTTATTTTTTTACCAGTTTGCAAGTAATCCACAAACACAATTCCTTTCGCATCCCAAAAAGCTAATGCTAACACTTTCTTGGCCGATTTCTGGACACGAACGCGTTTCGGAGCCGAAGAACCAGGTTCACACCACTCTTTAGCCTCTTATTTTGATTCAGGATCATAGTGATAGACCCAAGTTTCATCCATAGTGATGAATCGATGCACAAAATCCACCTTATCCTTTTAAAAACGCTCTAAATGTTGGTAAGAGAGTCGCATTCGAATGTGTTCTTGTTCCATTGTTAGCGAATGCGGCACCCATTGTGCACACAGCTTTCTGAAACCCAATACTTCAGTCAAAATATTGCTCACACTGTCTAATGAGATGCCTAGGGCTTCTACTAAATCTCTTTCAGTCACTCGACTCGATTTTCTAATACGATATCCAGTATTTTTTCTACGATTTCTGGTGTTGTTGCTATTTTTGGACGTCCTTGACGTGGATCGTCTTCAAGGCTTGTACGACCACGTTTAAATCCAGCAACCCATCTTCCTACTGTACTACTTGAAGACGAAGAGCCCTTATACACTTTGAACATTTGTTCATAAATTTCCTTTGCTTTTAAACCTTCCAAAAATAAAAATTCAATCACTGCACGATACTTGATTTTTTCCATTGTAAAAAAATACAATGACACGTCGATACTAAATGGCTTATAAACAAAGAATAAATTGACAGATTGAAATGAAACTTCACATACGTTCATATGAAGAGTGTACCACCATAACAAAAATTTAGGCTAGTAGCAAGACCCCCTCTCACCGAACCGCAAAACTTATTGAGCAGCCTAGTAAATGTATTTTCTAAGATTGGTCGAAATGTAAAATGTAAAAAAATATAATTAATTTTGTCATTTAACAAAAAATTACATAAATCAGAAATTTGTTAACGATTGTCACGATTAAAAATTGGATATTCAAAACATTTATGGGATACGTAACTTCTCAAAGATAAGATAATTAACTTCTTCTAAAATATTTTCGAAGTCTGCTTTCTATTTCAGCATTAAAAATAAAGGTTTTTATTATAAATAATGAAGTTGATTTTCAAAAAACCTGAGAAGTTAGCTCAAAGGTCAAATTGAAGTTTACCTTTATTTTTATTGTCTTTCCTATCTTGAAATCTACTGAATAATACCCTATCAAATGAATTTTACTGGCAAATTGAATTTTGAGAAAGTAGAGTAATGGTAGATAATAAGGATGAAATTTGAGATGTGCATGGTACACGTAGGTACGAGGGTGGTCTGAAAAGTTTCCGACCTAACACAGATACAAGACATTTTTTCTTAATTTTTTTTTTTTTATTTCTCAACATAGTCTCCTTGCAATTCTACACACTTCTCCCAGCGATGCTCCTATCTCTTTAACCCATCCAAATAGTACTCGGCGTTTTTCTCTGCAAAATGACTGTTCACGAAGGTGATTACCTCCTCATTTGACGAAAATCTCTGTCCTCCGAGTGCAATTTTCAGATGAGGGAACAAAAAAAAGTCGCTTGCGGCTATGTCTGGTTAGTAAGGTGGATGGTCAAGCAGCTGTAACCGTAATTCGTGGATTTTCGCCATGGTAACCGCTGAGGTGTAAGACGGCGCGTTGTCTTGATGAAACAGGATTTTCTTTTTCTGCAAATGTGGACGTTTTTCCGCAAGTTCTGCCTTCAGTTTGCCAAGTAATAATGCGTAGTATGCTCCTGTAATGGTTTTTTCTTTTTAAAGATAATCGATTAAAATAACTTCATGACTATCCCAAAAAACAGTCGCCATCACTTTCCCAGCCGAAAAAACAGTTTTTGCTTTTTTTGAAGCCGGTTCCCCCTCTGCAGTCCACTGTTTTGACTGTATTTTTGTTTCGGGCGTATAATGGTGTATCCAAGTTTCATCTACAGTAATTAATCGGCGCTAAAACTCGGATTTATTGCGCCTAAACTGCGCCAATAGAGCATTGGTAATGTTCATTTGAACACATTTTTAGTCTAACGTGAGCAAACGCGGCACCCAACGTGCGGATAGCTTTCTCATGCCTTATTCTTGATTTAATATGTAGCAAACACGTTCTTTGGACATTTTCATAACCTCTGCTATCTCTCTCACTTTAATTCGGCGGTCATCTAGCACCATTTGGTGAACTTTGACGATGTTATCGTTAGTGGTTGCAGTTTTTGGACGCTTCGAACGTTCATCGTCTCACAAGCTCTCACGGCCAAGTTTGAATTCAGCTGCCCAAAATTTCACTATGGTAAATGATGGTGCAGAGTCCCTATACAAAGAGTTCAACTCATTTTTGATTTGCGTAGGCGTATTGCCTTTCAAAAACAAAAATTTAATGACCGCTCGATACTCAATTTTGTCCATTTTCACAACAACACTCACATCGACTCACTTAAACGACTGTGAACTAACAACTGCTCATCCAAAATGGCTAAAACTTTGGTGAGCAACTGTCAACAGATAAACGACGAAATTCGCTAGCTTTTATTGACGAGTGCTGCTATCTTCACGTTGAGGTCGGAAACTTTTCAGACCACTTTCGTAAAAGGGAAGATTAGCGGTTTAGGAAATAGAGGTTCATTCCAGAATCGAAAACAAAGGATTTTATCTCACAATGTAAAGATGACCTTAAGGGGGGAAGTCACAGTAGCACACAAAAAAATAGGCAAATTTTCGGGAATTAATTTTGGCTGAATAAAAGTATCAATCGAAAATCTGTAAAGTAGGTTTTATAGCAATACTAAAAAAGTACAAAATGTAATTTTTTCAATAAAAAATATTAAAAAATGGTGGCTGCGCAGCATATGCCCGAAGGCGCCTATTTTTGAAAGCGTGTCGATGACCGAAGACGTAGACTCCTTAATTTTTGACCTGGAAGAAAAAACCAAAATTTTTTAGTTTTCATTTAACAACAGCTAGCGAGCTACGTAGGATTTTTTCAATGTATTGATTTTTCACAAAATGGTGCATGTTTGAAAATAAAGTTAAATTTTTAACAAAAAAAAACGCCATCAAATCTTCGATAAAAAAAACTAAGCCATATAAAATAAAAAATCCTACGTAGCTCCGTGGAGAAAGATATTTTGAAGCTACTGTCAAAATTTCAAGTCGATCGGTAAAGATTTGCTCGAGTTATGTCTTCGGCGAGCTCAAAAAAAGTGGTTTCGAGAAAAACGCGTTTAAAGTTTTAAGTACTGAGAAACCATGTGAAAATTTCATATACCTCTAATCTGCAATGCCTGCACCGTACAGTTGACCTTCTAAATCTACCTCCAATTCTTCTTTTTCTTTCCGCATACTTTTCAAGTCGAGTCGGGCCTATTTGCGCCATCACTAATAGATTTTTCCGCCTTCTTGATACGCTTTTCGTCGACCTCCACGCATAGGTTGTAGCTGTTTGGGCCGATTTTCATGCCCATGACTTCGATGATGTGTAAAACTGATATCAATCCGTCATTGAAAACGGATGTTGCGATGTTCGTACCGATGTCAATTATTTTTTTTCCAGAATTCAAGCCTTTTGGTACCATAGCCTAAACAGTAGCGTTGAAACTTTCATTGTTGTTTTGCGTATATCCCCCGATGCAGCGAGTAAGAAGATTATCCGTGACCAGTTTTTCGTAGACAGGTTTTATCGCTTCGAAAACTTCTTCGTACGCAGTATCCTTTTTCGTCCCTCCTCTACCACGACTCGACGATGTGTCACTCATAATGACAATGATTTACAAATATCAATGTTTTTTATCACTATTTATGTTACATATGTATGCACGAAAGTGAAGCGTCGTGAAAAAGCGTTGTATTTAACGCAAGAAATTTCTCATCACTGACGCTACACGTGTTTTGCTCGTATGTCTATTACATATAGTGACCCCTGTAGGAATTCTTAAAATTCTAGACTATTCGGAGGGCACTTCGTTCTCTATGGACTACCGTTATACCTGCACCCATAGTCATAAGTTACAGCGCGCGCCAGGATCACAAAACGCGCTCGGAGCATACCTGAGTGGCGTTACCACAGAATAAAAAATTTGGGCACTTAGACACTTTTGCCGTGTTTCATCATTTGGTATATTATTTTTAAGACCCTAAAGCACCTTTTAGGCGAAAAAAATTTTTTTCGAAAAATTGAAAATTTTACTGTGATTTCCCCCCTTAAAATAATTGTGAAAGTCAACTTCGATGTCAACTCGAAGTTCACACTTATCTTTATTTCTCTTTCCACCGCAAGCTCTACCCGCAAATGCCCTACTCACCTCTCCGTTCAAGCCTCTAGAACTTTGGGTAGGCAGCGTAGTGATAAATAGTATTTGAGGTCAATAAGGTGTAAGGGTGTTGGAGAGGAAATGAGTGTGTGGTTTCCTTATGACATTTGAAAACAAAATGTCGGTGTGATAGCTAATCTTCCAAAGCGCCTTGAAAAAAAGGTGAATTTTGGTGGGAAGTTTCACAATAATACCACGCGACCTAATGGCTTAATTTGTGTGTAAATATGTTCAAAACATGTTTATCTAGTGGACCTCATAGTGGTTTTTGGAAATTTTATTTTTTTTCTAAATTATACAGTTTTAAAGTCAGAAACTGTTTTTTTCGCTTAAAAATTCGAATTCAAACACGTGTACAAAATTTTCATTTTACATTCCTAAAAGTCACATTAGCATAAAAATGTCTTTCAAGGTATTTGACCTTGATTTTTGACCTCTTGGAGGTCACAAAATAAAATTTTCTCTAGGACAAAAATAATGTAGAATTTTACGTTCATTTCAATTGTAGCATCAAAAATAGGGATTTGGAGTATGAAACTTGAGATTGAACAATTAATCTTAAGAGGAATGGGGTTGTGAGGGGTGAAGGGGGTTGGGTAATATGTAAAGGTCGGACTTAGGGTTAGTAGAGTAAGTATTGATAGTGCTTTAGATCAATAATAGAATAGTCTATTTTTCCTAAAAACCACAGTAATGCAGTAAAAATGCAAGAAACGACTTTTTAAGATATATGACTTTGATTTTTGATCTCTTGGAGGTCATAAAACAAAATTTTGTTTATCACAAATTTGATGCAGAATTTTTTGCTTTTTCCGATTCCGGCATAAAAAATAGGGGTTTCCACTTAAAAAAATTAGGTTGACCTTCAACTGATGGTAAAGGTCAACCCCAAGGTCAAGCTAGAGGTCACTGTTATCTGATTTCCTATGCCTTCTCCAACTTTAGTCTGTAACTTTTTTCCGTATCTGGCTTAGATTCTGAGATATTTAGTTGAGGTAATTAAAATTTCTAACCCTGTTTGTAAATGAAATACATGACGTATTTAGTACTGTGAATGTTCAGCATATATTGCGTGCAGACGATCTACAAGTTTATATTCAAGACATGATGAACTACCTAGTACAGGGCAGAAATTCGAAGCAGTGATGGAGTGGGCTGCGGGTGCCTCTCTAAAGCTTAATACAAATAAAACTAAAGTCATCTACTTGAATTGCCACAAATTTGTAAATCAATCTTATAAAGAACAATTACGCAATGGTCTCGGAAACAGACTATTACGTAATGGCTAAATCTCAAAGTAACTTGGTCCTCTCACATAGACCATAAAACAAGAAAATTCAAAAAATATTATTTAAGTTTACGCTTCTTTTGGAAAAACACTTTTACGAAGCTGCGCAAGTGATTTGTCGAGGTGCTGCTCTTTTCACACTTGGAGTTTTATTATTGTACTATTGTTATGCTGAATGCATCACAACAACTACGTAATCGACCTCAGATACTACAGAATTCCGTTGTGCGATATACACTCTGACAAAAAAGTATCCGGAAATTCTCATTTAAATTGCCCGCGTTGAGTATTTTTAAGTATTTAAAATTTCTGTATGTTGGTAGGACTGTCCGTAATTACTATGCCAAACATGAGTGTGGTCTGTCAACTAGTTTGTTTACGACAGCTGTTGAAACCAGTCGACCTCAGTGGTAGTCTGCGAATGTTACAATGGAAAAACGATAACGCACCATCTCATCGAGCCACGATCATTAACGATTTTAAGACCAAACACTCGATAGATACCATCGACCAGCCATCTTATTCGCCTGATCTAGCTCTGTGTTACTTTTTTCTTTTCTCCAGACTGAAATTATCGCTCCGGGGAACCAGATTTGACTCCATAGACGCCATAAAAGAAAATTCGCAGAAGGAGCTGAAGGCCATCCCTGAAAGCGCCTATAAAAAATGTTTCCATGATTGGAAAAAACGTTGGCACATGTGTATCGCTTCAAATGGAGCATATTTTGAAGGAGATTCAATAAATATTGAAGAAGTTTAATATTTTTGCGTTTTATTTCAAATTTCCGGATACTTTCTTGTCAGAGTGTATGAAGGGTCTTAGGAGGGACGATTATGTCTTTTCTCATAGAACTTTGATGGGCTGGCTACGTACTAATACGAAGATAAAGTATTAAATGTCAGTAGTTAAGTATAAAATGTTCGGTACAGCCTGGAGGTTTTTTTTTCCAGGTATGTGCCTAGGGGCTCTGCCAGAGAGGAGACAAAGGAATTCGCCATTCCACTCATGCGCACTGAGGCTTGAACTCGTTTGTTCCAATTCCAATTTGTAAAACTCCACTTCTGCTGAGATACGTAATCTTCCGTTTCTTAGCAGATTTAAGATTGCAGTTAAGAGATACTTTCTCGAACTCGACTAACCTATTGATTAAAATTATGTTAATTTATTTTATATTCGTTTCATTTGCATTTAGTTGTAAGGGAATGAATGCATTTAATGGATAAATGAGTCAAGTGCTTATTTATTGCTGAGTGAGTTGTTTTTATAATATAGACATAATTATATTTTATTGTATATTATTTTATTTTTATCTGACGTCCAATCTGATTTTACTTATTTTGTTACTTATTTATTTATTTCACTCACTGATTAATAAGTATTAGCACAAATTTTTTTTTTTTTTGTATTTCTGTTTGAACATACTGTGATATCCCTGAATTATTAAGTATTTGACTTACTTTACCTCTCACAATTACTTTACTGCACACTTATCAGTATTATTTAGTTTTAAGCTCGACTGTAATATTACATATGCAATATTTTGTTTTATGTATATCAAATGTATCGGTATTATTTTGTATACCTATTAGATTGTAAATCCATTCCTTGATAATTAAAGTATCTTAAGAGGAAGAGGCAGTATATACCATGATGAATTGAATTTTGAATTAAACATCTTGTCATATTAACAAAAGATTTTAAGCTCTTTTACTTAATTGTTAAGTATGCTAATTTTTTAAATCTTCCATGGTATGATACAACTAATTTTAAATTTTTTTATTAGGACCTTGAATAAGTTCTCGTTTTTATTTTTTTTTTACAAAATAAAAGCTTTATTTAAAATATAAGGCACAAAAACATTTCACTCAAAGTATTGCCATCTATTCAGTATTAATGGTAATACATCTGACAAGACCTACTGGTTTGACATATGTTAACATTAGCTTTTTATTTAATAGAAATGATAATATTTTCAGAAAAGATAGAGTCATGAAAACTTGTTAATCTCTAAAATAAAATTAAATGGACAAAAATTTAGAAAAACATAAAGTAATATAATATGCAACAGTTATTCTTCATAAGGGACGAAAGTTTGTTTCTTGCAAAGTGGTGGGAACTCACTTGAAACTTAATGAATTGATTAGAGTAATCAAGGCTTAGTGAAAAATATCACCATAAATAGACCATCCCATATGCTCTGTCTGTTATTTATTGACAATTCACAATGTTACGCAGTCCAATTACTAAATCCAATTAACTAAATCCCATACACATTTAACACAATGATATTCTAACCTAATAAATTCAATAACCGAATCTCTATAACCCTATATTCCTATAACGCCATAATCAGAGAAATAAATCATAATTAATCTGTATTATTGTAAAACATTACGTAGCTGAGGACTCCTTGAAAACCCTAGTTCCAAATCCAAAAACTCCTAAAACGCTATACCTCATAATCCCATATCATAACTAACAAATCATAGATAAGCTGTTTTAGGACAAAACATTAACTTAGTTGACGATTTTTTAGAAATCTATGTAATCAAACCCGAAAACCTCCATGACCTAATAATTTATAACCCGACGATTCCCTAATCACATCTTCATTAGTTTGTACTTCGATCTCATTTACAAAAGAATTTAGTGTTACAGTCGATCTAGTTTCTTTTATAATATTAATTTGTAGAACCGTCGGCATCAACATTACGCAATACTTACTACGAGGAGATTGCGCATTGGATTTCGTACATCATATAGCTCTCACGAGAGCTAAAAAAAAAAAAAAATCATTTATTCGATATGTTGTACTATAAATTAATGTTGCTACTTTACCGACCGGTAATCGATTAATCGGCTTTTTGTCGCTAACGCTTAACCGACCTTATTTAGCATTAATATCATGAAAATATAATAATATATATATGCGCTTTTCTTATGGTTATTATAGGATAATTAAATATAATAAAATCTTTTATTTTCATAATATTAATGCTAAATAAGGTTGGTAAGCGTTGGCGACAAAAAGCCGATTAATCGATTGCCAGTCGGTAGAGTGTTAAGATCTCTCTTGATAAGACGAAACAAAATGAAAATCTAAATCATAATAATAGATAATCCAAAAATTCATATTACTAGAATGACTGGACTAAAAGAGCTAACATGTGAGTCTAGATCGATATATAGGATGCATGAATTAATACTCTTTCTTGATTCTATAATGAGTTTTTTTCTCTTTGAAGATCTGTGCTATGATTTTGCTTTCTGCTTTTTTCTTATAAATTTCGCTTTAGCGCTCAACAAAAATCCGCCATCATATTTTTATTCTACCTTCCCTGATAAAGAGTTTCTATGACTTGATGGAAACGTTCACCCTGTTCTACGCTTAAATATCCAAGATTATCTGGAAATCTATCTAAATGGCTATGTAAGAAGTGTATCTAAATTTATTATACTTCCAAGCTTTTAAAAATTTTTTAACATCTTAGCAACAATATTCTTATACTCAGGACTTCAATTATTTCCCAAAAATTGTTGCGAGACATTTCTGAAGTTTAGCCAAGCTACTCTTGCAAGAAGATTTATTATAAATATGTATTTCGCAATTCAAAATATGATCTAGATATGGAATCTGCGGCCCATCAAATACTCCTTTCAATTTCACATCGAAGAGTGTCGGGAATTTCGATACAAAATATTGAAAATATTTACCGTTTATATCAAGAACCTTTACAAATTGTTTAGTGACCAATCTTTATGTGAGGAAGTGGAATAAGAACTTGATGAATCCACTTAGACTTAGATTATATTACTAGTAACTAGTGTTAGTGATGATCTCACCGTCAATTTTTTCATATCGCTATAATGTTGCTTTATCTCTGCTGCCCTACGTACACAAATAATAAGGATATTTAGTAAATTCCGATTGCTGTCCAAGTTACATAGTTATAATTTTCAGGTTACCACAGAGCAAACATGAATGCTTCATATTGAATTTTTTCTAGAAGTATCTGCAAATTGTCGTATTTTTCTTGCATGACCATCGAATGAGCAGTAGGATCGCGTAAACATGAGTACTGTGAAGTAAGACCGTCTTGATACTTCTTTTTGGAAAGTCAATGCAAAGTCTCTAATCCGAAGCTTTATATGAATTTGGTTTTAGCTGACTTATATAATCTTCGACATCCAAAAGAAAAACTAATGATAAATTCGTACGAAGAATTTACAAAACTCTGAATCTCTACAACATTTTTATACAATAATTACAAATCACGCGCGAAGCCCAACTGTTATGCTGATCTATCTTCACTTTGAAAATTTTTTCATACAACTCAAATAGTTACGTTAATTTTGTGCCGTAAAGGTTGTACTTCGAACAAATAAAACAATCATGCAATTATTGGATCTTTTTAGAAGGTTTGTTGTAGCATTAGATTCCACATTAGCCAAATCACCAACTAACATAGAACTGCGGTTGCTGGATGACGATGACTGCGGGTTCGCTTTTCTGCCCTTACTAGCCACCGACACTATGGATCCGTCCCTCAACAAAGTAAAATGCTTACCATGCGCCTGTCATGATGGCATGAATAGATATCATTGGGTTATTGAGTTATGGGATTTGGTTAATTAGATTTAGCGTTGGGAGCTTGAGTAATAAGGTTATGTGACTTGATTGTTCAGAATATCTTAATTGTTTGGAATTGTTTTAAAGTTATGATAAATCCTGAGGTTAAATAGACCTCGAATTCGGATTCAGCGATCTAATAAACGTATAATAAATATGGTCTGACCTCCGGGCTTGAAAGTCGATTTTCTTTTGTGCGTGTCTAAGCTTCTTTAAGATTAGAGGGGAGATAGTAATTCAAGTTTATTTTAAATGTAAATTAACATGTAAGTACAAACGGTGATCAATAAATGGTACTATAAATCTTACAAATAGTAGATTGTTGCAGATTGTATTAGAGTCTACCTTTAGTTTATTAAAATAATTTTTTTTGTATTACTACAACTTTGGTTCTTTCTTTTTAACACAATTGAAATCCAAGCTTAAGATGTTCTTACACCTTTCTCTTAACATTTCGGAAAACTACTCTTCTTAAGCGAAAATGCTTAGAATCTAAAAGTTAAAAAAAAGACATTTCATGTATCCCACAATGTTTCACAAAATACTTTGAATTTATAGAAATTTCAACAAAAGTTACAAAGCCATTTTTTTATTCGTTCTTTTATTAGAAAAATTTACATAGATCTAAATTGATATTATTCTTGTACAGGTATTATCAGGTATGTGCAGCTCTAAATAAAGCAAAATCACAACATGAAAAAGTGTACACTTTTGATTTCGAACATGAACGACGGAGAAAAGAACAATTGAAAAAATTATTTGAACGAACCGTGCAACAAGTAGAAGAAGAACAATTATTAGTTTCTGAGTTAAGAAAAATAGAGCAACGTAAAAAAGAAAGAGATCGAAAAACACAAGATTTACAAAAACTAATTACAGCGGCAGATCATCAAACTGATCAGAGAAAAAATGATAGAAAATCATCTAAGAAAAATAGCAATTCAACTAGGCATAAATTAAACAAAATGGATGGAACTAATGTGAGTTTGATTAACTCTTAATTCATAAATAAATATAAACTTGCATGAATGTTGATTTAGAAAAAAAATTTTTTTTTTTAATTAATCAGAAATTTCTTATAAATAAAAAATATTAATTTTATTATTATTTTATTTTTATAATTGATGGTTGTGAAAAAACAATCTTTGATATATTAAGCTAAACAATAAGAATATATACTTGCAATAATTCCGTGTTTTTGACTTCTTTAGTTTTTAACCGTTGAAATAGGCTTAGAAAAGTCATTATTTGAGCAATATTCGAGCAAAAAGACTAATTTTGTCGAACTCGGTGTATCAAAAAACGTGAATATATAAAATATGAGGCCAAAATAAATAAAGAAAAAAAAAAAAACAATTTTTAAGGTCAAGGATGCCTTTATGGCTTCTTTTTACTACTTATTTCGTATTTAGCGCATCAAGCTCTGAGGAAAACACCCTCAAGTTGTTAGAGGAAATTTCTAACATAAGCCTTTACGTTTTAGACGAATCTGGTCGAAATATCAACAAGTATTTTGTTCGGGCATTTCACGTAAAAAATTTATTAATATTTTGCACAAATTTCGTGTAAAATAAAAGGCCTATTTCAACGTAAAAATCTCCGTCTTCAGAAACTTTAACTGTAGCCAATGTTAGGGCACAGACTCGCTGGCTCATTGTACTCGTAATCCAGCTGATAAAAGGTTGCGTTTGAACTAAACTTAGTGTATATTTAAATAAGACTATTTTAACCCCTTGGCCTACACGGTATCAACCGATTGCGCGAGCCATAGTTAACAAGAAGGTCGGTCGCGCGCCGTGCCATTCGGCTGTTCAGCCGTGTACCCGAACTGGCGCAAAATCTATACTTTTCATAAAATTTATATTTTGGTGCGACAAAAGGAATTGTGAAATAATAAATTCTTTACCACAAGTCACACTCGTGATTCTCGTTTATGACACAAATTCTTTACCACGAGTCAGACTCGTGGTTCTCGCTTATGGCACAAATTTTTCACCACGAATCAGACTCGTGGTTATAGCCTAAAGGATTAAATATGTATTAGACATACGATGAATAAAAAATCTGTTGATAGTTGAAAATAATTTTTTTATTTTATTTAATGTATAAATGTTTTAATGGTAAATTAACTTTGTAAAATATGCTTAAATAATTGTACAATTAAATTAAATTAGTCATGTAATTATTAAAAATACGTAAATTAAATTAAAATTACATTATTAAGGTAACTTGAGCTAATGATTATTGTTCGTATGACGACGGTGAACCATAATTTTCCTTAGGTTTTTGTAATATCATTAAAAATATTTTTAAAAAGAGACAAGGCTTTTGTACCGGACTGTACAAATTTTTTTCCTTGCTTAGGCCAAATTGCCTGTGGGAAGCGAGAAAAAGAAAACATAGTTAGAAAAAACGGAGAAAAAGAAGGGTCTAGTTTATTGCTTTGAATTTTTTCTTCTTCTAGCTGCTTCTTCTTGCTTTTAGTTTATTGAACTGCACGTGTTCGAACTGTAAGGGTCCCGCATAGAGAGTAAAAAAGAATGATTGTTTGGTTATCTAAGAATTTTCTTTATTTTAAATTTGAGTAACAGAAAGTAAGTATATATAAGCTAGTGTTTCTTTTTTTCGATTACTCCAGGCCAACTCCGTTCGGCCTTGTGCATCAGGAAGTAAAGTAAAAGAGAAAAGTTAGGCTATTTATGCCTAGCCGTTAAAAGCACCGACTTTAGAGCTATATGTACGTATACTAAAATATATTCATATTTAAAGTCTTAATTTTAACGACGTATGTCATAACCGCCTGATTTGCGCAGTGAAATTCAGGGGTGCAAAAATGGGCTATTTATAGCCTACTTTTTCGGTCACTCTTTCTATCTGAATTCTATCGTATTATAATCTGTTACGTGCGGGGCTACACGCACAACACGAAATTTAAATATTTATTTTATTGCGGGACCCGCCAACGCGTCCCGTACGGGCCCGCCCGCGCATCGCGAACCGAAGGGACCTTTACTGTTGCGCCGAACACATACTTCGGGGGGGAATTGCCGCCTTTGCCCCATTACTTAATAATTAATGAATCATTAATTGAAAAGATAAAAAGCTTACCTTGTGCTGAACTCTGCCCTTTTCGTTGGGATCGCCGTGAGGAGTGAGGGTGGAAAGTTATGATTCACAATAGTGTCTTTTTTTAATAACTTTATTCAGTTCACAGGTTTTTGTATGCTACACAACACAGCACGAATCGCGCCGCACTCCGTGACGGAAAATGATAAAAGAATTAAAAGATTAAAAAAGTTTTTTCCTACTTGTCGTTAACCCGATAAAAATCAGACTAATACTCTATCCCTCGGTCACTACTGTCAACTCCTCGCGGCTCGTTGGTACTCATATTTAAAGACCTTGAGGTGGAGGCATCGTGGGGATTTTTGCTTATTTGGCATCGGCGCGAGCCTCGGTGGACTCCCGAGCCTCCCCCGCGCCTCCCAACTAAAATCCAACCTTAGATATTTTATTTGTTTAAATGTGTGTGCCGAGGCGAGTTGAGCAACACAACTCTCTAAAGGTGTGTGGAAAAAATATCTGACTGTAAGAATACGTTTATTTTCCATGTCTCCTGGGTTTTTTCCACAGGAGTCAATTTGCAGCGTGAGTGCAAGTATCACCCACCTTTTTCTAACACTCTGTTGTACAGAGTTCGTCGAACTGCGCGCTCAGCATTTTCACACATTAAACGTACACATTTATGTGTTGCAGTAGTACATTGAACTGTTTAATTTTGATTTAATTTTTCATAAATTCTTAATTCAATTATTATTATTTAATTTAATTATTTAATTTAATTATTAAAATTTCGTCACGTAACATAATCATTTACAAAAAATTAAATAATTTACTAAATTTTATTAAATAATAATAATTTATTTTATTTTGATGATTTGTGAAAACGAAATATGAACTTATAAAATAATTATTATTAAAGGGATCATTTTACTCTGACACTTTCAAAAAATCGAATATTTTTTTGCTTTGTTTGAAAGTGAATATATTCAAAAATATTGTGTCAAAATTTCAGAAAAATTAGACCATTCTACCTGTACTTTTTCATGTCTTCTAACTTACAACCTGAACACGCTGCCTGAGCGCACTTATTCACCCTAGCCTTCTTTCTTATTCTTTGCACAGCTCTAAACGTTCAAGAGGTGTTCAAACCTATCTACAAAGATTTAACGAGAGATGATTTGCTCCGAAGATGTCTCGGCGGCAACATCCAGAACAATGAAAGTTACAACAAATGCGTCTAAACTATTGAACAAAAACGAAGTTTCAATGGTAAAGAAATTGTGGAAATTGCATGTTATGTTGCAGCCTGCATTTTTAATGAAGATTGGAGCATTCTAACTGTACTTCTTTATGCCTTTGAACTTACTACCTGAGCGCGCTCAGTCATCCTAGCTGTTGCATCTGCCAAGACAGGTGTAAGTGTACGGCTGCCCGTTCCAACACCCCCTATTTTTACGCACAGCTGCCACTTATTTTAAAAATTGTGACGTATAAAGGGACAAAAAGCTCAGCGAAACAACTGCTGAAAAAGGAGAAAAAACTATCGGCTTAACAGAAAAACTTATAAAAGAATTGTCATCAGACTATGGTTTGGAAGTTCAGAGAAACAAACATTTAGTCAAAGACATGCGAAGAGAGATTTTAGCCAGCTTTTACTACAAAATTTCTACTGACTCTCAACCGCAACATTCCCATTGCCCAGCCGGAGCGAACAGCTGGTGCAAATATCGCAAAACTGAAGCCGGTAATACTTCGGAAAATTTCAAGCACCCCCTGCCCTTTCTCAAAATGTCCAAGAGATGTTGAAACCTATCTACGAGAGTTTAACAAAACAACAATAAAAGCTGCAACAAATGCGTCTGGACTATTGCACCAAAACACAGTTACAATGGAAGAGGAATTGTGGAAATTGCTTCTCATGCTGCGCCTGCATTTTTAATCAAGGGTACAAACCCGTATTAAAAATAATGGATGTGATGGTCATCAAAATCGGCCAATGCGCTCAGTTTTTTGTCGAGGCGCGCGATATCCAGCGCACAAACATAGCGAACAAACATGCATCGGAGGCTTTTAAAGAGGGTAGGATAAAGCGTAAAGAAGTTAAATTGAAAGAGATTAAGTTCCTGGAGGAACAAAAAAAAGTATTGTATGGTCCAGGCATTGCTGATTAAGCGTAGGTAAGATTTACAGTCTGTCAAGTAAGAGCGTGGTCGTGTTAATTTATAAAAAAATTTATTTAATGAAACTTTCATATTTATATATACATTGTACACATTACAAACAATGATGCAATTTGGTCAATAATGTATCCAGTCACCACCGGCGTCGATAATTGTCTGGCATCTCCGAGGCATGCTTTCTACTAATTTGACGGCGTATTCTAGTGGCAAGGATCTCCAGATCCGACGAATTTCGTAAGACAACTGCTTCAAAGTGTATGTGCGTCTTCCACAAAGCTTCCGTTTAATAAATGCCCACACATTTTCAATAGGGTTTGCATCGGGCGACTGCGACGGCCAATCCAATGTAACGATGCCAGATTGAGTCTTCCACTGAGTACAGAGCTTGCTAAGGTGTTTAGGATCGTTGTCCTCCTGCAGAATCTAATCTTTATTTTTTGTGATGAACCATCGTTTGGCAGATGGCAGTAAAGCCTTTTTGTAGATTTTTATCATTTTCCCGGCATTTAGGTTGTCAGTAGAGAGGTGCAAAGTGCCGAATCCCTGCTTTGAGAAGCAGCCCCAAGGATGCACCTTTATTCCATGTTTTACGGTCCGCTGAACAAGCCTATTGGTGGAAGTTGACCAGGCTTGCGTGAGGACAGAACGTGCCCATATAGAACATTCATCAGTAAAAATGACATTTTCAAAATCTCTATCAATATTCTCATGCGCCCAAGCGAGTCGCTTTGTCACATGTTTTTCAGTCAACAGAGGCTTCTTCATTGTGTTGCGCCATTTCAGATGATGAGTACGAAGATGGGTTCGGATAGTTTCGTAGGATGTATCTAAACCTTTTGCCATTAATTTTGCTTGTCCTTGCCGCAGTGTTAAAGCAGGATTCCGCGAAAACAGATTCACTATTCTTTTTTCATCTTCTTTGTTCACTTTTCCTATCGAGCCACGTTCTGGTAAATCATCGACATTTTTAGCCACTTTATATCGCTGTATTCACTTCTGTACAAATGCCTTTGACTTTTTCATAGATTTAGCAGCCGCTGATTGCGACACTTTGGGACCTTTTGGGTGGATGCAAAGGAACACAGCCTCGTAGCGCGACGCGTACTTAGCACTCATGGCGTTTAACGTGATTCTCTTTTAAAAGATCAACGACAACTGAATCTTTGTTGACAATGCATCAAGGACAAAGCTTCCTTCTATCGGCTCGCAAAAGAATTAGAGCGAAATCGTTTTTTACCTGTCGGTGAAGTCGACCACGCTCTTACTTGACAGACTGTATTTAATGATTTTTTGAAAAAAAAACTTTCAATGCGTTTTTCTCGAAACAACGTTTTTACACCGTTTGTTGTAAAAATCTCAGAAACTACTAAACCGATCTTTGTGAAAGTTTAACAACATATTCTGTATACTTATCGCTATATGTTGCAGCAGAATTATTGCAAAATTTTAATTTTTATCATAATTTTTTTGCAAAAAACATTGAAAAAACACCTTCCTTTTTTTATTTATTTTTATTTTATCATAATTTTTTTTCTTTTGCAGATAAATGAATAATTTTGCTACAAGATATAGTTACCGTCATACTGAATCTAAAATAATTTGATTTTTCTGTTTCAGATAAGTCGTCTTCGAGATTTTATTAACAGCGTACACCTATCAGTTTTTCGAGGAGTTCTGTAGAGCTGCCGTTTTCATACATAAAAAGTATTCGAAATGAATCATAAATTTTTTTTTAGTAATTTAAGACTGTTTTTATTAAGTTTTCCAAGTTCTGGATCAATAAATATAATTGTATTCTTGAAAAAAAATTTTCTTAAATTGCTTTTTTTCTATGAGTTAAAGTTGAATGATCCCTTAAACGTTACAAATAGATATAATGTTTTTTTTTTTTTTTTTTTGATCATTAGTATTTTTAAGAATATTACAAACATGTTTTAAAAATATTATAAAAATCTTATAAACATAATGTGACGTCTTAAATATATATCCCTTATGTAACGTCGGTAGCGCTACTTTTTGACTGAATTTCAGTCAATACTGCAATTTTTGCTGTTTTTGAGCCTAAGCAGTGAAGCTTATGGGCTCGGGTTGGCAGAGGATAATCGTGAGAGTTCTTAGGAGAGGTGTGTAGTGCGGGATTGAGCAGTTGCAAGAGCCTCTCTTTCTAAATCGGAAGCAGGCTCGAGCCCTACTCTGTATAAGGTCCTACCAAAGTGACTTAGGTTCAGAATAATCGGCCGCTTTCGGCCAAAAACTCTGTTGGAGGATTGAGATAGATATGGAGAAAAAAATATGTAATGCAATTTAAAATTAAAAACTCACTTTCTTTATTAGAGGTATTAGGCTGTGGTGTACAGTTCTCTCTCTCTCTCTTTCTCTCTCTCTCTCTCTCTCTCTCTCTCTCTCTCTGTAGTTCGCTCAAGTGGTCGCCGGTTGCTTCTTCTTCTTCGCTTCTTTTAAACAATGATAAGTTTGAATTGGTTGCTGAGACTCGTTGACTTAACTGCTCGAATACCCAAGGGCTAGTGACTGTTCGTTGATGCTGGATCGTCCTGTTTCAAAAAGAATTCTCTTAGTACTTTCCAGTGGTTACCTCGAGTGCTACCTGAGGTCTGCTGCTTGGTGATCATTTGGTGTCGTATTTAACTGCGTTGGAGAAGCTAGTCAGCAAATTCCTTCTTTGACCGGGAAATTCGGGGAGAGGCCGAGGTTTTCAGGCTCCCCTCTTCCTGGCGGCTTCTCGGTTAGAGAGAGAGAGAGAGAGAGAGAGAGAGAGAGAGAGAGAGAGAGAGAGAGAGAGAGGGAGGGAGAGGGAGAGGGGAGAGGGAGAGGAGAGGGAGAGGGAGAGGGAGAGGGAGAGGGAGAGGGAGAGGGAGAGGAGAGGGAGAGGGAGAGGGAGAGAGAGAGAGAGAGAGAGAGAGAGAGAGAGAGAGAGAGAGAGAGAGAGAGAGAGAGAGAGAGAGAGAGAGAGAGAGAGAGAGAGAGAGAGAGGAGAGAGAGGAGAGAGAGTGAGAGAGAGAGAGAGAGAGAGAGAGAGAGAGAGAGAGAGAGAGAAGAGAGAGAGAGAGAGAGAGAAGAGAGAGAGAGAGAGAGAGAGATGAGAGGAGATGAAGAGGAGAGAGAGAGAGAGAGGTGAACTATTTTTACAGAGTTATTACATACAATAAAATTTTGTTAATGTAAATTGTATTCAAGGTTTAACGCATATTACAACAACACGAAGTTTTTCGTCGTATTTTACATAATCAAATAAAGAATGAGTATTTAAATAATTAAGAAAAGATTGCTATGAGTGTTCTATTACTACAAAGGAGAAGATAATTGTAGAATAATAGTTTAAATAGTGATTCTTTAAAAGTTATAATTTTTAATTAATGGACTGTGGAGGAGTACTTGTTTGACTAAAAGAGTTATTAAACAAATATTTGCTAGTATAAATGAAATTTCTATTATTAATAATAATTTTGATTATAAAATGTAATTATTAATACAATTTCTTTTTGTACAGTTTTGTTTATAAAATAAAATAGTGCAGCTGGTCGCGAACTATTATTCTATTCTAGTGAAATAGTAATAATTAGGATCGTCGAATGGTTAATTTAAATTAATTATTTCTTTTAATTTATTTAATTAATTACTTATTTTCATTTAATTATATAAAAAAAAAATTATTTTGAGTGTATTACAAGGGTTCATGACATTTCAGATGATTGCGCAATGTTCTAAATTACGCTATAAGAAAGACTACCTTGCATGAATTTGTGTGTCGAATGTCAATGTATTATCTGTAAAAATTGCATCGTAGTACAGTCTGTCAAGTAAGAGCGTGGTCGTGTTAATTTCTAAAAAAATTTATTTGATGAAACTTTCATATTTATATATACATTGTACACATTACAAACAATGATGCAATTCAGTCAATAATGTGTCCAGTCACCACCGGCGTCGATAATTGCCTGGCATCTCCGAGGCATGCTTTCTACTAATTTGACGGCGTATTCTACTGGCAAGGATCTCCAGATCCGACAAATTTCGTTAGGCAACTGCTTCAAAGTGTATGTGCGTCTTCCACGAAGCTTCCGTTTAATATATGCTCACACATTTTCAATAGGGTTTGCATCGGGCGACTGCGACGGCCAATCCAATGTAACGATGCCAGATTAAGTCTTCCACTGAGTACAGAGCTTGCTGCGGTGTTTAGGATCGTCGTCCTCCTGCAGAATCCAATCTTCATTTTTTATGATAAACCATCGTTTGGCAGACGGCAGTAAAGCCTTTTTGTAGATTTTTATCATTTTCTCGGCATTTAGGTTGTCAGTAAAGAGGTGCAAAGTGCCGAATCCCTGCTTTGAGAAGCAGCCCCAAAGATGCACCTTTATTCCATGTTTTACAGTCCGCTGAACAAGCCTATTGGTGGAAGTTGACCAGGCTCGCGTGAGGACAGAACGTGGCCATATAGAACATTCATCAGTAAAAATGACATTTTCAAAATCTCTATCAATATTCTCATGCGCCCAAGCGAGTCGCTTTGTCACATGTTTTTCAGTCAACAGAGGCTTTTTCATTGTGTTGCGCCATTTCAGATGATGAGTACGAAGATGGGTTCGAATAGTTTCGTAGGATATATCTAAACCTTTTGCCATTAATTTTGCTTGTCCTTGCCGCAGTGTTAAAGCAGGATTCCGCGAAAACAGATTCACTATTCTTTTTTCATCTTTTTTGTTCACTTTTCCTATCGAGCCACGTTCTGGTAAATCATCGACATTTTTAGCTACTTTATATCGCTGTATCCACTTCTGTACAAATGCCTTCGACTTTCTCATATATTTAGCAGCCAATGATGGCGACATTTTGGGACCTTTCGGGTGGATCCAAAGTAACACAGCCTCGTAGCGTGACGCGTACGTAGCACTTATGGCGTTTAACGCGATTCTCTTTCAAAAGATCAACGACAACTGAATTTTTGTTGACAATGCATCAAGGACAAAGCTTTCTTCTATTGGCTCGCGAAGGAATTAGACCAAAATCTTTCATTACCTGTCGGTGAAGTCGACCACGCTCTTACTTGACAGACTGTAAAACTGAGTTTAATGAGAGCAGCTATTCAACTCTCGGTTTAAGCTTAGGTTGAGTTTCCCAATGGTCTACTTCAGTGGAGAGTGCGTCGAGTAGGTTGTGGAGGGGATTATTGTGTTAGTAAAGAACTTTTCGGATGACAAAACACAAAAAAAAACGGAGGTCATGCACCGACGTTACACTTATGTTTTTTTAACTGACCTTTTTTCAGCCTGGGTTCCTCCAATAGCTCGGGCAAAGAGGTTAAATCGTTTTATTTTACAATTGTAAGGAGTTAATTGGGATATGCACGTGCGAGACTCTTCCTCGCACTTACGCACTGCTATCGGCCCCGGTTTTAGTCCTAACAGGCCGCTAAGTCCACCGATGCGGCCTCTAGTGTTGACAGATGTTAGCCGTCGGTACAATGACACTCACGTGCAGTGTCGGTCCGCTTACAACGCAGGATCCTCCTCGGATCTTGCTTTACTTACGTGTGCGGGGCTTTGCCCTAAGGCCCCACTGCCGGTGCTGCTTCCACCGGGCTCGGCTGCTTAGTTTGCGTGCCAATTGTCGGTTGGCACGCCCACGGAGGCAGCGGTATTCGGAACGGGGACGCTAGATAGGAAGGAGATAAATAACGCGCACCCGTTATGCGCTAATAACTTATTTATTGCTAAATAATTACAAAAATTGTGTAAAGGTTGGTTATTTATCGTGTAGAGGCTTAGTATCTAAAGTCGCAATTAGTATTGCTTGGCGAGCAATACTAATTCGCTATGCGCGCACTGCGCATGCGCGTTGTACACTCATCTTGATGTGTTCACGCAGCAAGACGTGTGAACCAGCCCTAATGCTCTTGGGCTGGTTACAGCGTGTGCGCCGGCTTTTACCTTTGGCGCGCTCGCTGACGGTTGGTCGTGGCCTCTTGCAGCCAACCAGGAGACTACACGCGTGTAGTCTCTCGCACGTCTACACACACACACTTATAGACTAAGATAAATGTGTGAGTAAGGGCAGATCTCTCACTGACCGCTCGCTCGAATAATACAAAACATAAATTTCGCGATCACGCATGTGTAAAAGAAATTATATATTAACACGATCGCGTGCGAGTACGGAAAAATATATATTCGCGGATACTAAACTAGAAGTGACCACTTACTTTTAACCCTACGAGGTTCGTCTTCACGAAGAATCGTCTCTCTCTCTCTCACTAACTCTCTCTCATTCACTCTCTCTCTCTCTCACTCACTCACTCTCTGTCTTTCTCTCTCTTTCTGTCTCTGTCTCTCTATCTCTCTCTATCTCTCTCCCCCACCCCACCCCCTCTCCCCTCTCTATCTTCCCCCTCTATCATCTCCCCCCTCCCCTCTCTCTCCCCCTCCATCTCTCTCTCCCTCCCTCCTTGAATACCCGAGAGTATATATAAAATTATACATGAATACTTTCCTGGTTCCCCATCATGTGATTGAATAAGCATAGATAAAGCCTTGTGGTTTAGAGTGGTATAGTGAATGATTATTTTATAGGCCCTAATTTTTTTGATGGAAACGTCAATGGTGCAGCGTATCTTGATCTTCTGCCCAATGAGTTACCAGATTAATAACCAGAGAATTATTGACAAATGAGAATTTAGAAACAAGACGACGATTATGGCTACAATAAGACGGTGCACCGTGTCATCGATCTCTGATGGTTCGTCGATTTCGAAACCAACGATACCAAGGACGATGGATAGGCATTGGTAGTACCATAACATTATTAAGTGGTGTCCAAGATCACTGGATCTGACAAGTCCAGGTTTCTTTTTATGGGGCTACAACAACAAAAATATGGTAAGATATGATGCATCGCATCACAAAATTTTGTAGAGCTATCCACGTCACATTCTGTTGTTTACAATTGAAAAGCTGGAACGTGGAATTCAACATTGCATAAACTTTAACAGACGTATTTTTGAACAACTCATAAAATAAATGTTTTATGACCTTAATCATAACTCTCTAAATAGTCAATATCTTTCTTTTATCGGCTGAACATTTTCACCTTGCCTTCATTTGCTGGGTAATCAATACCTTGCTTTTATTAACCCATTAAAGACCAAAAGGACATTTTTTACATATTTTTTTCAGCGGCATAACTAACTATGGAATCGTTTGTGAAAAACACCGAAAAATATCATTTCCGATGTAAAATTTCCTGATCTTTTGATTAGCGGATTCAGAATTTCAAAAAAATGCATATTAAAAAAGTTGTTATTGTTTATTTAACAAAAAACACGAAATTTCGATAAAAAAAATGTTTCGTTCTATATTTTTGCATCGAAACTGAAAGCCGATTTTTTCAAACTGTGCATTTTTTGCGTCCATAGACCCTAACCTTCAATATCCCCCATAAGGCTTTTTAAAATTAAACATGGTGGTATCCAATATGGCAGCTTAAAGATAATATTTTTTTGCTTATTCTAGTATTTTTGAATAAAACAACTTTTTTGTGATAAATGTTCGTACAAACTGGTGTACAGGGGTTTTTTGGGTCGCTGATTATGAATTTTGTAATTATTTTTTTTTTAATTCAAAATGGCGGATTCAATATGGTGGCTCAACATTTTCAAAATTATTCAAATTTAATTAAAATTGATATATAGAATTTCTTTGGGTCGCTGATTATGAATTTGATAATTATTTTTCAAAATTCAAGAAGACAGATCCAATACGGCAATGGTTAGTGTTGAAAACCATTCTTATTTTATAAAAATTACAATGTAGGAGTTCTTACTATCACCAATTCTATGAAAATATCGTCTTTTAGCCGTAAATTCACGTTGCCCAGCTCTTACCATGTGGAGGTAAACGACAAAACTAAGAGCCTCTTTTTTCTTTTTTTTTAGTTTTTATATTTTTTAATTTTTTTTTTTTTTTTTTTTTTTTGTATTTTTTATTATTATTTATGTTATAATTTATTGATGTAAAAGTAGAAAACATGAGAACATACATGGACTTGGCAGTCTTTGCACATTTTTGTTCTGGATTTTTTGAAATTGCTATATTATTGCCTTATGCCTTTAAAATTACCTATAGTTCTAAGGGTGTGTATGTGTGTGTACACACGCGCGCGCACACACACCTACACACACACACACACTTAAAACTAAAGGTTTTAAGAAAAAAGTTTTCTAACAACAGGTGTTAGATTTTGAAGCGGACGTCTAACTATGAGCTTGACCATGATCTTAAATATGGTTTTCAAGGTCATTTTAAGGTCAAGTTGGTTTCTTCAAATGGAAACCCTTACTTTCGACCCCAGAAAACGAAAGAGCAGAAAATTTTACGTTCTAATATGATCTTGACCATGACCTTAAATATGACCTTCAAGGTGATTTGAAGGTCAATTCAATATTTTAAATGGAAAGCCTTACTTTGACCCCGAAAAAGGAAAAAGCAGAAAATTTCACGGCCAAACAGTTATAACCTCGACCATAACCTTCACGGTCATTTCGAGGTCAAATTAATTTTTTCAAAGGGAAGTCTCTGCCTTTGATATCTTCTACCACGACATTGATCATGATATTGACTATCACCTTGGAGACTATTTGAAGGTCAAATAACATTCTTTTAAAAGGGAATTTAAACTTCTAATCCCAGTTTTGATACTTAATAATTTCGTTGGCATTCTTCTAACAGTAGACCAATAGTGATGGTCCCCTTAGTTTAGTTACGCATAATAAAAATTAAAAATGAAAAAGCAGTAAATATTTTTAAATAAATTGTAATTATAAATTAACTTAAAAAAATTAGACATGCAGAAATTAATATTTTTGCAGCTAATAATACTTATCTCAATAAACAAAGATACTTCCCTAATAATAAGAGAAGTTTGATAGTCTCGAATTTTGTATTATTTTTGCCTTGATTTAGCAATCTGTTAGTCGGCGATCACCTTCAATGAATAACATAGTTTATTATAATCATTCTGTAAACGTGGATGAATTCCTTTTTGGTAAGTATCTTGATAGGCAATTTTGTTGCCATATAGTGATTTCTGAATAATAGTGGCCATATAGTAGTTTCTGAAGTTATTACTAATTTAAATTAACTGTGTCATTCATTGTAAGTTTATTTGAATGCGAAATTGAGGCGTCATTTTGAGAAATTTTGAGTTTCTTTAAATTATTTTATTCTTAAAAAGATACGTTGTTTAATCGAAGAAATAATTTATTTGTTTGTTCATTTTTTAAATTAAATTTGTTTTTTTAATATAAGTTTTATTTTTTATTTTGACATTTTTTTATTATGCTTGACTACACAGCTAATGAAATTGTCGATATTCTCCTTGTGTTAAGAGAATGTCGTGAAACTACTTTTAAGCTTCAATTTTGTATGCTGCTAGATTCCCCGAAAGACGTCATCCAAATGCCACTGTTATTCGTAATATTGAGTTGTATGGCCGACAAGGTAAGTTTGCTCACAAACGGAGATCCATGTTAACAGAAGATTATGCTAATGATCCTTAAATGATTGCATATATATGATAGCTATAGTGCACCTGGATCTTCAGATAAGTTAACGTCAAATTGAATGAGAGCTTGGTATAACAAAATCAACAGCCAGCAGCTATCTGAAAAATGTAAAGTACCATCCATATCACATATCTTTGAGCAAAACTTTATCGGTTGAGGATTATCAAAGACGACTTATTTTTTGCCAATGGGTGACGCAGCAGGTCAATAATGATGATAATTTTTTCAAATATGTTTTTTTCAGCGATGAGAATAACGGAACGGCTGTATATTTCCTAAGCTGGGGTATTTTGGAAAATGTCAAGGTCAACTCTTAAGTAACTCTCAACGAGGAATTCAATTGTTATCTCTATTTTGACCTTGACAATGTCCTTCAAGGGCATTTTAAGGTCAGGTCATGTTTATCAAATGGGAACTCCCTTTTTTGACATTGGCAATCGAAAGAGCGGAAAATTTTACGTTCAAATATGTACTCAGGTCTAAAGAGCACGTTGACCTTGGAGGTCAGCCAAGGTCACCTAAACTTGAGCAAAGTCTGCTTACTTCTTGGCATAGGAATTCTCCAATTTGTTTTACACAAATGTATTAACATTAACAAGGTTTATGAAGTGATGATTGTAAGCGTAACCTTGGCGATGTCCTCTAAGGTCATTTTGATTTTAACTTTTATTTATAATTAGCATTACCCAGGAACAACGACGTGGATGTAGTAAAATCTGTTCCCTTTGGGATGTTGATTTGCGCGAGTCCCCTTGCCTCTCACGTTTGAGGTGCTCGATTTGCGTGAGTCTCTTTGCCTCTCGCGTTTGGGGTGGTTGATTTGCGTTAGTCCCCTTGCCTCTCACGTTTGGGGTGCTTGATTTCCGTGAGTCCCCTAGCCTCTCACATTTTCTATCAAGATTTGCAATTTAGTGTATATGTTCAAACTGTAAGCCTTTAGCTTCTTGGCAAAAAGCTATTCTATTGTAGAAATGTTGAAGAGCATTACGTATCAATTCTCTCTCGATTCACGCAGCCTCTTGGAGTATCCAATTCCGCAACTCATCTAAATTTTGTGGTTGAGTCGCGTATACTTTACTCTTTAAATAACCCCATTGAAAATAATCAAGAGGCGTTAAATCAGTAGATCTAGCAGGCCACTTGATTTCACCTCTTCTTCCAATCCATCTATGAGGAAACTGGCCATCTAAATATGTTCGAACAAGCCTACTATAATGAGCGGCTGCTTCGTCCTGCTGGAACCATTTTTCATAAAAATCATTACCTGCTAGCTCTATTATTCTCGGTATAATTTGATCTCGAAGCAATTCTTTATATCTATCGGCAGTGAGATTACCATCGATAAAGAAAGGGCCTATAAGAGAATCATTCAAAACGCCAGCCCAAATATTTACCTTTTGTGGATTTTGAGTGTGATTTTCTAACATCTAATCAGGATTTGTGTCGGACCAATATCGACCATTGTGTCTGTTTACTTCGCCTTTCAATGTAAAAGTTGCTTTATCTGTAAAAACTATGTTGTATAAAAACAGAGAATCTTCATCGATTCGATTCATCATTGTTCCACAAAACTCTATCCGATGATCAGGATCATTCTCATTAAGCTCCTGTACTACATGAATTTAGTATGAATAAAAATGAATGTTTTTTATAACCCTTCATAATGTTTTATGAGAAACATCAAACTGATCACTGGTTCTACGTAAAGAAAGATGTGGATCTTCAACAAATCCTTGAGCTATTACAATTGGATTCTCTTCGGCTACAGACTTTGCTCGACCAGTTCTCTCAAGATCTTTAATAAATCCATGATTCACAAAGCGCTGTACAGTCCTTAAGACAGTTGATTTTCAGATATGACTATCCCCTTCTTTATTACGAAAAATGAAATTGAATAGATCTCGAACTTGATCATAAGATCACACTCGATCACCCCTACCCCGCATCATTAATAAAGATACTCTCCCTCTCGCTCTGAAAGTTTAACATGCGCCACAGTATTTTATAAAAATTAAGCCACAAAGTAAATTGTGATGAACAAGTTATTTATAAGTTGTAATATTTGTGCAAAGGAAAAAAAATAATGTCTTGAATTAGTCAGTGATTAATAAAATAAAAACCATTAGTTAGAAAAGCAAAAGATTTAAAAAAAGGAATATTATTAATGCAAAATAAGAACTAAATCAAATTATTTTTAATCAACGAATAAAACACTTCCTAATCAATCCAAAATCAATTGACAAACATTAATCAAGGTAATCTAAAAGAAGAGTAGATTCTAATTAATAATGAAATTTAAAATTGAAAAAAAATAGAAAATACTACTGTTCTCAAAGGTAATTCGACCTGCATTTAATTTAATGACGATAAAGATAAATTAAAGATGAATTAAATTTAATGATAATAAATAAAAAAGGCACTAAATAATGACACAGATTTTAAAGATAATACATAATCAAGCATTCCGAAATCCAAAAGGACTCAAGCAAATTAAGCACAGGCGAAGGGAACACTTTCTACTACATCAAAGTTTTTGATTCCGGGTAATATTAAAAGTAAATAAAAAATAGTTGACCTCAAAATGACTCTAAGGATCATGACTAAGATAGTCGAAAAATAGAAAGCCTATCCTACGTTAAATAATCTTGTCTGACGTTAAAGGACAACGTGCCCTTATGACTTGAGTACATATTTGAACGTAAAATTTCCCGCTCTTTTGATTGCTAATGTCAAAAAATGGAGTTCCCATTCAAAAAACATGACCTGACCTTAAAATGACCTTAAAGGCCATCGTCAAGGTTAAAACAGAAGTTATTATTGAACTCCTCATTGAAAGTTACTTCAGGATTGACCTTGACCATTTTACGAAATACCCCAGCTTAGGAAATATACAGCCGTTCCGGGACTTTTGTGGCACCGTGATATATACGAGGTCTGGCTATTAAATAACGAGACTGGTTACGAAAAAGGGTTTTATAATAAAAATTATTCTACATTCGAATGCTCCCCTTCAATATACTCCCCTTCCCTTGCCACACACCTTTCCATACGTTTTTTCCATTAATCGAAGCAGTGCTGGAAGTCTTCTTTGGTGAGGGTCTTTAGGAGCTCTGCCGTTTTTTGCTTTACCGCTTCCATCGACTCAAATCGGGTCCCTTTCAAAGCAGATTTTATCTTCGATAACAAAAAAAAGTCGCACGGTGCCAAATCTGGTGAGTACGGCGCGTGTTCGAGCACTGAAGTGCGCTTACCGGCCAAATACTGCTTCACAGATAGCGCGTTATGGGCAGGTGCGTTGTCCTAGTGCAAAATCCACGAGTTGTTCTTCCACAACTCGGGCCGTTTCTTACGAACTCGTTCTCGCAGCGTTGCCAAAACTGACAAATAGTACGTCTGGCTGACAGTCTGACCCTCTGGAACCCATTCAGTCATCACGATACCGTTAATGTCGAAAAAAACGATCAACATTGCCTTGAATTTTGATTTGGACATCCTTGCTTTTTTGATTCTGGGCGATTCAGGCGTCTTCCAATGCATCGATTGCCGCTTTGTTTCAACATCGTATTGGAAAATCCACGTTTCATCGCAAGTAATGTTTTTCATCAGTCCGGAATCTTTTTTTAATTTTTCAAGGAAATCTAAGCAGACCTGTTGACGCAAGAGCTTTTGGTCAGGAGTCAGGTTTTTTGGCACCAACTTCGCACAGACTTTTGTTATGTGTAATTCCTCGTGTAAAATTTGTCTAACCGTTTCATTATCGGCGTTTACAGCCTCGGCAATCATCCGGATGCTCATTCGACGATCTGCACGCACAATTTAGTTGATTTTGGTCACTGTTTCCGGAGTTGAAACAGTGACAGGGCGACCTGGGCGTTAGTCATCTTCAGTGCTCACTCGGCCCTCACTGAAGCGCTTACACCACTCAAAAACACGCGCACGAGATAAAGAATTGTTCCCATAGGCCTCTTGCAACAATTCACAGCATTCAGTCGGAGTTTTTTTCAATTTAACAAGAAATTTGAGATTGATACGTTGCTCCTTTTTTTCGTCACACATGGTTTTCGGCACGAGAAAAAAACACGTTCGTTTCAAACCGCTACTGCACAAATACGATAATAGTAACGAGAACGTGTTTTGGTACGTGCATAGACAAGATATCTAGATACCCAACGCACTACTCGTTTTTTTCCCCACCCCTCTACGGCGCCCTCTCGGCGCGCAGTCTCGTTATTTAATAGCCAGACCTCGTATATATACAGGGTGCGTACGGTATTTGAGGACAACTTGAGAGTAAAATTAATTAGCTTGTATTTTTAATAAAATTTAATGAAATTTTAGGAATTTTTTATACAATGTTAAATTAATATGTGGCTATAAAGTTATTCAATAAAATTGCCATTAGCAGTAATAACCTCTTCGATCTGGGTCCGGAAACGATACCATGCCCAAATCAAATGCTCTTTGTTCATATTGACCATAACGGCATTAATAGCAGTCTTCAGCGAAAAAGTGGTGTTATGAGGACACTTATTGGTCTCACGCACAACTGCGCCCCATACGTAATAATCCAAAGGATTAAGGTCTGGGGAGCTAGGTGGCCATAGGTTCGGTGTTATGTGGTCATGAAAATTTTCCGCCATCCAATCTTGTGTCGCCATCGCTTTATGTGGAGGAGCAGAGTCTTGTTGAAAAATGTATCGTCTGCCTCTGCTTACATTGTCCATCTAGGGTTCAACTACCGTCTCCAAAACCTCGATATATGCAGTAGAGTTGACTCGAAGTCCTTGAGTAAAAAAGTGTGGTGGCATAACATGTTCTTCGTTGCTGACAATACCTAAAACCATAACAGTGGCTGGAAATTTTGTGTGCATAACAACAGGAACCTCCGTAAAATTTGAACATAGCCATCTGTCATTTCTGCGATTGGTCTTTTGATCTTGGTCAAAATTTTTTTGGTCGGAAAAAAACCATAACATTTTGGGCGCCTCAGAATGTTTAATTTTGTTTAAAAGACTTTTTGATCGAAGAACTCTTTGTTCCCGTGTTCGTTCTGACATGAACTGTCCTCTGCGCATCACGTAAGACTTATACCGAAGGTCTTTGTGGACAACTCTACGAATAAGGCGCTCAGAAACATGAAGCTCACTCGCAAGGACTTTCATTGATTTTGAAGAGTCCTTGTCTATGATCGCTTGCACTTGCTCTGAAAATTCTGCAGATCGGACAGTGTCAGAACGTTGTTCGTGCTTTTTGCGTTTTGCAACTGATTCTATATCGCCTCCTGATGCTTCCAATTCACGGCGAACCTTATGCACGAATGAACGGGCACAATTAAGAAAATTAGAGATCTGTAAATCTGTATGGTTCGCACATATAGCGACGATGACAGCATGTCTCTTCATTTCTTGAGTGATGTTGTATTCCGCCATTTCTTATCTGAAAAGGAAAAAAAATTTTAAAAAAAATTCGCAAAGTTATAGTCACATTTATGCATGTCCTCAAATACCGTACGTACCCTGTATATATATATATATATATTTATATATGAGGGCGGTTCAATAAGCACCCGTGTTTGACGACAGAGGGCGTTCCTGAGGGAAGTTGGTAATATCATCCTGTGCTGCCATCTATCAAACGACGGTAAAACAAATTTTAGACTGATTGATAGGTTGCTTTAGATTTGGCAGCCATTCGAGTAAGACGTGTTTCGTGATTCTCGCTAAGATGGAAAAAGAGCAGTATCGTTCGGTAATTTGCTTTTTGCTTTTGGATGAAAAAAAATGCGAGGAGATAAAAGCAAAGTTGGTTGCTGTTTATGGAGACACATCGCCGTCTATGACCACAGTTAGATATTGGTTCAACAAATTTCAATGTGGGCGAACATCCGTTTTTGATGAGGAGCGACCAGGACGCCCGACAGACGTGGTTACCGAGGGAATCATTCAAAAAGTCTACAACATGATTCTTGCTGATCGACGAACGAAGTGCGCGAAGTAGGAGCGGCCGTAGGTGTGTCGAACGGAACTTCAATTAATATTTTACATGATAAGTTGCGCGATTGCTCACGGCGGACAACAAGCGGATGCGGTTGTTAACTTCGAAGCAGTGTTTGAAGCAATTTAAGCGAGATCCGAAGAAGTTTTTGCGTCGAGTTGTCACTAGCACATTCATCCAGAGTTGTCGCCGCCAAACTGCATAAATCACGTTATGAATTGCTGCCGCGACCCCCGTATTCACCCGATCTGGCTCCTTGCGACTTTTTCTTGTTCCCTAACATAAAGAAATGGTTCGCGGTAAAAAAATTTAGCTCAAACGAGGAAGTCATCGCCGAGACAGAGGCGTATTTTGGAGAGTTCGACAAATCGTATTTTTTGGAGGGGTTAATAAAATGGCAGGAACGTTGGGAGAAGTGTATCATCTAAAAGGGGACTATGTTGAAAAATAAAAAAAAAATTTTTGAGAAGATGGTGTCTTCATTTCTAAAACGCGTACTTATTGCACCGCCCTCGTATATATATATATATATATATATACAGGGTGCGTACGGTATTTGAGGACATGCGTAAATGTGACTATAACTTCGCGAATTTTTTTTTTTATTTTTTTTCCTTTTTAGATAAGAAATGGCGAACCACAACATCAGTCAAGAAATGAAGAGACATGCTGTCATCGTCGCTATATGTGCGAACCATACAGATTTAGAGATCTCTAATTTTCTCAATTGCGCCCGTTCATTCGTGCATAAGGTTCGCCGTGAATTGGAAGCATCAGAAGGCGATACAGAATCAGTTGCAAAACGCAAAAAGCACGAACAGCGTTCTGACAGTGTCCGGTCTGCAGAATTTTTAGAGCAAGTGCAAGCGATCATAGACGAGGACCCTTCAAAATCAATGAGGGTCTTTGCGAGTGAGCTTCATGTTTCTGAGCGCCTTATTCGTAGAGTTGTTCACGAAGACCTTCAGTATAAGTCTTACGTGATGCGCAGAGGACAGTTCATGTCGGAACGAACACGGGAAAAGAGAGTTCTCCGATCAAAACGTCTTTTAAACAAAATCAAACACCCTGAGGCGCCCAAAATGTTATGGTTTTTTTCCGACGAAAAAAATTCGACCAAGTTCAAAAGACCAATCGCTGAAATGACAGATAGCTATGTTTAAATCCTACGGAGGTTCCTGTTGTTATGCACACAAAATTTCCAGCCACTGTTATGGTTTTAGGTGTTGTCAGCAACGAAGGACATGTCACGCCACCACACTTTTTTACTCAAGGACTTCGAGTGAACTCTGCTGCATAGATCGAGGTTTTGGAGACGGTAGTGAAACCCTGGATAGATAATGTAAGCGGAGACAGACCATACATTTTTCAACAAGACTCTATTCCTTCACATAAAGCAATGGCGACACAAGATTGGATGGCCGAAAATTTTCATGACCACATTACACCGAACCTATGGCCACCTGGCTCCCCAGACCTTAATCCTTTGGATTATTACGTATGGAGCGTAGTTGTGCGTGAGACCAATAAGTGTCCTCATAACACCACTTCTTCGCTGAAGACTGCTATTAATGCCGGTATGGTCAATATGAACAAGGAGCATTTGATTCGGGCATTTAATCGTTTCCGGACCTGGATCGAAGAGGTTATTGCTGCTAATGGCGATTTTATTGAATAACTTTATAGCCATATATTAATTTAACGTTGTATAAAAAATTCCTAAAATTTCATTAAATTTTATCAAAGATACAAGCTAATTAATTTTACTCTTAAGTTGTCCTCAAATACCGTACGCACCCTGTATATATATATATATATATATATATATATATATATATATATAGGGTGATTTATTATAAGGTTTGGTTTTAAATCTTAAATTGAATGCATAAAGTTGAATTCTATAATAAAAATTTTATTGTGAGTCGAAAGAACAATCTACGACATTTACTTTTTGAAGATTACCTCATTTAAATGTTTACCGCGACTACGCCGTAAATGGTCCATCCTGAGGATCCAATTTTGGACGACGCGTTCCAGCATAGCGACCGGTATCTTACGAATGACACGAGTAATTTTGGCTTGCAAAGCGTCGATTAAAGCTGGCTTATTCCTGAAGACCATAGACTTCGTGTAATTCCAAAGAAAATAATCTAAAGTTGTGATATCACACGATCTAGGCGGCCAATTTACTGGTCCATAACGTGAAATCAGGTTCTCACCAAAATAATTTCTCAATAAGTCCATTGTTTCTCTCGTTATATGCGATGTAGCGCCGTCTTTTTGAAACCAAAGTTCACCGATTTACGACGGGCTTCAATTTCAGGTAGCAAAAAATCCGTTATTGTGGTGCGATAGCGGTCGCCATTGACGGTTACGTTCTGACTAGACTTATTTTGAAAGAAATATGGACCGATGATTCCACCGGCCAATAAACCTCACCAAACTGAGCATTTCTGTGGCATTAGTGGTAGCTGTTGAAGCTCTTCAGGCTGTTCATCAGCCCAAATACGGCAATTCTGCTTATTGATGTTTCCATTGAGCCAAAAATGCGTGTCATCACTGAATAAAGTTTCGCGGATAAAACAGCGGATTTTCATTGAACTAATATTCAAAGCCTATTCACTAAAAACACGACGCAAACCTAAGTCGCTTGGCTTCAATTCTTGCACGAGTTGAAGTTTGTATGCCTTAAAACCAAGATCTTTGCGTAAAATACGCCAAGTTGTTGTGCACGATAAACTAAGCTGTTGAAAATGACGCCGAATCGATTCGTCACGGTCTTCAGCCACACTCTCAGCTACAGGCGCTATATTCTCTTCACTACGTGCTGGATATGGTCTAATCGGTCGAGTATCATCCAATAATGTATGCTGGGTTTCAAATTTGCGGACGGTATTGGCTATAGTGGTTTCGGTAGATCAACGATGCACACCATAAGTTGCTCTAAGTGCACGAAAAACATTTCTCACAGAACGCTGATTTTCGTAATACAGCTGAACAATTTGGATACGTTTTTGCGGTGTCTTTTCATGATGATTTGTCAAACAATACTGAATAAAAATTACATTACAGTTTGACAGGAGTCTTGCGTGACCTGTAAAAAAAAGCCTATTGAAAATCAAACATCATAATGAATCACCCTTTATACAGTCTGTCAAGTAAGAGCGTGGTCGTGTTAATTTATAAAAAAATTTATTTGATGAAACTTTCGTATTTATATATACATTGTACACATTACAAACAATGATGCAATTTGGTCAATAATGTGTCCAGTCACCACCGACGTCGATAATTGCCTGGCATCTCCGAGGCATGCTTACTACTAATTTGACGGCGTATTCTAGTGGCAAGGATCTCCAGATCCGACGAATTTCGTAAGCAACTGCTTTAAAGTGTATGTGCGTATTCCACGAAGCTTCCGTTTAATATATGCCCACACATTTTTAATAGGGTTTGCATCGGGCGACTGCGACGGCCAATCCAATGTAACGATGCCAGATTGAGTCTTCCACTGAGTACAGAGCTCGCTGCGGTGTTTAGGATCGTTGTCCTCCTGCAGAATCCAATCTTCATTTTTTGTGATGAACTATTGTTTGGCAGATGGCAGTAAAGCCTTTTTGTAGATTTTTATCATGTTCTCGGCATTTAGGTTGTCAGTAAAGAGGTGCAAAGTGCCGAATCCCTGCTTTGAGAAGCAGCCCCAAAGATGCACCTTTATTTCATGTTTTACGGTCCGCTGAACAAGCCTATTGGTGGAAGTTGACCAGGCTCGCGTGAGGACAGAACGTGCCCATATAGAACATTCATCAGTAAAAATGACATTTTCAAAATCTCTATCAATATTCTCATGCGCCCAAGCGAGTCGCTTTGTCACATGTTTTTCAGTCAACAGAGGCTTCTTCATTGTGTTGCTCCATTTCAGATGATGAGTACGAAGATGGGTTCGGATAGTTTCGTAGGATATATCTAAACCTTTTGCTATTAATTTTGCTTGTCCTTGCCGCAGTGTTAAAGCAGGATTCCGCGAAAACAGATTCACTATTCCTTTTTCATCTTTTTTGTTCACTTTTCCTATCGAGCCACGTTCTAGTAAATCATCGACATTTTTAGCCACTTTATATCGCTGTATCCACTTCTGTACAAATGCCTTCGACTTCCTCATATATTTAGCAGCCGCTGATTGCGACATTTTGGGACCTTTCGGGTGGATGCAAAGGAACACAGCCTCGTAGCGCGACGCGTACTTAGCACTCATGGCGTTTAACGTGATTCTCTTTTAAAAGATCAACGACAACTGAATCTTTGTTGACAATGCATCAAGGACAAAGCTTTCCTCTATTGGCTCGCGAAAGAATTAGAGCGAAATCTTTTATAACCTGTTGGTGAAGTCGACCACGCTCTTACTTGACAGACTGTATATATATAATTCTTTTTCATACGTTAATAATGTTAGCCTTGTCTATACAACTACTTGTCTGCTTTATTAACCGTTTGAGTCCCAGGGTGTATTGAAAAAACACTGTCAAAGAATCCCAAACAGCGCAATCGCGCTTTCTCAAAATGAGTACTTTTTATTTTCTAATTTATTATTGCATTATTATAGTATTATTCTACTATATGTAGCTAATTGTATTATGTATAATTGTATTATGCTATTATATAATTGTATTATACTATTGCAAAATGTACTACTAACATTAAAAGGAGCTTTGTGATGCACTTGCTTTAGTAAATCGCGCGCACATCTGACTTGGACAATCGGTAACGCATCGTCAGTTGTCCACAATGCTAAAAATGTGCTGGGTTTTCTCGACATAAAATTTTAAGAGCGCGATCGCGCTGCTTGGGACTCAAACGGTTGAGCAACATTATAATCTTGCTTCAACAATACCGCAAACCAGTTTATGCTTGCATATAGCCTTTTTTTGTTTTTAATTTATATTTGAGGTCATCAGTATCTTTATGTTTTACAAATATTTTATCGTGGGTTTAAAATAACGGATAAGGATGATTATAGTAAAAAGCAGAATTATTCTGTAGACATTGGTTATCATATTAATTATTTTTATAAATTTATTGTCTATGCAGAATTCATTAATATAGCCTATAGCTGATTTTGTTATTTCTAGATAGGTGGGTATTCAAGATATTCGATATATGCTTCTTTGGGCCGGTCCAACAACGGCCAAAGAAGTCATATCTTATAAAAAACACGAATTTTAAATCATTTTAAATAAAAATGTTATTTGGCTTCTGCATGACCTTTCCAGATTATTGTTAAGCTAGTACCTCTTTGAATATAAAGCTTTACGCTTTTCAGAATCTGAAGTTAAAAATAAGGGTTTTTATTTATAAAAACTAATTTGACATGAGTAAACTTGAGTGAATATCCAAGATTGAATTTAAGGTCACCATTAGAATTCTTGTCGGAAATTTTATCAACTTATGAGGTCACCTTCTTTTTAAGTAGTTTATTTCAATATAGAGAGGAGATCCTGAACATTAGGAACATTCTTTATACTCCTATTGTGAAATTTCTAGTTCTCAAAATTTTAAGATTTATTATCTTGTTACTCGTGTAATTTTTTATAGTACCATATAATATATTTCTATTGAAATCTTCAATAATGCAATAGTTTTTAGAAATATTATGAAATCTATATAAATTGCCGAGATACGGAAATATTCGCCATGATTTAAACTAATATGAGTACATGATAATTTTATCCTATCTACTACCATAATTACAGTTAATTCCGTCACATGATCACATAAATAAACAGCAACTTCATTAGCTTTGTTTATTTTACTAGCATTACATAGTAAAATTTGTAACCAGGAAAATAGTAAGTTTTCTCACACTTCAAATACCAGGTTCCCCTACACATAAGTATGATAGATTTAATTTAAAGATTCTCGATAAAGTCTCCAGTTTAGTAATGTTCTCATTTAAACTTCTCATATTAAAACTTAAGATTTACCTACCATTATTTTTTTTATTTTTATGGATTATACTCAGATTTGCGTATCTTCGGAGAGTAGATCGTCACAGATGGAGGGTTTTCAAAGCGGTGCGGAGCAAGGGGAAAAAAGCGCTCGAAGAGCGAACAAAATCGTACTGACAATTATGATTGTTGACTTTAGCATAGTCTTCAATTAATAAAAAAATAGAAAACAAGATAATTCAAATTTAGCATAATATTATTTGAAATACGAATTTTGAACATATAATTTTCAAAAAATATATTCAAAGCAAGAGCAGCACTTACCGCACAATAATTAATACTAATTAATTATTGATTAAAGTTCTATTTAACGAGATTATGTTGAAATTTTTAAATGTCGACAATTTTAAGATTTTCAAAAGAAAGAGTTTGTTAAATTTTGGGTATACAGGGTGACAAATGAGAAGCTGCCTAGAGTAATCACTTATAATTCTGAGATGAGTGCAGGGAAAAAAATAATAAAAATACATATTAAATCAGTGAAGTGGTCATTTTCATTCGAAATATTTTTTGGTTCAATCGAGCATTTCCAACAGACACAGATTACGTTTTTAAAAAAATGACAAAACCTGGCTATAGAATAACTAATAATGGTAAATATTTTCGAAGTGATCTCTATCTGAACTTGCACAATAATCAAGCCGTTTTTGGAAAATATGAAAAACTTGTTCAATTTTAGATGAAGAAATACTAGAAATTCCTTTCCCAATAGCGTCTCTCAATTCATCTTTGGTCTTGGATTTTTCTGCATAACAGTAATCTTTCAGGTAGCCCCATAAGAAGAAATCACACGAGTTTATGCCCGGTGAATAAGGGGGCCATTCTATACCTGCGTGTGCAAAATTGGAATATCCTAAACCGATGACGCGTTCACCATAAACTTCGTAAATAGCTTTAAATACCTCTTGAGTTCTATGCGGCGTAGCACCATCTTGCATAAAATAATAGTTCCTGACTAATCCACGTTTCTTAGCGAAAGGAAAAAGTTTTGTGAGGATGTAACAATGAAATTTTTTATTATTATTCTTAGTATCTCTCAATTCAGTTTTAAAGCTACTGTAGCTTTCCTTATTGAATCCGTTGGATTATTCTTGAAATGTTCTTCAACCTCGGCAACCTTATCTTCTGTTGTAATTGTGTATAAAGGACCAGGAAGATCATGACGACATTCGTCAAGAGTATAACATCGACCTTCCCAAGTTGCTCGAATGTCTTTTATTTTTTTTGTTTCTTTTGTATTACCACCTTATTTTCCCGTTTCTTTCTTTTCTTTTATCTTCCTTAGCTGTTGAGAGCGGGCGTAATGCAAAAAATGCAATAAATATACAAAATTTAGAAAATACTGAGGCGCAGATATGCAGATAATAATGTGCAGATGTTCGCGTCCCTAACGGTCAACGCAAACAACTTAATCACTTTACTACGCGTAGATAATTAACGGACTGAAGAACACTTGTATACACAAAACTTATCTGTATCTTAAATACGAACGAAATAACGCAGATGCTTGCATTGGTAAACGCTTCCTCCGTTTCCTAGTACTACTAGCAGCAAATCTTAAAGATCCACGTAGTAGTGGTTATCAAAAGGGGCATATAGCGCGAACGCCTATGAAGCCTGTTCTATACCTGACGCGTGGGTCAGCGCTCCGTATCTTAAATACCGCAATAATGGCGCACCGAAGCAGCCACCTCTGTTGACGATTTTGTCTATTTGTAATATACAATTATCTTTTTCTTCCTCTCAATATTGCCTTTTCTCACGCATTTACCAGATGCGTACATCCGTGCAGAGATCTTACAGAAAAACACGCCTAGATAATAAAATAATTTTACATTTTTTCTAACTCAAATATACCGTAATCCATAAATACTTAAAACTATATTAAGAGTAAACCTGTATTATTGACGCGAGATGGTAGCGTTGTTGATATTAACTAACAAACAACATTCTACGTCCCATTTATATTTGTAATACTAAGTATAAAAAAAGCGCGATGTAATTAAAACTACATTCGACATATAAATACATGTTTAAAATAATTTTATTCAGTATAAAAAATTGAAAACGACGGAACCTCCACAACTCCCTCTCACAAAAGGTCATTCGAATTCCAAACCAGAATTCACCAAATTGTTCTTCGAGGAGAAGATAGAAATCGTAAGGAAGGAGTACTTTCCGCATTTGGAGCAGCCCGTTAACGCTGACAGTTTGAAAGCCCTTGGAAGCTTCCGCAAGAGCGAGCTGCTCAAGTTATTCTTCGACTCACTCTCGCCTTGCGTCGAACCACCAAAAGCCACGAAGATCGACCCCCTACTCATGAACCGAGCACGAATAACTCGAAAACAAGCCCAGAGCAGCGAAGAATTGAGAAACGAAGTCGAAGCCTTTAACCCATACGTGGAAAGCCGTGGTTCTTTGCAAAACGACTCGGATGATCTGAATGATACGCTAGGGCCAAGACATTCGACGTTGAAAGACGACGATAATAATTCCAGCGTCGACGATCCCAATCAAACGTTGAGACCGCCTATAAGAAATTCAAGCCCCAGCGGCCAAACCATTCCCACAATGACGTCACCATCATACAATACCATCTCACTCAACGACGCGATACAGCTAGTTCCAGAATTCGACGGCACCAATATCCCGGTTAGCGATTTCTTAGATGGCTACGACGATGCGAAAGGGCTAATAAATTCCGAAGCAGAAGCCAACCTAACTGAGCTCCTTAAAACACGATTATTTGGTGAAGCGCGGAGGTGTCACAAGAATCGTACTTTCACGACCGTGGAACAATTCAAAGACAATTTAAAAATAACCTTCGCCAAGAAAGTAAACGTACAGTGGCTCCTAGGAAGACTAGGCAGCGAATATCAAAGAGATGAAGAGAGCGTGATAGCTTTTGCCAATCGGATCAGAGATCTAGCTGCCAGAATCCTAGAAGCACAAAAAGAGAACGCAGGCACCATTTCTCCTGAATTCGAAAGAGACACCGAACGTAGCATCATAGAATTCTTCCGGAGAGGATTGAAACCGGAAATAGAGCAAAGATTGGATAGAGAAATCGATATCACTACGGCCATTAAGGATGCGTTAAACATCGAAAAAATGTTAGAAGACAGAGCAAACCTCCGCAGGGCAAACAAAGACCCAAAACCCACCTATAAATGGCAAATTTATTTCTGTCAAATCTGCAAAGAAGATACCCATGATACTTCTCACTGCAGAAAAAGAGAAACAGAAAAATGCAAATTCTGCGGCAAGACTAACCACTTGGCAAGCCAATGTTTTTGAAAAAACAACGAGATAGGAAGACCCTTCCTCACCTGCCAATTATGCAACAAACCAGGGCACGTTGCAAATCAATGTTACCGGAGCGAAAAATGCCAAATATGCCACAAAGTCGGGCATACGGCGAAGCAATGCCGACCTAAACCACCACCCGCAGTTGTCTGCCAATTATGTAGCATATCGGGTCACGTGGCTAGCAACTGCAGACAATCCAAAAACGAAAGGAAAACAAATCCAGCAATAGAAGCGCGAGTCCAGCTGTTTTGCCAAATGTGCCGCCGATCCGGACACACTGCCGCGAGCTGCCACATCCCCCTAAATCAAAATACCGCACTACCGTGCTGTTATTGTAAAAAGCCTGGTCACACCATGGCCGAGTGCAGAAGCAGGCAGTTCAACAACGCCAATCGCCAGGGAAACGATCATCGTCTCCCGGAAAAGAGCGCACCAAAGGAGACGCACCGCCCAGCAATGCGCTCGACGAACTATCTAGAAATAGACGATGTGTTAGGCGAATTAATACCATCAAACTTAGATTCCCTGGAAAACTAATACCGTATATATGCGTCAAAATAACCGCAGATGTAATGCCCATCTCGTTTATGTTGGACAGTGGATCCGAGACAAATCTCATAAAGATCGGAGTAATCCCAGACGTCAACCAGATTGACAGGAACCACACCTGCCTTATTAAAGGGATAGGCACCGTCGCAAGAACTACCTTGGGTAGAGTTTGGTTGAAAATAGCTGGAATCAAAACTGAATTTTTAGTAGTACCCAACTCTTTACCCATACCGTACCAAGGATTACTAGGATCGTTGCACTTCATAGAAAATAAAGCGGTCATAAATTTCAGAGAGAAATACTTTCTACTTAATAACCACCGCATAAAAATCCACCAGAACAACGATCCTTGTTTTGAAATAGAAGACGCCCGCATAACTAATGTAAACGTGAAAGATGCATCGCGATGCTTACCATTTATATGCACAGGGAATTCACAAACTAGCCGTCTGAAGAAATTCTTAATAGATTCAAGATCAGAAGCCAACCTGATTAAAAGAGAGGTATTACCGACCCACTGTATCGTCGATATCTCAGAACGCGTCAACCCCAAGGGAATAAGACCAGATCTGGTATCAACGGAAGTAACAACGAAAATCAAGATCCTTGGACGAATTACCACTTTTCAAGTTATCCCGAACGACTTCAAGATACCAGGAGACGGTATAATAGGCGCAGAATTTCTTGAAGATACCGGAGCCATTATAGACTTCGTTCGACAGAAATTAAAGGTGAATGGACAAGAGACCTCCCTCACTTACGAAAGAAATCTAGACCTAGTGGCATCAAAAATCGAGTCTGTCCCCACAACCGAAGGAAACCTGGATATTTTTAGTAACATCCCTTGTGTCTCATCGACTTCTAATGGCGCATGTGATGACTTCGACCTCGAAAGCGAAGATATGTCCTGTGAGTCAAACGTGGGCATAGCGCATCAGTATTCAATATCGCAAGCAGAGATGACGGATGAATTAAATATCCCCAACGAGGGCTTCGAAGGAACAACAGCGTTCTACAACATTAGATCAATCGATTGCCCGCACAACCACCATTCCGACACCAACAAACCCACTGAAAACCTTTTGAGGCTGGATCACTTAAATAGTGTCAAAAAAGGTTACATTATCGACCTAGTAAGATCGAACAAAGAGATATTCTTCTTACCAGGAGACGACTTAAAGGGTACAGACGTTGTATCACATCGAATACCGACTACGGACGATGAACCAATTAACGTGAAGCAGTACAAATTTCCCCACGCCCTTAAAGACGAGATTAACCGACAAACGAAAGAACTGTTGAAGGCCGGGATAATTAAACCGCCAACTTCACCTTACAATACGCCAATATGGGTAGTCAAAAAGAAACCAGACTCCCAAGGAAGACCAAGATGGCGTATGGTCCTCGATTTCAGGTCTTTAAACGATAAAATAATTGGAGACGCATACCCATTACCAAATATCACAGAAATCTTTGATCAGGTGGGAGGTGCAAAATATTACACTGTTTTAGATCTGGCATCGGGATTTCACTCAATCAAAATGGACCCCCGAGATGCGCATAAAACCGTATTCAGTACACCGTTTGGACACTACGAATTCGTTTAAATGCCCTTTGGGTTAAAAAACGCCTCTTCGACATTTCAACGATTGATGGATGACCTGCTACGCTGACTGCAAGGAGAGATCTTATTCGTGTATCTCGACGACATCGTAATATATGCTAACGATCTAGAAAAACACGATAGGAAATTTAAGCTTTTAGCCGAACGCTTGCATAGCGCGGGGTTGAAACTTCAGCCGGACTAATGTGAATTCCTCAAAATAAAGGTCAATTATTTGGGCCATACATTGAGCGAAAACGGACTTAGCCCAGACCCACAGAAAATTGCCACCGTGAAACAGTTCCCTAGACCGAGAGACGTCAAAAACTTGAGACAATTCTTGGGGCTGGCCGGCTACTATCGAAGATTTATTCAAGACTTCGCAAAAATCTCAAAACCTCTGACCAAACTGCTACAAAAGGATGTGAAATTCGAATGGAATGAAAAAGCTGAGACTTCTTTTAAGACTTTAAAGGAACTTCTTTGTCATGCCCCTCTCTTACAATTCCCTGACCTTTCAAAACCATACAACATCACTACGGACGCTTCCGGTTACGCCATAGGAGGAGTTTTGTCACAAGGCGAGATCGGCAAGGATCGTCCCATAGCCTACACCTCTCAACTACTGCGCGGAAATGAACTGAAATACAAGGTTTATGAAAAAGAAGACCTAGCTATCATTCACAGCATAGAAACTTTCAGATCGTATGTATATGGACGGCAAATAACTATCATAACCGATCACTAACCATTGGTCTGGTTTAAAACGGCAGATCTTAACATGCGTGTTCAGAAATGGCGTTTCAGACTGTAAGAATATGACTACACGATGGTTTACAAACCTGGAAAACTAAATTTTAACGCAGATGCTCTATCAAGGAATCCTGTCGAGTCAGTTTCCCTGCATGTGGTAACGCGTGCTCAAAGAAGGCTCCTTGAAGCTTCTGAAGAAGAGCCCGTTAACTCCCCACTAAGAATTGACTGTGATGACAAAGCTGAGTCTCTTCTTAAAACAAACCAGGTGAAAAAGACTCGGAAGGAAAACTTGAATAAAGCTATCGCTAATGAAATACAGCCCCCGTTACAGAAACGAGTAACGAAAAGGGTTGACTATTACGAAAGCGAAGAATCCGACAGCGACTTTGAAGGTCAACCAAGGACAACCACTTGCTACAATAACCACGAAGAAATAAAAAAAAAACCAGGACCAAGAGAATCGTTAAACTCCACCTTCAGCATACCTACTAACTCTTCGACGATGATTACCACCCGAAGATTCGTAGTCGAAGCTAAAGACCCTATTCAACACCGACCAGGAAACGTCGCATACTTCATAACAAGTGACGGTTCAGCGTGTGACGAAGGGTCCAAAAAATTACCAGAACTCAAGAAGATAGAGCTAACTCCATTAGGAGTAGAAGAGGTAAGAGCAACAGGAAGGAAAGATCGAAGTTGTTTCTACGCCCTCTGTATTCGAGGTAAAAACCCAGAGTCAATGACTCACATTAAAAACCACATTTACGATGCAATGAATACCCTTCGAGAACTACTACTTAAAGCCGGTCAACGAGAATTTAGCATAGCCAAAAATGAGCGGATCGAAGGCCTAACACATCGTTCAATAAGTCCCGAGACTAACAACGAAAACAACATTTTTTTTCGAAAATCATTTTTAATTATCAATATAATCTCCTATTAGTGTGATACAATCTTTCCAACGCCTTTCCAACATCTCTATACCATGTTTATAGAAGGATTTATCTTTTGCTTCAAAACAGGCTTCAGTTTCGGCAATGACCTTCTCATTCGAGCCAAATTTTTTCCCTGGAGCATTTTTTTGAGATCAGCAAAGAGCCAGTAGTCGCTGGGGGCTAAAGCTAGCGAATACGGGGGGTGGGGAAGCAAATCAAAGCCCAATTCGTTCAATTTTGCCATTGTTTTCATGGACTTGTGGCATGCTGTTTTTGTCCCACTGAAAGCAATCGCGGCACCCATTTGGAAAAAACCTTTTTCATGCTCAATTTTTCATGAAGGATTGTAAATACGCTTCCAGATGATATCTGTGTCATTTCTGCAATCTCAGGGACCTTCACTTTGCGATTTTTCAGTACAACTTTTAACACTTCACTCTCATTTTCCTGTGTAACGGCTTTCAATGGCCCACCTGGACGTTCCGCATCGTTTGTGTCCGTACGACCATGTTTAAACTCAGCATACCAACGACAAATCGTTGGTTTGGATGGAGAGGAGTCCGGGTAATGTTTTTCAAGCCATTTCTGGGCTTCCACGGTGTTTTTACCCATTAAAAAACAATGTTTTATCAACACGCGAAACTCGCTTTTTTCCATTTTTCAAACAAATTACAAAGTGACTTTACTCTAACCTCGATAACTCTGCTGTCTGGGATCGGATCAACGTGAAATTTTCACACGTTTCATGTAAAGGTTCGCACTCTATGGAAACGTGGTCAGTTTAGTACTACTAGCACCATCTCTGGGTTAGTCTCGGGACTTATTGAACGATGTGTTAAAATGGTCGGAAGTCCTGGCTGTCATTTACTCTGTGTTTATGAAGACCAACATCAAGATCATAATCTGCACTGGCAAGGTGACCTATGTGCCGCCGGACAAGCGCGACGATATCTTCCACGAAGCTCACAAAGCGCCCCTTGGAGGACACAGAGGCGTTTCGAAAACCTTCAACCGAATTCGACGCCAATACTATTGGGAGAAGCTCAAAGACGATATCCAACGAAGGATCCAACAATGCCTCGAATGTCAGTTGAAGAAGCTCGTCAGGTTAAAAACCAAACAACCAATGGTCATCACGGATACGCTAGGAGTGCCCTTTGAGAAGGTCGCGATGGACATCGTTGGCCCCCTAAAACTAACGAAGAACGGCAATTAATATATACTCACCGTGCAAGACCATTTCTCCAAATTCTGCATGGCAATATCGATCCCTAATACTCTGGCATCTACCATTGCGGACACGTTCATCAAGAAGTTCATATGCGTTCTCGGAGCCCCCAAAGTCATTCTGACGGACCAGGGAAAGAACTTCCCAAGCAGTTTGATGAATCGTGTCGCAAAAAGATTTAGAATCCAGAAAATAAAGACGACAGCCTTCCACCCTTAATCTAACGGATCCCTAGAGAGATCGCATCATGCGCTGAGCAAGTTCCTCAAACAATATACCTCGAGTGACGAATGGGACAGCTCGGTGGATATTGCGATGCTCAACTATAATACGTGTGTGTAGGATAGTACTAAGCATACCCCGTACAAGGTTATATTCGGTTGCTTGGCAAGACTACCCTCGAGTGACCCTTTGCGGGAAAGAGATTTGTTACCAACCTGTAAAGGTTACATAATTGACCTTGTTACCCGGTTAAATGGGATACAAAAAATGGTGTACGATAACCTTGTTTCCTCCAAACTCCGTTAAAAAAAATATTATGACAAAACTATTAATTCAAAAACCTTTAGGGTGGGCGACTTTGTTTTTTTATTGTCCGGTCCAAAGCCGGGAAAATTCGGGAACCACTATTCAGGCCCCCATGAAATACTAGAAATCATTAATAAAAATAATATTAAGATCCAAATCAATAAGATAAGCAAGGTCGTCCACGCTAATATACTAAGAACGTCCCACATTAATTGCGAAATAACTGAAAAGAAGGATAAGGTTGAGAGTAAGAAAAAGAAGGAATCTTTTCAAATACGGTAAATTATTTATGATTACAAATGCACTTGCCCCTTTTGCTTTTTATCATTCCATCCACGTTAAGCCTCATAGGATACGATTGTGGATCGCGAATGATGAATGTCACGACGCTATCGCTAACAGAGGTGGGTGAGTGTGATATTCTCGAGGAGAACGTCTCCGTATCGAAACGCTATGTACAATTGTTACAAATTAAGGATTATACGGAAACCAACATCATACAATGTAAGTTAGAAATACACCGAACAATTTATTACTGCGGAATTAATTCACACATATCGATTGTAAAAAATGGCGAAGTCGAATATTTATACGAAATGAGCGAACGCTCATGCGAAGATTTGCATAAATCTGGCGTATTAAGATTTGGGGATGCTCATACCATCCTAGGGTTACGAGTAAACCTTACTGCTACCCACAGTATTACGTTCGCAGGCTTCCTTAACACAGACCGTCGCTGTAACGGAGCAAGCTTTTCCGACCCCTACGAAACCTGGGAGTCCGTAGTTGTACAAAGAACCCTTAAGGTTACCTTGACCTCGTACACAGCATAGATTAAATTAAATAACAATCAAATTTTTCTTCGCTCTGGCATAGTCTGCCGGCTGGGTGAAGGAACCTGTTTAAATATGGAGGGAAGATACACTTTTTGGAAGTCGATTCCTGAAGATACATGTACCTTTAAACACTACGGCGTCCTTTACGAGGGTTACGCCAATAAAATGATAGACCATCAGGTAGATAGCTTCCAGACAGTGTACTCCCTCACAACTGATGATATTACGTTCGCTCTGGCAGCTAAAGGTAAAGAGAGTATATGCGGATATACCCTCACGAAAACGGAACACCCAAAACTAATTATTTTCGAGACCCAAAAAGGGGAGACTTTTGTTCAAAATAGAAAGGTATCCGTCTCGAACTTGGATATATTTGCATATATAAACTCAAAATTAGTATACGTAGAGAAGCACATATGAACACAAACGATGCAATTGTATCGCGATATCCTTAAACAAAGGTGTAACTTGGAAAGGCAAACCCTGAAAAACGCGCTGTCTATAGCTGTGCAGTCACCGGACGAGTTCGCGTATAACCTAATGCGCAGGCCGTGGTACATAGCCGTGTTGGGAGGAGAAGTGGTGCACATAATCAAGTGCATCCCCGTAGAAGTGAAAATCGAACATGGTGAAAATCGTTACTCAGAATTGCAGGTAACACATAGTAATACTACCCTTTTCTCACTCCAAGAACGCATATTCTTAAAAATAAAGGCACTAAAACCATTTGCAACGCCCTACTGCCATCGTATTACTACGTGGGAAAAGCTTGGTATAAAATAATCCCAAGACCAACCGAAGCTATAGCTTCCGCGGTAATCAAACCCTTGACTAGACCCACTTGGAAGTATGTAAATCCCTTAGAACTAGCCACGAATGGAATATACTCAGACAAGGACATCAACGAATTGCGAGAAAGAATCATGTTTCCAGTAGAACGTCCTGCTCTCCTAAACGATTTGGCCAGAAAAATGAACGGACAACCCATAGCAGATCAAGAAGGCACGCTGCTAAAGCTACTAAACGAAGACGCTGTCACGAAATTGGCAGAATCAACCTGGAACCGCATATGGGCCATCTTCATGACATTCGGGTTCATGAGCGCGGGTTTCATCACTGTTTTAGTTATCATCGAAATTATTAAAATATTCATTGACATGTTCGTTCGGGGAGTCACACTCCATAAAATATTCGGCTGGTCAGCCAGAATGCTCGGAGCTCTACTTGGATCCATATCCCACTTGTTGGTAGCCAACCGACTAAACGAACGTTCGCAAATACAGACTCAAGACGTCACAACAAATTCGACCAACAACCATAGTATTATCATAGAAGTATCCGACGCACCAGGAAAAATCGAAGCAGCTATAACCCCGCCATCAACTAAGAAAATACCAACAAACACTTTTCGGAAAACGCAGAAAAAGGAAGATAGTTCCTTCTCACTGATGCCATAACGTCATCACTTTTGTTCCCAGCATGACCGTCCCCGGGTTGACGGCATTGAGGCGTACGTTTGCTGTTCGTTGACCTCTAGCAACCGTTTTTCGGTGGGGGTGTAACGTCGACCTTCCTAAGTTGCTTGAATGTCTTTTATTTTTTTTTGTTTCTTTTGTATTACGGCCTTATTTTCCCGTTACTTCCTTTTCTTTTCTCTCCCTTAGCTGTTGAGAGCGGTCGTTATGCAAAAAATGCAACAAATATACAAAATTTAGAAAATACTGAGGAATGTGCAGATGTTCGCGTCCCTAACGGTCAACGCAAACAATTAAATCACTTTACTACGCGTAGATAATTAACGGACCGAAGAACACTTGTATACACAAAACTTATCTGTATCTTAAATACGAACGAAATAACGCAGATGCTTGCATTGGTAAACGCTTCCTCCGTTTTCTAGTACTACTAGCAGCAAATCTTAAAGATCCACATAGTAGTGGTTATTAAAAGAGGCATATAGCGCGAACGCCCATGAAGCCTTTTCTATACCTGACGCGTGGGTCAGCGCTCCGTATCTTAAATACCGCAATAATGGCGCACCGAAGCAGCCACCTCTGTTGACGATTTTGTCTATTTGTAATATACAATTATCTTTTTCTTCCTCTCAATATTGCCTTTTCTCACGCATTTACCAGATGCGTACATCCGCGCAGAGATGTTACAGAAAAACACGCCTAGATAATAAAATAATTTTACATTTTTCCTAACTCAAATATACCGTAATCCATAAATACTTAAAACTATATTAAGAGTAAACCTGTATTTTCGACGCGAGATAGTAGCGTTGTTGATATTAACTAACAAACAACATTCTACGTCCCATTTATATTTGTAATACTAAGTATAAGGAAAGTGCGATGTAATTAAAATTACATTCGACATATAAATACATGTTTAAAATAATTTTATATAGCATACACTCTGACAAAAAGTATCCGAAAATTCTCATTTAAATTGCCCGCGTTAAGTATTTTTAAGTATTTAAAGTTTCTGTATGTTGGTAGGTCTGTCCGTAATTACTATGCCAAACATGAGTGCGGTCTGTCAACTAGTTTGTTTACGACAGCTGTTAAAACCAGTCGACCTCAGTGGTAGTCTGCGAATGTTACAATGGAAAAAAATATTGAACAATGAGTTTGTCTCAAATTTTGTGTTTTGAACGAAATTTCGTGTGCTGACTCGTTGCGAATGCTGGAAAAGGCTTATGGAGACTCTGTTTTATCGAAAACCCAAGTGTACGAATGGTACAAAGCCTTTAAAAACGGTCGGGAGATCGTCGAAGATTTGCGTCGTTCAGGACGACCGTCGACCTCTTCAATCAACGATAACGTCGAAAAAATCAAGGAAATTGTGCTCGAAAATTGTCATGCCAGTGTTAGAGAGATAGCTCGTGATCTCAACATCTCTCGTGAAACCGCTCGTTTGATTTTGGTGAACCAATTGGGCATGTAGCGCGTCGCCGCTCGGCTCGTTTCGTTAGAGCTGAATTTTCTTTAAAAACAGTACTGGATGCAGGTAGCTGCAGACATGCTGGATCGTGCGAATTCTGATCCCACGTTAATGGGATGGATCATAACTGGTGACGAGACATGGGTCTATGAATACGACATACAAACGAGCCAACAATCATCGGAATGGGTGGGAAAAAATGAGCCAAAACCGAAAAAACCTCGCAAAAGTCGTTCGAAAATCAAGACGATGCTTATTGTTTTCTTCGATATTCGTAGTGTGGTTCATCATGAATTCGTTCCGCAAGGTCAAACGGTCAATAAGGACTTCTATTTAACTGTTTTAAGACGTTTGCGTGAAAATATTCGCCGTAAACGGCCGGATTGTGGCAAAACAATTCGTGGATTTTGCATGACGATAACGCACCATCTCATCGAGCTATGATCATTAACGATTTTAAGACCAAACACTCGATAAGTACCATCGACCAGCCACCTTATTCGCCTGATCTAGCTCCGTGTGACTTTTTTCTCTTCTCCAGACTGAAATTACCGCTCAGGGGAACCAGATTTGACTCCATAGACGCCATAAAAGAAAATTCGCAGAAAGAGCTGAAGGCCATCCCTGAAAGCGCCTATAAAAAATTTTTCCATGATTGGAAAAAACGTTGGCACATGTGTATCGCTTCAAATGGAGCATATTTTGAAAGAGATTCAATAAATACTGAAGAAGTTTAATATTTTTGCGTTTTATTTCAAATTTTCGGATACTTTTTTGTCAGAGTGTAAGTCATCATATAGTTTTAATTATATTTCAGTATAGTTAAAATGATCTATGAAAATTTACAATCATTTTAACTTTGTAAATTAATTTAAGATAAATTTAAGTTCGAATTTGAATAGGAATAAGTTTTTATTTTATTGGTTGCGATAATTATATTTAGACTAATGTTATATTTAATTCTGTTTATAAAAAAATAATTTATGCATGTACGCTACGACATTTTTAATGTAACATAAATGCAAAGGGAGGTACCCACAGAGACATCTTTTCGTCCAACGAAGAACCAACACCCCCGCTTTAAAGAAAAATCGGACCGCCTACGCTAAGAAAATCGGCCACTCAAAATAGGTCAAGGCCCTTTCGAAATCGGCCCTCGCCAACCGGAACGAATCACGAGACAATCGTGGAAAAGCCCTCACTTCCCCCTTCGCCCCGCTTTTCCATTCTTTCCTCAATTTCTCTCTCTTCCTACCCTCCTCTTTTCCTGCTTAGCTGGAGGGATGACTTATCATCGAAGGCGAGGTGATGAGCCGCATCGCTGCACACCAGAAGTACAGTACAACTCCGCAACTTCCCAACTCTACAACTCTACGACTATACGACTATACAAAGTGCAAAGGTGTAAAAGTACAACTCCATAACTCTACAACATCACAATTCTACAACTCTACAACAGTGCAACAGTATAATTCTACAACTCTATCGCAGCAACACTTAAACAGTGCAATTGGTACACTCGGACAATACAAATAAAGAGATTTCAACAAGTCCAATCACCGAGACTCAAGGCCGACCCTACGCAGAGCCAAGGCGGCCGTGCAACACGAACTGCAGTACAAGTTTAGACGACGGTTGATGCTCGCGGATACTTGATGCCTTCCGGCGCAGTAGGCAATAAGGAACACAATTATATTACCTAAAAACATTTAAAACAAACAAAAGTAAGTTGCTATAAATAATATTACTCACTACAGTCTGTCAAGTAAGAGCGTAGTCGACTTCACTGATAGGTGATAAAAGATTTTGCTCTAATTTCTTCGCGAGCCGATAGAAGGAAGCTTTGTCCTTGATGCATTGTTAACAAAGATTAAGTTGTCGTTGATCTTTTGAAAGAGAATCACGTTAAACGCCATGAGTGCTAAGTACGCGTCGCGCTACGAGGCTGTGTTCCTTTGCATCCACCCGAAAGGTCCCAAAATGTCGCAATCAGCAGCTGCTAAATATATGAGAAAGTTGAAGGCATTTGTACAGAAGTGGATACAGCGATATAAAGTGGCTAAAAATGTCAATGATTTACCAGAACGTCGCTCGATAGGAAAAGTGAACAAAAAAGATGAAAAAAGAATAGTGAATCTTTTTTCGCGGAATCCTGCTTTAACACTGCGGCAAGGACAAGCAAAATTAATGGCAAGAGGTTTAGATATATCTTACGAAACTATCCGAACCCATCTTCGTACTTATCATCTGAAATGGCGCAACACAATGAAGAAGCCTCTGTTGACTGAAAAACATGTGACAAAGCGACTCGCTTGGGCGCATGAGAATATTGATAGAGATTTTAAAAATGTCATTTTTACTAATGAATGTTCTATATGGGCACGTTCTGTCCTCACGCGAGCCTGGTCAACTTCCACCAATAGGCTTGTTCAGCGGACCGTAAAACATGGAATAAAGGTGCATCTTTTGCTTCTCAAAGCAGGGATTCGGCACTTTGCACCTCTTTACTGACAACCTACATCTTTAACTGTTCTTATCTTCCCACTCTTGCTATCATCCGATCGTTCTCCAGGTCCAATTACGTGGACTGTGAGCGATCAAAAACCTTTCCGAGTCGCTTCTCAACTCCAACCACGTGGAGTAGAGGTAACTTAATCCTTAAACTCCCTTGCTCACTCACCAAGTAGTTATTAGAAAGAAGGAGAATCGAGCGGCAATGGGCAAAAGATCCCGAGCTATTAGACGTAAAAGTCTAGGCTCGAAAAAAATCGAATATACACACATATGTTACGAATAGTCGCGTTTGCTCGATAGAGCCACCGTGATAAGAGTATAATAATTGATGAAGTTATTGATTACTCTGAGAAAGAAGTAAAAAATAATTTGAAACTTTATTAAAAAATGCGGTCATACGATAAAGTCAAATATAATTTTTTTCAATCTTACCTTCTGAGAGTATTTTGACTGGCTGCTCTCTTACTTCCAAACTTAGTACGAAAACCTCTATACGTTTCAGTATTGTTTTTACCTCTAGAATAAAAGCACTCGATGAGATACACCTTTTCTTCGTTTGTAAGGTCACTCATTTTAAAGTACACGTATTGCTCTTTACGGCGTCTCAATAGAAACTGACAACATTTAAGAATGTACCTACGTGGGCCTAGCCTTATACGATACAGGAGAGGGGGAAAGAGATGCATATACTTTAGGCAACTTCCCATTTGTCACCCTATAGTAAGAAGAGAATTAAAGTTGTAAAGAGAGTTAATTAGTTAATTAAATATATAAGAGTTAAATCGTGAAATTTTAAAGCATCAAAAGCAGAGAGAATAAATACAGATTAAAGATTATAATGTAGCGCACAATAAAAGGAAGAAAAAAACAAAAATGTTATAGTAGGAGAATATGAATGGAGAGTAAGCCATTAATTAGAAATTTATTTTATAAGACCAGCGAGTTAGAGCAGACGAGAGAGAGACAAAACTCAAAAAAGATATGTATTAAAAGGGAAGAAAAGAATTAGGGTGAGTGTAGACTAGGAATGTTAGTATAACATTAATTTACTAAAATAAATGAATGTAGTGTTAAAGTTCACGTATTATTTTATTTTTTAAACCATTTATTTACAGCGTCATAGCTGGTTGCCGTTTTTGCCAGCGATATTTATCGACCGATAAGTTACAATTGAATCGCTCGATTCAGCATTCTTGGAGTTAGGAGTAGACAATCCATGGCAAGTTAGAGAATTAAATAAGATGTGTTGATATGATTAAAATAAAAATAATTTTTGCGTGGAGATTAAAGCCGCTTTGTTTCAAGTGAAGTAGAGTAAAGAGCTATTTTGAATATGTGATAAAAATGCCGTCAATATTTTTAAATTATTTTTTTACTATATAAAATAGTATAAAACATCATTTAAGAAAATTTTGTAAATTTAAATATGTTTTACAAATAATTCAAGTAACATATCTTTTTAAACGTAGATATTCTGCATTATTGCTAGTGGAATTTGAACCACCACCTTTCTGAAATATTTTTCTAGCGTTTTAATTGTTTGTGATGAGTTATAGGATTATTAAAAAATGGTTAAAACACACTATCAATACTGCGGAACGTAATGAATAATTTCAAGACTTGCTTAGAAGAACATTTTCGCTTAAACGAACAGCATTTTAAAATTTTTATAAGTGCTTTTTATTCCAATTCAAGGTTGTAAAAATACAATTTGGAAATATTAACGGCATTTTTTACAGCCTTTTTAAAATCATTCTCTATTCAGTCCCACTTTGTATAATTAAATCTAATAAATTCTCTGTAACATTGCAATTGGATTAAATATGTTATCTGCCAATAACTTGTTTTATATTGATAATTCTACTTTTAAAGGATTACGTATATATATGTATATACCACATATTTTCATTTTATAGAAATTTTTATTTTTATCCATTTAAGTTTGGCGAAACGCTATTGCACTCAAATGATTGGTAAATACATAATTACCGACTAATATAATCTACTATTATCTGAACGCATGTTTTTTTAACTTCTTCATCTTATCCAGATTTCCGCATAATTTCAAGTATTCATTTATTTATTTTCATACTATTTTTTATAAAAATTATAAATTTATTTATTTTTTAGGCTGTAAAGTTACAAGCTGGTGAACCCACAGGTATAAAATTTCCAGATTTTAAAAATAGTGGAGTCTCAATCCGCTCACAACGCATCAAATTACCTAGTAGTTTAGGTCAAAAAAAATTGAAAGGAATTGAACAAACTTTATCTGACATGAAACTTGGTAATAATACTATTTTTTTAGAAACGTACTTAAATATTTATGTCTCCATACCTATATAAGAAGTTTTTTCTTTTAGAATTGAATCCTCCTCCAACTGAAAAAATTTGTCAACAATTTAATGAACTTCGAAGCGATATTGTACTTCATTATGAACTAAAAGGAGCTTTAATAACATGTGATTATGAATTACAATCTCTAAGACATCATTATGAAGCGCTAGCTCCTGGAAAGGTAAGAATTATATATTAAAATGAGACATTTTTTTTTTTTTTGTTCGTTAATAATAAATATTTAAGTAGAAATTTATTTTACAAGTAATATAATAATTTGAAAACATAAAAAAATACTTGTTTTACGATATGTTGGTTATGAAAACTTTACTCTTGCTCGCCTTCGATCTTAATTATTTTTTTAAATTTGATTTCTGCTGGTCACACCGCAGTTACCTTGAAAAGAATGTTGTTAGCTTCAGTTAGAGGTGAGGATAAAGGGATGGGAAGTGAATAGAGAGTGTTAAATTGTTGGGTGGGTGGTATTACAAGAGTATTATCTCTTTATCGTTCCATTTCCCACTTCCGATTTTCATATAACTTTTCTATTTCACCAATTCATAAAAGAAAAATCTTTCAAAGAGTATTTATACAACCAATAGTTTTGCAAAAAACATTCTGAATTAAAAAATATTGTAGATCGGAGTATCGTAGCTTTCCTGAACCTTTAGCTTCTGTTCGTCAAATCGTCTTTTTCATAATAGTTAATGAACATTTTTACTTGGTGTTTGCAAGATGTGAAGATCTGTTTACGGTACTTCTCAGTATAGCAGATTGGAATATCATCTCTTCTTCCAGCTTCTGAGAATATTATTTGAATATTGTTTCATTGATATCTAAAAATATTTAACATCATCTGCTCAATACATATCTGCCTACAAAAATGCTATGTTGCGTTTGCAATAGGCAATTTAATTTTCCTTAATTAGCATTAATGAATAGCGCAGAAAATATGAATAAACATCAACTAGCACTTACGAGGCTGACCCTTAAATCTGAATGAAAATTCACGGCTATTGCCTACGTCCTAATTGTGAAATCAGGAGAGGTGAGGTGACGTGGGAGAGGAGGAGTATATAGTCGGTGGTTAAAAGTTCACAACGGTGGTTGTTTGAGATGGCCATTAATTGGACTACAAGTAAAAATTGTTTGACATTCAGTAATCAGTTTAATCCCTCCTAACCCTTTAAAGGTGATTTTTGGAAGTAAGGTGGGGCTATGGGGTTTTGTGCTCATTGAGACTCTTAAGCTATTAGGTGCGCAACTAAGTTCTCGCTTTTTTTCTTGATAAAAATGCAACTTTATTGTGAAAAAATGGTTACAAATAAATCATTCAAAGCATTGCCCATCGCTAGCTACAACTTGTTCCCATTTTTCTGGCAAAGCTTGAATACTATTACGGTAAAAGTATTCGTCTTCTGAAGCAATCCACAAATCAAGCCAATTTATGATATCTTCATATAAGCGGAATTGCTGTTCAGCTAGACCATGTGCTATCGAACGGAACAAGTGATAATCGGATGGCGCAATATCTGGGGAATATAGCGAGTGGGGTAAGTCTTCCCAATTGAGTGTTTCTAAGTAGGTTTTAATGGGTCCGACAACGTGAGGCCGAGCGTTGTCATGCAGTAGAATCACTTTTTTTTGCCTCTGCTCGTATTGTGGCCGTTTTTCGTATAGTGCTTGGTTCAATCGCATTAGTTGAATTCGATACCGTTGCCTAGTGATGGTTTCATTTGGTTTCAACAGCTCATAATAAATAACACTGGCCTGATCCCACATTACAGCAACCCAAAGAGTAGGAAGTCCCTGTGACTTCCTACTCTTTGGGTTGCTGTAATGAAACCATTTTTCATCACCTGTGACGAGATTCCTTCCTTTTTTCGAATCCTTCTTTTTTGCTGATGGAGCAGTTGTTTACAGGAGAAATAACGACGCTCAACATTCCTTGGCTTCAAATCATAAGGAACCAAGTTCCCTGCTTTTGTTCCCCAACGCATGCAACCACTTGGAAATGGCTTGGCGGGAAACTCCTAATACTAAAGCAAGCTTATTTTCCGTTTGGCATAGATCCTCGTCGAGCAGTGCCTCGAATTCAGAGTCTCTGAAGGTTATTAGCCTTCCTTCACGCGGACGGTCGTCAATATCAAAATCATCATCTTTGTAGCGACGAAACCAATCAACGGACTTGTTTCACTTAGAGCAGCATTTCCATAAACTTTTCGGAGCTCCTGATGTGCCTCACCTGCCGTTTTCTTCGAATGAAAGAAGAAAAGTAACACTTGCCGCAAATGACAATTATTTAGCACAAAATGAGACATTTTCACACAACCAAAAGTATATGACACCAAAACAAAATAATTAATGTGTCAAAGCGATTTCTTTAGCATATGTCTAAGCTTGCTTCACGAAGTTTTGGGTGGAGAAATCGACAAGCACTTACTGCTGCTGGAGCTATCTATTGACAAAACAGCGGGAACTTAGTTGCGCATCTAATACATGTTAAGAACTACAAACCTGCAAAAATTTCAAGAAAATTAGTAGAAAGCCATTTTCCATAAGGAAAGTGCAAGGATCTCATGCACAATTATTATAATAGTTTAAAAAAATCTTTACAATGCCCTTCATTCTTGCAACGCTTTAATTCAAGTAGATTCGCGACAGTTTCGAAAACTCAAAGGGGGGAAATTCTTGGCAGCAAGGAAGATTCCACCACTATGATCTGCTCTAATTTTCTGTGAGTAGGCAGATGCGTCTGCTTATAGTTCATTGGTTCTTAGGTAGCTACGAGGGTCGTTTGAAAAGTCCGAGAAATGGCACCACCGGCGCGTATCGAGGTCATGTTTAGTTAGTAGCATCTCTTGAATGAACATACACCAAGTTGCAGCCATATTGGTCTATTTCTTTGTGTTTAGCATTCGTGTGAATCAAGGAAGTCGAGTGATTTTCAAGAAGTGGACGAAAAAGAATTTCGTGTGGTGATTAAACATTATGCAAAACGCCTCAGGAGACTAAAGAGAAGCTTGATGAACATTATGGTGTCTCTGCACCTTCGATTCGAACAGTTTATAAGTGGTTTCAAAATTTTCGAACTGACCATATGGGCACAAGTGACGCTGAACGTTCTGGACGGCCTGTGGAGGTTACGACTCCAAAAATCATTAATCAAATCCATGATATAGTGATGGATGACCTGAAAAAGGGTAAAACTATTACAGGTGCATATTATTCATCGTTATTGGACCGTTTGAAAACCGAGCTGCAAGAAAAACGCTTGCGATTGGCCCACAAGAAAGTCCTTTTCCATCACGACAACGCACTAGCACACACCTCAGCAGTTGTGGTCGCAAAATTAATCGAAATAGGATTCCAACTCGTTTCACATCCCCCCTATTCTCCAGACTTGGCTCCCTCGGACTACTATTTGTGTGAAGAAACGGCTGGCGGGACAAAGATTTTATTCAAACGAGGAGGTGATTGCAGACACTAATGGATATTTTGTAGACTTAGACAAATCCTATCATTCGGAAGGGATTAACAAACTAACACATCGTTGGACGAAGTGTATAAGCCTAAAGGGAGACTATGTCGAAAAATAAATAAGGTTTACCCCAAACACGTAAGCAGTTTTTAATTTTGCACGAACTTTTCAAACGCCCCTCGTACTCGTCACTAATGCTTCTTCGTCTTCTGTTCAAAAAAGTTCAAAGTTCAATTTTTCTGTCAAATAAAGTTTTTATGAAACTCACAATAAAATTCAGCCTAACCTTTCACAATCAAGACCCAACAAACACACCGTGCCGATGCAGTTTGGCCGGCACGCCGTGGCCTCATTTTGCTGTCATTTTGCCGCCACGTGAGGAGCGCCTACACGGCGGGCCGTCAGAATAAAGGCAAAATGAGACCACGGAACGGCTCTGATTTGGAGGTTAAAATGCGGGCATTTTGCCCACAAATTGCCGGCACGGTATAGCGCGCACGATGTGCCGTCAAAATGCTTGCAAAATGCCGCTACTAAAAATTAACTTCTAAATATAATCGCAGCATATCACAAAGTCGCAGTATGTATTATTCGATCTTGAGATTTCGCGAAAGACGCGCGCTGATAGAAACAGTGAAAATAAAATATTCAAATATATATTTTTTTAAGTAAATAAAATAAATAGAGCATGTGATTAGAATGATGAAATATATTAATTTTTTTTGTTATCTATATTATTATTTTTTGATTTAACGAGATGAAATAATTGTGTAAAGAAGCATGTTTGAGATAACCCTATCCTATATATATTGGATGTTATTGAAATTTCTGTTTTTGATTAAATATTAATAATATTAAAAATGTCCAAAAAAGTGATGAATCAACGTAATTTTCAGTCTACTGAAAAGCTGCTACTTTAAGGTAATAAATATATTTTTGTTTACATTTTTAGTTTCTAAAGTATTTTTATTGAATATTAAAAATAATTTATTCAACAGAACTATGATACGTGACACTGAAAGTGATGATACTGACGAAGAAACTGATCTCATAAAATCTACAGTTTCTAATTTATCTGATCCCATAGATTTAACAAATATACCTGTAGAAATATCACATAATGCCTGTGTCTTAACTGAAATGGATTCTGTTACACATATATCTATTGTAAGATTAGAATTATTTATAAGTTTTTTTTTAAATTTATGAATGAATAATTTATAAATTTTTATAAATGAGTATGAATTTATAAATTTTTATAAATGAGTATGAATTTATAAAAATATATTTACTTGTTTTTCTTATAGAACAGCTCAAATGATGATTGTGATAATTTTAAAGAACAAGAAACATTAAATAATAAGTCATTAGTCCAGTTTAATAACTTTCCAAGTACAAAAGAAAATAATCCTATAAGTCTAAACGTATCTTGTGATACACTAGTTAAATCTAAAAATTCTATCTATTGTATTGATGATTCTATAGATGCAGAAAGTAATAATGATTCTAAAAACTTTTCAATTTTAAAAAGAAAAAACACTTTGAATATTCAAAAACAAAAAATTGTAAAAAATAGTGAGCCTAAATCAAGCACTAAACCAGAAGATAATATTGGTATTGATAGCGATGCTGATTTTGATAGATTAATAGATGATGTTTCTATTACTGATGAAGAAAATAATTTACCATTATTACACTATAAAAAAATATTCAAAAAAACGAAAACTATTAATAAACCTTTGAAAAATATTCTATAAAATAATAGTTTATCTAATTTGTTATCTGTAGAAAAAGAAATTAATTCTTCAAATAGAGAATTAATATTTTTGAAAAATATATCACCAAAAATAAATGAAGCAGTAAGTCCTAAAAATATATCATTAAATGAATCTTTAAATTTTAATGTAAATATTAAACCATTGGGTTTCAATGAAGATTTAGAAAAAGGATTGATCTTACTAAAAATGATCCTTTAATTTCTTCTAGTACTTCGGCTGTAAGTTAAAATGAATAAACGAATAATATTTATTATATAGCATTTACAGTATATCATTAGTATATAATTTATTAACCCTTTTAGCCCTGACTTTTTCAAAGTAACGCAATTTTCGTCACATTCTATATTTAGGGGTTTTCAGGGTCGCTGATTATGAATTCGATGTCAGATTTTTAAAATTCAAAATGGCGGATCCAATATGGTGGACGACTTATTTAAAAATTGATTCAATTGGTCTGAAATTTGACACTCGGAGGTTTTTGGGGTCGTAGATTACGAATCTGATGTCAGATTTTTAAAATTCAAAATGACGGATCAAATATGGCGGACGACCTATTTAAAAATTGGTCCAATTGGCCTCAAATTTGTTAATAGGGGGTTTTTGAGTTTGCAGATTAAGAATCTGATATTAGTTTTAAGTGGTCATTTTCTGGAGTGCAAGTAAACTTATTAAATTATCGTTCACCATATTTGATCTGTCGTTTTTAATTTTAAAAAACTATCATCGGATTCGTAATCAGCGATTCGTAATCACTATATTAAATCTGCCATTTTTAATTTTGAAAATCTGACATTGGATTCATAATCAGCGACCCCGAAAACCCCTGAGTAACAAGTTTCGGGCTGATTGGATCGATTTTAAACAAGTCGTCCGCCATATTAGTTCCGCCATTTTGAATTTTGAAAATTATGATAATCTGACATCGGATTCGTAATCAGCGACCCCAAAAACCCCCAAGTGTTTATTTTTATGAGCCTAACTCCACCTAATTCGATAATTGGCAATTTTTTTTTAAATCTCTGCCAAAAACATTCATTTGTTTATATTGTTATAACCACAAAATTGTTATAAATTTTTTGCACTATAAGTTTTCTTTGTAAAGTAGAATAAATTTGTAGACCGTTGGAGTTTGGAAATCAAAAAAATATTGATTTTTGACAAAGTTATGAACGTTTGAACGCTACGTTTTGAACGTTTCGATCGAAACCACTGTGGCTGAAAGGGTTAAAAAATCATTTGTATTTCAGATATCAAAAGAAAAATTAGAGGCAGGAAGAGATGATCTCAAAGATATTCAAGTAAAAATATTAGAAAAATTACGCGATGTTTACTAAGACGAAGACTTCGACGACGACGAACAGGAGGAGGAGTTATCGCTTTTTATAAGATCATCGTTTTAATAGAGTTTGTTTGAAATTATAGGTGGATAAACCTTCGAAAGTTATAAACCAAGTATTCAATAAGCAACATAGAGCGTGCATACGTGAATAATATATTAACATAACTGACAAGTCCAGCAAATGCTTTTAATCATGTCTTGATTAAGTATTTGCAGTCTTTTATGTAAATTTGTAAAGAAGTCAACTTCTTGTGATAAAACAGATTAATAATTAAAACATAGTTTATAAGAAATTTCGTAAGTAATATCTTTGGTAGTTTTCTTCATTATTGAATACAATAATAAAAAATTAAATAGATTTTCAAGGTATGATAATTGCTCTTTTTTTTTAGGTAAAAGTTATTTTGTAGTTAATAATTTATTTTTCTTTCTTTTGTAAAAAAAATCTTTAAATGCAATTAAAAAACTTATTTTTTTGTTGGTAAATTTTAGTTTTAACTAATCTATACAAATTTTTGTCTACTTTTGGCTAAGTGTCAAATGTTTTATAAATTTATCTTTTGTGGAACTATTTTTAAAATATATTTACTTTTTTATGATTTATAAAAGATGTGTTACTATTTTTATAGTTACAGTTAAAATGACAGAAATCAAAATAGATCAAGAAACTGTATACGGAACACATGAAGATAGTCATATCGTTATGTCAGAAAAAGTACAATGATTAGCTGGAAGTATTTATCAAGAATTCGAACGATTGGTTGCCAGATATGATAAAGATGTTGTCAAAGAACTCATGCCTTTACTAGTGAATGTATTGGAATGCTTAGATATTGCATACACACAAAATCAAGAATATGAAGTAGAATTGGAGTTGCTCAGAGAGGATAATGAACAACTTGTTATTCAATATGAAAGAGAAATAGCTAAGAAAAACATCTGACCAAGTAACATGATGTATTATTTTAAAATTCTTTTGTCTATGTTTTAGACTAAATGAATTGAATGATAAAATTTTAATATTATTTTTAACAAAAATTATTAGAGCTGGAGGATGCTGCAGAAGATTAACGTAAAGAATTAGTTTCAAAAATTGATAGCTTGGAGTCGATAGTTAGGATGTTGGAGCTCAAAACGAAGAACTCTCACGTACAAATTTCATTGACATCTCCAGTCAAAGAAAAACCCCTTACAGTAGAGTAGATTATTTTTACTTTATTTTATGTTCAGTTTGAAATTATTTTAGGCTTATTTTCGTAAAGTATAAGGGGAAGTGTAGTTAATTATTTTGTAATGTAATTTGCTTTTCTGTTTATTTGTTCAGCTTATGTTTAATTATTGTTATGTATCCACGCACTCACACATACTTACAAAGACTCATACACTCCGACATATTCAAACACACTCACACTCACACACTTACACACACTTAAAAAACTCAGACACATTAAAGCACACTCACACACATTTACAAAGACATACACACCAACATATTCGAACACGCACTTACACACACTCACGCACTTACACACACTTAGAAACACTCAGGCATATTGAAGCACACTGATACTCTTACATACACTCACGCACTCACATACACATACACACACACACTTACATACGCTCACGCATTCACACACATACACACACATTTAATATATTAATAAATATTAACTATCTAAAGTAATATTAGTTTTAATTTTGCTTTTTTTATTTTTTCAGAAACCATGAATGGTAACACCTATCTTCAGCAAATCATGGAAGCGGATTTGGATTACGTCATGCAAAAAGCTCTGAAAAGCACAAAAGAACGATTGCGACGTCAATTATTAAAAAATAATGAATGTAGAGGCCTTCATTCTCCACCTACTTAAAAAAGACGAGTTAAACAACACAATGAAGATGAATGCAACGAAGAGGGATTCGACGACGATGGATGCAATAAAGAATAACAACACAATCTCTTTATTTTATTTATTAATTAATTAAAGAAATTGTTTAAATATATTTATTCGTAATATATTAATATATTGTATATTATTGTATTTTATTGTATTTTATATTTTAATGTATATTTTACATATATTATGAATAAATATATCAAAAAAATCTTTATTTAATTTATTTTTTATGAATTATTTATATTTATATTTAAATAATTCACAAAAAGTAAATTAATAAATTAAATGAAGATTTTTTTAATATATTCATTTATAATGTATCTAAAATATACTTTAAAATATAAAACACAATAAAATACAAAAAATATACAATATATTTATATATTATGAATAAATATATTAAAACAATTTTTTTATTGTATCCAACGTGGTGTATGATAATTCTGTTGCCTTTGCTAATCATGTCTCGATCATTGATCGTTAAAAACTTACCTGAAAATTTAAACTTTACAATTATGTATCTTTTGTTTAACTTAATAATATTTATGCATATGTTTTTAATTTATTTATTTTATTTTGTAGGTTACCGCTAATTAACTCAAAGAACTTTTTAGTAAAAAAGGTATAATTACTGATGTACAACTTAAATATACAGAAAATGGAAAATTTAGGAGATTTGGTTTCATTGGATTTAAAACTAAACAGCAAGCTGCTGAGGCATTAAATTATTTTAATAATTCTTGTGTTGATACTTGCAGAATCAGTGTAGAATATTGTACTGAACTTAGTAAGTAAAATAAATGTTAATGTTTAGCTTTTATAACTTTTTTTATTCGATTTTGACAATATGTTATAGGCGATGTCTCAAAACCAAAATCTTGGAGTAAATATGCTCCTGACAGTAAAATTAATAAAACACTTATAGTTAGTAAAGACTATATTCCAGAAGAAGGTAAAAAAAAGGAAAAATCAAAAAAGGATAAGGTATCTCTTAAGGAAATAGATAATGAAAAAAAAATTGTTAAAAAGCAAACATCTAGAAAAGAAGAACATGTAATCGAGAAATCAGAAGAAAAGAAAAAGAAAAATATAATGGATAATGATGAGAAAAATAGTAAAATCAAGTAATTTGTAATTTTTTTTTAAATTAACAAATATTTAATAATTATATGTTATATTTATTAAAAATAATATGCATTATTTGGTTTCAGTGTACTTTTCCTGATGTATTTTGCTGCGGAAGATCTAGAAGAAGATTTAGCAGCATATAGTATAATGTATTTTTAATTTACATTAGGTGTAGTAAAAAGTAATCCATTATTTTGCCAATAGATAGCTTTAGTAGTCTGTATCTCCCGTTGTAAAAGTGCGATCGGGTTACACTAGATGGCGTTAGAAAGATGAGATTTCGTACTAAAAAAGCTTCTAATACAGTTTTGTGATTGTTCGACTCAGTATTTTTTAGCACGCGTCAAAGATGGACACTAACAAAGAGAAAATACGCCATATTTTACAGTTTTTCTTCGATAAAGGCGAAACCGCAAGCCAGGCAGCTGAAAATGTGAATAGTGTTTATGGTCCTAATACTGTAACAGCCAATCACGCGCAATTTTGGTTTCGTCGATTTCGTTCCGGTAATTTTGATGTCAAAGATGCACCACGCTCTGGAAGGCCAATTGTCGAAAATGTCAATAAAATAATGGAAATCGTCGAGTCCGACCATCACGTAAGCACTTTTACGATTGCCCAGGAGCTAAACATTGCAAAAAAAACCGTTTGGAACCACTTAAATAAGGCTGGATACAAAAAGAAGTTCGATGTATGGGTGCCACACGAGTTATCGCAAAGAAACCTCATGGACCGAATTTCCATCTGCGAATCGCTGCTGAATCGCAACAATATCGATCCATTTCTGAAGCGGATGGTTACTGGTGATAAAAAGTGGGTCACTTACGACAACGTCAAGCGACAACGGTCGTGGTCAAATCGCGGTGAGCCGGCGCAAATGGTGGCCAAGCCAGGATTGACAGTCAGGAAGGTTTTGCTGTGTATTTGGTGGAACTGGCAGAGAATCATCTACTATGAGCTGCTCCCCTACGGCCAAACTCCTAATTCGAACCTGTACTGTCAACAATTGGACCGTCTGAAAAAAGCAATCGCCCAGAAGCGGCCAGCTTTGGCCAATAGGAGAGGAATTGTGTTCCATCAAGACAACGCCAGGCCGCATACATCGATAGTCACTCGCCAGAAGCTCCGGGAGCTTGATTGGGAAGTTCTTATGCATACACCTTATAGTCCGGACCTGGCACCAAGTGATTACCACCTGTTCCTGTCTATGACGAATGATTTTGCAGGTGAAAAATTCACCTCAAGAGAAGATTGTGAAAATCGACTGTCCCAGTTTTTTGACAATAGGGACAAGGGTTTCTACGAGAGAGGCATTATTAAATTACCTTCAAAATGGCAACAAGTTATCGAACAAAACGGTGCATATTTGACCTAAATCGTATCATTCTACGAGGTCTGGCTATTAAATAACGAGACTGGTTACGAAAAAGGGTTTTATTATAAAAATTATTTTACATTCGAATGCTCCCCTTCAATATACTCCCCTTCCCTCGCCACACACCTTTCCATACGTTTTTTCCATTGATCGAAGCAGTGCTGGAAGTCTTCTTTGGTGAGGGCCTTTAGGAGCTCTGCCGTTTTTTGCCTTACCGCTTCCATCAACTGAAATCGGGTCCCTTTCAAAGCAGATTTTATCTTCGGAAACAAAAAAAGTCGCACAGTGCTAAATCTGGCGAGTACGGCGCGTGTTCGAGCACTGGAGTGCGCTTACCGGCCAAATACTGCTTCACAGATAGCGCATTATAAGCAGGTGCGTTGTCCTGGTGCAAAATCCACGAGTTGTTCTTCCACAACTCGGGCCGTTTATTACGAACTCGTTCTCGCAGTGTTGCCAAAACTGACAAATAGTAAGTCTGGTTGACAGTCTGACCCTCTGGAACCCATTTAGTGATCACGATACCGTTAATGTCGAAAAAAAACGATCAACATTGCCTTGAATTTTGATTTGGACATCCTTGCTTTTTTGATTCTGGGCGATTCAGGCGTCTTCCAATGCATCGATTGCCGCTTTGTTCCAACATCGTATTGAAAAATCCACGTTTCGTCGCAAGTAATAATGTTTTTCATCAGTCCGGAATCTTTTTTTAACCTTTCAAGGAAATCTGAGCAGACCTGTTGACGCAAGAGCTTTTGATCAGGAGTCAGGTTTTTTGGCACCAACTTTGCACAGACTTTTGTCATGTTTAATTCCTCGTGTAAAATTTGTCTAACCGTTTCTTTATCGGCGTTTACAGCCTCGGCAATCATCCGGATGCTTATTCGACGATCTGCATGCACAATTTGGTTGATTTTGGTCACTGTTTCCGGAGTTGAAACAGTGACAGGGCGACCTGGGCGTTGGTCATCTTCAGTGCTCACTTAGCTCTCGCTGAAGCGCTCACACCACTCAAAAACACGCGCACGAGATAGAAAATTGTCCATATAGGCCTCTTGCAACAATTTACAGCACTCAGTCGGAGTTTTTTTTAATTTAACAAGAAATTTGAGATTGACACGTTGCTCCTGTTTTTCGTCACACATGGTTTTCGGCACGAGAGAAAAACACGTTCGTTTCAAATCGCTACTGTACAAATACAATAATAGTGACGAGAACGTGTTTTGGTACGTGCATAGACAAGATATCTAGATACCCAACGCACTACTCGTTTTTTCCCCACCCCTCTACAGCGCCCTCTAGGCGCGCAGTCTCGTTATTTAATAGCCAGACCTCGTATCTATGCTAAATAAAACATTCAATTTAATGCAAAAATAATGGATTTCTTTTTACTACACCTAATATATTATTTATTATAATTTATAATATATTTTTAAATTAATAAATTAATTTTTATTTCAAAACATTGTTTTATTTATTTTTATTTTATTTTTTATAAATTTTAAAAAGTATTTTAAGGTTATATGCGCTACACGTTCCCGCTTATCGGGATCGCAAATTTTCGCCATTTTGTAGGGCAGAATGCCCGCATGTTGCCGGCACGGCGTGCCACCACGTGCGTTGATAGAGGGAGACTCGGGAGAAAGAGAGAATGGGAGAGAGGGAGAGAGGGGGAGACAGGGAGAAATAGCGAGAGAGCGATAGCAGGAGACAGATAGCGAGAGCAAGGTAGCGAGAGAAAAAGAGGAGAAAAAGAGACAGAGTAAGAGGGAGCGTAAGAGAGATAGCGAAAGAGAGAGAGAGAGCGTGATAGCGAGGGAGAGATAGCAAGATAGCGAGAGAGAAAGCGAGAGAACGAGATAGAGATAGCGAGAGAAAGATAGCTAGAGAGAGATATCAAGAAAGTATGAGAGCGGGAGGGCGAGTGGGCGAGAGAGGGCCAGAGAGGGCGAGAGAGGGCGAGTGAGAGACAGTAAGAGGAGGTAAGAGAGAGCAAGAGACAGCAAGATAGAGATCAAGAGAGAGAGAGAGAGAGACGGAGAGATAAGAAGAGAGAGATTGAGAGAGAGAGATCGAGTGAGAGAGAGGGAGAGGGAAGAAGAGAGAGAGATTAAGGGGGGGGGTAGGGTTTTGAAGGCAGAAAAAAACAGGTTTTTACAGATTTTTTTTTGGGCGTACGGTAAAAGTAAATTTATTTCTAATTATTATACATTAAAGAGTACTTATTGAACTATATTCTGTGAAATATTGGTTGAAAAATATTGAAAATTGACCGAATGGCAGCAATTCTTCGCAGGCGCCTCAGAAAAAATACATTTTGCGGTGCACGTCATACCTCAGCACTGGATCATCTGAAATGAAATAACCAAAGTTTTTCTTTTAATTTTTATGTCTCTCTAGGTATCCCTGTCGAGTTTTTCCATTTTTTTTAAATTTTTGAACTTTTTACAAGACTTGAAAGTGAAAATACCGATTTTTGGCCTGAATTCATGACTATTGTTGTTAATAATAAAAAAAATAAAATCAAAAACGAAAAAATCTCAACAGGGTTACCTCATGAATTATGTAAGGAAATACTGTAAAAAATTTGAGAACGATCGGTTAAATAGATTTTGAGTTACAGAGTGCACCGACTCAAAAAACATCGATTTGAGAAAAACGCGTTTAAAGTTTTTCGTAGCGAAAAGACCCTGATAAAACTTAGTAAGCTATTTATTTTTTATTTTACTCACATAGAATCATCAATGCCGGGACCATAGAGTATAGAACTTTCGTCAAGAATGTCCAAAGCATCTTTTTGATCAAGTCTGCGGCGAATTCTATCATTTTTAGCGGTTTCAGCTGCTCGCTCATCTGCTCTGTTCATTCGAATATCGTCGGTTAGAAGCGCCCATCCATGACAACTTGGACCAGTACTGATTCGCATATCTTCTAGGAAGGTTAAATAAGCGTTACAGCCTTCATTGAAAACACAAGCAGCCACTGAAGATGCAAATTCGACGACAGTTGCTGAACCACTCTCAACTTTCGGCAGACTCCTTTCTACACTCTCTTGAAACTTTTCTCGGCATTTTGCGAACAACAAAAATATCACAACGAAATAGAGTAAGAAAATACAACACGACTGTTACACTCCGCGTCTACTTCGAAAATGAACCAACACCAGGTACCGTTACAACGACCTTGTCTAAGACCTTTCTGTAAACTGCTTAGGGACAATAACAAAAGAGATTGAGAAACAGCTGCCTTTCCGCTGAGCGGTTACAGCTCAGGTAGTCGTTCGAGACACGCCTACTTCCAAAGCTATATCTTTGTGAGTTTTGCTCCGATTGACTTCATATTAACAGACAACATTCTTGAGTTACTATACTTTCATAATATGCAATAAAAAAAATCACTTTTTTTGAACCCTCAAAACCATACCCCCCCCCTTAATAGAGAGAGATCGATTGAGAGAGAGGGAGAGGGAAGAAGAGAGAGAGATCGTGAGAGAGAAATAGCGAGAACGAGATAGCGAGAGATGGAAATAGCGAAAGAGACAGCTAGAGAGTGGGAGAGAGACAGCGAGAGAGAGATAGCGAGTAAAAGATAGCGAGAGGAAGAGAAAGCGAGAGAGAAAGAGAGCGAAGGAGAGAGAGATGGCGAGCGAGAAATATCGAGAGAGAGAGAGAGATAGCGAGAAAAAGATAGTTAGAGATAGATAGTGAGAAAGAGATAGCGAGGATGAGATAGCGAGAATGATTTGGCGAAAGAGAGATAGCAAGAGACGGTGTTAGCGATAGAGAGATAGTGTGAGAGCGAGGGAGAGATAGAAAAAGAGCGAGAGAGAGAAGCGAGAGAGTGGGAGAGAGCTTGCGAGAGAGTGATAGAGCGAAAGAGAGAGGGCAAGAGCTTGCGAGAGAGTGGGAGAGCAAGAAAGCGAGAGAGAGAGAGGGCGAGAGAGAGAGGTCAGAAGAGATTGAAAGCGAGGGAGAGGGAGCAAGATATAAAGGGAGATAAAGCGAGTGGAAGAGCGTGAAAGAGATAGTGGGAGAGAGAAAGCGCGTGAGCGGGAGAGAGATATCGAGAGAGCAAGAGAGAGAGAAAGAGAGTGAGACTTTGCGAGAGAGAGAGAGAGTGAGAGAGGAAGTAAGGGCGGGAGGGAGAGAGTGACAGAGAGGGCAAGAGGGCTGAAGAGAGATATAGAGTAAGCAAAATAGAGAGCAGCAGCGAGAGAGAGATAGCAAGAAAGAAATGGCAAGAGAGAGGTAGGGGCTGAGAGAGAGAAAGAGTGAGAGGGAAAGCGGGTAGGTGGGCAAGAGAGGGGGGCAAGAGTGAGATAGGGGAAGAGGGCTAGAGAGAGGGAGAGAAAGAATATGAGAGAGAGTGACAGAGAGAGACAGTAAGAGAGAGAGAGTTAGAGAGAGAGGAAGAGAGAGAGAAAGAGATAGAGCGAGAGAGAGAGATAGAGCGAGAGAGAGGAGTAAAAGGGTGCGAGAGAGGGCGAGAAAGAGAGAGGGTGAGAAGACGATAGAGCGAGAGTAAGGGGGGGGCGAAAGAGGTCGAGATGGGTCGAGAGAGTGCGAGAGGGAGAGAGAGAGAGGGAGAGCGAAAGAGGGCGCGAGGGGGCGAAAGAAGGTGAGTGAGAGAGAGAGAGAACGAGCAGGAGAGAGCGGGAGAAAAAGAGGTAGAGGGGGCGAGCGAAAGAGGGCGGGAGAGAGAGAGGGAGAAAGGGTAAGTGGGAAAGAGGGAGTGAGAGAGGGAGAGAAAAAAATAGGAAGCGATAGAGAGAGTGAGAAAGAGAAAGAGAGGGGGGCTGGGAGAGTCAGAGCGAGAGAGGGCGAGAGGGGGTGAAAGATGGCAAGAGGAAGAGAGAACTACCGAGAGAGTTAGCGAAAAAGAGATAGCGGAAGAGATAGTGAAGGTGAGATAGCGAGGGAGCTACAGCAAGAAAGAGATAGCGAGAGAGGGATATCGAGAGAAACAGCGTTAGAGCGACTGAAAGCTAGCGACAGAGCGAAAGAGCGAAGGAGAGAGAGGGGGGAGTTGGCAAGAGAGGGCGAGATGTCTAAAGAGAGAGAGCAAAAGAGATCGAGAGAGCGAGAGAGAGAGATATGGCAAAAGAGATGGCGAGAGGGTCGAAAGGGGTTGACAAAAGGTGAAAGGGGGTGAAACTAGGCGAGAGAGAGAGAGAGAGAGAGAGCGAGAGATAATTAGTGAGAGAGCGAGAGTGAGACAGGGTGGGAGAGAGAGAGAGCGAGAGTGAGACAGGGTGGGAGAGAGAGAGCGAGAGTAAGAGAGGGCGAGAGATAGACAGAAAGAGAGTGAAAGAGAGATAGAGAGAGATAGAACGAGAGTGAGGGCTAGAGGGGGCGAGAGAGAGTGAGAAAGGACGGGAGAGAGTGTGATAGGGGAGGGGACGAGAGAGATGGCGACCGAGACAGCTAGAGAGAGAGAGAGAGGGCGAGAGAGAGACAGCTAGAGAGAGAGAGAGGGCGAGAGAGAGACAGCTAGAGAGAAAGGAGGATACATACGTTTTGTTTAAGCGCACGATAATGTGCGCCAACTTTGTAAAGTGGTTTCAAATAACCAGGGAAAATGGAATTTCTTTGTAACAAAATTGAAATTATTAGCATGAAAATTTACTTTGGAAATTTAAATTTAATTTATAATTGCAAAAAATATTTTAAAAAAGTCATAATGGTAAAAAAATAATTTTTAAATTTTAAATTAAATAAATAAAAATTATTAGAATAAACGAAACATAAATTCAAAATTTAAAATTTTTATAAAAAATAATACCCGTTGTTTAACCCGTTGTGGTCACACCTCCGAATAATAGCGTAGTGGTCATATGGGGTCAGCGTGACCCCACGCGGAAAAACCTCCGCCATTTCCCTCCCATTTATTGGATTGACTTGAAAATTGGTTTGAACATAGTTTATAACTACCTCTTTGAGAGAAAATAGTTTATTTACCTCTTTATAATTTTTTTATCAATGAAATTGTTGAATGAAAATTTTTTTTGAAATTTTGGGTTTTTTTACTAAGAAGGTCATAAAACATTCAATTTTTGAGATACAGCGGACACGTTTCGGGGTTGTACTCTTGATAATATATACTTTTAAGAAAAACACAACTTATAATGATCGGCCGGAAAAAGTATATTTATTTTGAAAAGTGAAGTGGGCCGTTTTGACGTAATTTAGAAATGTGAATAGGGTAAGCATTATCATAAAATATAACACTGAAAAACATTTTTTTATAGAACATTTATTTACTATACGAATAAAAAAGATGAAATTAAAAAAAAAATTATTCTACACCAGCGCAATCAGTGCACATGAGCGTGCGATGCTCATCGCACATAGGCCGCAAACATGATGGACATTGCATTTTTGTTTTCTTGTCCTTACCGCGTTTACACAGCATACATCTTTTTCGTTTGGAAAACTCATAATTTTCTTCGTTGGACGATTCACCTATTTTAACTTCGAGTATCGAAGCGATACCTAATCTTATTTGTGATTGAAGAGCAGTATTAGCGTAGCGATTTTGTAAGTGTGGCGTGACAAGATATAGCGAAAGCTTGTCGAGGGTTTTTTTGGCTGTTATGCGAGACTGACAACCTGCATTAATTTTCTGACATGTAAATAGAATGCGAGCATTTACGCTAGCTTGGTCTAGCATCCCCATAAATACTCGTATTGGCCAACGATTGGTTTTTCTACTTACTGTCTGCGCATGACACAGCCAATCGAAACAATCAGTCCCTCCTTTGGTAGAATTGTAGTGACGAACAATCACTGGTTTCTGATTTTGAACATCAGTGGATAATTTATCCGTAGAAATAACTAACACGATCTTATTTTTTTTTGGTGAATATGATACTAGGCTCATAGAATCAGTATGACAAAATTTCCAGTCTGGTGGGTTTTTTGACGCAACTTTCATCTCTGCAGGAATTTCTTGCTTATTTTTGCGAATGGTACCTGTCATTTTCATGTCGTATGGTTCTTCCTTCATACGCTGCAGGAGAGGAATGGACGTGAACCAGTTGTCACAGGTAACAGTGCGTTTTGTTCCATGAATTGGTGCAGTCACTTTTCGAAGGTAATATTCAGATAACTTCTCTCCCTGCAGTAGATCAATTATCTGGATTTTATGTAGATCCTGAATTTGCATCGTCCACGAAAGCCAAGAAGTATTTCGTCTACGGTGCAATCGCGGCTTGCTTGATAACAATTCGTGCAATTGGAAATAAAAATTTCCCAGATTTCACGAATTGCTCCAAATCTATCGTCCTCGTCTCTCTTGCTTTTATCTTGTTTTTTGGACATTGTTAAAATCGTTTTCAATGTCGAGAAAAAATTATGATCGCGCACACTTATACTTACGTTCTTAAAGATCACTTTAATACACAATTTGATTAAATTTATTTTCAAAATTTTGAAAAAATTTTGATCACTCTGGTCACATGGGGTCTGAGAGACCCCACACAAAAAGACAACCTACTTTAATGAAATCTACAGAACGAATGAAGAATGTCGGCCGTTCCCGCGCATGGGTATAGATAGAGGGACGTTATACCAACAACATACAGCGCCACGAGTTTGATTTTTAACAGATACATTCAAGATATTTCATCTCAAATTTTGTCTGGGGTCATCTGGACCCCGAGTGACCACAACGGGTTAATATGGTGTACTAGGTTGTTCAAAAAGTTTTGAAAGCGGAAATGAAGATACTTTTTTTTGTTGGTGAAATCACTTTTATTGCTCAGTATAATCTCCAATAAGTTCAATACACTTGGTCCAACGGTCTTCCAACTTTTTTATCCCATCATGGAAGTGACTTTCTGCAAGGCCTGCAAAATACTCCTCTACGACGGCTATAACCTCTTCGTTTGATGAAAAATGCTTCCCACGAAGGAATTTCTTGAGGTGCGGAAACAGCCAGAAGTCAGAGGGAGCTAAATCAGGCGAATAAGGTGGATGCTGCAACAATTCGTACTTCAATTCGGTTATTTTAGTGATGGTTTTTTTGAGCTGTATGAGCGGGTGCATTGTCCTGATGAAAAATGATTTTTTTCTCGTGCAAACCGGGTCTTTTTTCACTAATTTTTTCATCCAATTGGTCCAAAAGGTTACAATAATATTCAGAATTTATTGTTTTGCCAGTTTGGAGATAATCCACCAACAAAATCCCTTTTGCATCCTAAAAAACTGACGCTTACACCTTTCTCGCCGATTTCTGGACACGAATTCGCTTCGGTGCCGAAGTGCCTGGTTGACACCACTCTTTAGCCTCTTGTTTTGATTTAGGGTCATGATAATAGACTCAAGTCTCATCCATAGTGATGAATTGATGCAAAAAATCCTTTTTATCCTTTCGAAAACTCTCCAAATGTTGCTCAGAAAGTCGCATTCGAACGTGAGCCTGACTGTTAACGAGGAATATTATTTGAGTGTTATACGTCGTTTGGCCAAAAATTTATATCGTTCCACAACCACCGTATTCGCCTGATTTAGCGTCGCGTGACTTCTGGTTGTTCAATAAACTCAGAAGACTATTCCGGGCACGAAGTCTTGACTCGATTGAGAAGATTAAACGAATCGCTGCGTCAATTGAAGGCAATTCTGGCAAAGGACTTTTCTGACTGTTTCGATGATTGGAAAAAAAACATTGACATAAGTGTAGTGTGTCAGGCGGGGACTACAATACTTTGAAGGCAACGAAACAGATTTAAAAGAATAAAGAATTTAAAAAAAAAAAAAATAAATTGGTTTTATTTTTTTATCACAGTAGTATATATCAGATTTCTTTTTTACAATTTGCGGAATAGAATTTAATAATTTTTTAAATTATTTATGCAAAAATATGACTAAATTCAATTTTCTATAATTTTGTAACAAATAAAATATATATTGACAGACAAACAAATGAGGTAAATCAAAGCTTAAAGTTTTTACTTTTCAACAATACATTTTGAATTTTAAAAATATATAAACTCCAAAAAAATTTTTTAATTAGTAGAAATATTTCAAAATGTTGAATTTTCTTCCTCGTGTTTGAGCAATCGTGTAGATAAAGATAATTTTTTTGGGAAACAGTACTACGTTAATTTGAAAAATCTACTCTTTAACTTTAATTTGTTGTCAAACATTACTCTACGATTTTTCCCAACTGAGAAATTCCCCTCTGAAGAGAAAAAGTCATTTTTGACTTTGTTGCTTCGTATCTCTTCAATGAAGCATAGTACGAGGGTGAATCAAATATAAACGGTAAATTTTTATTATACATTTATTGAATAATATTACACACAAACCATATCATCAAGATTTCTCAATGCAGTCTCTCTTGCATTGTCTACACATTTTTGCCACCGTTTCAGAAGCTTGAATATTGCTCGTTCATAAAAAGTTTTAGAACGAGTTGTCAGCCAATTATGTACGTGCTCCTTGACTTCTTTATTACTTTTGAATCGTTTTCCTTTTAGTGATTCTTTTAGGGGCGCGAACAAAAAGTAGTCACAGGGGGACAAGTCTGGACTTTTTTCGTTTATTCGCTTTATAGAAAATAAAGTCAATCGCTTATTAGAAAATAAAGTCAATCGCTTATTAGAAAATCAACGCTTAACTGTAAAAAATTAAGACATTTGTCATATTGGCCTCGGAAGAGTTATTTGAATCGACTCAACGCTGCCTATTTGACGACTTCTTATCATTTATTTCATAAATTATGCTTATTAATTATCGACCGATAAGTGTAACCATCTTTTATAAAATCTTTTATAAAATTGCAATGACACGGGCCTCGTTGTTAATTATTTTATTTTCTGCGTTTTGTCCGATTTGCGATTCCTAAGAGTGTCTAGAAATCGATTGGTTATATTTGAAGATGGGTGCGTTTTTCACGTGAAAATGATATAAATTCGATTTGTTTTCTTTTTTCTGTAATATATAATTTTGTATTTATCAAAACAAGAGAAGTTCAACAAAACTTAGACAAAAAAAAAACCAACAAAAATCCTAACCTAACTTATTACTAATATTTTTAAATAAACTACGCATTCTGGTCGTCACGGCGATCTCTCAAGTCTAGAACAAAAATTAAAAAAAAAAAACAATATTTATTTTTACCGCATATAATTATAAAAACTAAAGAAACGAATTTAAAGACACTTTTACATTTACTGAAACATCTACTTTTAAAATTCAAAATGGGTAAAGCGATAAATTTTACGTCCAGTTAGGATCATCTTGTATACTTTTATTTGACCTTGAGGATAAATCCAAAGATTAAAATCATGAGAAGTAAGGTCTGGTGGTCGCGCAGGCCAAATCGTCAGGCCTTCATGTCCAATCCATCTTTCAGGATTATGTTCGTTTAAAAAATCTCGAACAATATGGTGCTGCACCATCAAGTTGTATCCAAATCTTTGATTCCTTCTTAATTCTCAGTTAACATTTCCAAGTAATACGGGCAAACGATCACTGAGAAACTCTAAAAACTATAGATTGAACTCTTTTTAAAAAAATATTTACCTATGAGGTAACTATTTACAATTTTGCACCAGACGTTAATACTCCATTGATGACAATGATTAATAGTTCTTTACTAAAGGGGGGTTAACATTCAACCCGTAGTGATAGTTGCGTCGATTTACCTAACCAGTATTTTTAAAAGTTGCCTTATCGAAAAACGTCACATAATTGAAAAAAATGTGGATTCTGTTGAACTCTTTGCAAGGCCTGATTGCAAGACAAAACAAAATTGAAGATAAGCATTAAAATCAGCAAAGTTTAATTCCTAAGATAAAGTTATATGATAAGCATGATACTTTCGCTCCTTACTATAACTTTAGCATTTTGGCTAACGTTCGAGGATGGAGGTTTTGCAATAAATAATCAAGAATCGTTAATAAAAAAGTATATTTATTTATTGTTGCTCCAAGGCTAAATGGGGTTATGTATGTCGAATGTGCTTGGCGTAGATGCCTTAGACTCTCACAGTGGAGCCTTGCCCTCGCGGCATAGATGGACTTGCGAGAGTGCGCTTGCGCAAGGTCTTGCCGTAGCCAGGCATCAAGACTGCCATCGTCTTCAAGTGTGCTTGTAAACGGTTTCCGGCGCTGTGCTAGGACAAAATTATACCGAACGAAGTAAGCTTGATCAGTTAATTGTTACCCGGAGAGTTTTACTTGCTCTAGCACACCGTCAAATCTCTACGAGTGAGCTACCATACATCGTGAGAATACAACGTCCAGCAGGCTAGAACAAAACAGCTCTCTCCGGTGCTTGGTTCCAAACAAAACTGATCTAATTTCGTGGGAACCACTGGACTAGTTATGCTACACAGCCTATAATGGGAAGCGCAAAGTAGGGAACGCGAAATAGAATAGTTCTATCTGCTTCCCGTATTCACTTAACGCGTTCAATTTTCATTTCATTTTATAATTTACATTTTGAAATTAAAATTAAAATTTACAAATTAAAAATTTTACATAAATTTTCAGTGGTGAATAAAATTATTTGAAATTAAATTTTACTTATAAATTTTTTAATTTAGTTCGCGGATTTTATTCTTTACATTACTTACGATTCTCAAATCAGTCTTATAAGGTATTCTTAATTCTTTTTTAATAAATATTTTTAAATTGTTGGAGCGCGAACATCATTTTCACCGTTTTATTTCATACAATACTTCATTATTAAATGAAGTTTCATACATGCATTTAAGCGAACAGTGGTTATTTCGAACGGCAATATAATTAGTTCTGCGAATATGATAACTATCGAATATAAGAGGCAAGAGACTTATTTTATTGTTGAGAACACCTCGATTATTACAATAAAAGAAATAAGCTCTTGTTAAGCAATATAAAGGAAACAGTACTCAATAATCATTATTTTGGGATTATATTAAAAGTAGAAAAGATTACTATACGCACTTATAATGTAAACATTGAATTTACAAGCTACATTTATAATAATTATACAAATACTTATTATATTAAAAATTATAAAATATTGCTGTATGTATTACAAGCTTATCTTAAAACTATTACTATTTTATAAACTATTATTGATATGAAATTATAAAGCTTATATAAACATCTTAACATTATTTAAACGTTATAATTGTTATTTTAAATATAATATAACATGAAGAACATAAAACAGTTCCGGAGATAACTATTTCAAATGTGTTTAAACATAACGCAAAACTATTTTAATTGTAATTAAATATAATTAAGCGCAAATAAAAATTATTTCAAGCAGTATGAAATATAAACTTATTCGTATTGTTATTTGGTTATATATTGGGAGTACAAATTAATTCGGTCCGTTTTTTTGCGGTCAAAAATGCATTTATTTCAAAATAAAAAGAATTAAAAGATTAATCAAAGTATCGTCCATCACTAGTTACTACTTTTTACCATCTCTCATGCAATTTTCGAATTCCATCTCGAAAAAAATGTCTCGTTTTTGAGGTGATCTAAGTTAGGAGCCAATTTTCGATTTCTGCGAAAGAAGTGAACCGATGACCTGCTAGATCGTGCTGCATCCCTAGGAACAATCAGTAATCAGAAAGAGCAATGTCCGCAGAATACGGCGGGTGCGGCAAAATATCCCAGTTGAGCGTTTCTAAATATTTTTTCACGACTTTTGCGACATGAGGCCGAGCGTTGTCATACAAAAGAATAACTTTGTCATGTATTTCCTTGTATTCCGGCCGTTTTCCTCGTAACGCTCGGTTCAAACGAATCAATTGCAGCCTATAACGATCGGCCGATATGGTATCGCCAGGTTGTAGCAGCCCATAGTACACAACACCCTTTTGGTCCCACCAGATACACAACATGATCTTCGAACCATGAATATTTGGCTTTGGTGTTGATGTTGAAGTCGATGACAACGATCGATCAGACATAGCGTAGTATTTTCTTCTTGGGGTTATCATAGAATATCCATTTTTCATCCCCAGTAACAATTCTATGTAAAACACCCTTTCTTTGTTGTCTTTGAATCAGCTGCTCGCAATAGAAAAATCGCCTGTCAATGTCTCTTGGTTTCAGTTCATAAGGCACCCAATTGCCTTGTTTTGAATCATTCCCATGGATTTCAATTGTACAGAAACTGCTTGTTGAGTCACTTTCAATGATTCTGCAAGCTCCTCTTGCGTTTGACTCGGATTTTCATCGAATATTACCTCCAGCTTTTTGTCTTCGAATTTTTTTGGCTGTCCAGAGCAAGGCTTGTCTTCAACACTGAAATCTCTATTCTTGAAACGTCGAAACCATTCCCTACAAGATTTGTTAGTTTAAGCATTGTCACCATAAACTTCCACAAGCATTTGATGCGCTTCAGCTGCACTTTTCTTCCAATTAAAACAGAAAACTAAAACCTCCCGCAAATGCTGCTTAGTTAACACAAAATTGGATATTTTTAACACAGTTGAAAACAAAATTTTTTCATGAAACTCGAAGCGATATAAACTGAATATTATTGACAGATGTCTAACCTCTCTGAAACTACCGACTTCAGCTGTTACTATTAAATATTCACAATAGTCAGAGCCATCTTCTAAAACGCACCGAACTAATTTGTACTCCCAATAATATGAAATTTAAATACAATTTACATTAAATTATTCAAACGTAATTCGTTATTATAACGTTTTATATAAAATTATTTTAAATGTATTTAAATCTAATGTCAACTAAATATAACTTGATTTATTGGAATGTGACAGGTGGCCCAGAGAGGTTGGGCCACCTGCCATGCGGTCGAGATTAGAATTCGCAACGCGACTGCAAGAAGCGCCATCGATTACCAAATCGATGGCAGCGTACGGAATCGATATTGAGCAAGGAAAGACTGAGTGAGGGAAAGCTCAAGGCTATACCAAGAAGTGCTTATGTGAAGTGCTACGAGGATTGGAAAAAGCGTTGCACAAGTGTATTTTATCTGAGGGGGATTAGTTTGAAGGGGACAACATAAAATTATAAAATCACTTTACTTATTAAACAAACCTCGTATTTCTCCTTCTAGAGTCCCTTTCCCGAATACCACCGCATTCGTGAACGTGTCAACCTTCAGTTGCCACGCATACTGAGATGCTGAGCCTAGCTAAGAATAAACCCTACCCTAGGCCGTAGGGAAGATCCCAACACAATTATGGAAAGTAGAATTTGAGGGGGATTATAGGTTGTCAACATATCAGCTTTGCACGAGAGTGTCATTGCACAACATCTGACATACGAGATGTGTTTCATAAATAAAGTCAATTTTGATATATTATTAGGTGCACAACTAAGTTCCCGCTGTTTGTCAATAGATGGTGCCAGCAGTAAGTGTACATTAGTGATTTTGTTTAAGCGTCATATACTACTGGTTGTGTGAAAATGTCTTATTTTATGCTAAATAATCGTCATTTGCGCGAAGTGTTGCTTTTCTTCTTTTATTTGAAGAAAACGGCGGCTGAAGCACATCGGGAGCTCCAAAACATTTACAAAGATTCTGCTCCAAATGAAACAACGTGCCGTGATTGGTTTCGTCGCTTCAAAGACAGTGATTTTGATATTGACGACCGCCCGCGTGAAGGAAGGCCAAAAACCGTCGGAGACGCTGAATTGGAGGCATTGCTCGACGAGGATCCATGCCAAACAAGAAATAAGCTTGCTTCAGTATTAGGAGTTATCCGCCGAGACATTTCCAAGCGATTGTGTGCGTTGGGAATGATTCAAAAGCAGGGAACTTTGATTCCTTATGATTTGAAGCCAAGGGACGTTGAGCCTCGTTTTTTTGCCTGTGAACAACTGCTCCAGCGGCAAAAAAGGAGGGGTTTTCGTCATCGCATCGGAACATGTGATAAAAAATGGATTCATTACAGCAACCCAAAGAGAAGAAAGTCATGGGGACTGCCCAGTCATGCTTCTACGTCGTTGGCTCAGTCCAATATTCACGCTGCGAAGGTTATGCTGTGTATTTGATGAGACCAGGTCAGTTTTATTTATTATGAGCTGTTGAAAACAAACGAAACCATCGCCGGGCAATGGTATCGAATTCAGTTGATGCGATTGAGCTAAGCACTACGCAGAAAACGGCCACAATACGAGCAGAGGCACGAGAAATTGATTCTACTGCGTGACAACGCTCGGCCTTAAAACCTACTTTGAAACGCTCACATGGGAAGTCTTCCCCACCCGCCATATTCCCCAGATATTGCGCCGTCCGATTATCATTTGTTCCATTTGATGACACAGGGTCGGGCTAATCATCAATTCCGCTCATATGAAGATATCGAAAATTGGCTTGATTCGTGGATAGCTTCAAAAGACAAACACTTTTATCGTAATGGTATTCGAGCTCTGCGAGAAAAATGAGAAAAAGTTGTAGCTAGCGATAGACAATAATTGGAATGATTCAATTGACATCATTTTTTTACAATGAAGCTGCATTTTCATCAAGAAAAACAACGAGATCTTAGTTGCGCACTTAATAAAACAAATATTTATTTATTCAATATTTATGTTGTCCCCTTCAAAGTAATACCTATCGAATATTATACAGTTGTGCCAGCGCTTTTTTCAGTCATTAAAGCACTTTTTATAGGCGGTTTTCGGTATAGCCTTCGATTTCATCAGCGATTTGGTTTTTATCTGCTCAATTGTGAAAAACTTCTGCCCCTCGAGGGTATTTTTTAGTCTTGAAAATAAGTCGCACGGCGCTAGATTTGGTGAATATGGAGACTTTGGCATAATTGTAGTGTTGTTTTTAGCCAAAAATGCAAAAAAGCAACGATTTGTGAGCTTTGCTTAATTTTTTTAAACGTCGAAAAATCGCTACTCACGAGCAGACAGTTACTCTTTGTGTTTGCTGTAAACGACATAAACATGCGAGATGGTTGATAATGTCAACATATGCTGGGGGCATGTGCACCAATATATTGAAAAAGAAATCAAATATATGAAGTCCGCGTAACTTAAAAATTGGCTTTATTTATTGAATACACCTTGTACGTCAGCACTTAACCCTTTCGTGACGGGTGCCGCATATATACGGCAGTCACTTGGTGCATCACAGCGGCTGACGCCGTCTATACGAGGGTAGTCACAAAAGTACCCGACCTGACTTATGAATACAGGTAGTTTTAAAAAAACAATTACTGCGATTGACAATACCACCTTTCAACAACTTAATGTGAAAAATTCATAACGGTACGTTTATTATTTTTTTTTTTTACAGACATCCAAAGTGAACGCTCTCAGTGAATTTGTAAATATGGAAAAAATCGGGCATCATTATGTGATACAATACTTTCATTTGAAAGGTCTAAGTCCAACCGATATCAAAGCCGAGTTGGATTCTACTCTGGGGAAGTCTGCTCCTTCGTTTACAACGGTCAAATATTGGGTAGCTGAGTTTAAGCGAGGTTGTACGAGCTGCCAAGATGAACACTGCAGTGGTCGACCAAGTGAGGCCACTACGTCAGAAAATGTGAAGAAAATCCACAAAATGGTATTGGATGACCGTCGACTAAAAGTGCGCGAGATAGCAGACATGGCAGGCATTTCAAAAAGTGCTGTGCATCGCATTTTGACCGAAAATTTGGACATGAGAAAGCTGTGCGCAAGATGGGTGCTGCGTTTGCTCACAATGGAGCAGAAACAGCAACGTGAGGATGTTTCCATCGAGTGTTTGACAATGTTTTGCAGCAATAAAGCCGAGTTTTTGCGTCGATTCATAACCATGGACGAAACATGAGTCCATCATTTTACACCTGACACCAAGGAGCAGTTAAAGCAGTGGACTAAAAAGGGAGAACCGGCTCCAAAGAAAGCAAAGACAGTTCAGTCAGCTGGCAAGGTCATGGCATCTGTTTTCTGGGATGTGCGTGGAATAATATTTATTGATTATCTCGAAAAAGGAAAAACAATCAACGGCGCATATTATGCAGCCTTATTGCAGTGTTTGAGTGATGAAATCAAGAAAAAACGGCCCCATCTGACGAAAAAAAAGTGTTGTTTCATCACGACAACGCACCAGTCTACACGTGCGTCATTGCGATGGCTAAAATCAATGGGTTGAAGTTCGAATTGCTTCCTCACGCATCCTTTTCGCCAGATCTAGCTCCCTCGGATTATTTTCTTTTTCCGAATTTGAAAAAATGGCTCGGCGGCAAAAGATTTGCCAACAATGAAGAGGTAGAGTCCGCGGTTAATAGGTATTTTGAGGAGCTTGACGGTTCCTACTATAATGCGGGTATCGAAGCTATTGAACATCGTTGGGAAAAGTGTATCGAACTGAAAGGAGAATATGTTGAAAAATAAAAAACATTTTCGCAATTTTTTTACTGTTTTCTTTGTCGGGTCGGGTACTTTTGGGACTGCCCTCGTATACGGCAGCCACTTTTTGGTCCACAGAGGCTGACGCCGCTTATATACGGCAGTCATTTATTTTAATAGCGAATTCAAAATATAGCTATAAATACATTGGTTGCGAAGTATGGTTCACTTGCGCTTTCGCGAACGACGACAAAGCATGGTCAGTCGCGCCGTCGCGAAAAGTGGCGAAGTATAGTCAGCTGCTCTGTTGCAAATAATAGCGAAGAATGGTATAGGTGCGCCGCCGCGAAAGGGTTAAGGCCGTATGGAGGGATTGAGCGTCCTCATAGGCGCAAGAGTAACACCTGCGCAGTAGTACGTACGAGGAAGAGCCTCGCCAGTGTACTTTATCTCAATAAAATTTACGCCGTTACAATAAATAAAATATAATATGTAATTCTACGCAGCTAAATCTTATCATAAATATACTTAATACTTGAATATTTTTAATATTGTAAATAATATTATTTCGAAGATAAATTAAACATTAGATGAATACAATTAATTATAACATTAAATTATTTTTAATATTTCAAGATATAAAGTGGATCTATTTGATTTCACCACAGGAAATTATTGATGCGATCGGTCCTGATAATGATGCTAACTTGGCCTATACTAAAGACCACGATTTTTGTGCAAGCACTCCAGAGTGTATTAAGTATCTGAACGAAACCCTAATTTCAAGTTCTTTGGCAATATTATGTCGCTCAAAAGGAAAAGACCTGTTGATGTCTCTTCTATAGTAAGATACGTTACAGGAAAGACATTAGAATGAGTTTCTTCATTTTCCTCTGATACTAGTTAAAAATTATCAGAAGCATATAATTTTTCAATTGATACATTAAATGATGCTTTTTTTAATGCTTCTGTAATGAATGGCTGAATAATTTGGAAGTCGCGTTCCAGAATTGTTGCAATATTAATGAAAAAATTAGAGTTTCAACATTGATTTCTTCGTCAGTATCAAAATCTAAAATTTTATCAACATTTCCTGAAGTGACTGTTTATATGATTGACAAAGCACGAATTCCTGTAAAAACTAAGGGAATATATTCTGATTCTGGCGTATACACTGGTCATTCTTTGGACGAAAACTCTATCTAAATTGCAGTGGAATATTTTCTAAACGACCACTTTAATTGTACACGTCAAAGCTCTGATAAATCTGACGTTGTGATTGATAAGAAAAATGAAAAAAAGAAGAAAAAGAAGTAAAACATTATTTCACGCACAGTTTAAAATAGGCGTACAAACTATTTAAACAAGAACATCCAGAAATAATAATCGACATAAAAAAGTTTTATACCTTAAGGCCAAAGTTTATTACGTTGAGCCTTTGTATGAAAATGTATGACAATTATTTGGAAGGAAAGAATTCAGATCTTGATAAAGTTTGCTCCAAACCTTTATCAGCAATTGATTGTTCGAATTCATCAGAGCAGCGTTTTGTCGAAAAATATTGTGTATGCCCGGGCTCTGGAGGTATTAATCTAAGTTTGTTTGGATTAGAAACAATAAATGAATATGATGAAATTGTTTTTGTTTCGTAGGAAAATGGACAACTGGTGAAAAAAACATTAACAATGTCCAATTTCATAAACAATCTTGCTATTTGGATGGTGAAAGTAAGCGTCCTCATACATAATAAAAATACACAAAGAAAAGCTATAGAAGACGAAAAAGAGATGGCTACATCCAATTCAAACCATCTAATACTGCATGGTCATTTTGCTTAAAATTTGGTGGTGATTCTTAGTAGCCCTATTCAAGGTTAACACTGGATCAATCAACAGGTTTCTATTTTTACCGATGTTTAATATCAAGTAGAAGTAACAGAAAGTTTTGCTGTCGACAGTGATGATACAAAGCATGATTCTACTTGTACCTTATTAGCAATGGAAAAAATCATTGATTTGGTGAAAAATGATTCAACTGATTCAATAGAGCAAATATCGATTATAACAGATGGAGCTGCAAGTCATTTAAAAAATCGATTTCAACTGCATAAAATGAAAAATGCTTCCAACAATAAAAAATGGTTGTTTTCAGCTACAGGTCACGAGAAAGATACAGTTTACAGCGTTGATGTATTAGTAAAACAATATGCAGCCAGACATAATCTTCAGAATTGTCATGTAGAATCAATACGAGATGCAAATGCTTCTATAAAAAAAATTATAATTATATATTGACGCTATTAAACTAATCCTGCTTCCAAAAGAAAATATTAAAGTTTTTAGACAAAGTAAAATAAGAGTAGTTTAAGGCCCCTAAATTGACTGGCATTCAGAAAACCCACGTATGGAAAGTAGACGTAGGTACAAAGAAAAAATGCTATACAGCTCGAACTGTTGCTCATTCTTTCACAAAATTATTAAGTAAAGGAAAAAAAACCAATTACGTCAAAGAAAAATGTTCGCAGCAAGATTCAAATGAATAATAAATCCAAAACTCAAAAAAAGAAAAAAAAAATAGTAAATATTCTTTTTAAGCAATATTTAGTTACGTATCTCAAAATTTACGTACTATATATATATATATATATATATATATATATATATATATACATACATACATACATACATACAAGGTGTTACAAAAGTCACGGAATGGCTGTATATTTCCTAGGGTGGAGTATTTCGGAAAAAATTCAAGGTCAATCCTTAAGTAAGTCTCAACGAGAAATTCAATGATATCCTCTATTTCGACCTTGACGATGTCCTTCAAGGTCATTTCAAGGTTAGGTTATGTTTTTTAAATGGGATGTATTAAAATTAGCAAGGTTTATGAAGTGTTGACTGTAGGCGTGACCTAAACGGTTAAAAAAAAAATTGGGGAGTTCCTATGCTAAAAGATAACCAGACTTTGTTCATGTTTAAATGGCCTTGGCTGACCTTCAAGGTCAACGTGTCCTTATGACCTAAGTACATATTTAAACGTAAAATTTTCCGCTCTTTTGATTACCAATGTCAAAGAAGGGAGTTCCCATTTAAAAAGCATAACCTGACCTTGAAATGACTTCGAAGGACATCGTTAAGGTCAAAATAGAGGATACCATTGAATTCCTCGTTGAGAGTTACTTAAGGATTAACCTTGACCATTTTCCCGAATACTTCACCTTAGGAAATATACAGCCGTTCCGGAACTTTTGTGACACCCTGTATACTACTATGATCAAAAAATGAGACCAATTTTTTTTTTTTTTTTCAAATTCTTTATTTATTCTTTTAAATCTATTTCGTTGCCTTAAAATTAGTCCCTGCCCGACACAACACACTTATGCCAACGTTTTTTCCAATCCTCGAAACAGTCAGTAAAGTCTTTTTCCGAAATTGCCTTCAATTGATGCAGCGATTCACGTTTAATCTCCTCAATCGAGTCAAAACGATGTCCCCGGAGTGATCTTTTGAGTTTATTGAACAGCCAGAAGTCACACGCTGCTAAATTATGCGAATACGGTGGTCGTTGTATACAGATGCAAGTATCCGTCAGATTCGTTTTGTTTTAGCGATATGGAGAGATTTTATATGACCAAGTGTTTGATATATCGTCTAGATCTGCTTTAGTAATAAAAAAATATAGCTTGGAGCTTGATTTTCACATTTATCTTTCAGATACATAATATACTATAAAATTTATTTGTAAAATAGAATAATAAAATACATTAAAAAAAAAAAAAAGAAGATAAATTAACTTAAAAAAAATTGGCCTACTCGTATATACACATTTATACTAAGAAGTTAAAAATAATATTTTTTCTTTACTTAAAGATACATTTATAACTATAGTATAGGAAATAGTCTCTCAGGCCCACAACAAAAATTATGTTAATTGTTTTATAAGATCACATTGTTCTTATAAAGTTTTGATTCGCTGAACATGATTTCGCAATAAAGAAAAGGAGGTCGCCTAGTAAATTTCAAAGATAATCTCAAAAATCTGTTACAAACTATATTTTTTAGTTGTGAACTCTTGAAAAAAAAAGAACATGATTTGTCTGAGGTTAAAAATATATTAATTCTATTTACTTTGACTCGCTTAATATGAAATCGCAATAAAAAATAGGAGTCGTGTAACGTCGGGTTGACGTTGTAACCGCGTTTTTAAATTAACGCGTACTGCTTATCGCCTTTTCGAGCCTAAGTAGCGAAACTTATGGGCTCGGGACGGCGGAGGAATTAGTATCGTAAGAGTTTTAGGATAAGAATGAAAATGCAGGACTGGACAACCGTATAGGCCGACGTTGGCCTATATGTTGTTCTGGAGAAGGACCTACTAAACGATTAAAGGAGAGAGATAGTTAGCCGATCTTGGCTAATGCTATCCCTTCGGAAAAAAAAAAGGAAAGATACAATATTTAAATAGACTCACTTTTTATTGTAGTATTATAGCCGTGCGAAAAACAAGAAAAAAAAACAAAATCCTTTCTCTCTCTCTCTCTCTTTCTGCTTCCTGACGGAGAACTGGATAAATCCTGGTTGTGTAAGATGTAAAATGAAATGATGTAATGCGTAAGATTTAAAATGAAAAACCAAAAAATAAAACGTGAAGAATTGTATTATGACTTGAAAAAAAAACTTGTGTTCGGAGGCGCGAATAAAATCTTGAATCTGCTCCGCGTGTTGATCCTCGCCTTTTTATGCACTTGTGCAGTGACTTCTCTGGGCCAATCCGATTGCTCGAAATTAGCGTGGGCTGGACGCTACTGCTCTATCTTGAAGGTGTTATGATTAAGTGGGAGAGCGAGAATTAGAGAGAGAGAATGATTCCTTTTTTGCATAATTTTTATATATTTTCTTTATCTATTATTTATTGCCGAAATACATTGAATTAAATTACATAATCGTATTTTATTTAAAATTCAATGCGTATTACAAAAAAAACGAAGCTTTTGTCGCATTTTTACGCATTAAATTTATACGGGTTACTAAATAAAAAATAATTATTTAAATTAATGAGAAATTGTTGTTACCCAGGACACGTGTGGTATCCATGGGTTAGTAAAATAATAATAAGATATAATTTATGACTATTGAACGGTAGAGAAGAGAAATAATTGAAAAAAAAATAGTAATTTAAATAATTATTCTTTATAAGTTACAATTTTGTTTAATTTATAGGTAATTGTTTCAGACTGTAGGATAAATAATTAATTGTTCAATGTTATTTTTTTGCTATAATTATTTCGTTTAAAACAAATGATTATTGCGCTTTAAAAATAATTATTCTGAGTTAAAATTAAAATATCGTAAAACGTAATTAATAGTATATTAATTAATTATGCCATGCCTCTTATAAGGTCTTGTTTAAGAAAATGATGAAATAGAAAAATTAGTAGAAAAAATAGTTATAGTAAGTCGAAATATTTGATGATATAATTTGTCCTCGCGCGGAAGGATAGAATTAAAGTTGTTAAAAAAAAATATTTGTGAAAATATATTTGCGTTAAAAATTAATATATTATAGCATTACAATAATATAATATAGCATAATATAATATAGCATTACAGAAATAATGAGTTTAAAATTACAAGGTGCAATTAATATAGAGAAGTTAATGAAAAATATAGGCGCAGCGTTATTATCAATAATCTATGTATAATTCCAAGCTTGCTGATATTATTTAAATTAATTATTAAATTTGTGCAACGGAAAATTTTTAGGAAGAGTGTACTTGTAAAAAGGAATACAGCGCTTTGCGTGAGAACGGAAATAATATGATTCCGCGACGTCTCTGATTGCAGCGGAGGCGCTCTTTCTCCTATTGCTTAGAAAAAGATGATTCGGGAATAAAATAATATAATAATTAAAACATTCATGCTTAACATAAGAATTTATGATTATTTTTATTAATAAATATATAAAAAAAGAAAAAGACATGGTCGTGCCGTTGTGTATTATTTTTATTTATATTTTGTTTATATTACGTGATTCCTGTATATATATAAAAAAAATAATAAGAAAATTATAAACAATGCGTTACAACTTAATCTGAATTGGGTTTTAACGATTGTAGCAAATTTCTTCTATTTAGATGATGTATGGGCTTTACTTGAAAAATCGCAAGCTCTTGGTCTAAGCTTAGGCTAGGTTCATAACAGTTCGGGTCGGAGGAGAGTACGTCATGTGGATTGTGGGTAGGAGCTTTATCGTGGTGGAGCGCTTGGGTGTGGATCGAGGCGGTCGGTCGATATGTTTTTCTTTTTGACTGTGGGCCGGAAAGGCAGGAAGCAGACTTATCGGCGGACACAAAAAAAACGGAGGTCGTATACCGACGTTACAGTCGCCTAGTGGACTTTAGAAATAATCGCGAAAAATCGTAAAAGCTACATTTTTCAGTCGTAAATAATTAAAAAATTAAGAATTGAATTTGCATTAGCTCAAATCTAAAAAGGATTTCATTGATAAGCGCACAAGCACACTTGTGTTAGTCTCTACTGATGTTTAGAATATAAGAAAAACTGAAGACAACAGCACGCTGAAGGTAAATCTGAAGATCTCTAGAAGTGAAGAATTATGAATATTCGTAGAGTTATCATATGTAGGTCCAGTTTGGTGATAAGAAGATCCCTGTAAGGGAATTAAGTGACTAAAACGAGCATGAGACCTTGAGTAAAAATAATCTTATGTACGAAAACTAGATTGGTTTACGTTTGCGTATGCGAAACTAAATTGTTAAGGAATAAAAAAGACAAAAAATATAGAAACATAATAGAAGGTCTGGTAACAAAATTCCAAAGCTTTGGTGCTTAATGAATTTGAAACTTCTCTGACTTCATTTGCACCTTTACGAATAACCAGAAAATCTTAGGAATTTTAGTGAAAAAGGTGAAAGATTTCATCATGATATGAAAGAATTTGAACGTAGATAGCAAGGAAACTGGAGCATAATATGATGAGCGTACTATTGTCGGATATTAAAAAAAAAACACAAAAAAAAAGCAAAAAGCGAAGTAGAAACCCTTTGCATAAATCATTTGATGACAAACACACACGTAAACGTGAATCGTACATGAAATTATTTTCGTTTAACATCTCATGCTGGTCTTGAGTCACTAAAGTTCTTTACAGTCACCTTCTTATTACCAAACTGGACTTACATACGAATAACTGTGTGAATATTCACAATTGCTTGCTCTTATAGGTTTTCAGGTTTACCTTTATTGTGGCGTTGTCTTCAGTTTTTTTTATATACTAAACATCAGTAAAGACTAACACTAGTGTACTTGTGCGCTTGCCAATAAAATCCTTCTTAGTTTTCAACTAATGCAAATTCAATTCTCAATTTTTGAACTATTTACAATTGAAAAACATGGCTTTCACGGTTTTTCGCGGTTATTTCTAAAATCTACTAGGTGACTCCTATTTTTTATTGCAAATTCGTATTAAGCGGATCAAAATAAATAGAATTAAGATATTTTTATCCTTAGGCAAATCATGTTCTTTTTATATTTCAAGAGTTTACTACTGAAAAACGTCGTTTTTAACAGATTTTTAAGATTATCTTTGGAATACGCTAAGCAACCTCCTTTTCTTTATTACGAATTCATGTTCAGCAAGTCAAAATACATTTTTCTTGCTTGGAAAACACTTTATTTTGCGACAAAATACTTTATTTTGCGCCAAGGCTGCCAAGAAAATTAAAACAAAAAATAATTAACTCGAAAAATAACTTAGTAGGTTTTGTAAGTATTTTAATAACAATATTTTGTTTATATATTGTCGTTATACACGTCTTTCATTTTAACTTAGTAAAAAATATTAATTTTTACTTCTTGGTTTAGATATAGACTAAATTTTTTGAAGCCAGTTTTTTTTTAGTTTATTTCATAAAATATAAAATTAATCTGCTATTTCAATATGCACATGTATATAAATATATTCTTTATTTTACAGACATTAATAATTCCATCAACTTTGCAACCAAAGATGGAGTATGAGATTAAAACCGATCTTATTGATGTTGTTGGTTCACCAAATGTAGCAAACCTTATTTATTAAAATTGAATTCAGTCTAATTATTTTTTATACAAAACAATTTAAATTTCATCAGTCTTCTAATTTCAAAATTTGAATATTGTATTAAAACTTATTACTATGATCATTTATATTACATACATTAATATCTTAATAAAAGGATAATACTTATTTAATTAATTTAAATACTATTTTAATGATTGTTCTTTTTAATTAGAAGTATATTTTTCTCATTCTGTAAAAAAAATAATTATTCTTCACCTCTGTTAAAACATAGAAATAGTACTTACAATTTCTACTAAAGTAAAGAAACGTAGATCAATCATCATTACTAATATTCTATAGTTATTAACAAAACTATGAGTTAAAATGAAAATTAACAATTAAGACGAAATTCAACAAGCGTCTAAGTGTCTGGTTCTAATCAGGTAAAAGAAAATCTTTATATTTAGGACGTTCCAATGAATTTTTTGTACCTTTCGGAGTCAAACTTTATTTTTTTTTTTTTTTTTAAATTTGCATACTTTTAGTATATATCAAAATAAGATTTCATGCCAAATATCGGTGTTACGTGCAAAGGAATACGCACAGCCTGAAACTTTAATATTTATTGTATGTGGGATCCATCAACCCGTCCCGTATGCTCATCGCGGTCTGAAAAGAGCCCTATTGTCAGGCGTAACTTACGGGAATTCCCGTAGGCACCTCTGTTCCATCGATTAGCGGAGCACCCGGATATGGCAAAGGGGGTAATCAAACAAAAATAAATACATAGTGTAACGGGGTGGCAGTTTTAAACATTAACCGCCACAGGAGCAATTAGCTTCGGGGGACGCGCAATCCGCAAAAGGCGCGAAATTGCCCTTTGCGCCCCCTTTTAGGAAGCTAAAGTCTTGGACGACTTTGCTCCTGGGTCCAGGCTCGAGAAGCCGGTCTACGGACCCAACTTACCCGTTGCAACGCCGCGCAATCGTCGTTGCGCGGCTCGTTCGTCGTCCTCACCTGGCTAGTTGATCTCGGAGAGGGCGGTATTCGGGGGGAGAGCTGAAAGCTCCTCGTCGCGGAAATAATAAAAAAAAAAACGAAAAGAAAAGTAACGTAAATTATAAATAATAAAAGAAAAAAAAAAGGATTTAATAATTTGAGCGAGACAAGCTCGCACCAAACAAAACAAAAAAACACAGAAAAAAAAATAGGAGAAAAAAAAGAAAAAAAATACAAACTAAAAATATAAAGAAAATAATTTAATAAGAAAAAAAAATAATAAATAATAAATAAGTTAACAATAATAATTACAAAAAAATATAAAAGACAGTAAAATAAATTATAATTGCCGCGTACGAGGAACGCAGGTGGTGAGGCGCGGTATAATGCGCGAGGATGGCTCCCGCGCGCGGCGTATTCCACGAGTGCGAGAGAGAAAGAACGCCTCTCGCACTACGCCTGTGAGAGTGAGAGAGAAAGGCCTCTCTCACTCGCGCGCGCCGTCTAACGTATGGGTGCGAGAGAGAAGAACACTCTCCCGCACGGAGCCCGTTGGAGCGACAGAGAGAACGCTCTCCCGCTCTTGCGCGCCGCTTCTACTGCGAGTACGAGAGAGACAACGGATCTCCCGTACTACGCCGTAGGAGTGAGAGAGAAAGCGCTCTCCCACTCTTGCGCGCCTAACCCTACGCGGGTGCGAGAGAGAACGCAACTCTCTCGCGCCGATCTAACTCGAGTGGGAGATAAAGGTTTCTCCCACTCGCGCGCGCGCCGTATACGCCGCAAGTGCGAGAGAGAAAGCGACTCTCCCGCACTGCTACCACTAGAGTGAGAGAGATACCGCTCTCTCACTCGCGCGCGCTTAAGCTCCTATAGGTGCGAGAGAGAACGCAACTCTCTCGCCCTGTATACGAGAGTGAGAGAGATAGCGCTCTCTCACTTGCACGAACCGCGAAAAATACAAAAATACGAAAGCGCGGAGTAACCGGCGGAGGTTACTCCTACGCAAATACAACTACAAAAAAAACAAACGGCTTTACGCGCGAAAATTAAGTCTTAGCGGACTTACTCTTTGGCTGGCCAGCCGCGCTCGCTAGACGCTCGGCGAAGATGGCGGGGAAGGCGACTCGGCTTACTCTCGGACGCAAAGTCGACTTGCTCCCGGTCGCCGGTGATCTGCGTCGGTGCCGTCGGCCGGTGTGGGTTTCTTGGCTGCCTGCACAGCCGATGCTCGCCAAGACACCAAAGACACACCCCGATAACTTTCTTCTTCAACGCGAAGAAGAAAGAAACGAAAACGCGTAATCGGCGCGTCCAAAATGGCGGGGATTATCCTCTTTCCCACGGAAAAACTGCGTGAAGCGAAAACGAAAGCGCGTGGCTTGTCCGACGGCGAACTCTATACTGCCCTAAAAGGCGGGAGACGGCTTGGCTACCTAGCCTAGCCTCTCCTATGCGGTACTCGACTAGCCTATCTCTAGTCGCGTACCGTTTCTGCCCGTCCGCGACTGTCGCGTTACTTCTTTTCCGCGGTCCCCTTTATCCCGATTACGCTAAATAAGACGCGGCGCGGAGCACGGAGTGTTCTCCGTGACAATAGAAATCAATAATAAAAATTTTTATCTGAGAGTACTAGTCATTCCTGGAACTTCGAAGTTCGCTTCGGATCCCCGCGTGCAAGAGAGATAAGTTGGAGGAATCGGGGACAACTCAATAAACAATAATAATTTCCTCAATATGGTTTTTTTTTTTATTTTATTTATAAAGATATATATATATATATATATATATATATATATATATATATATATATATATATATATATATTAGATGTAGTAAAAAGTAATCCATTATTTTGCCAATAGATGGCTTCAGTAGTCTGTATCTCTCGTTGTAAAAGTGCGATCGGGTTACACTAGATGGCGTTAGAAAGATAAGATTTCGTACTACAAAAGCTTTTTATACAGTTTTGTGATTGCTTGACTCACTATTTTTTTAGCACGCGTCAAAGATGGACACCAACAAAAAGAAAATACGCCATATTTTACAGTTTTTCTTCGATAAAGGCGAAAACGCAAGCCAGGCAGCTAAAAATGTGAATAGTGCTTATGGTCTTGATACTGTAACAGCCAATCACGCGCAACTTTGGTTTCGTCGATTCCGTTCCGGTAATTTTGACGTCAAAGATGCACCACGCTCTGGAAGGCCAATTGTTGAAAATGTCGATAAAATAATGAAAATCGTCGTGTCCGACCGTCACGTTAGCACTGTTTCGATTACCCAGAAGCTAAACATTGCACAAAAAACCGTTTGGAACCACTTAAATAAGGCTGGATACAAAAAGAAGTTCGATGTATGGGTGCCACACGAGTTATCGCAAAGAAACCTCATGGACCGAATTTCCATCTGCGAATCGCTGCTGAATCGCAACAATATCGATCCATTTCTGAAGCGAATGGTTACTGGTGATGAAAAGTGGGTCACTTACGACAACGTCAAGCGACAACGGTCGTGGTCAAATCGCGTTGAGCCGGCGCAAACGGTGGCCAAGCCAGGATTGACAGTCAGGAAGGTTTTGCTGTGTGTTTGGTGGGACTGGCAGGGAATCATCTACTATGAGCTGCTCCCCTACGGCCGAACTCTTAATTCGGACCTGTACTGTCAACAATCGGACCGTCTAAAAGAAGCAATCGCCCAGAAGCGGCCAGCTTTGGCCAATAGGAGAGGCATTGTGTTCCATCAGGACAACGCCAGGCCGCATACATCGATAGTGACTCGCCAGAAGCTCCGGGAGCTTGGTTGGAAAGTTCTTATGCATCCACCTTATAGTTCGGACCTGGCACCAAGTGATTATCACCTGTTCCTGTCTATGACGAATGATTTTGCAGGTGAAAAATTCGCCTCAAGAGAAGATTGTGAAAATCGACTGTCCCAGTTTTTTAACAATAGAGACAAGGGTTTCTACGAGAGAGGCATTATGAAATTACCTCTAAAATGGCAACTAGTTATCGAACAAAACGGTGCATATTTGACCTAAATCGTATCATTGTATCTATGCTAAATAAAACCTTCAATTTAATGCAAAAATAATGGATTTCTTTTTACTACACCTAATATATATATATAAGAATTCACCTTACAGTTTAATTCACTGCACTTCCACGCAGCACGGCACACTTTTTACACACTGAAAATTTAACAGATGAATGCGAAACGGGAAAAAACAAAAAAAAGTTGATTGCCATACTAACCAAAAAAAATCGATTGCTTGATCGTTACCGAAGTCGGAAAAATGATTCACTCGCGGGCCCGCTCTTCTCTAGGCTAGAAGACTTAGTCGCGGATACATCGTGGGGATTTTCGCTTGTTAGGCATCAGCATAAGTCTTTTCAGACTCCCGAGTCTTCCCCGCGCCTTCCAACAAAAATGCAACTTTGATATATTTATTTCTCTAAATGTGTGTGTACCGAGAGGAGTTGGGTTACTCGGATCTCTATACATGTATTGGAAGAATGTTATTCTCAAATTATAAGGATAATTTCTAAATAAAAATAAACATAAAATTATTCTCCATGTCTCCCGAATTATTCCTCAGGAATCAACTTGCAGTATTGTTGTAAGCATTACACATTTTATATAGGAACCAATACACTTTCATATAGAGATGTTCCATTGCATAGAGCGCGTAGTGACATCACACATTACAATATTCATTTAATACTGTATTTTTGTTCTAATGGCTTTCACTGGTATAAGATAAAATATGGTTTCTTGTATATATTTTACTAGTTCAATTGATTACCAATTTATTTATAATTATGAGTCTATTAAATTGCTTAATGAATTTATTTATAATTTGAAGGTTTTAATTTAATTGATTTTAATTTTAAGATTTTAATTTTTACATCACGTATTGTAACAATCAACTCAAAATATTAATTTTTAAAAAAGTTATGCGCATTTAAATAAAAGGAAGTAACATTTTCAAACCGTTATGTCTCGAATATTAATCATCGAAATCGCATAATTTTTTTTTTTTTAATTACAGCATAACATAGAATTTTTAAAAAATATATAATTTATCGCAAAATTTTTTTATAAAAATTACAACAATTTTTTATAAACAAATTAGGTTTTTTAATCGAATCGCACTCACTGAACATCAACTTCAAATGGTTCTAATTTCTTTTCTTTTCAAATTCCCAAAAAATTTATTTTATGAAATTAAAGAGGAGACGTTGAACTTGAAGCCTATCTTAATCTGCTTGTAAGAAACTACTGGAAACTAGTTTGGGCCCCGAGTAGTTAAAGAATTACTACTGATAACGTGTTTAAGCCTCGAGTAGTTAAAGAAGTAACAGGAAATACACCGAACAATTTGATTGTAATTTGCAGTAAATCTGGAAAATTGAGGAAAGAACACGTGAAAAAATGGGTCATACATTGTTTAATATCTGATTTACAATAAAACACTTTCCTTTTGACAGACAGTTAATCCGAACAAAGAAAATAGTGTGCATTAACTTTCTTAACTTCATAAACAAGATTTTGTTGAAGTAATAATAATTCCTGCTGGTGCGGCCGGTCTTCGCGAGCGACTAGATGTTTCCTTTCTAGGCAGTATAAGATTTTTATTCAGGCAATTTACAATCAGATGATGTTGGAATTAACAGGCGAACTAGCACAAGTTAGAATATTTTTTTATTTAAATGCATTCGTTAGTTCATAATCAACTTACAGCAGATGTTGTCCGACTAATGCTGCAATACGCTTTGTACAGAAGTTGATATGGTGTTGCTGATTTTGGCAAATTTCAAAATTTAAATGAAATTTGTTTTAACAAGACCAAAATTTTAAGTAATTGTGAATCTCTTGAACGTCTTGAAGAAGAGCAGGGGGTGTTCGAAATTTTCCAGTGTATTACTAGCTTCAGCCTTGCGATATTTATACCAGCTGTCCGCTTCGGCTGGGGAATAGGAATGTTACGGTTGAAAGAGTCAGTAGAAATTTCTTACTAAAAGCCGGCTTTCATAAGTTTAATTGACTAGCCGATTTTTTTTTCTTTTTTTTCAGCAGTTTTTTTCGTAACAACTTTTGCACCTTTTGTCAACTGCCTTTGCGGCTTTTTTCTTTATTTGTTAAAACATTTTTCGCTTTAATAGCACGTTTAAATATACATTTAGCGACATGCAAAACACTCTCTAATTTTTCGCTATGAAATCTTTGCCATGTGGGCAAACATCTAGAAGGTTTTTGAATCTCCGTCTCCGTTATAATAACCGTAGCGTACTGTAAACTTCTCTATGGATCGCAAAAACATTAAAATCATACCTTCCATCTCCATTTCTGAATCGCTACTTTCGTGATTAGCATTGCATTTTCCCTCGGTATGTTTTTCTTTCCATTCCTAATATTCTGCTGTATTATTTTTTCCTTTTCACCACTTGCATGACTTGCAATATGTTGACAGCACAGTAACGTCGATGACTTTTTCTTTACTTTTCGATCAATGACGTAATACCTATGAGAGATTGAAAAGCTCTTTTTGCCCATGAGCAAAAAGAGGTTTCATTCTCCAGTAATGGTTCACATTCCCCACTAATCGACGATTTATTTCGAACCAATCATTGAGCATGAGTTGACAAATCGCTCACCACTGTCAGTCACAAACTAAACGCACTTTGAAACCAAGGCCTCATGGTCCATACTTGGAAAATGTAATTTTTTTTTTAAGCGACTAGGGTGAATGAGCGCGCTCAGGTAGTAAGTTAAAAGGCATAGAAAAGTATAGTCAGAAGACTCCAATCTTTCTGAAATTCTAATACATTATTTTTAAATATTAAAACATTAACTAAAATTCAAATGTAATCTTATGACGTAAAGAACAGAAATCATTATTTATGTAAAAAATGTTTATAAAAGAACTATTATTTTAATTTTTTTAATAACAACTTCAATAAAGTGCTTTGTTAGTGAATTATAAAAATATTTTAAATTTGATAAAGGGAAAAAAGATAAGCGAATAAATGTTTTTCGTTTGCCACCGTAAATTTCGACATTGTTCATGTGTTAATGATTGCGATTTTTCTTTTCAAACTATGAATAAATTCGTAAAAAAATTACAAACCTGCGATCTATTTAAGGGCATTGAACTACTAAAAAATATCTTATTTTCATAAAGTTTTCAGTTACAATCTTGTACAAAAAGTAACATTAATTATATTTTCAAGTATTTCGGATGAAATTGTTTTAAACTTACATTTTATAAGTAATCATTTTTCAAGTATTCTTTATTTTTTAAGGAGTATTAAACATTAACTTCATATACAATACTTTTTAAAATCATTATTTTATTTAAGTCGCGTAACAAAAAATTGTAAGCGTAGATAAGTTTTATTTTTTCAAGTACAATGTATCTTTAGAAAAAAATGGATTTTTCAAAAACATTTTTTACATAATTAATAAATTCTGTTTTTCACATCATAATATGATATTGAAATTTTAAGTAATGTTTTTCTGATGGGCGAAAATCTGTCATTTAGATCTCTATTCTCCCTTGCATCGAAACGCAGACAAGACTGAAGAAACTCAAACCTCATTCGTAGAAAGACACCCTTGTAGAAGTTGATTCTGTTTCTTTTGTCTCAGAGTTCGTTGTTGTCGACCTTGGATGACTCCCATAAGCCAGCATAGTGTAAAACACCGATGTAAGCTCTGATTTCAAGAGGGTCAGTTTAATGGTGGTAGGTCTAGGCTATATCTTCAACAACCAGGCTAGCAGACACCTCCTCAATTTTCTCATTCATGCTGCCGAAGATTGCTTTGATAATTTCTTGATTGAACAAGAGATCCCAAAAGTTCTCTAGCGAATCCAGATTTACAGCATCATCTGCCAAGCTTGCTTCATACGGAACTTCACCTCTGCTTACACGATCTGATCTTCGTGCAGCCGATTGCGTTTTCCAGGCAAAATTATTTTTACCGTATAATTTAGGCGATGGGCGACCACATGGACGAAATTTTGAAGAAGACGATTGATTTCCTGCTTTGCTCGCTTTACGTTTGGGAAATGCTAGAGCCCGTTGATTTTGAACTGCATCTTGCATGTCTTCTTCGTCGAAATCATCGGTTTGGTACTCGTTCGAGTCTGATGATGCATCTTGTTCTGACTCCGTGTTCGATTGTTCTTCACAGTCAGAATGACTGTCAACAACTTCTTCCAGCAATTCTCTCCGCTGACTTCTCTTCCAATAATTGTAAATCTCAAGAAAATAAAAAATTCATAAATATAAGTTTATAAAATACACGATAATATGTATTTGTGCATAAAATAATATGTTCAAAAAATATAGATATCATGCGTTTGAATGAATACGCGCGCGCTACACGTGTACACAAATATTATTGTATTCGTTCGTTCAAAAGAGAAAGTATACTATCCTCGTAGACACGTATACATTCTTACGCGGGAATGAATGACAAAAAAGCCAACACGCAATAATCAAACGGGAAAAGATCTATTTCACTTCTCACATGTAGACGCGGAACTTTTTTAGTCAAAAAATTGTTTGGAAAGTATCTTGTCAATTTTATTTATGGGCATTTGAGACATAATTGTTCATATATATGTGTAACGTCGGTTGCGCTACTATGCGTTGGCTTGATGCAACGCTAACAGGTCGCTGCCTTTTTAAGCCTAAGCAGTCAAGCTTACGGGCTCGGGATGGCAGAGGAGTGTAGGAGCTTTACTTTTTATTCCTTGTAAGGATGCGGTGGTTAAGTTCGGGATTGAGCGAACGTCTAGGCCGAAACTCAGGCCAGCTACGCCGCTGTAGATAAGGACCTAACCAGTGACTATTGGATAAAGATAGCCGAAACTCAGGATAACTCTACCTTTTGGAGGTTTCTTTAGAATAGAAGAGAATATGTAGTATAGAAAAAAAAATATACTATACGAAAATTAAGTTTATAACTCACTTTTTATTTGATAATTAAACTCTCTCTCTCTCTCTCTCTCTCTCTCTCTCTCTCTTTTTTCACGGTCAGATGACGGTACAAATATTTTGTGTGTATAATTCAAGGTGATGATGCATTTATATTGAAGTTTTTAACCTATGTTTAAAATCAGTGCGTGTCTTTCCATTAACGTATAAAGAACATTTTCTTTTTAAAGCGTAAAACATGTTTGATTTTGTGCCAAATAAACCGTTTTTGCGGGGAGTTTTACTGCACTATTTTATTCAGAAGAAATCTGCAGCTGAAGCACACAGAATTCTTGTAGAAACCTATGGTGATCATGCTCTGTGAGAAAGAACATGCAGAGATTGGTTTAACCGATTAAAATATGGTGATTTCAATGTTCAAGATAGAAAACGCAGTGGTGCACCAAAAAAGTTTCAAGACGGAGAATTAGAAACATTACTTGCTGAAGATCTATGTCAGGCACAATCTGATGCTGCAAAATCATTACGAGTTGATCTAACAACAGTTTCGATATGTCTGACTGCATTAGGAATGATACAAAAGGAAGGATCTTGGGTGCCGTACGAGAGACGTCGAACGGCGTCTTGTAACGTGTGAACAGCTGCTTCAACGACACAAAAAAAAGGTTTTTTTCATCGTATTGTGACTGGTAATGAAAAGTGGATATAATACAGTAATCCCAAGCGTAAAAAATCGTAGGTTAAGTCCGGCAAAGCAGTAGCATCAACGCCAAAGCGGAATATCCACGGTTCCAAGCTCATGCTGTGCATTTGATGGGATCAGCTGGGGGTAGTGTATTACGAACTGCCCCAACCCAACCAAACCATTACATGAGATCTCTATCGACGACAATTGATGCGTTTAAGTTACACATTGAAAGAAGAATAGCCGCTATATGAGCAAAGACACGATAAGGTAATTTTGCTGCATGATAACGCTCGGCTGCATGTCGCGTCACCGGTCAAAACATACCTGGAAATGCTGAAATGGGAAGTCCTACTCCACCCGCCGTACTCTCCAGTCTTCGCGCCTTCTAATTACTATTTATTTCAATCGATGACTAACGGCCTGGCTGAGCAGCACTTTACTTCGTATGAAGAAACGAAAAAATGGATCGATTCGTGGATAGCCGCAAAAGAAGTGTCGTTTTTTCGACGTGGAATTCAAATGCTGACAGGAAAATGGGAAATAGTAATCTCCAGCGATGGACAATACTTAAATTAACTTGTTTTTTATTATTCTTTTTAAATAAAGGATTTATTATACACGACTATTCTATCTCTAGTCGCGTACCGTATTTTTTCGTCCGTGTCCGTCGCGTTACCGAGACTTGACCCAGATTGCTGACCGCGGAAGCGTGCAAGATATGACAATGCGTGGAGCACGGAGTGTTCTACGTGACACCCCTCTCCCAGAAATCGCTTATCCGTGGTAAGCGGATTCTGCCACACTCCACGCGTCTCTGACTGCCGGGATGGGAAATGGTAAGGGACAAAAATAAGGTAACACTGGACTTAGTACAACAAAAAACTATATTTATTTTTAATTGGCATTCTGGCCGACTGCCACCAATGCAGGTTCTTCTGCGGACACTTTTTGGGGTCGGCGACCCGGCGATGCCCGCACGCCGGACATCTCCTCTTCTTTTTGGTCGGTTCCTTTTAGGGTGTTTTGCCCGATGTACTTGGAGCGATCTCAGGTGCGGGCGCGGCTTAAAAGCATAGTTAAATTAAGTTTAATGATAGCAGCTATTTTTACATAAATATTCATGTGTTTCAAAAGTTTATTGTTTTAAATAACCTACTCGTAGTTGTTAGCAACACTATTAGTTTTTATAATGTATAAAGATATAAATTCGTTATTAATAATATTATTTAAAAAGAAGAATTGTTTTACACAGGTATTTTGTTAAAATAAAATATGTAATTGTTGATAATTTACTTTAAAATTTTAAGTTATTTATAAGGTTCAAAATTTAATTTAACATATATTTAACAATTTAAATGAATGATATTGTTTTATATTCTGTGTGTAACTTTTATATTTTATTTTTCTTTTACCATATTTTTATAAAAAGGCATTATTATTTTAGTTATGTGACAATTTGATTTTGTGATTGAAAACAATTATTTTTTTTGATTGTACTATTTTACGTACTGTATAAAAATATGCCTTGTGTAGTATTTTTGGAAATCGCAACTTCTATTTTCTTCGTTAAACATTGTACTTCTTATATTGTTTAAATATTATTCAATATATCGTTAGCTTAAAAACAGTTACATATTTTATTTACCGAGGTCTTCCTAGCGATCTATTTATTATTTTATGACGCTACCTGTATGGTGTATCGGTAACCGAAGGTTGCCGTTATATTTCGCGATAATTATTGCAATAAAATAATTTAAGAATATTTGTCATTCTTTGCATAACGTTACAGTGTATTACGAAGGGAAAGCTTGAGTAAAAAAAGATACATTTTAAATGGAAAAACTATGTGTAGAAAAAAGAGTATTTATTGGACATTTTTATTGTCTTGGGCGCCGAGTTGACGTGCACGTATTCGGCCGAGCATTCCTTACTAGAGTCAAGTGGATGTACCATTTCTTCTGTGTTCCGGGAAAACTCATAAACTCTTGGCCCACGCTTAGGCTAGGTTTCACAACGGTTTGGGTCAGTGGATAGTGCGTCGACTAGGTTGTGGAGGGAGGCTTTTTCGTGGTGGAGCGCTTGGATATTGATCTATGCGGGCGGTCGATACGATCGATGCGCATCTTCCCGTTGACGAGCAAGGGCAGGAATAGCAGAGAAAAAACTTATCGGCTGACACAGGAAAAAAACGGAGATCATGTACCGACGTTACATATGAAACTAAATTTATGCATCGTATTTTCATAACCTAGAACCCGCGTGTTATCCTATAATGAACGTACATTAGATTTACTTAATAAACAATATCATATAAAAATGAAACTAAATTATTTCACATGAACAGACAAGATTCCATAACGACTAGGATTGAAAAAATTTTGTTTATTAGAATATCAAAAACTTACCTTTATTTTGTCTATTAACACTGCAACAAAGTCTATTTGAAAAAAGAAGATCTGTGTCGAGCAACGGTTGCGGCCACACTGGAGTAACTAGTTAACCCACGCCGAGAAAACGAACGCTCAAAGCGACGTCACGCGTTCTTTCGGCTTTCTATGTAATGGAGTTACATCTCACACTTGTCTACTACCGGCAAATGTCGTTACTTATCGTGGCCGCTAAGAGTTAATTAAATAATAACCAATTCACCGACTTTAACGTAACAGAGATTTTTATTCATTAAATTCATTCCTGCATCCGGCGTTATAAATATTTTAAGCGCCTAAAGACACACTGTATACGTAACAATTGTATTCATATTAATAACTGTTCGTCCTTTAATCATATTTCGTGAAGATGGTGTTGCTCTGGTAAAATCGCATTTCTTAATGAAAGCATGATTTTGCCTTCTGTCTATTAACAATTGTTCAATTTTTGCTTCATAATCCACTTCATACATCTACATTATAAATTTTGTAGTTCGAGCGACCATATTGATATAGCGAAAACAGTGCCGTCAAGTCCGCGGTGATAGTTTATGTCGCTAATAGGCTTCGTCGTTTGACAATACTGACGGTTCACCACATTCCGAACTGTGTACAATATCACGTAAAAATCCGTGCTTGATTAAAAAGCGAACACTTTTATTAAAATCACTAAATATTTTTGCATCGTTGCAGATTTTTATTTCGCACCCGTCATACATTTTGGTTACCGGTGACGGTAGCTGGTAGTATTTATCTCAAACGTGTTACGGTATTCATTAAAATGTTTTGTTGACGTGATATTAAATAGCGCAATATTTAGTGTACTTCTGAAAGCAGTTGGATTCCAATTCTTTTGAAACTTTGTATACTTAATTATTTTGACGCACTGATTACGAATATGATAATGAAAATCGGCACAAATTGAATGTTCATGATAAAAACCATAGAAAATCTAAAAAAATTACGATATTTTACATTTATCTCCGGAACTACTAAAAATTTTAGGAAAAGGTTTTTTATAAAAGTTGTAGATCTATTGCACCTTTTTTGTTGTATACATTTTTCTCACAGAACTAATATTTATCAAGATAATCGCTAACGAATTTCTCAGAATCTTCTCTTGGCGTTACCCAGAATCAATGACGTAGACGTGTAAGGTTGGCTGATCCCGTGTGTAAACGTATATATCTGTACCCACTAGGAGTTGTGCAGATTCGCTACAGATATTTTTAATCAGTGCATTCTTTAGCATCCGTGATTAAAAAAAAATCAGTCTCTATGTTCCCACTACTAATGTTATTGTATATCTATATATCATTGGAATTATGCGGACGTTTGCATAAGTCCTATGCACGAAAGAACTCCTATTTATATCTACATGAAAGAAACTGTAGCGTGTCTACATAACAACCTTTAGATTTATAAACTTCAATAATTTAATAACAAAAATAACCTTATAACCTCAATAACCCAAAACGCGCTAAAAACTCTAATTACCCGATAACCTTAATAATCCTATAATCATAATTAAAACCCATAACCTATAACCTTGATAATCCTATAATCATAATTATAACCCATAACCTATAACCTTAACAACCCATAACCTTAATAACCTGAAGAAAAAAAATAAAAAAACAATAAAGCAATAAAAAAAAAATCTAACACACGAACGCGCATGCGACACATACACATGACACATACACACACGCATACACACACACGCGCGCGTGCTACACACGAGGCGCACTTCGTTATAATTTTCAAACATGAATCTTGTTACACACACAACTTTTACAACTTGCGACAATATCTCTATAGAACACGACCATATTTCGTAGAATCAGTAAATAGTGCAACAAGCTAAATAAATTAAAATAATTGATAAATTAATATGCACACCTTTAAAAACGTTCATAAACAATTAATTTAATTAGCACGTAACCTAATTGTTATTAAATATGCATCATTAATTTTTAAATATGAAATGATTGTTAACAGCTGATCATATGGAGATTATGTATGGCGTAATCAGTTAATAGTGCAACACGCTGAATAAATGTATACAATTGTTAAATTAATTTGCACATTTTTTAAAAACGCTTATAAACAATTAATTCCATGTGCACACAACTTAATTGTTATTAAATATGCATTATTAATATTTAAAAATGAAATGATTGCTCACAGCTGATCGCACAGAGATTATGTCCGGCTTACGAAGTGCAAGAATATTCTTATACAATCAGTCAGTAGTGCAACACGCAAAATAAACGAAAATAATTGTTAAATTAATATGCTCACCTTCTAAAAACGTTCATAAACAATTATTTTGATTAGCACATAGCTCAATTGTTGTTCAATAGTCATTATTAAAGTTTAAAAATGAAATGATTGCCAACACCTGATCGCACGGAGATTACTACATGGGCTGAAAAGTCCCGGGATTTCTCAATAGGTGACGCCACTAGAAAATGAACATGATTCATTTCGAGAGGTTCATCTGTCACTAGTTTATGTGTAAAATTTTATGACATTCCGTTCATTTGTTTGCAAGCTACAGTCATTTAAGTTTCGCTATCTTCATGAAGAAAATGGAAAAACAGGAATATCGCATCTTGATCAAACATTGTTTTTTGATGAAAAAGACTCCTGAACAATCAATGAAATGGTTGAAGAAATGTTATTCCACATCTGCTCCTTTGAGAACAACAGTTTATCGGTGGTTTAGTGAATTTCAAACGGGTTCTACAAGCACCGAAGACGCACCTTGCTCTGGAAGGCCAAAAGAGGCTACGAATGCAGAAATCGTAAAGCAAGTGCATCGAATCGTTTTGAATGATCGTAAAATGAAGTTGCGCGAGATAGCTGAGCCCATTGGCATCTCAAAAGAACGGATGGGATATATTTTACACGATGTTTTGGACATGAAAAAGCTGTCCGCGCGATGGGTGCTGCGTCCGCTGTCGACCAAAAACAGCAGCGCGTTGATGATTCAACGGCCGGTTTGGCGTTTTGCAACGTAATCGAGCGGACTTCTTTCTACGTTTTGTGACGATGGATGAAACGTGGATCCATCACCATGCGCCTGAGTCCAACAGGCAGTCTGCAGAGTGGCTAAAAAGCCACGAAAGCTGACCAAAGCGGCCAAAAGACCAACGCTCGACCGGGAAGGTTTTGCCCTCCGTTTTTTGGGATGTGCACGGCATAATCTTTATGAATTACCTGCAGGAGAAAAGAACAGTCACCGGCATATTATGCAGCGTTATTAGACAAATTGAACGACAAAATAAAAAAAAAACAACCCCATATGGCGAAGAAAAGTTCTGCACCATCACGATAACAGACCGTCACACACGCGGCCTTGAAAGCGAAAGCCGAATTGGGCCAATTATGATTTAAATTGGTTGCTCACCCACCGTATTCTCCGGATTTGGCCCTTAGTGATTATTATCTGTTCCCAAACCTCAAGCGGTGGCTCCGGGGAAAGAGATTCACGTCGAATGAGGAAGTCATCGCGGAAACCGAGGCATATTTCGAAGGCTTGGACGTTTTTACTACAGAAAGGGCATCGAAACGTTGGAAAATCGCTATACTTAGTATATTGCCCTCGAAGGCAACTATGTTGAGAAATAAATACAACATTGCCTAAAAAAAAGCTTGTTTTCATTAAAAATCCCGGGACTTTTTAGCTCATGTAGTATGTCCAGTTTACAACCTGCGACAATATTTCTACAGATCCAATTAATAGTGCAACACGCTGAATAAATAAAAATAATTGTTTAATTATTATGCACACTTTCTAGAAACGTTTATAAACAATGAATTCATTTAGCACATAGCTAGAATCTCAGTAAATATTCATATTTATTATTAAAAACTAATATATGTCAACAATTTATTTACTTCTGATCTTAGGAAAATAAGCCCTGTTTGCAACACGAGAGAATAACAATGGAATCAAAAACGTTATTCAAATAGCTCAGCTAAAAACAGCGAGTTAGCAACATTAAATTAATAATATATTATTGTAAGAAGCAATATACATACACAGAATTATTTTATTATAAAGAATGAAGGTGAAAGAAAGAAAAGAACATGAAATCTTTTTAAACTACACGATACATACTTTAGTTTTTACTGCAGTAATGAATCAACGATAGCTTGTCTTTCTTTCTTGTTAATAAGAATGCCGTAATTAAATAATAAATGGCAAACATGCCAAAGAATGTATAGGGTACTAAAGCTTTTAAAACGATTTATTGTTATTTTAAACTCATATGCTACGTTTTTGTGTGGGCTAAACCTTTGAATCAATAAAAAAGAGGTCTTGCCAATTTTCCTTGTTTAAATTTTATTTGCTAAGTAGTCATTTAAAATAGTATTACCCAAACAAATTTTAAAAAGTGTTTTCATACACTTTATTTCCTAAAAACTTTTAAAAAAAATGAGACTTGTAATAAACGTAAGAAAATATTTTTTGAATAATTTTTATTAAGTAGGAAGTGGTTTATGAAATTTGTTACTACTTTTCTGCCTTTGGGCTGATCTTGATAACTAATTTTCAATGTGAAATTTTGTAAGAATAATGATTAAATTTACAACCTTGTAATAAAATTTGTCCTAACTTATGTGTAACGTCGGAGTGATGTTACAGTGCGTTAACTTAATCCAACACAACTCGTCTTTGCCTTTTTGAGCTTAAGCAGTCAAGCTCACGGGCTCCGGATGGCGGAGGAGTGTTACAGCTTTATTTTCCTTGGCTTTCCTGAAGGAAAGGTAGTGAAATGCGTCTTGGACGAAACTCAGGCCAGCTACGCCGCTCTGGATGAGGAACTAACCATTGATTTATGGATAAAGGTAGTTAGCCATAACTCAGGCTAACTTACCTTTTTTGGAAAATAATATATATAAAAAAAAATAGATGAAAAAGAAAAAAAAAGGTAGAGAGAAAAAAAATAATGTGATTTACGATATAAGAATTACTTTAACTCACTTTTTTATTTGAATATGAATCTCGATGCTTGAATCCTCTCTCTCTCTCTCTCTCTCTCTCTCTCTATCTCTCTCTCTCTTGGTGCGCTTGCGTGCGCAAGTCTAGCGAAAACTTGGTAGTTTGATGAACGAGTGCCAAATCTTGATTAGGAAGAGAAATAAATAAATCACAGCAAGTCCGGCAAATGCGGCACGTCCCATCTCCGTAGGTGGATCTTCCCTTTTTATACATTCGTACAGAGATGACTTTGTACCAATCCGATTGCTCGGAATCAGCTTGGGGTGGACGCTACTGCTTATCTTAAACGCGTTACGTTTGAGTGGGAGAGTGAGAATTAAAGAGAGAGAGAGAGAGAGATGATCCTTTTTGCATAATTTTTACACATGTTTATTTCTTTTTATTTATCATAAAAATATGTTAAATTAAATTACGTGATCGTTTTTTATTTAAAATTTAGCGCATATTACAAAAAAGAACGAAGTTTTTCGTCGCATTTTATGCAATTAATTTACTCGAAGATAGTTAAATAAAAAACAATTATTAGAATTAAAAAAATGATCGCCATCAATAATGCGTGCGATATCCTTGAGTTAGCGAAGTAATTTATAATTATAAAATGGTCGAAAAAAAAGGAAATAATTGTAAAATAATAGTTTAAATAATTATCCTTTAGAAATTACAATTTTCAACTTATTCGTAGGTAATTGCTATGAACTGTCGTTAATTTTTGGTAAAACCAGGAGTTATTTAATTAACATTTATTAAGGGGGGGGTATGGTTTTGAGGGTTCAAAAAAAGTGATTTTTTTTTATTGCATATTATGAAAGTATAGTAACTCAAGAATGTTGTCTGTTAATATGAAGTCAATCGGAGCAAAACTCACAAAGATATAGCTTTGGAAGTAGGCGTGTCTCGAACGACTACCTGAGCTGTAACCGCTCAGCGGAAAGGCAGCTGTTTCTCAATCTCTTTTGTTATTGTCCCTAAGCAGTTTACAGAAAGGTCTTAGACAAGGTCGTTGTAACGGTACCTGGTGTTGGTTCATTTTCGAAGCAGACGCGGAGTGTAACAGTCGTGTTGTATTTTCTTACTCTATTTCGTTGTGATATTTTTGTTGTTCGCAAAATGCCGAGAAAAGTTTCAAGAGAGTGTAGAAAGGAGTCTGCAAAAAAGTTGTATCAAGCTAAAAAAATAGTTCCTCCGCATAAACGAAGAAACGATGACGATATTGAGGCAAGGAGTACGTCAACGAAAAAAATCAGACTAAGCTTTAGCCAAAAAGTTGCTGAAGATACAAATAAACATTTCAGAATCATTGATTTTCTGTTAGTTTTTTCAACAATTTCTACGTTAGTAAAGCGTGCAGTTTGTGATAGTACAGTATCATTTCAGTGTTGTGGCAAAATAGGTCTTGGTTTCAAGATAAAAATAAAATGTGAAAAATGCAAAGAACCTCGTTACGTTCCGTCTAGTGAACGAGTAGATAATCATATGTATGAAGTGAACTACCGATTTGCTTTCGTGATGCGAGTTTTAGGCTTGGGATTAGCTGGTTGTGACAAATTCTGCGGACTGATGGATTTATCCAGTAATTTCGTATCAAAATCGGTATACAACAATTACTTGAAGAAAATGTCCTCCAGTGTGACGAATGCCGCAAAAAGATTTTTTGTTTCTGCGATTAAGGAAGAAAAAGCAGCTATGTGTAGAGAAAAAAATATTGAATCTTCATCAGAATTAACTGTATCAGGCGATGGAACTTGGAAAAAGCGTGGATTTTCTTCTTTGTATGGCGTGGCTTCCTTGATTGGATATTACACCGGAAAAGTCGTCGATGTTCTCGTAAAAAGTTCATACTGTCACATGTGCGTTACTTGGAAGAATAAGCTTGATTCTGCAGAGTTCGAACAATGGCAAGAGAACCATATAAATGAAGATCAATGTTCTGTAAATCACAAAGGAGCATCCGGTAACATGGAAGTCAACGCAATTGTCACAATGTTCAAAAGATCGCAAGAGAATAACGTGAAGATTCGCAACTATATTGGAGATGGTGACTCGAAAACATATAGTGGTGTTATCAATGCTGAACCTTATGGTGAAAATTTTCTGATCAATAAAAAAGAATGTGTTGGACACGTCCAAAAAAGGATGGGAACTCGTTTGCGTGGTTTAGTCAAAAAAACTGTGACTGATAGTGAAACTAAAACTGGAAAAAATATCCAAAAAACAACTCTCTCAGGTAAAGGGAAACTGACTGCAAAAATGATTGATAAGCTCACCCAGTACTATGGTCGTGCAATTCGTTTCAATTCTAATTCTGTAGAAGAAATGAAAAAAGCCATTTGGGCAACTTACTATCATTATGCCTCAACCGATGCAAAACCACAACACGAAAACTGCCCTAGCGGAGAAGACTCATGGTGTGAATGGCAGAAAGCCGCAGCTTCAAACAAGCTGAATAATTTCAAACACTCATATTCTGCTCTACCAACTGATGTTTTACAAGGAATCAAGCCAATTTATGAAGATTTAAGCAAAGATGCTCTCCTAGAGCGATGTATTGGCGGATTCACACAAAATAATAATGAGAGTTTGAACCAGCTTATTTGGAAGATTGCGCCGAAAGTTGAGAGTGGTTCAGCAACTGTCGTCGAATTTGCATCTTCAGTGGCTGCTTGTGTTTTCAATGAAGGCTGTAACGCTTATTTAACCTTCCTAGAAGATATGCGAATCAGTACTGGTCCAAGTTGTCATGGATGGGCGCTTCTAACCGACGATATTCGAATGAACAGAGCAGATGAGCGAGCAGCTGAAACCGCTAAAAATGATAGAATTCGCCGCAGACTTGATCAAAAAGATGCTTTGGACATTCTTGACGAAAGTTCTATACTCTATGGTCCCGGCATTGATGATTCTATGTGAGTAAAATAAAAAATAAATAGCTTACTAAGTTTTATCAGGGTCTTTTCGCTACGAAAAACTTTAAACGCGTTTTTCTCAAATCGATGTTTTTTGAGTCGGTGCACTCTGTAACTCAAAATCTATTTAACCGATCGTTCTCAAATTTTTTACAGTATTTCCTTACATAATTCATGAGGTAACCCTGTTGAGATTTTTTCGTTTTTGATTTTATTTTTTTTATTATTAACAACAATAGTCATGAATTCAGGCCAAAAATCGGTATTTTCACTTTCAAGTCTTGTAAAAAGTTCAAAAATTTAAAAAAAATGGAAAAACTCGACAGGGATACCTAGAGGGACATAAAAATTAAAAGAAAAACTTTGGTTATTTCATTTCAGATGATCCAGTGCTGAGGTATGACGTGCACCGCAAAATGTATTTTTTCTGAGGCGCCTGCGAAGAATTGCTGCCATTCGGTCAATTTTCAATATTTTTCAACCAATATTTCACAGAATATAGTTCAATAAGTACTCTTTAATGTATAATAATTAGAAATAAATTTACTTTTACCGTACGCCCAAAAAAAAATCTGTAAAAACCTGTTTTTTTCTGCCTTCAAAACCCTACCCCCCCCTTAAGGTTTTTGGGTTGCTACGTAACTTCAATTGAATTAATTAAGGAATTTTAAAACAACCGTTGCACATTAACAATTACTATTATAAGTTGAAATTAAGACATTGCAAAATGTAATTAATAGTATAGTAATGATTAACGCAACTATTCTTATAAAATTTAGTTTATAAAAATAATGTTACATATTTCAAAAAGAAATAGAATAATAAAAAATAATTAATAGATAAATAGTTATAATAAATTGATATATTTATTGCTATAATTTGTCCTCGCAAAGAAAGATAAGTACTGCCGTACAATTAAAGTTACTTGGATATAAAACATATATATAGGTGAGAATATAACACATCGTTCAATAAGTCCCGAGACTAACCCAGAGATGGTGCTAGTAGTACCAAACTGGCCACGTTTCCATAGAGTGCGAACCTTTACATGAAACGTGTAAAAATTTCACGTCGATCGGATCACAGACAGCAGAGTTATCGAGGTTAGAGTAAAGTCACTTTGTAATTTGTTTAAAAAATGGAAAAAAGCGAGTTTCGCGTGTTAATAAAATATTGTTTTTTAATGGGTAAAAGCACCGTAGAAGCCCAGCAATGGCTTGAAAAACATTACCCGGACACCTCTCCATCCAAACCAACGATTTGTCGTTGGTATGCTGAGTTTAAACGTGGTCGTACGGACACAAACGATGCGGAACGTTCGGGTAGGCCATTGGAAGCCGTTACACAGGAAAATGTGAGTAAAGTGTTAAAAATTGTAATGAAAAATCGCAAAGTGAAGGTCCGTGAGATTGCAGAAATGAGACAGATATCATCTGGTAGCGTATTTACAATCCTTCATGAAAAATTGAGCATGAAAAAGGTTTTTTCCAAGTGGGTGCCGCGATTGCTTTCAGTGGAACAAAAACAGCAACGAGTCGACAATTCAGAGAGCTGTTTATCGCTATTTACTCGCAATAAAAAGGATTTCCTGCGTCGATACGTGACCATGGATGGAACATGGGTACATCATTTCACTCCGGAGTCGAATCGGCAATCATCTGAGTGGCGCATGGCTGGCGAAAGCCGCCCAAAGCGTCCAAAAACGCAGCAGTCTGCTGGCAAAGTTATGGTGTCTGTTTTTTGGGATACACATGGCGTGATTTTCATTGACTACCTGAAAAAAGGTAAATCGATCAACAGTGATTATTATATTGACTAGTTGGTACGTTTGAAGGAGGAAATCGTAGCAAAACGACCGCACATGAAGAAGAAAAAAATCCCTTTTCACCAAGACAATGCACCATGCCACAAGTCTATGAAAACAATGGCAAAATTGAACGAATTGGGCTTTAATTTGCTTCCCCACCCCCCGTATTCGCCAGATTTAGCCCCCAGCGACTACTGGCTCTTTGCTGATCTCACAAAAATGCTCCAGGGAAAAAAATTTAGCTCGAATGTTTTAGCTCGAGGTCATTGCCGAAACTGAAGCCTATTTTAAAGCAAAGGATAAATCCATCTATAAACATGGTATACAAATATTGGAAAGGCGTTGAAAAGATTGTATCACTCTAAAAGGAGATTATATTGATGAATAAAAATGATTTTTAGAAAAAAATGTTGTTTTCGTTGTTAGTCTCGGGACTTATTGAACGATGTGTTATTAGCGTTAATCATCAATATAATATTGGCGAATTGAATTAATAATTATAATTATCGTTGGAAGAAAAAGTTACAAAGTGAAATTAATATCGCAAAATTAATAAGAAATTATGATTAATATAGGGACGGCATTACTATTATTAATAATCTTGGCATAATCGCAGGCTTTTTGATATTATTTTAAATTAATTATAAAATTTGTGTAAAGAAATTTTTACCAAGTGTGTACCGTAAAAATGATACTCGGCATTTAGCGTGAGAACGGAAACGCTGTGAGCTCGCGACGTCTCAAATCGCAGTGGAGACGTTAATTTTCCTATGTCTTAGCAAATAAAAAGTTACCTTGCAAAAATGTGGATTACTGATACTAATAACGTTCACAGCATCGTCGGTAACTGGAGGTAATCTTTTAGACTCGGGATTCCTTCTCAGCATCTGAAATTCATATTGGTCAACTTATCGATCCGGCTGTTTTAAAAAAACGATAGAAAGATTCTTATTCTAAGAGCGAAAAAGAACATGGACAGGCTGTTTGCAATTTCTTAGTTATGAGATTTACAGTAGTGAAACATTATCGCAGTAATTGCTGTAGAATTCTTCTTGTAATAATATATATAAATATATATTGTAACGCCACTGGGGATCAGGGTGGCGTACAAATATAAGGGGAAAGCGGGCGGGCTGCTTACTAGCAAATAGTAAGTTAAAAATGACGAACTTAAAAATGAACAAAACGAACACGTTTATTTGATCTTAAATATTTAGCGAAGTATACAATAATCGCGTTTTCACACGAGCCCAGGGCGCCAGCTACACTCGTGTAGCATGGTTTCGTGCGCGGCAATTACGCTTGCACGGCTAGCTCGCGATTAGAGCGATCGCGGGCATACGCAAAGACAAAAATGGCGCGTAGCACGCATCGCGGTCGCACACACACAGCCGGGAAGGATACGGAGACGATTCGTTGAAATGATGCCTCCTGGTAACAGCCACTGCACCTCGGCACTTACCAGATATACTATTCACGCCTCGAATACTACAAGAACGGTTTTCCTGCTCTAACACGCTCGTTTCGTTTTTTTACTGCAAAAGACGGATGCGGAGTCAAACTGCTAATGCTAATGCTCGCGACTATCGCACCGGACATAGTGTCGACTGCTCGCTAATATCGTGACTTCTAGCTAATACGGACCCGAACAGAGTAAACGAGAAGCTCCTGCGTGGCACTTTCGCGAGCGCTAATTTTAGATAATCGTTCTACGGTGGCGCAGCGTACGTGTAAAATACGTCACGCGACGCAGCCACCTCGCGCGCCTAGCGCTGTCGACAATTGACATTACCGCGCGCTAGCAGCGCGCGTTTAGGTTATCCGCTCGCGAGTGCCAGTGTTATTATATTTCTTCTGGAGCGGCGAGAATCTACCTCCGATGTCCAGAGAGTCCAAGTAAGTCGACGCGTTCCATAGCTGGTAGGCGTCGACTCATTTGTCTCTTCTCTTTCTTTTCCAGGTGCAGCAGTGCGGCGGATCAACAGCTGGCGAATCGAACGATGAGCGGTGGAGAAAGCGAAGCGGCGGTGTCGGGGACAGCGATAGCCTGCTAGCGGCGGCAGCGAGGCAACGCTCCTAGACAATTCCAGGTACGTCATTACTTGCACGTAGATGCGGTGCTTAAGTGTCTTTGCTTGCCTTCTACCCTCCTCTTCCACTTTTCTATGATGTTGTGTGGCAGCTTGTACTTCCCTTCCAAGGTGCAGCTGCTATTATTGCTACCTTCTTCTTTTAACTACTGTCTGGGAGGTTGCAGGTACAAGAACCACGACAAGGACAGGAAGGAGCTCGGAAAGGAATCCCTGCTGCAATGTGTGCGAGCACTGCCAACGATTAGCAATGGGCTCCTGAGACTGGCTCCTCGGTGGAGCCTTACTTGAGCTCCAAGCCTATAAACCTGAGGCAGGTATAGTATGCACAGCCATGCGTGGCATACGTGGAATTTGATTAGGAACGTAGATATATCCTCCTGCGGGTCTTGTGTTCGCCTGCCGATCTCCTGGCGCAAGTGGTCTTGCAGATTTTCTGCACAATACTGCAACCAAAACGCGTCGATAAAATCAGCGTAAGTTTGCCAGCGGTTGTGTTCGCGGCGAAACCAGTAACATACCTCTTCATCGAGACCTGCCGGCAAAGCTTTAACAATATCCTTCAGGGTTAGACCGTATGACTCCCGGCACCGATCCAAGTTGGTGAAAAATCCCTCGGGGTCTTGTTTTTGCACGCCCTTGAAGGAAATGCGCCACTTTTCTAGAATATCGCACGTTTGCTTTTCGCGCAGAAACTTAGAATTATCAAAAATAAATTGCGTGGTGTTAGTTTGCGCGTGCCGAGGCACTGAAGCTTCAAGTAAAGGTCTTAGAGGTGCGTAGTACTTCTCCGCTCTGTGTGGCTGCTGCTGGTTGAACTCTGCGGGGCGCTGAGGCGGCGGAAGTGCTAATCGATATGGCCCTCGGACCTCCGGTGATTGTGGGTGCGGTGCGTAAGCCTTTTTGTTCGGGGACGTTCCCCAATTCACGGTAACGCGCTGAGAAGCGGGTGGCAAAAAAAAATCGCCGAACGGGGCGGTTGCTTGCGCTGCTTCGAAGTGCTATGCATCGTGCCTCCGCCGTTCTAACAGAACGTCCGCTGCTGGCTCCGGATACGTTGCCGCGGTCCGTCGGTCGTCCGTCGGCCCCTGACTCTCAACCAAGTACGTCTAGAACGGGTCAAATTCTTTTAGGGCGGCTGTAGGGCCTACCGGGGGTGGTACGCAGTAGCTGGTGGTTGCTCCTGCGGACGTACAATTACGGAGTCCGTCAAGTCCATCGGCGAGTCTCTGAAGAGCCGGCCAACCGTCTGGTGTAACCGCGTGGACTGCGCGCGGGGCTGCAGAGGGATCTCCGTCGCACGAGCTCATTCCTGCTCGGTATCGACGATACGCACCCACGGTGCACGAGTATCAGGCTCGCCCTGCGGCGTCCGTGCCGTCTCCGACGAGGTGCTATCCCATACGCGCGCGGCCAGCTGCGAGAAAACCGAAACGTTAGGCGCTTGCGGACGCGCAGGGGAATCGAAGTTCGGACAAGAACTTTGCGGTATAATTGGTTCCGCGTCGAGCGGCGGAAGACGGCTGTAAGTTATGCGCTCATTCTGCGCAGGGTTCCATGGAGTGACATCAGCTCCTAGCAGGCGGCGGGGCTCGTACCTCTCCAGCCGCTGTCGCTCGATGTAAGTATCGCAATCGATATTTAGTCCGCATCGTATTACGTTTTCGAATATTCTTCCGTCGGTTGCGGTCTAAATCGCGTATCAAATAGAACTCCTGAGAATCTCAGGCTCCAGCGAAATCATACCACGATTGGCGGCGCGATCCGACTTCATTCTGCGACAATAATAATAAAAAACTAAACTACAAAAAAACAGAAAAGTTGCAACGACGAGAGCGACGGCGTGCAATAACGACACTCGACGTTACGGCGAAACGAGCAAAATATCACGCTTAGTATAATCAGCTTAACGCAAATTCCAAAACTGGGACGAATAGTTCGAGTACGTTCTCGGTTAGCTATGCTGAGAAAGTTGGCTTCCACCTAAACCGCTGCTGCTACGCAAACGAAAAAAACGAACACGCATGCAAAATCACTCGAGCACACTAGCTTGCAAACCGATCCTGAAATTTACGCGAACTGCTTCCTGACTCCTACAGCCGAATCCACTAACTCGAGCGGAGCTGAAAACTGAAAAAAAAACTAATGATTCGCTCGCATGCGTCGGCGCGGGATGCGTAATGCAACGTACTTAAGCCGATAAATGCGCTATTGTATGGTGCTAGACGGGAGGCAGTCGCAGTCCGCGACAAGCTATGCAAAAACAAACGGGAGAAAGTAGCGGGGAAATGCGTGCGAGGTGAAGACCGATTGCAGAAAGATAGCCACTGTGTAAGCAAACGGTGCAATAACCGAAAATAATTCCGAAGGATACTGAACAAAATAGATTTTGCGCCAAAATGTAAAAAAATATATACATATAAATTAGATATAATTTTAATTTACAACATGCAACATTATCATAAATACAATTAAATATCCGCCACTGCCATTTGCAGCGTGGTGCGGGGTCAGCGTGCAAAAAAAACAAAACAAAACAGCACAAAATAATTTTTTTAGTAGTGTAAGAGTGAGCGGCGGAAGATTCGTCGTCTTGCGAGACGATGTAGCGACGACGGCGCACCCTGCTGGAAGCGAAAAACGCAGGCAAAATAAATTCACAGTTCCACGAGAGAACAGAAATAGGGACAAAAATTTTAATAAAAAATAAAAAAAATTTATTTAATTACAAAAAAAATATTAATAAAAAACAAATATTATCTTTGGTTTACTAAAGAAAAGAAAAAAAAAATCACAAGAAAAGAATTTATTTAAATTACCAAACAAAAAAAAACAAGAAAAAAAACGAAAAACGATTATTTTAACCGCTCTGAAGCGCCAGTCAAATATACAACGTAACTTGCGTCGTGCTAAACTTCGCTGTTAAGACGCATGTCCGCTGATACGCGTTCAAGCGCGGCGCTACACTTGCAGCTATCGAGCTGACGTTACAGCTCCACGACAGATAAGCACTCACTCTAACATGTGGGTGGGGATAATAGCGGCAGTACGCAAGCAATAACACACAAAAAATTTTAATTTAAATCATTAACATGCAAAATAATTTTCGATTAGATATCTAGAAAAATTTTTACCGGTAGGCAGCAAGCCAAGCGCAGAGAAAACAACGAAGAGGAGAAAAAAAAAATTTTAAAAAATAAAATTATTTATCAAAAAAATGTTGATTTGATCATAAAAAAACGAAAGATTATAAAAATTTTGTAATATTCACTAATCACTAATCATTAGTTAAATTGTAAAAAAAACTAAGTTAAAATTTCACTTGACTCTCGCAACTTCTTTTCAAAACAATTTGTTTTGAAATTATCGCGAGTAGTTTCGATCTTACCGCTGGATGCGCACACTCGAATAAGCTTACCTCCTCCGACGTGGCATATACGAGCGCCAGCGCTACTGCGCGGCTGTCTCGCATGGTCGATCAAGATGGCCGCCCACTGGCTTCCTTCCCTCCTCGTCCTCGTCCGGCCGCGTGTGCTTTTACGACGTGCGAAAAATGGCGGTGTACGGCGAGTTCGAAAATGCAGTATTCGCTTGCGACAGCGACTACCAATCATACACTTTACACTTCACTCTTCACTGTCTCTGCTTTTATTATACATAAATTTTCACTGTCCTTACACATACACACGATTGCGCGATCCCGAAAATTTTCATAAATCAGCGTGATTTGTGTCGGCCCCACGTTGTCGGCGTCAATTTTTAACGCCACTGGGGATCAGGCTGGCGTACAAATGTAAGGGGGGAGCGGGCGGGTTGCTTACTAGCAAAGAGTAAGTTAAAAATCACGAACGTAAAAATAAACAAAACAAACACGTTTATTTAATCTTAAATATTTAGCGAAGTACACAATGATCGCGTTTTTACGCAAGCCCAGGGCGATAGCTACACTCGTGTAGCGCGGTTTCATGCGCGGCAATTACGTTTGCACGGCTAGCTCACGATTAGAGTGGTCGCGGGCATACAAGACGCGAAAAGACAAAAATAGCGCGTAGCACGCGTCGCGGTCGCACACACACAGCCGGGAAGAATACGGGGACGATTCGTTGGAGGGACGCCTCCTGGTAACAGCCACTGCACCTCGGCACTTACCAGATATACTATTCACGCCTCGAATACTACAAGAACGGTTTTCCTGCTCTAACACGCTCGTTTCGTTTTTTTACTGTAAAAGACGGATACGGAGTCAAACTGCTAATGCTAATGCTCGCGACTATCGCACCGGACGGAGTGTCGACTGCTCGCTAATATCGTGACTTCTCGCTAAAACGGACCCGAACGGAGTGAACGAGAAGCTCCTGCGTGGTACTTTCGCAAGCGCTGATTTTAGATAATCGTTCTGCGCCGGCGCAACGTACGTGTTAAATACGTTACACGACGCAGCCGCCTCGCGCGATCAGCGCTGTCGGCAGTTGACATTACCGCACGCCAGCAGCGCGCATTTAGGTTATCCGCTCGCGAGTGCCAGTGTTGCTATATCTTCTCTGGAGCGGCGAGAATCTACCTCCGATGTCCATAGAGTCCAGGTAAGTCGACGCGTTCCATGGCTGGTAGGCGTCGACTCATTTGTCTCTTCTCTTTCTTTTCCGGGTGCGGCAGTGCGGCGGATCAACAGCTGGCGAATCGAACGTTGAGCGGTGGAGAAAGCGAAGCGGTGATGTCGGGGACAGCGATAGCCTGCTAGCGGCGGCAGCGAGGCAACGCTCCTAGACCATTCCAGGTACGTCATAACTTGCATGTAGATGCGGTACTTAAGTGTCTTTGCTTGCCTCCTACCCTCCTCTTCCACTTTCCTATGATGTTGTGTGGCAGCTTGTACTTCCCTTCCAAGGTGCAGCTGCTATTATTGCTTTCTTCTTCTTCTAACTACTGTCTGGGAGGTTGCAGGTACGGGAACCACGACAAGGACAGGAAGGGGCTTGGAAAAAAATTCCTGTTGCAGTGTGTGCGAGCACTGCCATCGATTTGCCATGGGCTCCTGAGACTGGCTCCTCGCTGGAGCCTTACTTGAGCTCCAAGCCCATGTACCTAAGGAAGATATAGTATGCACAGCCATGCGTGGCTGTTAGTTAGGGCTAAGCGTGGCAGTCCTGCGAGACTGCCAAGATTGTAATGAGTATTGTGGGCTACGAGGAGGCGTACAGGCTGTGTTTTACCCTCCTCATGTGACTGGTGCAAAACACCACGTCACAATATATATATATATATATATATTTTTTAAATAAAAAAAAAAAAATAAAAAAGAAGGACAATTGCGTTATTTGGAATAAATCATAATTAAATTAAGTTTAACGATTACAGCTATTTTTACTAGGTTTCACAATGGTTTGGGTCGGTGGAGGGTGTGTCAATTAGGTTGTGGAGGGAAGCTTTATCCTGGTGGAGCGCTTGGGTGTGGATCGATGCGGGCGGTCGATATGATCGATGCTTTTTTTTTTTTTTTAATGGTCACTGAGGGCAGGAACGGCAGGGAGGAAACTTATCGGCTGACATACAAAAAAAACGGAGGTAGTGTACCGACGTTACGTATATACAGTTCTTTAATAAACTATTTATTTCTCTGAAGTGATTAATAAATTTATAAGTTAATAATATATTTCATATTTTTTCTTAAGCGTATTTAATTCAGATATTTTTGCATACGCTGTGACAGTTGGCTCGTTGAGGTTAGGTCACTTGCTATGCGTTGAGAGTCAGAGTTCGCAGCCATTCGATCAAGCAATTGATAGCGCAGCGCGGGAAAATTGATAGGCGCAACGCGAGACAGGCAAGAAGGGGTCCTTCTTCTCTTCTTGTCCGCCAAGCCGTAATCACTTGCGACGCCCCGAGAGAGGCATTATTCCGAGCAACGAGCGATTTCTCGAGGACGAACCTCCACAGAGTAAAAGTAAGTTGTCACTAAATTTCCCCGGGTAATATCCGCCATAATCAATATTACGCGCGCGACCGCGAACATTTATCTATTTTCACTGTGAGTCGTGAGTGAAGGGTTCGCTCTTGCTCACGAATAGAGTATATTGATGGTCGCGCGTGTGTGTGTGTGTACGCACGCGCGAGACTAAACACGCGTTTCCTCCCGGTTGGCCGCGAGAGGCTGCGTCTAACCGATAGCCAGCCCCAGAGGTATTAGGGCTGGTTTACACGCTTTGCTACGTGAACATAGTAAGGTGTGACCAACACGCATGCGCAGTGCATATCTCGCTCGAATTGATTGCGCACGAGTTATTTTATATTGCTACCCTCGGCAGGGTCTAAAACCAAGTGAATAAGTATTTATTGTATAAAATTTTTATAAATTGACTCCAATAAAGTTGACTGCGCATAACGGGTGCGCCTTATTCACTCTTTCCCTAGCGTCCCTTTCCCCAATACCGCCACCTCTGCAGGCTTATTCGTCAATCTTCAGTTGACACGCACTTGAAGTAGCTGAGCCCGATGAGTAGTATCACCGACAGAAAAACCCTGTTATAACGCATATAAATATAAGCTTTAAATAACATCCTCAAATATTTTTACTTAATTATATTAAACTATTTTCAGTAGATTCCCAGCTCTTGTATATTATATTACAACAGAAACTTTACTATTTATTTATCTTATCACAATATAATTTGGTCCACTTTAAATATTGTAAAAATCAAAATTACACTTTAATGATATTTTTGATAGTCCAATATCGATCTTGATGGCTGACTATGATTTCCCAGTTAAAGATTTCTTTGTTGTAAACATGTATTTAAAGTGAAGTTATTCGTTGTGCCAGTACAATTAGTTTTTTTGTTTCTGAGTTTCAAGGCCGGTTCTACAGCGCGAAAAGAATTTCAATTGCTCAATACAACAAACATTTCGAAAATTGAGCCAATAGAAATAATTTGTGATAACTTTAATATACTTGCGATATCCTTGTCAGTTCACACTATAGGTACTTGATTTTTGATAGATTTTCGCACTAAAATATACAATTTATAAATTTTCGAACTTAAAAATTTATTCAAAAAAATAATTTGTAATATGAATATTATCTGCTATTTAATAATAAATAGAAATATTTACTGACGTTTTAGCTATATGTTTATTTAATTATTTTTTTTAAACGTTTTTAGAAGATGTGCAAATTAATTTAACAATTATTTCTGTTTATTCAGCATTTTAAACTATTAACTGATTCTATAGGGATATTTTTGCACGTTGTAAACGTATAACGTGATCTCTGTGCGATTAGCTGTTGAAAATTATTTCATTTTTAAACTTTAATGATGACTATTGAACAACAATTAAGCTATGTGCTGATTAAAATAATTATTCATGAACGTTTCTAGAAGGTGTCCAAATTAATTTGACAATTATTTTCATTTATTCAGCGTGTTGCACTATTGACTGATTCTATAGGGATATTGTCGCACGTTGTAACCAGGACATAATCTCCGTGTAATTAACTGTTGACAATGTTACGTCCTAGGGGATGACGCAACGACCAAAAACTTATTTTACTATGTTTTAAATTGAATAAATAAAAAAAAAAGGTTTAATTCCCTATTTCGGTCAACCGTAGCTGCCGAGGACGGGAGGCAATAAATATATATACTAGCGTAGGTAGGAGGAGAGAGACAGAGAACTGGAGTCAGCGTACGAGAGCGAGAGAGAGAGAGAGATATGTATATATATTTTATATGAATGCCTGATTTGTCTACGTGCGCTCTAACATATGAGGACCAGAAAGACGTATCGCATGAGTAATGCAGTTCAGGCGAGAGGAGTTGAGAGATTTAGAGAGAGAGAGAGAGAGAGATGTTCTTACGTTATTTTGAGTGCGCTAGTGTCGCTGGCTGGAGGCTGGCTAGCTGGCTGGCTCGGCTGCTGCTTGGCGGGAATGGGAAGGAAATTTAAATGGTTGACTCCAAGAATTTCGTAAAAATGTCTTTTATTTATTATACTTTGAACTGGCGGGTGGCTTAATCCAGTTACAATTTCTGCGTTTGCCAAACTCACTCACACACTTCGTACTTTATACTTAATAATTCGCGTTGGTTTGTAATAAAACCGGCAGAGTTTCCGCGTTCGAGAATAATGTAAGAAAAGACTACTGACTGTGTAGTAACCGGCAGAGCCTCCACGCAAGACAACGTTTTCGGGAAAAGACTGGTCCTCTCGGTGCATCGTCCAACCCCTCTATATAGGCCAAAAACTAGACGTGTACCTTTGTTCCTTATCGAAAAGGGATGGTCCGAAAGTAGAACACAAGTGTTCTTAGTCATGATTCATACACGCATACTCGGTTACTCTTTCCGCATCAGTGCTTCCGTACCTTTATGTTATCGCTATTGCGGTAGCGCTTTTCATACGGAAAAAGGAAGGAAATAAAAAAAAATAAGAAAAGGAAAAATGTAAAATAAGAAAGAAGAAAAAAAAGTTAAAAGATGCACAGATGGTACCGTCCGAGCTCGCGGTGTGGCGTCGCAGCGGGTGGTAGAAAAAAAAATTAAAAAAAAAGAAAAATACAGCGTCGCGTCATAGCACGACGTGACAACAATCATTTCATCTTTAAACGTTAATAATAATTATTCAACAACAATTAAGCTATGTGCTAAATAAAATAGTTGTTTATAAATGTTTTTCTGAAAATTAACTTAACATTTATTTTTCTTTATTTAACGGGTTTTGTTATTGAAAAATTTGAATGGTATACTTCTCGCGCATTTGACGCAAACTCGTAGGTAAACATACATCTTTGTGCATGCGCATAATTCAAAATTGTGGTTAAAATTCTTTCTGTGCTATTTTTCTTGAATAATTGAAAATTTATGAGATTTTATAAGTGTGCAAATTAAAATGATCAATAATTAATGATTTGACGTTGTGCACAAATTGAAAGAGATCATATTTTTTGAGATATCGTCATTTCAATATATGCTTGTTCCATTTGTGCTTTTTGTTTTTAAAAAATATATAATAAATGTACGAATTAAATAATTGGCAAATTGGAAACGTGCAAATTAGAAGACGTGATTGGGCATGGTTTTTTATTGCAAATTGCACAATTTACAGGCTGGGGTGTAGTAGCTCCGTCCATTGCAAGTACTCTTCTGTAGGTGTCTGTATTCATTAACATGATGATAGTTGAGTGTAATTTTAATTAACATCAAAATTTTGGTTTTGCTACGTAAATAATTAATATTTTAAAGAGAACAATTACTCTATCGTATTATTTTTTAACCGATTAGAGTTTGGAATCAAATTTAATGTATTAATGATAAATCATAACAAACATTCATTAACATTCATTTCTTTTTCATAAATTTCACTTTTCTCAAGCTAATCGTGAAAAAATTTTATATATATTTTGTAAGTTATATAAATTTAATGTGACTTGTATTGATGTATATTGTCTTATAAAACAGAAAAATTAAATTGTAAGTATGTAATATTTTGTAAATAAAATTCGTTTTTCAATGATTTATGCGTATGAATATATACGTCCTTTTACGCTATATAAATATACTTTATGACATTGAGAATATTATTTTAATATTCTGATAAATTTTTTATTTTGAAAAAAATGTTTTTGCGTCATATATAAAGCCAAAAGAAATATATAAGGATATGCATATATGTCTCTATTTTCTTATAACGCAAATTAAGCAAAAATTTCCTGAAATACAGGTTATGGGGATTTTCTAAAAGAGAAAAATATTTTGAAGAAAAAATTGTTAAAAAAACAGACTTAACTACTTTATATTAATATGATTTATAAACAAATATGTAAGGAATGATAAAATTAATCTGTAAATGATTAATTACAAGTTATTTGATTCATTTTAATGATTTTAATATGAATCGTCTTATATTAAAAAACTCAAATGAGTTTATAGATATTTATATTGATTTTGATGAATGCATATAATATATATTTGAAATTAAGGACAAATATAAATAAGATCATTATATATTAAATATGGTTTAACTCAATACATGTTTTTGAAGTTTATAATATTTAATTTTTTTTCAAAAACATCCATTTGTGCTACTTTATAAATAATTTAAAAATATATTATGAACTAAGTAAATTTATAGAAATTTATAATGAAGGTTTAATTTTTTTTGTATAACTTTATAAATAAATTATTTTCAAAACAAAAATTTTAAATTATAACTAGTTGATTTTTTGTACTTATAAATTAAATAGTATTTATAGAAAGGAAACAGTTTTTTTTGTTATAAAATTTCTATTGTCGAAAAAATGAAAAATTAAACGAGTTAAATACTATTATGATACATTTAATAGCATTTTTTGCAAATAAATTAATTTTTCAATATTGTGAAACAAATAATTCAATTTGATTATTTATTTATTTTTATGTAAAACTTTTAGCTCATATATCAATAGATTTAAATTTTATTAATTTGTTTTCAAATTATGGTATAATTTTGTTTAATGCTTACTGAATAACCAACAACATTGATGATGATATGTTAATATTAACCTGAAATATTAATATTGTACATCCATAAGACTTTTTCTGTAAAAAGTCTTAAAATTTTGAATACAACTTTATTTTTGTCTTGCATATGTGATTAGAAAAATTATCTATTTTAAAAGAGATTTAAGGTCATAAAGTTATGGACTTTATCATCATAGAGGATCATGTAATGTAGATAAAAATAATAATGTAAAGATATATAAAAATAATTTATGAGTTAATGCTATTATTTGTGACAATTCAGTATATATTTTTAGCGTAAATGAAGAATATTTAAAATTACAATTTAATGTTTACTACATTATTAAAGTAAATTCTTATTAAAATTTCACTTAGAAATTTATGCAGACTTCTTTAAATATATATTATATATACAGGGTGTATTTATGCTGTCAACGGCAGAATAACTCATAGAAACCGACTAATTGATGGATTGTGATCTCGGATATGCCCTGGACATTAATATACAAAAAGCAAAGTGATTTTCATTCTTTAAAATACGAACATAATTTTAACTCTCAAGATCAAAAGAGCAGGAATTTTTTGTAGTCTTAAAGATATTAAACATTGACTTTTGAAAGTCTGAGATAAGGTGCATAAGATGCTGCAGAAGATATTTAAAATGCTTTGTATACTATTCAACATTGTGATAGACTAGTATAAAAATTGTCAAATGCATTTCTTTCTGCTAATTTATATGATGTTGAAGTTTGCATTGTTGGACTCCAACGAAAAATCAAAATTTTTTATATCCGTTTTTTCTCAATAAAATAGATATGAAATGAAAAAATGTGTATTATAATTAATAATTAACATTAATTTTAGCAAATTCAACCCCTAAAACACCCCTTGAAAGGGATGAAAAAAAAATCGACTATTTCAACAGTTTTTTATAATTTTAAAAATAATTTTAGTACAATAAAAGATGTACACAGCAACAGTAACCGTACACCTAATACCGTTAGCAAAAAAATAAGATGTGTATATGATTTCCTGGTGCATACTAAATCTATAAAAAAATTGGCGATGAAAAAAGCAGTCCGAAACTTACCCTTCAGGGTGATGAAAAGTCAAAATTCTCTGGTGCATACTAAATCTATAAAAAAACTGGCCATAAAAATGCAGTCTGGAAGTTACCTTCCAGGGGGATGAAAAGTCTAAATTCTCGAAAAAAAAAGCTGACAGCTTTCCTAATATCGTTGGCAAAAAAATAAAATGTGTATTTGATTTCTTGGTAACCAGAAGTCAATGAAAAAATTGGCGATAGAAAAAATGGACCGGAACTTACCCTCCAAGGGTATTAAAAGTGAAAATTTTCGAAAAAATATCTGATAGCTTTCCTAATACTGTTGGCCTATAAATAAAAAGTGTATATGGCTTCCTGGTACATACTAGATCTATAAAAAAATTGGCTATAAAAGAAGCGGTCCGGAGCTTACCCTCCAGAGGGATAAAGTCAAAATTCTCGAAAAAAAATCTGAAAACTTTCCTAATGCCGTTGGCAAAAAAATAAACGTGTATTTGATTTATTGGTACATAAGAAGTCTATAAAAAAATTAGCGATAGAAAAAACGGACCGGAACTTACCCTCCAGGGGAATGAAAAGTCAAAATTCTTGAAAAAATATCTAACAACTTTCTTTATACCGTTGGCAAAAAGAAAGTGTATATGATTTCTTGGTACATAAGAAAGTTACAAAAAAATTGGCGATGAAAAAAGCGTTCCAGAACTTACCCCCCAGGAGGATGAAAAGTCAAAATTCTCGAAAAAGAAATCTGACAGCTTTCCTAATACCGTTGGCAAAAAAATAAAAAGTCTATATGATTGCCTGGTATATAAGAAGTCCACGAAAAAATTGGCGTCGACCAAAGCGGACCGGATGTCATCCTTCAGGAGAATTAAATAATTAAAAATTTCTCTTTCGTATCCTAATGCTGCCTGAGTATATTATTTTTTTAAAAATTTGTCTTTAGAACGTATATACTGACTTTTCTAAATATCTTTTTTAAATAAATGTTGTTATTTACGACCCTTATTTAAATCTGCTTCAAAATCTGAATACTAAAAGAATGTTCACGTACTTAATATTGCGAATCGTAGTACTCCATATGATTTGTCAATATGTAAAGTAAAATTCAAGTTTTTGAAAAGAAACTGTTGTTACAAAATAAATTTTTGAAAAATGTTTAGCTTGTCTTAAAATTCATTATAATTTCACTAGTTATATAATACTTTTTAATTTTGAATAAGACTAATCTTTAATTGATTTACTTATTACCAGGCTGTTCAATAAGGTTTGCGGTTCGATAAGAAAAACACAATTTTATGGTTTGAAATACACTTTCTTATTCAGTATAGTCTCCCTGAACATCAATACACTTGTTCCAACGAGATTCCAATTTATGAATTCCATCCCTGAAGTGAGAAAAGCTGCAAAATACGCTTTCACATCTGTTATGACCTCATCATTTGATACAAAACGCTTTCCATGCATGAATTCTTTTAGGTCTGGAAACAGATGGAAGTCTCTAGGGGCCAAATCTGGTGAATAGGGTAGATGCTCCAACAATTCGAACTTTAATTCATGGATTTTAGCCATTGTCAAAATGCTCTTGTGACACGGTGCATTGTCCTGATGAAAAAGGATTTTTTTCTTCTGCAAACCGGGTCTTTTTTCGAGAATTTTTCCTTCAGCTGGTCTGAAAGGTTACAATAATATTCAGAATTTATTGTTTTACCAGTTTGCAAGTAATCCACAAACAAAATTCCTTTCGCATTCCAAAAAACTGATGCTAACACCTTCTTGACCGATTTCTGGACACGAACTCGTTTCGGAGCCGAAGAACCAGGTTCACACCACTCTTTAGCCTCTTGGTTGATTCAGGATCATGGTGATAGACCCAAGTCTCATCCACAGTGATGAATCGACGCACAAAATCCACTTTATTCTTTCGAAAAAGCTCTAAATGTTGCTAAGAAAGTCGCATTCGAATGTGTTTTTGTTCCATTGTTAGCGAATGCGGCACCCATTGTGCACACAGCTTTCTAAAACCCAATACTTCAGTCAAAATATTGCTTACACTGCCCAATGAGATGCCTAGGGCTTCTACTAAATCTCTTTCAGTCACTCGACGATTTTCTAATACGATATCTTGTATTTTTTCTACGATTTCTGGTATTGTTGCTGTTTTTGGACGTTCTTGACGTGAATCGTCTTCAAGGCTTATACGACCACGTTTAAATTCAGCAACCCATCTTTCTACTGTACTAATTGAAGGTGAAGAGTCCTTATACACTTTCAACATACGTTTATAAATTTCCTTTGCTTTTAAACCTTCCAAAAATAAAAATTCAATCACTGCACATACTTGATTTTTTCCATTGTAAAAAAAATACTGTAACAAGTCGATACTAAATGGCTTGTAAACAAAGAATGAATTGACAGATTGAAATGAAACTTCACATACGTTCATATTAATAGTGCACCAACATAACAAAAAAAATTTAGGCTAGTAGCAACACCCTCTCTTATCGAACCGCAAAACTTATTGAACAGCCTGGCATATGACTCGATTAGATTAAGCGTTTCTATTAAATAATATTCAATTTCTAATACATGAATATGATATTATTGCGCAGAAATAACAATTAATTAACATTTGTACTTTATTGGCACTTTTTCTGAAAATATTTTTATTTCATCCAAAAAAAATTCAGAAGAAATAAAAAATTATAAAGCATACACCAAACTTGTATTTGAAACTTTAATTAAATAATATGATTATTATTATTGCTAATTTAAAAAGTTTTTTACATATCAAAATTATATTAAAACTTCAATTGGATATGATAAATAATATTTATAACATTTAATGTTATACTCATTTCTAAAATGTTTAAATATTATTGAACTTTATTATTAATTCAATAAAAATTAGAAGTTGAAAAAATTTAATTTATTTCATAATCACTCTTTCAACAGTGTGATGTCGCTATACTTTTTCACATGTTGTTTACATACTTGGTTAAGTATATCGAAATGGAGTGCAGAGCAATACACCCAGCCATACGGCCAATACACACACAAACATAGCGTTGTTAGCGTTATCATCTCTACTGACAGCGAAGTGCAGTGGAGAGGGAATTGCGGCCTGCAGGCCAGGCTACTCACATAAGCGCGCGCACGAACATACAAGCACGCGTGTACATACATTCTATAGGAAGCGTCGCGAATTTTCTTCGAGTATCGCAACATTCGAGCTTCTATGTTTGAATTTCACTTTTAGGCACCGTGGCGAGCTATTAACCATACGCGTGCGCAGAGGGCAGCTTCGCTTATTTGAATACATCGTGCGTGCTATGTTTTCGTCAGCGTATCATATGATATCGGAAATACATAAGAACGCGCGCCGAAATACGTATTCTTTGCCCTTGCGTGTGTGTATATACGAGGTCTGGCTATTAAATAACGAGACTGTGCGCCTAGAGGGCGCCGTAGAGGGGTATGGAAAAAACGAGTAGTGCGTTGGGTATCTAGATATCTTGTCTATGCACGTACCAAAACACGTTCTCGTCACTATTATTATATTTGTGCAGTAGCGGTTTGAAACGAACGTGTTTTTTTCTCGTGCCGAAAACCATGTGTGACGAAAAACAGGAGCAATGTATCAACCTCAAATTTCTCGTTAAATTGAAAAAAACTCCGACTGAGTGCTGTAAATTGTTGCAAGAGGCCTATGGGGACAATTCTTTATCTCGTGCGCGTGTTTTTGAGTGGTGTAAGCGCTTCAGTGAGGGCCGAGTGAGCACAGAAAATGACCAACGCCCAGGTCGCCCTGTCACTGTTTCAACTCCAGAAACAGTGACCAAAATCAACTAAATTGTGCGTGCAGATCGTCGAATGAGCATCCGGATGATTGCCGAGGCTGTAAACGCCGATAAAGAAACAAATTTTACACGAGGAATCACACACGACAAAAGTCTGTGCGAAGTTGGTGCCAAAAAACCTGACTCCTGACGAAAAGCTCTTGCTTTAACAGGTCTGCTCAGATTTCCTTGAAAGGTTAAAAAAAGATTCCGGACTGATGAAAAACATTATTACTTGCGACGAAACGTGGATTTTTCAATACGATGTTGAAATAAAGCGGCAATCGATGCATTGGAAGACGCCTGAATCGCTCAGAATCAAAAAAGCAAGGATGTCCAAATCAAAATTCAAGGCAATGTTGATCGTTTTTTTCGACATTAACGGTATCGTGATGACTGAATGGGTTCCAGAGGGTCAGAATGTCAACGAGACTTACTATTTGTCAGTTCTGGCAACACTGCGAGAACGAGTTCGTAAGAAACGACCTGAGTTGTGGAAGAACAACTCGTGGATTTTGCACCAGGACAACGCACCTGCCCATAACGCGCTATCTGTGAAGCAGTATTTGGCCGGTAAGCGCACTCCAGTGCTCGAACACGCGCCGTACTCGCCAGATTTGGCACCGTGCGACTTTTTTTTGTTCCCGAAGATAAAATCTGCTTTGAAAAGGACCCGATTTGAGTCGATGGAAGCGGTAAAGCAAAAAATGGCAGAGCTCCTGAAGGCCCTCACCAAAGAAGACTTCCAGCACTGCTTCGATCAATGGAAAAAACGTATGGAAAGGTGTGTGGCGAGGGAACGGGAGTATATTGAAGGGGAGCATTCGAATGTAGAATAATTTTTATAATAAAACCCTTTTTCGTAACCAGTCTCGTTATTTAATAGCCAGACCTCGTATATATATATACATATACACGCACATTCTGTAACAAAAGTACCGGGAATTATCGACCTAAATCTGGCGGGGCAATTTAGGGAGGTAAAATTCTGTTTTCAAGGTTAGTACGACTGTCCTTTATGACTATGCCAAGTTTGAGCGGAATCTGTCAACGAGTGTGATTACAGTAGCTGGTTAAGTCAGTCGATGTCAAAAGTGCGTGCCAATTTTTTACAATGGGTGATTACGTTTAACAAAGAATTTGTCTAAAATTTTGTGTTGCGAATGAAATTTACTTGTGCCGATGCATTGAAAATGTTGCAAAAGGATTTTGGTGATAAAGCACTATCGAAAACCCGTGTGTATGAGTGGTACAAAGCCTTCAAGGAGGGTTGTGAAGTCGTCGAAGACTTGCCTCGTTCCGGACGCCCATCGATGGCTTCGACCGCCGATAACGTCGATAAAATTAAGGAAATGGTGCTTGAAAACCGTCATACCAGCTTGAGAGAGATAGCACATGAACTTGAGATATCCCACGAGTCCACACGTACGATTTTAATTGATATTTTGGGCATGAGAAAGGTGGTCGTAAGAATCGTTCCAAAAGAGCTTAATTTTCTTTAAAAACGCTGTCGCTTCGGACATGCTGGATCGCGCCAATTCCGATCCCGCATTCATGGAATGCATCATAACTGGTGACAAAACGTGGGTGTACGAGTGCGATATGCAAGCAAGCCAGCAAGCATCGGAATGGGTGGGAAAAAACGAGCCGAAACCGAAAAAACCACGCCAAAGCCGCTCAGAAGTGAGGGTGATGCTCATTGTTTTCTTCGATATCCGTGGCGTGGTGCACTACGAATTCGTTCCAGAGGGTCAGACGGTAAACAAAGAGTATTACCTTGGCGTTATGAAACGTTTTCGTGAGTGTATCCGTAAGAAGCGGCCAAATTTGTGGGCGAACAACTCGTGGATTTTGCACGACGATAACGCGCCGTCTCACCGAGCTACGATTGTGACCGTCTTTCTCGCCAAAAACTCAACGAACACGCTTGAACAACCACCGTATTCGCCGGATTTGGCTCCCTGTGACTTCTTCCTCTTCCCGAAACTTAAATTACCGCTTCGTGGCACCCGTTTTCAGTCGATTAGAGCCATAAAACAAAATTCGGCGCGCGAGCTGAAGGCCATCCCGCAAAGCGCCTATAAAAAATGTTTCGATGATTGGAAGTGCCGTTGGCATAGATGTATCAGAGCAAATGGAGCCTATTTTGAAGGCGACCCAATAAATTTTAATAATTAAACGTTAAAATGTTGTTTTAATTTAAAATTCCCGGTACTTCTTTGACAGACAGTATTCTTAAAATTTCGGTAAGTGAATGAGCTATAAATTGTTATTTATTTATTGAAGGAAATCATAGCAGTTATTTATTTATTGAAGGAAATCATAGCAGCTATTTATTTATTAAAGGAAATCATAGCAGCAGCTGCACCTTGGAAGGGGAGTATAGGCTGCCACATAACACCATGGAAAAAATTGAAAAGGGAGGTTAAGAAGTAAGGAAAACACATAAGCACAGCCTCTTCGTGCAAGTGAGTACGTACCCAGGAGTGTCTAGGAGCTTTGCCTTGCTGCCGCTGCTAGCAGGCCATCGCTGTTCCCAGCACCGCCGCCTCGCCTTCTCCGCTGCTGATCGTTCCAATTTGCCTTGCTGTTGATCTGCCGTATGCCGCACATGTAACAAAGATAGAAGAGAGAAATCATTCGACGCTTACCAGCCATGGAACGCGTCGATGAAGATTTTCGCTGCTCCAGGAAAAATATACACTACACGAGCACTCGCGGTGGATAACCTTAAACGCGTGCTGCTGGCGTGCGGCAGTGTCAACTGCTGAAGGCGCTGAGCGCGCGCGGCGGCCACGTCTCGTAACGTATATTACACGTACGTTGCGCCGGCGCAGAACACCTATCTAAACTCCGTGCTCGCGAACGTACAGCTCAGAGAGATTCTCGTTCACTCCGTTCGGTTTCGCATTAGCGAGCAGTCGACACTCCGTTCGGTGCCATAGTCGCAAGCATTAATTTCTCCGTTCGACTCTGTATTCGCATTGCAAAAACGAGCGTGTACAAATAGGCGAATCGTTCCTTTTGTTTTCAAGTAATGTAAAAAGGATATCTGGTGAGTGCCCAAGGTGCAGTGGCTGATACCAGGAGGCATCCCGTCCATGAATCGTCTATTTTTCCTACCCGGCTATGTGTGTGCGACCGCGACGCGTGCTACGCGCCATTTTGGAATTTAAGCCATTGTATGCCCGCGACCGCTCTAGCCGTGAGCTAGCCGCGCGAACGGAATTTTTGCGCACGAAACCGCGCTACAAGTGTGTAGTTGGCGCCCTGGGCTCACGTAAAACGCGAGATAATTGTTTGTAATAATTTTCAAGGTAAATAAACTGTGTTCGTTTTGTCCTAAGCTTTAACCGATCGGTTTTAACTTGTGCTAGTGAGCAAACCGCCAGCTTCCCTACAATTGGTACGCCACCCTGATATCCAGTGGCGTTACAATATATATATATATATATATATATATATATATATTTGTATTTATATATATATTGGGTGTACAACTTTGCTTCCGCCGTTTTGCAATAGATGGCTGTAGCGGTAAGTGGTAGTTGAAATAAATAGATTATAGATGTCATACAATAAGCTTAGGTATTTGTAAACAGAACGCCATCGAAATATTAGTCGATTTGTGTCTGCATCATAAACTCATTCTCGATTTAACATGTCAGCTTACGAGCCAAATTCTCGTCATTTGCGGGAGGTTTTAATTTTCTGCTTTAATATGAAGAAATCTGCGACTGAGGCTCATCGAATGCTCTCAATTACCTATGGTGAGGCCGCTGTTATTGAAAGAACGTGCCGAGAGTGGTTTCAACGCTTCAAGAACGGCGATTTTAACGTCGAATACCAGCATGGCGGTGGAAGAAAGAAGGTTTTCGAAGATGCAGAATTGGAGGCATTACTTGATCAAGACTCGTGTTAAACGCAATAAGAATTGGCAGGATCATTGGGAGTGACGCAGCAAGCCATTTAAAAACGCCTGAGAGTCATGGGAATGATTCAGAAACAAGGAAATTGGGTGCCGTACGAGTTAAAGCCGAGAGATGTTGAACGGCGTTTGTGTGTTTGTGAACAGCTGCTTGCAAAGCAAAGACGGAAGGGATTTCTGCATCGCATTGTGACTGGGGACGAAAAATGGGTTAACTACGATAATCCCAAGCGCAGAAAATCATAGGGATATCCCGGCCATGCTTCCACGTCGACGACCAAACCGAATATTCACGGTTCCAAGGTCATGCTCAGTATTTGGTGGGACCAGCTCGGCGTAGTGTATTGAGTGGTTAAAACCGACTGAAACAATCACAGGCGATCGTTATCGAACCCAGTTAATGCGTTTGAGCCGAGGATTTGAAGACGAACGGCCGCAATACAACGAGAGACATGATAAAGTGATTTTACAGCATGACAATGCTCGACCCCATTTGGCGAAAGTGGTCAAGACATACTTGGAAACTTTGAAATGGGAAGTTCTACCTCACCCGCCGTATTCTCCAGACGTTGCTCCCTCGGACTATCACTTGTTTCGATCAATGGCACACGGCCTGGCTGACCAGCACTTCCGGTCTTATGAAGAAGTAAAAAATTGGATCGATTCGTGGATCGATTCAAAAGATGACCAGTTTTTTCAACGCGGGATTCGTATGCTGCTCGAAAGATGGGAGAAAGTAGTGGCCAGCGATGGAGAATACTTTGAATCATAAATGTATAACCAGTTTTTTACAATAAAGCCTCGAATTTCGTAAAAAAACGGCGAAAGCCAAGTTGTACACCCAATATACACAATGTGTCTATATATGTATATATAACACATCGTTCAATAAGTCCCGAGACTAACCCAGAGATGGTGCTAGTAGTACCAAACTGGCCATGTTTCCATAGAGTGTAAACCTTTACATGAAACGTGTAAAAATTTCACCTCGATCAAATCACAGACAGCAGAGTTATCTAGGTTAGAGTAAAGTCACTTTGTAATTTGTTTGAAAAATGGAAAAAAGCGAGTTTCGCGTGTTGATAAAATATTGTTTTTTAATGGGTTAAAACACCGTAGAAGCCCAGCAATCGCTTGAAAAACATTACCCGGACTCCTCTCCATCCAAACCAACGATTTGTCGTTAGTATGCTGAGTTTAAACGTGGTCGTACGGACACAAACGATGCGGAACGTTCGGGTAGGCCATTGTAAGTCGTTACACAGGAAAATGTTAGTGAAGTGTTGAAAATTGTAATGAAAAATTGCAAAGTGAAGGTCCGTGAGATTGCAGGAATGACACAGATATCATCTGGAAGCGTATTTACAATCCTTCATGAAAAATTGAGCATGAAAAAGGTTTTTTCTAAGTGGGTGCCGCGATTGCTTTCAGTGGAACAAAAACAGCAACGAGTCGACGATTCAGAGAGCTGTTTATCGCTATTTACTCGCAATAAAAAGGATTTCCTGCGTCGATACGTGACCATGTATGAAACATGGATACATCATTTCTCTCCGGAGTCGAATCGGCAATCATCTGAGTGGCGCATCGCTGGCGAAAGCCGCCCAAAGCGTCCAAAACGCAGCAGTCTGCTGGCAAAGTCATGGCGTCTGTTTTTTGAGATACACATGGCGTGATTTCCATCGACTACCTGGAAAAAGGTGAATCGATTAACAGTGATTATTATATTGACTAGTTGGTACTTTTGAAGGAGGAGATCGCAGCAAAACGACTGCACATGAAGAAGAAAAAAATCCTTTTTCACCAAGACAATGCACCATGCCACTAGTCCATGAAAACAATGGCAAAATTGAACGAATTGGGCTTTGATTTGCTTCCCCACCCCCCGTATTCGCCAGATTTAGCCCCCAGCGACTACTGGCTCTTCGCTGATCTTAAAAAAATGCTCCAGGGAAAAAAATTTGGCTCGAATGAGGAGGTCATTGCCGAAACTGAAGCCTATTTTGAAGCAAAGGATAAATCCTTCTATAAACATGGTATAGAAATGTTGGAAAGGCGTTGGAAAGATTGTATCACTCTAAAAGGAGATTATATTGATGAATAAAAATGATTTTTGAAAAAAAATGTTGTTTTCGCGGTTAGTCTCGGGACTTATTGAACGATGTGTTTTTATAGTCATACTTGCCATATGAGAGCGATTTTTTAATGAAACCAATAAAAATGAAATGCCCTATTTACGTATTCTAAAATGATTATTTTTATTTATTATGACAAATAACGTAAAAAAAGATAAAATACTTTTGCAAAATTATTTATTTTATTAAAATTTTTTTCCATATAACTATTTAAATTTTTTAGTATTTATGACAACAGATTTAAATTTGTTAATTAAAACTTTTATATAATATTGTATCTTAATATAATAAAGAAACAGCTTTTTATTCATTTTAAAATGTTAAACCCATGTTTATTGATAACTCTGACATTGAAAATGCATTTGTCACTCAAATCATTGTTTTATCTATAATTCAAATATCTTTAAATATTTTTAGTTATTACACTTTTGAACAGAATTAGACAATATTATTTAACAGAAATAATTTAATTATGAGTTATCAAATGTTTAAAATATGCATATTAATCAAAAAAAAATAGTTCTTACCTGTGAAATCAAAAGTTCTATTTTTATACAAATATTTCTAAAGAAAATAATAAAATGCATAATAATTTTTTAACTACACTTATTTTTTGGCTAACTGTATTAGTAAAGTTAGATTTTTTTTTTCGATAATTTTGACTTTTCATCCCTCTAAAGGGTAAGTTCCGGACCGCTTTTTTAATCGCTAATTTTCTTATTGATTTCTTATGTACCAAGAAATCATATCTACTTTCTATTTTTTGCCAACGGTACTAGGAAAGACGTAAGATTTCTTTTTTCGAGAATTTCGGCTTTCGGTCGCCCTGGAGGGTAAGGTCCCGTCTGGTTTTTTTATCGTTTAATTATTTATAGACTTCTTATATACCAATAAATCATATACACTTTTAATTTTTTTGCCAACGGTATTAGGGAAGATGTCAGATTTTTTTCAAAACGTTGTGACTTTTCATCCCCCTGGAGGGTAAGTTCCGGTCGGTTTTTTTCATGGCCCATTTTTGTATAGACTTCTTATGTTCCAACAAATCATATACTTTTATTTGTTTGCCAAGGGTATTAGGAAAGCTGTCAGAAATTTTTCTCGAGAATTTCGACTTCGTCGCCCTGGAGGGTAAGTTCCTATCTGGTTTTTTTTATTGTTTATATATTGATAGACTACGTATATACCAATAAATTATATACCATTTTTATTTTTTTGCCAACGGTATAAGGAAAGCTGTCAGATTTTTTTTCGAGAATTTTGACTTTCCATCCCCCTGAAGAGTAAGTTCCGGTTCGTTTTTTTGATGGCTAATTTTTTTTATAGATTGCTCATGTACCAAGAAATCATACTTATTTTTAATTTTTTTGCCAACGGTATTAGGGAAGATGTCAGATTTTTTTTAAAAACTATGACTTTTCAGCCCCCTGGAGGGTAAGTTCCGGACTGCTTTGGTCGACGCGAATTTCTTTATAGATTTCTTATGTACCAAGGAATCGTATACATTTTTTTTTTGCCAACGGTATTAAGAAAGTTGCGGGAATTTTTTCTATGTTTTAACTTTTTATCCCCCTGAAGGATGAGTTCCGGTCCGCTTTTGTCGGCGCCAATTTTTTCGTAGACTTCTTGTATACGAGGAAATCATATACATTTTTTATTTTTCTGCCGACGGTATTATGAAAGCTGTCAGATTTTTTTTAAAATTTTTACTTTTCATCTCCCTTTAAATTTATTTCCGGAAAGGGTGGACAAATTTTATTCGTTGTATATGGTTACTGGGACCTTGTACATCTTTTATTATACTGAAATGATTTTTAAAAGTATAAAAGACTTTTGTATCCGTTGATTTTTTTTCATCCTTCTTTAGGGGTATTTTAAGAGTTGAATTTGCTAAAATTAATGTTAATTATTAATTTTTATACAAATTTGTTCATTTCACATCTATTTTATTGAGAAAAAGCGGATATGAAAACTTTTGATTTTTTGTGTGAGTCTAACGGTGCAAACTTCAACATCATTGATTTATACTTAATTATTTAGATACTTTCAAAGACATAATCTACTGAAATGAAGTACGGTGTTTTTAGTAGTCATGGTGTAGGTGAAACATTTTAATGGTTTTGTATGATAATCAATATCAAGTTTAGGACATGAAATCAACTTTTATACAAAGGCATATAAATGTTGACAAATCTTAATATTAGATCGAATTAGTGTATTCACTAATAATAAAAATTCAAAATTAATTATAGCTTTGTTTATTATATTTTAATATCAATTACTTAAAAAATGCTGTACAGTTTGTTGTAGTTTACTAGAGGTTATTGAAGTTTAGTAAGAATATATATTTTTAATTAGGTTTAATAATTATTATCGAATATTAAAATTTAAAATTTTATATAAGTACTGTGCTAAAGAAGGCCAATCAAAACCGATTAGAAAGTTAATGGATATTAATCAGGTTTTTGAATTAGGAATTATGAAATTAAAACCAATATAATCAATTAAATCCTATTTAGATCAATTATAAATACTCGTCGATTTTAATCGGATTTGATCAGTTATAGTTTCAAATAAAATAAGATTTTTGTTACATAATACAACTTAGTAAATCTGATTAAAACCGAAAAAATTTTATAATTGTTCTAAATAAGTTTTAATCGGTTATATTAGTCTTAATTTGGCAGTTTTAGTAGGGTAATATAGGGTGATTCATTATGAGGTTTAATTTTTAATCTCAAATAAAAGGTATACAGTTGAATTCTATAGTAAAAATTTTATTGTGAGTCGAAAGAACAATCTATGACATTTACTTTTTAAAGATTATCTCATTTAAATGTTGACCGCGACTACGCCGTAAATGGTCCATCCTGAGTGTCCAATTTTGGACGACGCGTTCCAGCATATCGACCGATATCTCACGAATGACACAAGTAATGTTGGCTTGCAAAGCGTCGATTGAAGCTGGCTTATCCCTGAAGACCAGAGACTTCGTGTAACCCCAAAGAAAATAATCTAAAGGTGTGATATCACACGATCTAGGCGGCCAATTTACTGGTCCAAAACGTGAAATCAGGTTTTCACTGAAATGATTTTTCAATAAGTCCATTGTTTCTCTCACTCTATGCGAAGTAGCGCTGTCTTGTTGAAACCAAAGTTCACCGATACCATGGGCTTCAATTTCAGGTAGCAAAAAATCCGTTATCATGGTGCGATAGCGGTCGCTATTGACGGTGACGTTCTGACCGGACTCATTTTGAAAGAAATATGGACCGATGATTCCATTGGCCCATAAACCACACCAAACTGTGCATTTCTGTGGCTTTAGTAGTAGCTGTTAAAGCTCTTCAGGTTGTTTATCAGCTCAAATACGGCAATTCTGCTTATTGACGTATCCGTTGAGCCAAAAATGCGCCTCATCACTGAACAAAATTTCGAGATAAAACAGCGGATTTTCATTGAGCTGATTCAGAGCCCATTCACCAAAAACACGACGCAAACCTAAGTCACCCGGCTTTAATTCTTGCGCGAGTTGAAGTTTGTATGCCTTAAAACCAAGATCTTTACGTAAAATACGCCAAGTTGTTGCATACGACAAAGCAAGCTGTTGAGAACGACGCCGAATCGATTCGTCACGGTCTTTAGCCACACTCTCAGCTACAGCCGCTATATTCTCTTCACTACGTGCTGGATGTGGTCTAATCGGTTGAGTATCATCCAAATTTGCGGATGGTATTGGCTATAGTGGTTTGGGTAGGTTGACGATGCACACCATAAGTTGCTCTAAGAGCACAAAAAACATTTCTCGCAGAACACTGATTTTCGTAATACAGCTGAACAATTTGGATACGTTGTTGCGGTGTAAGTCTTACCATGATGATTTGTCAAACAATACTGCATAAAAATTACATTACAGTTTGACAGGAGTCACGCGTGATCTGTAAAAAAAAACCTATTGAAAATCAAACCTCATAATGAATCACCCAGTATAATCTCACGAGTGAAATTATTGTTTTAAATTAATAAAAAAACGACTGTATCAAGGGATGCAGGATAGAAGTAAAACTTAGCTTTTTTTTTGTCATTAGTGTATGGATTGAAATTATTAATCCGTAGAAGTATTTTTATTTTTCTCTTTCTTGTATGATTTTTTATTTTATTATTTTTTTTTGGTATAAGTTTTTTGATTTCTCTTTCATGCTGTTATTTTGTTTATTTTTACTATTCATAGTAACTTCTTTTCATAGTATTGATTTAACATATATTTAATTTCAAAAAATTATCTTATAAAAGTTGATAAACCGATAAATTTTGTCTAAAAACAACGAAGTACGCGCACTGTGAATAAATTCTGAAAAGTATTCAAACGTGTAAAATAGATGATTGAAGAGAAGACGATGTATACGCATACTAAATCGTTAACGAAAAAGACCAATATTCATACTAACGTTTCTATATGCGTGTCATTTATATACAGAAAGAAAGAAAAAAAAATTATTAAAGACAAAACACGACTGCGTAATGAATAATAGAGTATTAAAAAATGAACTGAAAAGATAGACACAAGTTGAAAATGTAAATTTACTTTGGGTTTAAGTGGTCATGATTGATAGTGTTTAAATACATGTCATGTCGGGCGCGACATCTCTTTCCAGCTTTGTTGTTTTTAGCCTGAACTCTCTCTCTCTCTCTCTCTCTCTCTCTCTCTCTCTCTCTCTCTCTCTCTCTCTCGGAAGAAGAGACGAAAGATGAAGATAGTGGAAATAGAGTTTATAGTATAGAAAGAAGTAGATAGACGGTTCCAAAGGCGGGACAAAGAAACAAGAAAAGATCTATCGCCGAACTCAGTAGTAGATGACGGTATAGCTAGCGGCTTCACATCACCCCGAGTGGGCCTATCTGACTGGTTCGATAAGAAACTTTTAAATAGGTACAGTGATTCACGATAATTAAATATTTTATAAAGTACTGTAATAGTTAAGTATTTACGCCTATCTGTAAACTCCGTAAATATCCGTAAACTCCTTTCTACTCATATACTCATTCATACTCATTTTTGAAAAAAATGCTGGTCTCCATTTTTTAGCCCATAAATAAGATAATTTCAAATTCTTAGCTTCATAAGCACCACGTGCATATAAAATCCCAAGAGAAGCGTAAAACTTCTTGAGATAGATCCCATTTTTCACCAAGAATTTGGAAAGCTTCTAGTTTTGTGCATGTTCAAATATAATTTATCATTCGTCGATTGATTATCGAAAACAAAGCACTACTTACAGTGCCCTTCATTATGCTTGGTTTTGCATATGCTGTGGGTCCAATTACTGCTTTGAGAATGTTATTTATTGATCTCCTTCCTGGAGTGGATCCAGGTTTATTTTTGTCCAGATAGTTCCATCAGCAGCAATTTTAGTTTGTTGACGGTCATTCTCATCTGAAGATGACAACAATCTCAAAAGTCTTCTTGGTCTACGTACATTCAGGATGTTCTCTTCTTCACTATTGCTGTCTGAGGAAACACACACTTCTTCTGAATGATCCTGTGTAATATCTGCTAGTCCAATTTCAGGATCAAAATCATCTTGGTCGATATCCAAAAAGTCTTCTCTTATATTTGTTATGTCCAAATTTTGAAAATTCTCCAAAATTCTAGGTATTTTCGCACGTCTCGGCATTTTTAGGGTGAAGTTTCAAAACTAAATAAGAATTTTCTAAATATATTTTCTCTTATTATAATAAAAATATTCACAATTTACTAACATTGCAAGCTACAACAACTGTTAATTAGAAGAAATATATTCAATACAATCGTTCACAATATTTTAAATATTTCAACTGCACTTATTTCCACCGTATACAACTGTCAATAAGATAATGACTGAATACTGTACTAAGTAAGTGCTGTATTTCAACTGTATACAACAATTCCCAATAAAAAAATAAAAATGCATCACAAAACATTATAAAATTCTGAAAATTTAGGAAAATCCAGTGATTTCAAATTAGTAGTTTTCCCGGGAATTTTGATTGGCTGGCGCCGTAATGGCGGATTGACGTAGTTCCTAAGAAGTTTTCGTTTTAGAAATATTAAAAATAACGACCGGTAAAAATGACCAGCCGGTATATAACACATCGTTCAATAAGTCCCGAGACTAACCCACAGATGGTGCTAGTAGTACCAAACTGGCCACGTTTCCATAGAGTGCGAACCTTTACATGAAACGTGTAAAAATTTCACGTCGATCGGATCACAGAGAGCAGAGTTATCGAGGTGAGAGTAAAGTCACTTTGTAATTTGTTTGAAAAATGGAAAAAGCGAGTTTCGCGTGTTGATAAAACATTGTTTTTTAATGGGTAAAACCACCGTAGAAGCCCAGCAATGGCTTGAAAAACATTACCCGAAATCCTCTCCATCCAAACCAACGATTTGTCGTTTGTATGCTAAGTTTAAACGTGGTTGTACGGACACAAACGATGTGGAACGTTCGGGTAGGCCATTGGAAGCCGTTACACAGGAAAATGTGAGTGAAGTGTTAAAAATTGTAATGAAAAATCGCAAAGTGAAGGTCCGTGAGATTGCAGGAATGACACAGATATCATCTGGAAGCGTATTTACAATCCTTCATGAAAAATTGAGCATGAAAAAGGTTTTTTCTAAGTGGGTGCCGCGATTGCTTTCAGTGGAACAAAAACAGCAACGAGTCGACGATTCAGAGAGCTGTTTATCGCTATTTACTCGCAATAAAAAGGATTTCCTGCGTCGATACGTGACCATGTATGAAACATGGATACATCATTTTACTCCAGAGTCGAATCGGCAATCATCTGAGTGGCGCATGGCTGGCGAAAGCCGCCCAAAGCGTCCAAAAACGCAGCAGTCTGCTGGCAAAGTCATGGCGTCTGTTTTTTGGGATACACATGGCGTGATTTTCATTGACTACCTGGAAAAAGGTAAATCGATCAACAGTGATTATTATATTGACTAGTTGGTACGTTTGAAGGAGGAGATCGCAGCAAAACGACCGCACATGAAGAAGAAAAAAATCCTTCTTCACCAAGACAATGCACCATGCCACAAGTCCATGATAACAATGGCAAAATTGAACGAATTGGGCTTTGATTTGCTTCCCCACCCCCTGTATTTGCCAGATTTAACCCCCAGCGACTACTGGCTCTTTGCTGATCTCAAGAAAATGCTCCAGGAAAAAAAATTTGGCTTGAATGAGGAGGTCATTGCCGAAACTGAAGCCTATCTTGAAGCAAAGGATAAATCCTTCTATAAACATGGTATAGAAATGTTGGAAAGGCGTTGGAAAGATTGTATCACTCTAAAAGGAGATTATATTGTTGAATAAAAATGATTTTTGAAAAAAAATGTTGTTTTCGTTGTTAGTCTCAGGACCTATTGAACGATGTTATAGGTCTATCACATATGCATATCAGAAAAATGGAAGCGTAAAATCAAAATAATTTACAATATTATAAGGTACATGAATTTAGAAAAAGTTACAGCATTAGTATAAAATATTAAATAAAATTTCCAGACAAAATCTTGTGAACAATTGATACAACCGGTCATTTTGACCGGTCGGTAGTTCTAGTGTTAATATTATATTATATACTTATTTTAATTTTAGTTTTAGCATTAGTTTATTATATTTTATAGTTAGTTTAATAGTTTGTATATGTTATCTTATTATATTACTTTTATCATTATTGTTTTATATTCATATTTAATTTCTACCGATTATATTTATTTATTTGTTGTTATATTTTAATATTTATATTTTTTATGTATTTCACTTATGCATTGTATACAATACAATGTGGAATAAAAATTCCATCCATCCATCCATCCATCCATTCAGCTATCTATCTATCTCATAAGTAGCAATCATTGTATTTTTCGAGGTCCTAATTTTAGAACTTTACCGCTTTTTTCTACTCTCGGGCGTTTTATTTTCCAATTTTATTGCATGTGTTTAACTGCAATTTATCTGTGGAGCCATCCTGCACTTCTCTGCTACCTTCAGAAGGTTTTCTATAGCAATTTTTTTAAATTAAAAATTTTGGTTAAACGTTATCGATTACCGAGAATTGATAATCGCTACCGGAAATTGATTAATTTTTAAAGCTGGATCGTCTTCTGCGCATGTCTGCTGACTCACACATCGTTACATTGATTTAATACTCTTGTGTAGATGGGTAAACTTGTTTCTGTGATTTGTAGAGGGGTAATACGAAGTGCATTGGTAAGCTTGTTGTTTGTGTTAAATGCCGTCGGCTCTCGTATTCCGCTTGCTTCAGTAAGTGTTGCGTAAGTGAGCCCAGTAACATGAGTGTGAGTGAATGTGAATTAGCGGGAGTTAGGGATTCCTTGAAGAGCGTACTGGACTCCCCGCACGACAAGAAATTTGTACAGTTTCCGCCTCCTGTCTTATCTTTATCTTCGTCGGGGAAGCATCTTGCTACTTTCCCGCCCTCGACGTCGTTGGCTCAGGCGAGTAAGCAGTCGCGCGATACTGTTGCTTACGGCACCTCGTACACATTTGATACTCCCCGTAACAGTAACGCGATGAATGAAGTGCCAGCTTATTTTGAAGTTTCTTTGAATGAATTTCGATCAAGATGCGATGAGCATGATAGGACCATCAAGGAAATTAAAAATATAGTTAACGCGTTGTCGAAGCAAGTGTTAACTATTGAAACGAACCATACGACCTTAGATGCAGTAATGGGTGAATTGTTGACTGTTAGCGGAAAAATTGATGCGCTTTCTCAAGCTAAATTTGAAAGCGACAAATGCGAGGTAATGGTAAAGGAAATCCCGTTATCTATTACTTAATCAGATGTTGAAGTTACTAAAACTATTCTGCGCATCTTAAATTTACCTAATCTCTCTAGTGCTATCGTTTCTACCGTGCTTAGACTAGAAATATTACTGCTAATGCCTAGTCTTTAACTGGCACTTCGAGAAGCTTTGTCGTGCAATTTCTATCTGCAACCATTCGTGACATTTTACTTGCTTCTGCGCATAAGCTTGGCGATAAAAATGCAGCTATTATTTTGGGTGTTACAGAAACAAATGTTTTTTATTTAAGAGCATTGTGGCCGAAACATCTTTATAACCTTTTATAAAAAGCTATCAGGTCCTGCCGCATATTGAATTGTGATCATCCTGTGATTTGCAATTTGTGTTTTTATGCGAACGTCGTAACTCACTATACAAGACCATACTTTTGAAAAATGATCTAGTTTGTCTTACTGCAACTCTTAATTTCTGCGTTGTTGATTCAGTGGTTGCACTGAATCAATCAGACTATCTGTTAATTGGTCATGCAAATGTACGAGTAAATGGGTTCGTAACACATTTTTCGCGAATCGAGCATATTTTTTCTACAAGTGCTTATGATATTTTTGCTGCGACAGAAACTTTTCTCATTGATCGTGATTCTGATAGCATTGTTAATCTTATTGGTTATAATTTTTTTAGAATTGATCGTAAAGGTAAGATAGGTGGTTGTGTCGGAGTTTATGTACGCTCCATTTTTAGTGTTACAATTCTTGCCTAATTAGATTCTAATATTGATAATACGCCTGAATTTCTTATACTATCCTTTACTGGATTTCAACGCAAGCTTTTTTTTTCTGTAGTTTATAAGCGTGCTACAGCAGCATATTCTACATAATTTTGTTTATTAGTTAGCTTCTTATTTACGATTATTTAGTAATCTAGTTATCACGAGTGGCTTTAATATGAATCCTGCTAGTACAAACACTGCTTCTAAATTTTTGCTGGCCCGTAGCCCCATTTCTGCTAGAAATACTCATTGCATTTATTGCAGTCTGAGCCGATACACCATGCTAGTTGCAGTAACTATATTTTTCACACGTGGCTTGATGTCTTTGTAATGAATTTGTAATTACAGTCTGTCAAGTAAGAGCGTGGTCGTGTTAATTTATAAAAAAATTTATTTGATGAAACTTTCATATTTACATATACATTGTACACATTACAAACAATGATGCAATTCGGTCAATAATGTGTCCAGTCACCACCGGCGTCGATAATTGCCTGGCATCTCCGAGGCATGCTTTCTACTAATTTGACGGCGTATTCTAGTGGCAAGGATCTTCAGATCCGACGAATTTCGTAAGACAACTGCTTCAAAATGTATGTGCGTCTTCCACGAAGCTTCCGTTTAATATATGCCCACACATTTTCGATAGGGTTTGCATCGGGCGACTGCGACGGCCAATCCAATGTAACGATGCCAGATTGAGTCTTCCACTGAGTACAGAGCTTGCTGCGGTGTTTAGGATCGTTGTCCTCCTGCAGAATCCAATCTTCATTTTTTGTGATGAACCATCGTTTGGCAGATGGCAGTAAAGCCTTTTTGTAGATTTTTATCATTTTCTCGGCATTTAGGTTGTCAGTAAAGAGGTGCAAAGTGCCGAATCCCTGCTTTGAGAAGCAGCCCCAAAGATGCACCTTTATTCCATGTTTTATGGTCCGCTGAACAAGCCTATTGGTGGAAGTTGACCAGGCTTGCGTGAGGACAGAACGTGCCCATATAGAACATTCATCAATAAGAATGACATTTTCAAAATCTCTATCAATATTCTCATGCGCCCAAGCGAGTCGCTTTGTCACATGTTTTTCAGTCAACAGAGGCTTCTTCATTGTGTTGCGCTATTTCAGATGATGAGTACAAAGATGGGTTCGGATAGTTTCGTAGGATATATCTAAACCTTTTGCCATTAATTTTGCTTGTCCTTGCCGCAGTGTTAAAGCAGGATTCCGCGAAAACAGATTCACTATTCTTTTTTCATCTTTTTTGTTCACTTTTCCTATCGAGCCACGTTCTGGTAAATCATCGACATTTTTAGCCACTTTATATCGCTGTATCCACTTCTGTACAAATGCCTTCGACTTTCTCATATATTTAGCAGCCGCTGATTGCGACATTTTGGGACCTTTCGGGTGGATGCAAAGGAACACAGCCTCGTAGCGCGACGCGTACTTAGCACTCATGACGTTTAACGTGATTCTCTTTCAAAAGATCAACGACAACTGAATCTTTGTTGACAATGCATCAAGGACAAAGCTTCCCTCTATCGGCTCGCAAAAGAATTAGAGCGAAATCTTTTATTACCTGTCGGTGAAGTCGAACACGCTCTTACTTGACAGACTGTAAGCCGGTTGATATTGCATTTATTAAGAAACTTATTATTAAAGCTAAATCGAAATCCATTGGCACTGATGGCATTTCAGTGGCTATGCTTAAACTGCGCATAAATTCTTTGTGTCTGCCATTGCTTTGCATCATTAACAAATTATTGAACATTCGACTTTCCCAGATAAATAGAAGTATACACATCTTTTTTCCCTAGCGAAAGTAAAAAACATCAGCTCTCTCTCAGGTACACGATCAATTTTCAAACTCGCGGAGCATTCTAAATTGCTTGAGCGTGTGGTTCATAAGCAGTATTTATCGTATTTGGAGAGCAATAATTTAATTGATCTTAAATAGTCAGGTTTTCGTAAAGTACACAGTTCACAGACCGCTCTTCTTAGTGTAACTGAAGACATTAGATTGGCAGTAGACAAAAGATGAGTCACTATTTTAATCTTATTCGACTTTTTAAAGCTTTTGATATTGTTTTTAATAAACTCCTCCTCATAAAGCTTTGAAAATTTAACAGCTCGAGTTCTTGTTTCATGGGCAAACATATAAACGCCCAGAAGACACAATTCCAATATTCGAGTTTGAACTGTTGCCATTTAATAAACTTTACGAAAAAAAATCCAGAACTACCGTTTCTTATGTTTTTGAGAATGCTCTTCTCAATGGTGATGGTTAAAATTTTCGCAAATGAAGTTTTACCACAAAAAAATAGGAAAAAAACGTAAAAAACCGCAATTTTATCAAATTTTCTTTTTAAATTAATTTTTCGTTCCGGTTTAATTTTTTTTGCATCTAAAATCGATTTATATCGTGAACTCAATATCTGAACTGAAAATCTATGCGGTAATTTTAATATGGAAATTTTTATTATAACAAAATGGTGTTTAAAATAAAAAATTTTTTTTTTTACTAAAGACTTTAGCGACAATTTTTTTCAATAAAAAAATGTCTTAGGAATAGTCAAAGAATACTCTCACATTTTTTTAAAAGGATCTAATGAAAGGATCTGAACAAGTGATAATCGGATGGCGCAATATCTGGGGAACATAGCGGGTAGGGTAAGATTTCATATATAAGCGTTTCTAAATAGGTTTTAACGGGTCCGGCAACGTGAGGCCGAGCGCTGTCATACAGTATAATCACTTTTCCCGTGCTTCTGCTCGTATTGTGGCTGTTTTTCGCGTAGCGCTTGGCTCAATCGCAACAATTGAATTTGATACCGCTGTCCAGTGATGGTTTCGTTTGGTTACAATAGTTTATAATAAATAACACTGACCTGGTCCCACCAAATACACAGCATAACCTTTGCAGCATGAATATTGGGCCGCGCCGACGACGTAGAAGCATGATCAGGCAGTCCCCATGACTTTCTTCTCTTTGGGTTGCTGTAATGAATCCATTTTTCATCACCTGTAACGATGTGATGAAGAAAACTCTCCCTTTATTGCCGCTGGTGCAGTTGTTCACAGGCGAAAAAACGAGGCTTAACGTCCCTTAGCTTCAAATCATAAGGAACCCAAGTTCTCTGCTTTTGTAACGCATGCAGTAGCTTGAAAATGGCTTGGCGGATAACTCCTAATACTAAAACAAGCTTATTTTCCGTTTGACATGAATCCTCGTCGAGAAATTCCTCCAATTAAAAATAATGGATGTCCAATTTTTAGATCTCAGCATTGGCAGCAGTCTATTGCAGGGATGATGTTTCACATCAACGCCTCCCATAAATTTTTATAATAAGTAAAAGCATTAGGATATTGTAAGTTGATTTTTTTTAAAATAGGGTGACATCCGCAGCAGTAGAAATTAATGAAATAGGTTTCGAATCAACTTCGAATTAATCAAAAATTGTAATAAAATTCATTTAACTGTTTTCCTTCAACTCTACAGCGTAGGTACCTTTAGCAACTTTATCGAAAAGTATCATTTCTAACTATTCCTGTTGCTCTAAGATCGATTTGTTCATATGATCTAACAAATCTGAGCTAGTAAGAAGATTATCAAAATAAATATGGTATCGGGGCAGTTTTTTAAGGGGTGTATTCATAAGTAATTGTTGCAACATTTAAAGAGCAATTCTACTTCCCTGAGCATAAGTAAAAAATCACCAGCTAGCAATTTTTTTCCGCAGTGTATGTTGCAATCGCATAAACAGCCTTTACAACTGCATGATGCCCATATCTTTATCCAAAATCTAATAGGTTTAGATTTTACCAAGCTGTTCAATAAGTTTTGCGGTTCGATAAGAGAGGGTGTTGCTACTAGCCTAAATTTTTTTTTGTTATGTTGGTACACTCTTCATATGAACGTATGTAAAGTTTCATTTGAATCTGCCAATTCATTCTTTGTTTACAAGCCATTTAGTATCGTCGCGTCATAGTATTTTTTAAAAAATTAAGTAAGGAAAAAATTAAGTATCGTGCAGTGATTGAATTTTTATTTTCGGAAGGTTTAAAAGCAAAGGAAGTTTATGAACGAATGTTGAAAGTGTATAAGGACTCTTCGCCTTCAATTAGTACAGTAGAAAGATGGGTTGCTGAATTTAAACGTGGTCGTACAAGCCTTGAAGACGATCCACGTCAAGGACGTCCAAAAACAGCAACAACACCAGAAATCGTAGAAAAAATACAGGATATCGTATTGGAAAATCGTCGAGTGACTGAAAGAGATTTAGCAGAAGCCATAGGCATCTCATTGAGCAATATTCTGACTGAAGTATTAGGTTACAGAAAGCTGTGTGCACAATGGGCGCCGCATTCGCTAAAAATAGAACAAAAACACATTCGAATGCGACTTTTTCAGCAACATTTAGAGCGTTTTTAAAAGGATCAAGTGGATTTTGTGCGTCGATTTATCAGTATGAATGAGACTTGGGTCTATCACCCTGATCCTGAATCAAAACAAGCGGCTAAAGAGTGGTGTGAACCTGATCCTTCGGCTCCGAAACGAGTTCGTGTCCCGAAATCGGCCAAGAAGGTGTTAGCATCAGTTTTTTAGGATTCGAAAGGAATTTTGTTTGTGGATTACTTGCAAACTGGTAAAACAATAAATTCTGATTATTATTGTAACCTTTTAGACCAGCTGAAGGAAAAAATTCGTGAAAAAAGACCCGGTTTGCATAAGAAAAAAATCCTTATTCATCAGGACAATGCACCGTGTCACAAGAGCATTTTGAAAATGGCTAAAATCCATGAATTAAAGTTCGAATCGTTGGAGCATCTACCGTTTTTACCAGATTTGGCTCCTCGAGACTTCCGTCTGTTTCCAGACCTAAAAGAATTCATGCGTGGAAAGCGTTTTATATCAAATGATGAGGTCATAACAGATGCGGAAGCGTATTTTGCAGCTTTTCTCACTTCAGAGATGGAATTCATAAATTGGAATCTCGTTGGAACAAGTGTATTGATGTTCAGGGAGACTATACTGAATAAGAAAGTGTATTTCAAACCATAAAATTGTGTTTTTCTTATCGAACCGCAAAACTTATTGAACAGCCTGGTATATACTATTTGAGCAAATTTCTTCCAAAACATTTGATCGACATTCCATCGATAGAATGGGCAGTTAAAAAAACTGATTTGTTTGATGTTCGCTCTAAATGTATTTAGTATTTTTCAGACTCGCCAAACCCTGTCACTATAATTCTGATCATCAGACATTAAAAATTTTATAACCGATTTTATTTTTTTAAATTTATTTTAAGATATTGTTGATGATATTGGTACTGATCTCAATAGAGTTTAAAATATAATAGTCTCTGTGAGATAGCCTTCTATTGAAAATTGTAAAAATAACTATCCCAATGAATGTCTAATTTGTCCCAAGAAATGTCATAATCATTAGCGACAGTATAATACATAATATAGTTTTTTAAATTTAATGAAAAAAGTAACTCGAATAGTTTTGTGAAAAAATAAGAGTAGTATTTGATTAGTCAAAGTTTCTTTTGAAACATGTTCACCCTGTCCCCATGCATACTCTTAATCGTTCTTCAACTTTTTATGTGTTATAGAGTAATAACTTAATATGTACTCATAAGATTCATAACACTGGGAAGGCTTAACTTTCGAATCACTGTTACTACCCTCAGAAAAATTTCCCTCGCCGGGCTCGTCAGATTCGTTGAAATCGGATTCTCCAGAAATGTCAGGATCCGAAATATATCGTAAATAGCATCAACCAAAGCTCCTACTTCAATTGCTTAAATTTTTTTTTTCTTTTATAATACGAATTACCATTGTTAATGAGGAACTGCGTGAAATAAAAATATGCTATTGGGTGTACAACTTTGCTTCTGCCGTTTTTTTCCAAAATTCGAGGCTTTATTGTAAAAAACTGGTTATGCATTTATGATTCAAAGTATTGTTTATCGCTGGCCACTACTTTCTCCCATCTTTCGGCAGCATACGAATCCCGCGTTGAAAAAACTGGTCATCTTTTGAATCGATCCACGAATCGATCCAATTTTTTACTTCTTCATAAGACCGGAAGTGCTGGTCAGCCAGGCCGTGTGCCATTGATCGAAACAAGTGATAGTCCGAGGGAGCAACGTCTAGAGAATACGGCGGGTGAGGTAGAACTTCCCATTTCAAAGTTTCCAAGTATGTCTTGACCACTTTCGCAAAATGGGGTCGAGCATTGTCATGCTGTAAAATCACTTTATCATGTCTCTCGTTGTATTGCCGCCGTTCGTCTTCAAATCCTCGGCTCAAACGCATTAACTGGGTTCGATAACGATCGCCTGTGATTGTTTCAGTCGGTTTTAACAACTCATAATACACTACGCCGAGCTGATCCCACCAAATACTGAGCATGACCTTGGAACCGTGAATATTCGGTTTGGCCGTCGACGTCGAAGCATGGCCAGGATGTCCCCATGATTTTCTGCGCTTGGGATTATCGTAGTAAACGCATTTTTCGTCCCCAGTTACAATGCGATGCAGAAATCCCTTCCGTCTTTGACTTGCAAGCAGCTGTTCACAAACACACAAACGCCGTTGAACATCTCTCGGCTTCAACTCGTACGGCACCCAATTTCCTTGTTTCTGAATCATTCCCATGACTCTCAGGCGATTTGAAATCGCTTGTTGCGTCACTCCCAATGATCCTGCCAATTTTTGTTGCATTTGACACGAGTCTTGATCAAGTAATGCCTCCAATTCTGCATCTTCGAAAACCTTCTTTCTTCCACCGCCATACTGGTCTTCAAAGTTAAAATCGCCGTTCTTGAAGCGTTGAAACCACTCTCGGCACGTTCTTTCACTATTAGCGGCCTCACCATAGGTATTTGAGAGCATTTGATGAGCCTCAGTCGCAGATTTCTTCATGTTAAAGCAGAAAATTAAAACCTCCGGCAAATGACAAGAATTTGGCTCGTAAGCTGGCATGTTAAATCGAGAATGAGTTTATGATGCAGACACAAATCGACTAATATTTCGATGGCGTTATGTTTACAAATACCTAAGCTTATTGTATGACATCTATGATCTATTTATTTTAACTACCACTTAACGCTTTAGCCATTTATTGCAAAACGGCGGAAGCAAAGTTGTACACCCAATAATACTCAGAAACGTTCGTTAATAATTTTTTAAGCGTATGTTCAGCTGCTTATTTACACACAATGATGCAAATGCGAATTTCGAACAAAAGTGAGGTACCAGTAAACAAAAGTAGTTAATAATTATTATTAGTTATTAATTATTGATTCTGTCTTTAAAGATTGTCTCGAAGATAATGAAAATGCCACGAATATATTACACGTAAAACTGTATGAATAGCGACTTACATGATTACATTAACGTTTATCCAGTTTAAAATTAAAAAAATTCGACATCGATAACTAAAAACTTGAATGATAATTAGTTATTAATATATTTGTTAACATTTGATAGAGACTTACGAAGAAGAAAATTTAGGTTTTTTTGCGTTTTTTCGACTTTTTCATGGTTAAACTTTATTTGCGGAAATTTTAACCATCACCATTGGAAAGAACACTGTCAAAATCGTAGGTAGTTGGTTTCACTATACCTTATGTTAGTTCTGCCAAAAATTTAGGTGTATTGATGTCACCATTTTTTGGACTGGAGCTTGCAAGTGAATCAAATTTTGCAGAGGGTCTAATCTGCGTTGAGAAGACTAAAGTTTTATCGCCATCCGTTGTCTAAAGATCTTAAAACTTGCTTATTGTTAGCCTAATATTTTCTCACTTTGACTATGCATGCGTTGTTATGATAATCTTAACGAGTTTCAAAATCTTGAATTGCAACGAGTATGACATGCCTATGAGTCGTTTTGTTTATGGTAATGTTAAAAGAATGGAGTATGTCACTCTTATACTTCTTCAACTAGGCTGGCTATCCGTTGCTTGACGCACGCAGTTTTTTATGAGAACGTTATTCTTTAAAATTATTGCCACATCGACTCCCTCTTATTTAGCTATGAAGTTTAGTCGCATCAATGTTTATGCTGTAATTGGGCAATCTGTAATGTTGCCTCCCAGACCACTAGTTTGTTTTATACCTAGGATTGAGATGATGCACTGCTCCTTTCTGTTTACGAGAGCTTCGCTTATTAACTCTTACCCCCTCCGTCATTTCATTAGAACAATCTGCAAAGCTTTAATTGCTTCCTTATTAATATTTGAATAGATAGAGATTATGTTCACTGAAGAAACTGTGTATCATACTAGCTAAATACAGGGTCCGGCAATAAAACCTCCCTCATTTTAACACATTATACGCCTACCCCGCGAAAATGCGGGATTCGAAGTCTATCGCTCGAGCGCCGGCCCCGTAAAAACGCAGGATTCGAATAAATAAAAATTTTTGATTTTGCTTCTATTTTTCGTTATCGTTAAATTGTATATGACGAATATGGAAACAAAATATAGTGTTTTACGAAAATGTACAAAATTTTAAATATTTTCTTCACAGTCTTTAAATGTCTCAGCTGCCACTGGCGTACAATGTGTTAATAGGCTGTCACAGAAAAACTAAAGAAGATAAAGAAAATACTTTCATTTTTGAAAAATATATACTTTGCTATTTTGGATTATTTGGTTTTAAAAATTATATCCGTTCAATGATGTCCTAAATAACGATTTGAATTAACTATTACCATTTGGCCACCTGATGTTTGGGCCGCTGATGAATTTCACGAGGGTTTTCTGCAGCCTAGTAGTGGACATTCTGTTTGTTTACAGTTCCTGATAAGTGGAAGTGGGCCTCATTCGAAGAAATAAACAAAGCGCTAGGGGAAATGTTTTGAAAAATTTCCTCTCACGCAGCTCTGCGAGTTTCAAAATCTTTTTCACTTAATTCCTAGGTAACCATCATTTTGAAGGGGTCTATATCAAGTTCTCTATGAAGAATTCTTCTTACACTCCTATCAGATAATCCCAGGGCAGCTGAATGTTTAAGTGCTGAACGCCTTGGTGATTGTTAGAAAGACGCTCTCACACGTGCCACATTTTCCGGCGCTGTTGCAGTCCGAGGTCGGCCAGTAGGTTCTCATTTCAGTGCTGAACTTGTGTTTTTAAAGTTTGACACCCATAGTTGAATAGTTTTTCTATCCGGGACACGATCATGTCGGCCAAGTTTGAATCATATCCGAAACGATCGCTGAGTACTAACCACAGAACCACCGTTACTAATAAATTCTTTTACAATAAACGCACGATGCTCACCAAGTCAAGCCATGGCGCACACTGAAGATGGCACGTATACCACTTTAAAACAATACCCCCTCCACATCAGTACCCCCTCTATAACTCGCACGCCGGCTACTTCAAATACGGGAGGTTTTATTGTCGTACCCTGTATAAATCCGCCTAGCTAAATTCATATACCAGGCTGTTCAATAAGTTTTGCGGTTCGATAAGAAAAACACAATTTTATGGTTTGTAATAGACTTTATTATTTAGTGTAGTCTCCCTAAACATCAATACACTTGTTCCATCGAGATTTCAATTTTATGAATTCCATCCCTGAAGTGAGAATCTGGAAGGGCTGCAAAATACGCTTCCACATCTGTTATGACCTTATCATTTGATGAAAAACGCTTTCCACGCATGAATTCTTTTAGTTCTGGAAACAGATGGAAGTCGTTAGGAGTCAAATCTGGTGAATACGGTGGATGCTCCAACAATTCGAACTTTAATTCATGGATTTTAGCCATTGTCAAAATGCTCTTGTGACACGGTGCATTGTCCTGATGAAAAGGGATTTTTTCTTCTGCAAACCGGGTCTTTTTTCATGAATTTTTTCCTTCAGCTGGTCTAAAAGGTTACAATAATATTCAGAATTTATTGTTTCACCAGTTTGCAAGTAATCCACAAACAAAATTCCTTTTGCATCCCAAAAAACTGATGCTAACACCTTCTTGGCCGATTTCTGGACACGAACTCGTTTTGGAGCCGAAGGATCAGGTTCACACCACTCTTTAGCCTCTTGTTTTGATTCAGGATCATGGTGATAGACCCAAGTCTCATTGATAGTGATGAATCGACGCACAAAATCCACTTGATCCTTTCGAAAACGCTCTAAATTTTACTGAAAAAGACGCATTTGAATGTATTTTTGTTCCATTGTTAGCGAATGCGGCACCCATTGTGCACACAGCTTTCTGAAACCCAATACTTAAGTCAAAATATTGCTTACACTGCTCAATGAGATGCCTAGGGCTTCTACTAAATCTCTTTTAGTCACTTGACGATTTTCCAATACGATATCCTGTATTTTTTCTACGATTTCTAGTGTTGTTGCTGTTTTTGGACGTCCTTGACGTGGATCGTCTTCAAGGCTTGTATGACCACGTTTAAATTCAGCAACTCATCTTTCTACTGTACTCATTGAAGGCGAAGAGTCCTTATACACTTTCAACATTCGTTCATAAATTGCCTTTGCTTTTAAACCTTCGAAAAATAAAAATTCAATCACTGTACGATACTTGATTTTTTCCATTGTAAAAAAATACTGTGACAGGTCGATACTAAATGGCTTGTAAACAAAGAATGAATTGACAGATTGAAGTGAAACTTCACATACGTTCATATGAAGAGTGTACCAACATAACAAAAAAAAATTTAGGCTAGTAGCAATACCCTCTCTTATCGAACCGCAAAACTTATTGAACAGCTTAGTACATATATATATATATATATACATACAGGGTGTCACAAAAGTCCTGGAACGGCTGTATATTTCCTAAGGCGGGGTATTTCGGAAAACGGTCATTGTTATCTTCAATTAACTCTCATTTAGAAATTTAATGGAAGCCTCTATTGCCACCTTGACGATGTCCTTAAAGGTCATTTTAAGGTCAGGTCATGTTTTTTAAATGAGAACTCCCTTTTTGACATTGGCAATCAAAAGAGCGGGAAATTTCACGTTCAAATATATACTTAGGTCATAAGGACACGTTGACCTTGAAAGTCAGCCAAGGCCATTTAAACATAAACAAGATCTGGTTATCTTTTGGCATAGAAACTCCCCAAATTTTTTTTAAACTCTTTCGCTACGGCAGTATGCTCCATCAGAGTGACACCGCTGAACGGGCTACCGTGCCGCCGTAGTAGCGGTATTGAACGGAACACTGCACCGGAAAGTGTGCATGTTGCGTTTAGGTAAACTGGTGTTCGGACTTACATCTTTCGGTGCAACCTTGTCATTATCCGGATCGTACGATTCTTCAAGTGTCATACAACAACATATTTGGAGATTCTGCAATTATTATCTTTAAAAATATATTTAAAAATTTAAAATTACACTTTACAATAAGAAACAACAAATACTTTCCAATAACAAATTAAAATTCTCTATAATTTAATTTACAGTGATAAATTTTGAAGCAAGGGTTGACACACAATCCCACATTACAGTTTTCACATTCATGTACAGTCTTGCATCTTCTGTCGTTTGCGTGGCAAATGACAATTCCTTTTTGATTTTTTCCCTACTGATTTATAAACTGATTGAAAATGTCGTTCTGTTAATCTCAGTGGATGATTATTCCCCGTTCGATGTTGATGGCATATACTTTGATAGTACTTTCTCAGTATTTCCCTAATAAATTGCAATTGAAATCTTGCCATAGATATCGGTCGTTTTATCTTATGCTTGCACCGACAATAAGCGTTCCAGATGCAAATGTTTACCAAATGAAAGAAAAATTTCCTGTACCATTTCAAAGATTTTCGTGTCGATTTCATAATACTTATGACCATATCAACTTTATACACTGCACTCATTGAATTGTTGTAGTCTAACACGCATACAGGTTTCTGGATAACTTTTTCTCCTCCGTGCCTGATTACCGTTTTAAATTCTGCTGTATGCATTGTAGAAAGCATACACTTCTTTCTTACCCATCCATTTTAAGAATAATAAGTTGTTGAATGATCTAAATGCTGCTTCCTCCTTCTTTAATCGTTTGACAGTTTTGGGCATTCCTTTTCTCCTTTTTATTACGGTCCCGCACGCGATTATGCCATTATTATATAAAAACAAATAAAGCGGGACTCACATTAGTTATCTACATGAAGGGTATGACCCCTTCCTAGATGCGGCTTTATAAGGGTTTCCACAGTAACGTCGGTTGCGACCCTACTATGCGTCAACTCGATGTAACGCGACTGGTTGCTGCCTTTTTGAGCCTAAGCAGTCAAGCATACGGGCTCGGAATGGCGGAGGAGATTCAGAGCTTTATCTTTACCTTTCTTTTGAGGATGCAGTGGTGTAGTTCGGGACTGAACGTACGTCTCGGCCGAAACTCAGGCCAGCTTCGCCACTTTGGATAAGGACCTAACCAATGCGATATTAGGTAAATGGTAGTTAGCCGAAACTCAGGCTAAGTCAACCTTTGGGAGGACTTAGGATGCACAGTGTGTCCCATGGAAAACGGAACTTTTTCAAAATAAAGACAAAAACTCAATATTCCGGCAAATATCATTCATTTTATTCAAAATAGTCTCCTTCCGCATCAATACAACGTTTTGCACGATCAATTAACGTATCGAATGAGTTTTTGAGATCATTTTTATCCATTAACTTTAGTATGTCGGTCGTCGCTCTTTGGATGGCCTCTACGTCGGTATAACGTTTTCCTTTCATAGGCAAGTGCAATTTGGAGAACAAGTATAAGTCGCACGGAGCCAAATCCGGCGAGTGCGGTGAATGGTTGATGGTTAAAATGGAATTTTTGATCAAAAAATCCGTGATCAAGTTCGATCGATGAGACGGGGCATTATCATGCAACAAACGCCAGCTCCCTTTTTCACGGTATTGTGGCCGCATACGACGAATACGGCTGAGCAAACGCTTCATAACACCAAGATGAAACACAGCAGTAATCGTTTGACCAGGCAGAACGAATTCACGATGAATAATACCCTCCGAATCGTAGAAACAAATCAACATTGTCTTCACTTTGAACTTTTCAAGACGACTTTTTTTCGGATTGGGCTCGGTTGGGTGCTTCCATTCAGCACTTAGACGCTTTGTTTCGGGATCATATTCAAAACACCATGTCTTGTCACCAGTCACAATTGAATATTTCAAGTTTGGGTCCTTTTTTAACTCTTTAATCAAATCCTTACAATGCTGAATTCGGAGCAATTTTTCGTAGTCGGTCAATTTGTGTGGAACAAAGCGTGCACACACCTTCCGTAGATTCAAATGAACGGTCAAAATGCGATTAATTGAATTTTCGGACATATTCAATTCCATTTCCATGTATCGCAATGAAGATTTTGGCTCATTTTTTATAAATTCACGCACTTTTTCAATGTTACTTTAAGTAACCACAGTATTCGAAGGACCTGGATGTTCGTCGTCCTAAATGTCTTCACGACTTTCCTGGAACCGCTTATACCACTCATACACTCTGGTACGGGATAGACAACTATCGCCATAAACTTGTTTTAGCAAATTATGCGTCTCAGTAAAGGATTTACCGAGTTTAAAACAGAACTCAATATTTGCTCTTTGTTCGAAGTTCATTTTTCGACCGATGCCACAAACACACTGTCACTTTGAGCGCGATATTTTGGTTTCCATTGAACCAAATGTCATACAATTTTGACAGGATGTCAGTTAAGAATGGACCTTTTCATTTCTAACATCCACCAATAGGTGGCGCCAATATAAATCGATGTTTTGAAAAAGTTTCGTTTTCCATGGGACACACTGTGTAGATAAGAGTATAGAGAAAAAAAAATAACAAAATTTACAATACAAAATTAAAATTTGAACTCACTTTTATTGATTTTGAATTTCGCTGTGACTAATCTTCTCTCTCTTTCTCTCTCTCTCTCTCTCTCTCTCTCTCTCTCTCTCTCTCTTCCTGTTGCTGTTGCTGATTTGTCTTCTTCTTCTTATTTATTTAAAAAATTGAAAAGTCTGCTTGTCGTAGTTGCTTGACGTCTACTCGTCTAGATGATTCCTTAGTAATGTTTACCTCAAGTGCTGTCTGAGGTCTGCTCTTGGTAAAAATTTTGTGCCGTATTTTAACACGTGGAAAAAGCTATCCCGCAATTTTTGAAAATACGGGGGAGGGAGTTTTTCGGGCCCCCTTTTCCTGGCGGGCTTCTAGGTCCGAGGGAGGGAGAGCGAAAATTAAAGAGAGGGAGATGATCCATTTTTGCGGAATTTTTACATAAGTTCATTATTTATTATTTGTAATAAAAACATGTTAATTTAAATTTTACAATCGTGTTCTATTTAAAATTTAACGCATATAACAAATAAGTACGAAGTTTTTCGTCGCATTTTAAGCGATTGATTTACATAATGATTTTTAGATAAAGAATGATTTAAAAAAATGAGATTTATAATTACAAAAGAGAAATAAACGTAGAATAATAGTTTGAATAACCATTCTTTAGAAGTCATAATTTTTAATTAATGGACTGTTGGAGAAGTACTTATTTGATTAACTTTATTTTTAAAGAGTTATTTAATAGATATACGATACGCTAATGCAATTGTTGATTAATATTGGAATTACCAGTAATAATATGTAAATATTTATTCTGTAGGGAGTTAATTGAACAATTAATTTTAATTACAGAACGCAACTATTTTTATAAAAACGCATGTCGCAGACAGTCATTAAAGATATAAGATTTTTACTTTATAAAATAGTGAAATAATAATAATTAGCAAAGTTGAATTACCGCTGAAATAATAGTCGTATGAGTTAAAACTCAACTAGTAGAATAGATGCATGTAACAGCTGAACATTGGCCTATTAATTTAAATTAATTATTTATTTATTTAAATTTTTTTTATTTAATTAATTAATTATTGATTTTAAAAATTTATTATAAGGGTATTGCAAGAGGAATTTGTGACATTCCAGGGTATTGCGTGATGTTCTAAATTACGCTATAGATGCTTACTCAAAAAAAAGAACTACCTTGCAAAAATTTGTGTTACGAATCAATAAAATTTGTATTGACCAACTTTGCGATCTAGCCATTTCTTCACTTAGAAGGGAGAACATTATTTTCAGCTGTAGTATGCATGATTTTATGATTATCGGTGTGCGATTACGCGATGAATTAGGTTGCTGCAGATGAAATAGCCGATTTAGTAATAAATTTTTAAACAGCTTTAACTTTTTATAAAGACAATTTATTTAATCAAAATAGGTACTAATAGATGCAACACACTTTTCCCAACGAGATATAAGTATATTTATTCCAGTTTTGTATAAGTCTGAGTTTCTGGTTCGAAGAAACTCCTCGAAGGCATTTTTGACAGCAGCTTCATTATTAAATCTTTTTCCGGTCAAAAAGTGATCCGAATGTTTAAAGAAATGGTAATCTGTTGGTGAGAGGTCTGGTGAATATGGAGGGTGAGGAAGAGTCTCATAGCACAACTCGTTTAATTTTTGGACCGATGTTCTCGATACATGATGTCGTGCGTTATCACGAAGCAGTATCACTCCATCCCCGTTGACAAGCCTAGGTCGTTGGACTATCAATTTCTGATGCATTTCATCCAGTTGAGCACAGTATTTCTCAGCATTGATGGTTTCGCCAGGTTGCAGGAACGAATAGTGGATAACTCTAGCTACAGATCACCAAACAGTTATCATTATTTTCTTTGGATGAAGGCTTGGTTTCGGCATATGTCTTAGCGCTTCGTCGGCATCTAGCCATTGGGCCGATCGGCGACGATTATCGTGTAAAATCCACTTTTCATCGCAGGTCACAATCCGGTGCAAGAACGGTTCCTTTTTGTTGCGGGAGAGAAGAGAACTTGAAATCTCTATTCGACATGTCATGTTTTGCTCGGTAAGATCATGCGGAACCTATTTGTCAAGCTTTTTCACTTTTCCAAGTTGTTGCAAGTGGTGGCAAACTGTCGAATTGTGAACGCCTAATTTCTTGGCAAGATCCCTTATGGTTTGGCGGGTGTCAGACCTTACTAATGCACGCAGCTCGTCGTTATCGATCGATGGTCTTGGGTTTCCACGTGGCTCATTTCGAAGGTCCATATCTCCGGATCGAAGTTTTTTGAACCACCGCCGAGTGGTTCGTTCGCTAACTGTTTTAGGCCCAAATGCGCTGTTGATATTCCTCATTGCTTCCGTTGCGTTGTGCTCTAACTTAAATTCGTATAGTAAAAGTAGCCGTTTGTGATTCACTTCCATGTTCACTTTCTCTTTTTGTTTTTACGATCACTATGGAGTACAGAACAGAAATGACTCCATAATCCAAGGTAGCAGTATTTATACTTCAATATGTTATATCATTTGCGCCGCCTTGTGCTAACATAATACACTAAAATTGCAGCCAACTTTATGTTATTGCTAAATCGGCTATTTCATCTTCAGCAACCTAATACAATATAAGGTGTGATTTAAAAGTAAGGTGACTTTTTGAATTTCGCGCGATCTGTACAATCTAATTTCAGAAATTTTTTTTTTATGTTGGTACACATGTCCTTAACATATGTTGACAATATCAGCCATCTAGCATGTTCGTGTTGTTTACAACAAGCACAAAGAGTAACTGTCTTCACACGTGCGTGGCGATTTTTCGTCGTTTAAATAAATGGAGCAAAGCTCACACATCGCTGCTGGTTCGTAATTTTTTGGAAATAAAAAGTCACACGAGGCTTGATCCGGTAAATATGGAGGCTGAGACATAATTTTGGTGTTGTTTTTAGCCAAAATATTACGAACCAGCAGCAATGTGTGAGCTTTACTCCATTTATTTAAACGACGAAAAATCGCCACGCACGTGTGAAGACAGTTACTCTTTGTGCTTGTTGTAAACAAGACGAACATGTGAGATGGCTGATATTGTCAACATATGTTAAGGACGCGTGTACTAGCATAACAAAAAAGAAATTTTAAAATTATAGTGTACAGACCGCGCGAAATTCAAAAAGTCACCTCACTTTTTGATCACACCTCGTACAATTCGATGTTACATAGTTTTGTTTGTAAAAATTGCATTGTAATCAAGTTGAGTTTAACGAGAGCGGCTGTTTAACTTTTGGTTTAAGTTTAGTTTAAGTTTCAAAACGGTCTATGTCAGTGGAGAGTGCGACAAGTAGGTTGTGGAGGGGGCTTTATTGTGGTAGGAAAGGCAGAGAAGAAACTTATCGGCTGATGCGGGGAAAAAGAGCGGAGGTCGTATACCGATCTTACACGATTAATTTACATAATGATTTTTAGATAAAGAATGATTATTTAAATAAAAAGAAAAGATTGCTTTTATAGATATAAACGATATCCTTAGGTTAGCAAAAGTGATTTGTGATTAAAAAAAAGAAATATATGTAGAATAATAGTTTGAATAAGCATTCTATAGAAGTTATAATTTTTAATTGATGGACTTTTGGTGAAGTACTTATTTGATTAACTTAATTTTCAAACAGTTATTTAATAGATGTAAGATACGCTAATGCAATTGTTAATTAATATTGGAATTAGTGAAGTAATAACTTTTAGGAAATGATTAATAATATGGACATATTTATTTTGTTGAGAGTTAATCAAAGAATTAATTTTAATTACAAAATTCAAGTATTAACGCAACTATCCTTGTACATTAAAAATATTGTACAATAGTATGTCGCAGACAATTATTAAAAATATAAGATTTTTTTCTCTATAAATTATGAGAGCGGTGAATTTCAGGGTGAAATAATACAGTCTGTCAAGTGAGAGCGTGGTCGTGTTAATTTATAAAAAAATTTATTTGATAAAACTTTCATATTTATATATACATTGTACACATTACAAACAATGATGCAATTCGGTCAATAATGTGTCCAGTCACCACCGGCGTCGATAATTGCCTGGCATCTCCGAGGCATGCTTTCTACTAATTTGACGGCGTATTCTAGTGGCAAGGATCTCCAGATCCGACGAATTTCGTAAGACAACTGCTTCAAAGTGTATGTGCGTCTTCCACGAAGCTTCCGTTCAATATATGCCCACACATTTTCAATAGGGTTTGCATCGGGCGATTGCGACGGCCAATCCAATGTAACGATGCCAGATTGAGTCTTCCACTGAGTACAGAGCTTGCTGCGGTGTTTAGGATCGTTGTCCTCCTGCAGAATCCAATCTTCATTTTTTGTGATGAACCATCGTTTGGCAGATGGCAGTAAAGCCTTTTTGTAGATTTTTATCATGTTCTCGGCATTTAGGTTGTCAGTAAAGAGGTGCAAAGTGCCGAATCCCTGCTTTGAGGAGCAGCCCCAAAGATGCACCTTTATTCCATGTTTTACGGTCCGCTGAACAAGCCTATTGGTGGAAGTTGACCAGGCTTGCGTAAAGACAGAACGTGCCCATATAGAACATTCATCAGTAAAAATGACATTTTCAAAATCTCTATCAATATTCTCATGCGCCCAAGCGAGTCGCTTTGTCACATGTTTTTCAGTCAACAGAGGCTTCTTCATTGAGTTGCGCCATTTCAGATGATGAGTACGAAGATGGGTTCGGATAGTTTCGTAGGATATATCTAAACCTTTTGCCATTAATTTTGCTTGTCCTTGCCGCAGTGTTAAAGCAGGATTCCGCGAAAACAGATTCACTATTCTTTTTTCATCTTTTTTGTTCACTTTTCCTATCGAGCCACGTTCTGGTAAATCATCGACATTTTTAGCCACTTTATATCGCTGTATCCACTTCTGTACAAATGCCTTCGACTTTCTCATATATTTAGCAGCCGCTGATTGCGACATTTTGGGACCTTTCGGGTGGATGCAAAGGAACACAGCCTCGTAGCGCGACGCGTACTTAGCACTCATGGCGTTTAACGTAATTTTCTTTCAAAAGATCAACGACAACTGAATCTTTGTTGACAATGCATCAAGGACAAAGCTTTCCTCTATCGGCTTGCGAAGGAATTAGAGCGAAATCTTTTATTACCTGTCGGTGAAGTCGACGACGCTCTTACTTGACAGACTGTAATAATTAGAATATTTGGATTGCTGCAGAATAGTAGCCTTTACTAATACGAGGGTAGTCCCAAAAGTACCCGACCTGACTTATGAATACAAGTAGTTTTAAAAAAACAATTTCTGCGATTGACAATACCACCATTCAACAACTTAATGTGAAAAATTCATAACGGTACGTTTATTATTATTTTTTTTACAGACATCCAAAGTGAACGCTCTCAGTGAATTTGTAAATATGGAAAAAATCGGGCATCGTTATGTGATAAAATACTTTCATTTGAAAGGTCTAAGTCCAACCAATATTAAAGCCGAGTTGGATTCTACTCTGGGAAAGTCTGCTCTTTCGTTTACAACGGTCAAATATTATGTAGCTGAGTTTAAGCGAGGTTGTACGAGCTGCCAAGATGAACACCGCAGTGGTCGACCAATTGAGGTCACTACGTCAGAAAATGTGAAGAAAATTCACAAAATGGTATTGGATGACCGTCGACTAAAAGTGCGCGAGATAGCAGACATGGCAAGCATTTCAAAAAGTGCTGTGCATCGCATTTTGAGCGAAAATTTGGACATGAGAAAGCTGTGCGCAAGATGGGTGCCGCGTTTGCTCACAATGGAGCACAAACAGCAACGTGAGGATGTTTTCATTGAGTGTTTGACAATGTTTCGCAGCATTAAAGCCGAGTTTTTGCGTCGATTCATAACCCTGGACAAAACATGGGTCTATTATTTTACGCCTGAGACCAAGGAGCAGTCAAAGCAGTGGACTAAAAAGGGAGAACTGGCTCCAAAAAAAGCAAAGTCAGTTCAGTCAGCTGGCAAGGTCATGGCATCCGTTTTCTGGGATGCGCGTGGAATAATATTTATTAATTATCTCGAAAAAGGAAAAACAATCAACGGCGCATATTATGCAGCCTCATTGCAGCGTTTGAGTGATGAAATCAAGAAAAAACGGCCCCATCTGACAAAAAAAAAAGTGTCGTTTCATTACGACAACGCACCAGTCCACACGTGCGTCATTGTGATGGCAAAAACCAATGAGTTGAAGTTCGAATTGCTTCCGTACGCACCCTATTCGTCAGATCTGGCTCCTTCGGATTATTTTCTTTTTCCGAATTGGAAAAAACGGCTTGGCGGCAAAAGATTTGCCAACAATGAAGAGGTAGAGTCTGCGGTTAATAAGTATTTTGAGGAGCTTGACGGTTCCTACTATAAAGCGGATATCGAAGCTATTCAACATCGTTGGGAAAAGTGTATCGAACTAAAAAGAGAATATCTTGAAAAATAAAAAACATTTGAACAATTTTTTTACTGTTTTCTTTGTCGAGTCGGGTACTTTTGGGACTGCCCTCGTAAGTTAAAGGTTTTAATTAAACTAGAAGAATGTTTTTACTTAAGTGGCTATACCAGTGTGAAACTTTTAAAACTTCGATATTTTTTTTTTTTTTTCTTCGTCTCATTCGACAGTTTATACTTTTAAGAATATCCTGTGAAATTTTCAAGGCCGTACCTCTAATACTTTTTGAATGGCAGCCTTCTTAAGAGCAACCGCTTGCAGGTATAAACTGCTCCGTCTACCTTTAAAACGCATTTTTCTCGTAATGAAATTTTTTAAATTTGCTGTCATCGTAACACAAAGAGCAATTATCCGATTGACTTTAAATTTAAACTGAGTACTCTTGTATATATTTATTCTACAATGACGTAGGATTTTTTGAATAGATAAAAAATGACGATTTGACATTAAAAAAAGCGACCATATTTTTGACCAAAAAAAAAACTTTTTTTTGATAACCACGCCATTTTGTTAAATTTTAATATTTTTCGAAAATTCTGCAGCATTGTATAGGAAATACCTTCTAGTTCAGGCATGGCGAACTTATCATCCGTGGGTCAGACATTGACCCACGCAAGCTTTTTAACTGACCCACTTATTGGTTTTTATAAATTAATTTTTATATAAAAAACAAATATTTCCATGTGTTATTGTGTTCGTATATTAGGTATGTTAATAAAATTTTTTTTTTAAATTATTGTATTCTAAATATAAATATTCTTAATTGTAGCCCTGTACTGTGTCAGCGGTTTAAAAATTAAAAACAAGCGATGCAAGTTCAAGACATATCAAGCTGAATGGTTTGATAAATATGGTGTAATTAAAAGGAATAAAATGGTTATGTGCGTTATTTGTAATGAAAAATTGACTTAACGTATGTACCAAGCTGTTCAATAAGTTTTGCAGTTCGATAAGAGAGGGTGTTGCTACTAGCTTAAATTTTTTGTTATTATGTTGGTACACTCTTCATATGAACGTATGTGAAGTTTCACTTCAATCTGTCAATTTATTCTTCGTTTACAAGCCATTAAGTATCGACGTGTCACAGTACTTTTTTACAATGGAAAAAATCAAGTATCGTACAGTGATTGAATTTTTATTTTTGGAAGGTTTAAAAGCAAAGGAAATTTATGAACGAATGTTAAAAGTGTATAAGGACTCTTCGCCTTTAATTAGTACTGTAGAAAGATGGGTTGTTGAATTTAAACGTGGTCGTACAAACCTTGCAGAGGATCCACGTCAAGGACATCCAAGAACAGCAACAACACTAGAAGTCCTAGAAAAAATACAGGATATCGTATTGGTAAATCGTCGAGTGACTGGGAGAGATCTAGTAGAAGCCCTAGGCATCTCATTGGGCAGTGTAAGCAATACTTTGACTAAAGTATTGGGTTTCAGAAAACTGTGTGCACAATGGGTGCCGCATTCGCTAACAATAGAACAAAAACACATTCGAATGCGACTTTCTCAGCAACATTTAGAGCGTTTTCGAAAGGATCAAGTGGATTTTGTGCGTCGTTCATCACTATGGATGAGAGTTGGGTCTATGACCATGATCCCGAATCAAAACAAGAGGCTAAAGAGTGGTGTGAACCTGATCCTTCGGCTCCGAAACGAGTTTGTGTCCAGAAATCGGCCAAGAAGGTGTTAGCATCAGTTTTTTGGGATGCGAAAAGAATTTTGTTTGTGGATTACTTGTAAACTGGTAAAACAATAAATTCTGAATATAAGTGTAACCTATTAGACCAGCTGAAGAAAAAAATTTGTGAAAAAAGATCCGGTTTGCAGAAGAAAAAAATCCTTATTCATCAGGACAATGCACCGTGTCACAAGAGCATTTTGACAATGGCTAAAATCCATGAATTAAAGTTCGAATTGTTGGAGCATCCACCGTATTCACCAGATTTGGCTCCCAGCGACTTCCATCTGTTTCCAGACCTAAAAGAATTCATGCGCGGAAAGCGTTTTTCATCAAATGATGAGGTCATAACAGATGTGAAAGCGTATTTTGCAGCCCTTGCGGATTCTTACTTCATGGATGGAATTCATAAATTGGAATCTCGTTGGAACTAGTGTATTAAAGTTCTGGGAGATTATACTGAATAATAAAGTTTATTTCAAACCATAAAATTGTGTTTTTCTTATTGAACCGCAAATTTTATTGAACAGCCTGGTATAATATAAAAAGACATTTTTAAACGTTGCATTCTAATCTCAGAATGTCAACAGTTGAAAAAAGAAAAACATATTTTTTGCAAAAGAAAAAAAAGAATTTTTCTCAAAGCAGTGTTTTTAAAAAGTTTTTTGGTTCCAAAAAACAACATTACAGCTGCTAGTTTTCAAGTTGCACATTGCATTGCTCGCCACGGGAAACCTCTTTCAGAAAGAGAATTTGTAAAAAAAGCGTTTTTAGAATGTAGTCCTACATTGTTTGCTGATTTTAAAGAAAAAGGCTTGATTATAAAGCGTATAAATGAGTTACCTACGAGTGTAAGTCGAAATACAATTAACGATCGAGTAATTAGAAAAAAAAAATTTTTCCAAGTACATAACGACTTTAATCATGCAGAAATGTATTCAATTGCTTTAGATGAGAGTAATGATGTAAATGGTTATGCACAATTAGCAGTTTTTGCTCGGTATAAGTCAGGAAATATAATGAAAGAAGAGTTAATAAATCGAATAACGTTGAAAGGGAAGTGTACCGGTCTTGATATTTTTAAAGAATTGGATATTGCATTTAAAGAAATGGATATTGACCTTTAGAAAATCGTTTTTGTAATAGCAGACGGTGCACCTAGTATGGTAGGGAAAAACATTGGATTTATTCAGTATCTTAAGCAAAATATTTCACATTCTCTGATCGAATTTCATTGTATAATACACCAGCAAGTTTTATTTGCGAAACATGGATTAAAAACATTTTCCAGTGTAATGTCAGTTGTAATAAAAATTATCATCTTTATAAACGCAAGAGCTCTTAATAAACGGCAATTTGCAAAATTCTTAGAGGAAATTGAATGCCAATATTCTGGGATTTTGACATTCAACAACGTGCAACGGCTTAGTTGCGTTCAAGTCCTTAATCGCTTTGTAACGTTATTAGATGAAATTAAGCTCTTTTTAATTGAAAAAGACAATAGTTTCGATGAATTAACCAATGTACATTGGTTAAATGATTTAATGTTTTTATGCGACATCACTCAGCATTTTAATAAACTAAATAAAAAACTTCAAGGGCAAGGATTAATTGTTTTAACCATGTATGAAAATATTAAAACATTTATGGCAAAACTTGATATCTTTAGTAAGGATTTAGAAATAAAGATTATAATATTTGTCGTAATTAAGAAAACATTTTGAAAATACAATAATTTTTGAAAACACGACCGACATTCAAGAAAATGCAATTAAAACATATTTAATGATTCTCCGGGAAGTAAAACAAGCTTTTGAGGAGAGATTCAATCAATTTAAATGATTGGAAAATACATTTAACTTTATTTTATATCCATACAAAACTGAATTTGAAACAATGGTGTTAACCCATTAAGTTCCAAAGTGACGAAATTTTTTACTAACGTTTGAGCTTAATTTTTATGAAAAAGCCATGGAATGTTTTGGAAAATACCCTTTTCTACTATTTGCAGGTATGCTGAATACAATGCAATAGCTTAAAAAACTCAAAAATTTGATTTTCAATTAATAATTCACGAATTGAACAAAAAAATGCGTTTTTTTGAAGCAAATTTTTTTTCAACTAAAAAATAAAGTAGGAAGAAATTTTTTTTTTACAGTCGCAAATATGCACAGAAGTGCACAAAATGTTTGAACATCCCAAATATGTTTTTATTTTTCGTCTACGATTTTCTCTAAACAAGATGACGGCCAAAAAGCAAACGCTAAGAAGTGTAGTTTTCGATTTATAGACTTTTTAATAGTTTTTTTTCAATTAAATTACATAAATAGTTAACTATTTCAATGAAAATAAATTTGGATGATTAATTTTCAATTAAATAATAAGTATGTCAAATATAAAATATTAATTCTAAGGTTAAGAAGAATCATTTTAATTTGAGATTTTACGTCTTTTTATCGTAAAATATCAATGAAATAAATGGAATATCATCTTTTTCGAACTTGTTTAAAAAAAAACGTAGACGAAAAATATAAACAGATTTGGGAAGTTCAAACATTTTGTGCACTTCTGTGCATGTTTGCGACCGAAAAAAAAATTTTCCTTCTGCTTTATTTTTCAGTTAAAAAAAAAATTTGCTTCAAAAAAACACATTTTTTTTTTTTTAATTTGTGAATTGTTAATTGAAAATCAAATTTTTGATTTTCTTAAGCTATTGAATCGTATTCAGCATACCAGCAAATAGTAGAAAAGGGTATTTTCCAAAACATTTTATGGCTATTTCATAAAAATTTTTAAGCTTGAACGTAAGTAAGAAATTTTGTCACTTTGGGACTAAATGGGTTAATCGAATTTATGTGGCTAGGTATAGATAACTTAGAAATGGAATTAATGGAATTTCGAAGCAGCGTAGTGTGGAAAAAAAAATTTGAAGACTTGATTTCTGAAATAGAAGGAAAACTGTGTGAAAGTAGAGCAGATAATATTGATCCTACAGTAAAAATTAAAAATATTATATTGAATGTGTGGGATTCTTTACCAAATAATTTTATATCAATGAAAAAACTAGCTAATGCTCTTTTAACGATGTTTGGGTCCACATATTCGTGTGAAAAATTGTTTTCTTTAATGAACTTTGTAAAATCTTCTAATAGAAATAGACTTGAAATGGAATTAACTGCCAAATGCATCAAACTAATGAATACAAAATATAAACCTGATATTAAAAAATTATCTGAAAATAAACAGCAACAGATTTCTCATTAAATAGTTTATGTTTATACTTTGCTATACATTTATATATATGTGTACATATATAAATATATTAATAAATAATATTTCATAATACATATTTTATGTAATTTTCTTTACCCCTTGTTCATTCAAAAACTTAGTGACCCACGAGCTAGTACTAAAAAAAATAGTGAACAAAATTTGACCCACGTCTCAAAAAGGTTCTAGTTAAACGACTTTTTTTTTTTTTGGTTTCCGCTACTTATTCGGCCGGAATCGTGGCAGCAATGAAGGACCCTTTTTTTGGCGCCTCCGAAGACAGCGCATAAGTCGCTCATTTTTCAATATTTTTTGTTAAAAAAATTATGGAATATAGTTTAAATATAGCTTGATATGCTCTTATATTTTTAAAATATTTTATTAAGTATTTTTCTTTTCAAAAATTCTCAAAAATCACCCAAATTTTCAGCGTTCACACTGGTATAGCCCCTTAACACATTGTATGCCGGTGGCATCTGAGACATTTAAAGACTGAGCGCCGGCATCGTATCGACCGCTTAAAACCTGGGCGCTGGCATGATTCGCTTGTTTACAATCAATGAGTACGTGAAGAAAATATTTAAAATTTTGTATTTATATTTTTGTAAAACACTATATTTTGTTTCCATATTCGTCGTATACAATTTAACGATAACGAAAAATAGAAGTAAAATCAAAAATTTTCATTTATTCGAATCCCGCGTTTTTGCGGAGCCGGCGCTCGAGCGATAGACTTTGAATCCCGCGTTTTCGCGGGGCCGGCGTACAATGTGTTAAATTATATCCCAAATTATGGTTAATAGGTGTATGTAACAGCTGACAATTAGCTGATTGCAATTAATTTAAATTAATGATTTATTTAAAAAAAAAAAAAATTGTTAGGAGTGTATTGCAAGAGGAATTCGTGACATTCCAAGTTATTGCGCAATGTTCCAAATTACGGTATAGATGCTTATTCAAGAAAAACTACCTTGCAAAAATTTGTGTTACGAATGTCAATAGAATTCGTGTTGACCGACTTATAAAGGAGAACATTATTTTCTAATGTATTGTGCAAGATTTTGTGATTACTCGTGTGCGATTACGCGATGGACAATATAATTCGATGTTACATAGTCATTCATGTATTCTCAAATTTCAGCTTAAGCTTGGGTTAAGTTTCACAACGGTCTATGTCAGTGGAGAGTGCGTCGAATAGGTTGTGGAGGGGACTTTATCGTGATAGGAAAGGCAGGGAAGAAACTTATCGGATGACACGAAAAAAAAATGGATGTAGTGTACCGATGATACACCCCCATGCTAAAACAGTTGCTAGGTGATCGTAGTATCAACTAGTAATCGTACTGACGTAGTCGGAAGGAAAACGATGATAACTCGTAGAACGTTAAGTGATCCTTTTAATGGCTATAATGAAAGAAACTTCTTGACGACAGGACTTGTGATGTAATTGGTATTGAGCCGGCTGGAGTTGGCTCTCTAGGTATTGGCATGGGAGGTATTGGGTTTCCTCCCAGATGCTTGGTTACATTGCCTGGTCCCAAGAATCCCATTTCTATGTCATCCTGTCATGCAGATGGTCTCGTGGGCAGATCCGTTGTCTCCAGAGTCATAAATAGACGAGTTCTAAAACCACAGAGTGCGGCTAGGAAGTGCATAGAACATCCGTCCGTACGGTGAAGGAGGAATGTTCTGCTTTCCACGGGTCTCGGCATGATTTTTAGCCATTCCTCATTTACTCTGTAATATGATAGCAGGATGGCATTGCATGATATCCTGGTGCCATGATCTTTCAGGATGTGGGTTTTAGGTGTTAGATATTGAGTTCGGTTGTTCCAAGAGACTTCTAATCCAGCGTAGCAGTACTCTCCATGTTGAAGTCTTAATTCTAAAGGTATGCACTTGATGATGTGTACCACTTCTCCACCTGCGATTGCCATGTAACCGGGTCCATTCATTAGGTTATAAGCGAATTTTTCTGGTGATGGGTAGACTATGGCTAGGGCGTTTAGCAACGTCTGTCTTAATCCTGCACTGCTGTTGCAAGATGTTATGGTACAGAGATTTGATCTGTGATTTGATATGTTTCTCGACGTGCACGAATTTAGAATTCACGTACGCGAAGATGTCCAAGTTTTCTATCGCCATCCTTCCTAGTTTCGCGAACGAATATCCTTTGGTGGTTTCTAGGATAAACAGCTTAGGGTGTTTGGTCTTGACCACTGAGTATCAGCATAAGTTCTCGGTGCCTTTGCTGGATAGGGCAAAGGTCACGTCGTCTGTGGTGAGGGAATATGTGATTCTTTCATGGTTGAAATTATTGTCTGTGATTTTGTTAGTTAACCCCTCGTATAAGAGTTCGTAACGGTCGAATTTACGTTGGTCCAGGGGTAAGGCGTTCCAAAAAGAATAATAGCTCTCGAAGTCGATACAAGATGTTTCAGAGAGAGTGCACGTCGTTCCGGAATTTAAGTGTATTTTATTACTGTCCAGGTCTCTTTTTGCAAAATGTTCTCGCAAGGTGATTTTTAGTAATTTGTACAGCTACGTTCTCTCAAGCACCACAAGGGTCTCGGTAAACACTTCCAGAACATCGCCCATCCTCAGAGAGTGTACCTGCGTAAACGATTGGGTGCTTTACGGTACTATCGATTTTTATTTCGCTAATTATTGTACTATCTCCAAATTTAAACAGTCCGGTTTCGTACATCTGTGTACATGTATGCCTACTAATCTCATGTATGTATTCGGCCTGACCATGGTAAACTATAGAGTTATGCGAGCACATTTCGCAGTAGTAAACTGTCCGCTGTATCTCTACTTAACATTGTATTACATGAGTTTGGCGATAATTTACTACTTGCAGCAATCGTATATAACGACGAGTTAAATTTACAGGGTTTTAGGGAAATTTACATTCGCCTACTTTTAGCAGAGATACAGGGTGCGTACGGTATTTGAGGACATGCATAAATGTGACTATAACTTCGCGAATTTTTTTATTTTTTTTCCTTTTCAGATAAGAAATGGCGGACCACAGCATCACTCAAGAAATAAAGAGACATGTTGTCATCGTCGCTATATGTGCGAACCATACAGATTTAGAGATCTCTAATTTTCTTAATTGCGCCCGTTCATTCGTGCATAAGGTTCGCCGTGAATTGGAAGCATCAGGAGGCGATACAGAATCGGTTGCAAAACGCAAAAAGCACGAAAAACGTTCTGACACTGTCCGATCTGCAGAATTTTTAGAGCAAGTGCAAGCGATCATAGACCAGGACCCTTCAAAATCAGTGAGGGTCCTTGCGAGTGAGCTTCATGTTCCTGAGCGCCTTATTCGTAGAGTTGTCCACGAAGACCTTCGGTATAAGTCTTACGTGATGCGCAGAGGACAGTTTATGTCGGAATGAACACGGGAACAGAGAGTTTTCCGATTAAAACGTCTTTTAAACAAAATCAAATACCCTGAGGCGCCCTAAATGTTATGGTTTTTTTCCGACGAAAAAAATTTTAACCAAGATCAAAAGACCAATCGCAGAAATGACAGATGGCTATGTTTAAATCCTACGGAGGTTACTGTTGTTATGCACACAAAATTTCCAGCCACTGTTATGGTTTTAGGTGTTGTCAGCAACGAAGGACATGTTATGCCACCACACTTTTTTACTCAAGGACTTCGAGTGAACTCTGCTGCATACATCGAGGTTTTGGAGACGGTAGTGAAACCCTGGATAGACAATATAAGCGGAGGCAGACCATCCATTTTTCAACAAGACTCTGCTCCTTCACATAAAGCGATGGCGACACAAGATTGAATGGCCGAAAATTTTCATGACCACATAACACCGAACATATGGCCACCTAGCTCCTCAGACCTTAATCCTTTGGATTATTACGTATGGGGCGTAGTTGAGCGTGAGACCAATAAGCGTCCTCATAACACCATCTCTTCGCTGAAGACTGCTATTAATGCCGTTATGGTCAATATGAACAAGGAGCATTTGATTCGGGCATGTAATCGTTTCCGGACCCGGATTGAAGAGGTTATTGCTGCTAATGGCGATTTTATTAAATAACTTTATAGCCATATATTAATTTAACGTTGTATAAAAAATTCCTAAAATTTCATCAAATTTTATTAAAAATACAAGCTAATTAATTTTACTCTCAAGTTGTCCTCAAATACCGTACGCACCCTGTACAGTGGTTACGTTTGTCACGACCACGATGTCGTGGTCCACAGTCGTAACCAATAATGCTATAAATTGGAGCAAAAAAAGATAAGAAAATGGTTATTTTAGTCAAGTCCATCTGAAAAAGCAAAAGTATTTTAGTTTTCTTTTATTTATCTTCGTTTCGTTTGTAGTGAGTGTGTATAATTTTAAATCCTAATTTCTGGTTAGTTAGTTTGTTTATTATTTTTGTTTATGTTTTATATTTCATACGCTTTATTATTAAAAAAAAAATTATTATGACTCTTTCTCTCCCTCTCTTTTTTTATGATTAGTAGTATCTTATTTATTTATTTACTTTCATTATTTAATGTTTATTTTATTATGTTTACATATATAAGGTGTAGTAAAAAGTAATCCATTATTTTGCCAATAGATGGCTTTAGTGATCCGTATCTCCCGTTGTAAAAGTGCGATTGGGTTACACTCGATGGCGTTAAAAATATAAGATTTCGTACTAAAAAAGCTTCTGATACAGTTTTGTGATTGCTTGACTCAGTATTTTTTTAGCACGCGTCAAAGATGGACACCAACAAAGAGAAAATACGCCATATTTTACAGTTTTTCTTCGATAAAGGCGAAAACGCAAGCCAGACAGCTGAAAATGTGAATAGTGTTTATGGTCCTGATACTGTAACAGCCAATCACGCGCAATTTTTGTTTCGTCGATTCCGTTCCGGTAATTTTGTCGACAAAGGTGCACCACGCTGTGGAAGGCCAATTGTCGAAAATGTCGATAAAATAATGGAAATCATCGAGTCCGACCGTCATGTAAGCACTGTTTCGATTGCTCAGGAGCTAAACATTGCACAAAAAATCGTTTGGAACCACTTAAATAAGGCTGGATACAAAAAGAAGTTCGATGAATGGGTGCCACACGAGTTATCGCAAAGAAACCTCATGGACCGAATTTCCATCTGCGAATCGCTGCTGAATCGCAACAATATCGATCCATTTCTGAAGCGGATGGTTATGGGTGATGAAAAGTGGGTTACTTACGACAACGTGAAGCGACAACGGTCGTGGTCAAATCGCGGTGAGCCGGCGCAAACGGTGGCCAAGCCAGGATTGACAGTCAGGAAGGTTTTGCCGTGTGTTTGGTGGGACTGGCAGGGAATCATTTACTATGAGCTGCTCCCCTACGGCCGAACTCTTAATTCGGACCTGTACTGTCAACAATTGGACCGTCTGAAAGAAGCAATCGCCCAGAAGCGGCCAGCTTTGGCCAATAGGAGAGGAATTGTGTTCCATCAGGACAACGCCAGGCCGCATACATCGATAGTGACTCGCCAGAAGCTCCGGGAGCTTGGTTGGGAAGTTCTTATGCATCCACATTATAGTCTGGACCTGGCACCAAGTGATTACCACCTGTTCCTGTCTATGACGAATGATTTTGCAGGTGAAAAATTCGCCTCAAGAGAAGATTATGAAAATCAACGGTCCTAGTGTTTTGACAACAGGGATAAGGGTTTCTACGAAATAGGCATTATAAAATTACCTCCAAAATGGCAATAAGTTATCGAACAAAACGGTGCATATTTGACCTAAATCGTATCATTCTATCTATGCTAAATAAAACCTTCAATTTAATGCAAAAATAATGGATTTCTTTTTACTAAACCTAATATTTTTATGAAAAAATATTTATTTATTTATCAATATTCATGTTGTGCCCTTTAAGTAATCTCCCTTAGACACAATACACTTGTGCCAACGCCTTTTCCAATCTAAAAAGCATTTAACATCAACACTATTAGAAAGAATAAATAAGAAGAATGTATCTAAAATTTTATTACAAAGAAATATTTGTGAAATTTTTAATTTGAAATATATTATTTTAGAAATTTTTGGCAATAATAGTAATCTTCACAGAAATGTTAAAAACATGAGGATTTTTACACTATCCACATCGTAAAATGGCAATATTGTTACATCTTTTTATTTCACAATTAGTACTGCAAAACACTCCTAAACTGAAGTCTACGGAATTATCAAACATGTCTGGTCTTTCATAAATATACCCCTACTCTTGTATCACAAATACTTAAAAAGATTTTTGTATTGTGGTAAAGATAGTTGATTGTAAACTATGGATTGAAGTTTAATGATATTTTTCACGTGGAGACTCAAATCATAATTGATTAAAACGATATCATCAAAAATGGTCGGATGAAATTTTACCAGATGTAAAACCCATAAACATCAAGTGGTTGTATTTTTTCTGTTGTTCCTGATCGAATTTTTTAACATTTATTATTTTGTTTTCCGGCATTGTTTCTTCTATAGCTGCATCGTAGTGCCCACTTCAAGAATCATATAATAGTACAGAATGATGACCCACTTTTGGATAAAAATTCTTCTTGTAACCAAATTATAAAGAGATCTGTAATTACAAAATATTTTTAACAAGTAAATTGATCAATTATTGCTTGAAAATATTTGTGAATGTGGTTACTTGTAGCTCATTTTCCTGATGTAGATGCTTCAACATGTACATTATCTGCTTTAAATAAATTTTTTCTTACATTAGAGTCAAATTTACCACTTGCTCCTTTAACACTAAAATAGGGAGTTATAGCAGTTTTCCAGTAGCAGATATAAGTGGTTGTGTGGTATAACTGTGTTATCGGTGAAATTGATTGTACCACAGATTTTACTTGTTTTTTTCTTTCCGCAACTAGTGTTCTTCCAGAATGGATTTCTAATTGAAATCCACTTTGATTTAAATTATATAAATTTTCAAGTCCGATTATTGGTATACAAGATTTTACATTAGCTACAAATTCATTTGCTTTAGTTTCAAGTTGTAATCCACTCTCTAAGATTTTTTTTAGTAATAAACTCATTTATTTTTCTTGTAACCAAAGATGTTATTTGATGAGCTTTTTTAAACTTTAAAAATCAATTTGCAGAAGCCTCGAATTCTAAATCTTCAGAGCCAATTAGTTTTTGAGCTTGCTAAGCCCATCGACGTATATTACGATCATAAATAATTTAAGTAGCTTGAACAGCAGCATTAAAATTATCGAATATATATTGACGAGTTCTCGCAGTCTTTTTCTTGTGTGTATCACCGTTATTTATTGTATGAATCCAACGTTTCAATTGACTGATTGATGAAACTTTCCTGTGTTTACTCCATGCACTTTCTAAACTTAAATTTTTTTTTTGCCGCTTCTCCAACATTTAACGGTTTTTCTTATAATCAAAATCTACTTTTTCTATATCATATTTACAGAGATCTGTTGGTGCTTTAAAAGCATGAGGCAAGTAATGTAGTTTTTGATCTTCAACAATTTTCGCACCATGATCTTTATATTCTTCTTGAAAACCCAATGTGTCTTCAACAATCATGTTGAAACAATTCGTTTGTAGAATCTATTAATATTTATTTAATTTTTTCAGATATCTCAATTTCTTTATAATTTTTCACATTATTTTGTATTTGTAAAGTTTGCAAGTACGTTAATAATATATTTATAACATTTAAAAGATTAACCCTCATCGTTACATCTGATAAACATAACGTAAATCTAATAAACAAATGAAATAATTCAATGTTTTCAAAAACTGATTTTATTTATGAATATAAATTGATTTTAGACTCTATATTTTTTACTGATAAGATTAGTGTGAAGAAGAATGTATGAAAATAATTTCGCTACTTATCTACGTACAGTCACGTACAAAACTAATTTCGCTACGTATTTTGATACATTCACGTACAAAAATAATAGTGACTGTGTAAAATTAATTTATAAAACTCTACACATAAATAATTAATAACAGATTTTTTTTAAATTTTATACATTAATCTTTTACTAATTATATTATTCGGTTGTTCGATAATTAATGTCGCTTTTTTCTCATAGATGGCGTGAACTGCATATTTCATGTAGTAGCGGTTACGTGGCGTATATTATTATATACTATTATAAAGGTTAGACTGTTCACTATCTTCTGTCAAAAACTAAGCGTCATTAGTAAATAACAAATTAGTTAAAAATTAGGTTGAAAATGAACAATCAAAGTGAGCATTATCAGCATATTTTATTGTTTTACTTCCGAGAGGGCAAAAATGCGGTGCAAGCTCGGAAGAAATTGTGTGAAGTTTATGGTGAGAACTGCCTTACTGAACGCCAGTGTCAGCATTGGTTTGCTTGCTTTTGTTCAGGAAATTTTAATGTGCAAGATGCACCACATACTGGTCGTCCAACCACTACTAATGACGACAAAATAAAGGCGTTAATCGAAACTAACTGGCATATGACAACTCGAGAGATAGCAGAGAAGCTCGGCATATCGAATTCAACTGTTTACTTGCACTTACAACAGCTTGGTTACGTAAACGAACTGAATGTTTAGGTTCCTCTCGAATTAAAGGAAATTCACATCACCAAACGCATTAACATATGTGACTCTTTGTTGAATCGTAACGAAAACGACCCATTTCTAGAAAGAATCATAACAGGTGATGAAACATGGATTGTGTACGATAATGTAGTCCGAAAACGATCATGGATCAAGCAAGATAAGCCCCCACGATCGACATCCAAAGCCAATATTCACTAAAAGAAGATTATGCTTTCCGTGTGGTGGGATTACAAGGGTATAGTCTATAGTAGATATAATCGCTACACCAAAGCACAGATGGAACCGTCGCGACTCGCAAATAAATTTTTATGAGATAATTTTATATTATATTTTTATGATTAATAAACTAAAACGGTTTTATGCGTAAAAATTTAACTAATTTTATAATAAATATACGAGTCGAAGACTGAAAACCAGCTGCCCGGAAGACCCGCTCTTCTCTTATCTTGAAGACTCGGTCTCGAAAACATCGTGGAGATTTTTATTTGTCAGGCATCCGCATAAATCTCTGTAGATTATTGTATCTCCCACGCGCTTTTCAACACAAATGCATCTTTGGTGCATTTACTCTCATTAGTCTACCAATTTTTATAAACATTTCTCTGATTGTGTGCTTGCCGAGAGAAGTTGTGTTATTTGGCTCTCTATACGTGTATTGGAAAAAGTTATTGTCCCCATCTCCTTGGTTTTTCCGTAAGGATAAACTTGCATCATTGTTAACACATCGTTCAATAAGTCCCGAGACTAACCCAGAGGTGGTGCTAGTAGTACCAAACTGGCCACGTTTCCATAGAGTGCAAACCTTTTTATAAAACGTATAAAAATTTCACGTCGATCGGATCACAGACAGCAGAGTTATCGAAGTTAAAGTAAAATCACTTTGTAATTTGTTTGAAAAATGGAAAAAAGCGAGTTTCGCGTGTTAATAAAACATTGTTTCTTAATGGGTAAAAACACCGTAGAAGCCCAGCAATGGTTTGAAAAACATTACTTGGACTCCTCTCCATCCAAACCAACGATTTGTCGTTGGTATGCTGAGTTTAAACGTGGTCGTACGGACACAAACGATGCGGAACGTTCGGGTAGGTCATTGGAAGCCGTTACACAGGAAAATGTGAGTGAGGTGTTAAAAATTGTAATGAAAAATCGCAAAGTAAAGGTCCGTGAGATTGCAGATATGACACAGATATCATCTGGAAGCGTATTTACAATGCTTCATGAAAAATTGAGCATGAAAAAGGTTTTTTCCAAGTGGGTGCCGCGATTGCTTTCAGTGGAACAAAAACAGCAACGAGTCGACAATTCAGAGAGCTGTTTATCGCTATTTACTCGCAATAAAAAGAATTCCCTGCGTCGATACGTGACCATGGATGAAACATGGATACATCATTTTACTCCGGAGTCGAATCGGCAATCATCTGAGTAGCGCATGGCTGGCGAAAGCCGCCCAAAGCGTCCAAAAACGCAGCAGTCTGCTGGCAAAGTCATGGCGTCTGTTTTTTGGGATACACATAGTGTGATTTTCATTGACTACCTGGAAAAAGGTAAATCGATCAACAGCGATTATTATATTGACTTAATGATACGTTTGAAGCAGGAGATCGCAGCAAAACGACCGCACATGAAGAAGAAAAAAATCCTTTTGCACCAAGACAATGCACCATGCCACAAGTCCATGAAAACAATGGCAAAATTGAACTAATTGGGCTTTGATTTGCTTCCCCACCCCCCGTATTCGCCAGATTTAGCCCCCAGCGACTACTGGCTCTTTGCTGATCTCAAATAAATGCTCGAGGGAAAAAAATTTGGCTCGAATGAGGAGTTCATTGCCAAAACTAAAGCCTATTTTGAAGCAAAGGATAAATCCTTCTATAAACATGGTATAGAAATGTTGGAAAGGCGTTGGAAAGATTGTATCACTCTAAAAGGAGATTATATTGATGAATAAAAATGATTTTTAAAAAAAAATGTTGTTTTCGTTGTTAGTCTCGGGATTTATTGAACGATGTGTTAAAAGAATTACACATTTTAGATGGGGAGCAATACACTGTTATACTATATAGTAGAAACGTTCTATTGAATAAAACGCGCTACGTCATCACATTTTGCACTATGCATTTAACATTTTCATACTGTATCCTTGTTTTTATTGCTTTGATTAATATAAAATAAAATGTGGTTTCTGCTGTATAACCTACTAATTCAGTTGGCTAATAATTTATTTACAATTTAAAGATTTAAATTTAATTTTTATTTAAAGATTTTCAATTCAATTCAAAGATTTTTATTTTCCTACGTCACGTAACAAAAGTACCTACTGCATACTTTGTTTGGAAGCGGGAATCATCTAACTGATTGACAAAGAGGTCACCCATCCAACTAATTGGATAAGTGACCGCTAAATAATCGAATTAGAACATACTAACCACTACCCGCTTTGCTTAACTTTCATGATCGGCCGAGACACAGACTCGCTACGCCACCAAAGTATCGGGTCAACATCATGATTTGTATTTTTTAATGTTTATTTTATTGTAAATCTTTTACAAATTGCAAACTGCTAAATGTTTTTTTAGGTGATGCTAAGAAACTTAAGCCAGATTATGATCCGAATTAGTTTATAGTTTTTTTCAGTTAGCTTGGCGAAAGAAAACCCTTTTTCTCTTTACTGTCTGTCAAAAAAGTACCGGGAATTTTAAATTAAAACAACATTTTTACGTTTAATAAACAACATTTATTGGGTCGCCTTCAAAATAGGCTCCATTTGCTCCGATACATCTATGCCAACAGCACTTCCAATCATCGAAACATTTTTTATAGGCGCTTTCCGAGATGGCCTTCAGCTCCTGCGCCGAATTTTGTTTTATGGCTTCAATCGACCGAAAACGGGTGCCACGGAGCGGCAATTTAAGTTTTGGGAAGAGGAAGAAGTCACAGAAAGCCAAATCTGGCGAATACGGTGGTTGTTCAAGCGTGTTCGTTGAGTTTTTGGCGAGAAAGTCGGTCACAATCGTAGCTCGGTGAGACGGCGCGTTATCGTCGTGCAAAATTCACGAGTTGTTTATTACTGTGACACGTTGATACTTAATGGCTTGTAAACAAAGAATGAATTAACAGAAAATAAAATTTTGCACATTTTTTGCGATGTTTTTACCGGATCACGGGCTTAGGAAAATTTTTCTCAATTAAACCATCATACAGAGCTGACAGCCTGTTTATTCAGCTTAAATTTTTTTTGTCTAATTTACCGCTATATTGATTTCTTTCGGAGATATCTGACTCAATGCAAAAGGATCCTTTTGTCTTTAACCATTGATATCTCAGCAACCAATGATTAGACAGAAAATTAAAGGGTAGTTTTAGAATCTTGAATAAATTTTCTAAAAAATTTCGTAGCGTTATTTAGGAAGAAAAATTTTTTTCAACCCTGATATTAACTTGGAAAAGGTTGAAAAAAGTCACTTTTTCTGTTGTTTTGGAAAATCGACTGCATCTCTGCTAATTTTGATGAAATCGCTAATGTTTTTAAGAATTCTTTCACTTCAATGTACCTCAAATAGCTTTGTGAAGATCCATCGAACGGTTTTTCCGGACCGATCGATCAAAATTTTCGAAAAAATTAAAAGAGCAAGATTTATGTATTTAAGGACTTTGTAATCATCTTAAAAATGAAAAAAATTAACTTTTTTTGACTTTTCCCACAATCGCTCATCTTTGACTCTTTAAATTTGGAAAAAAAAATTTTTCAAAAAAAAAATCAAAAAAATTTAAAAAAAAATTTTTTTTTTTTAAATTAACTTTTAACAAAAAAAAATTACTGATCCATTTCTGTGATTCGCGATCCATTTTTTATTTTAATTTTCGAATCAATCAATTAAATTAGTTATGAGTTGATACTCCCAAGGTATACCGAGTACTCGTTTTACGAAATTTCGGGCAATAATTTCTGTACTCTATCTGTAAAGCTTACTAGCGTTAAAAAAACAGTTTCTTTTTAAACTAATCTGTTTTTGGTGAAAAAACGTTCCAACAATTTTATTTAAAACTAAAATTTTTTCTACATTGTTAATAAAAATCATCTAAAAATTTTTGTAAACTTTGATTTTTTTTCAATTTTTTGATCATGCCTAGGTGGCATTTAACCGCATTGCAAGTCGTGCAGCTCGTGACTCTTGTCTAGGAGGGGTGCAATTATCGGGAAGTCGGTGATAGACTGGGCGTGAGTTCGGCAGTCGTGTCTCGTGCCTACAGCCGTTTCCTTGAGAGACGAGCTGAACAAGCTCGACACCGAGTAACGACTCCTCGGAACGATCGCGCCATTGTTTGTCGTGTTCATCAAGAACCTTTCATTCCTGCGAACGTTGTCGCACATCACTTCCCAAATCGTCGATAGCAACAATGACGGCGGCTGCAAAACATTTAAAGGTCAACGGTTCGCAACCGTCTTCGTGAAGTTGGAGTGCGATCGAGAAGAACAGTTTGTGTGCCAACGTTAACACCTGCACATCGCAGAGCTCGATTAGCGTATGCTCATCAACGTGTTAACTGGAACATGAGGCAATGGAGTAATGTTCTTTTCTTAGATGAGTCTTGGTTTTGTCTGCACGGTAACGATAGAAGACCTTGAGTTTGGCGTCGTCAGGGAAAGCGTTTTTCGCAAAACTTTGTCCCTCTCATTGCAGCTTACAACGGAGGATCAGTGATGGTTTTAGCTAGAGTTTTGTAGTCATGGCGAACTTGTTTAGTTATTGTCCGCAAAAACCTTAGCGCTAGGCGCTACATCGATCAGATCTTGAGGCCTGTTGTCTTACCATGACGACAAAACACGCAAGGATTCAGTTTAATGCAGGATAATTCTCGCCCTCATACTGCGAACATTACCCGTCAATTTTTCGAGACGTGACATAACGCTATTAAGGTAACCTGCAATAAGTCCTGATCTCAATCCCATTGAGCACGTCTGGGATATCCTGGACCGTCGATTGCGAAACGATTACCCAAATTTACAAAATTTGGATTTACTCGAAAGGGGTTTAATTGCAATTTGGCGGAAGATTCCTTAGTTGACGATCCGAAATTGCATTATGAATATGCGTGAAAGGCTGCAAGCGGTGATTCGGAGTCGCGGTGGCAACACTCCTCACTAAAACACACGCACACGCGCGCGCGCACACACACATCTCTCAAAATTTGAGCTAAAAAAAATGTTAGAAAAAGTTAAAAAAAAAAAATTTTTTTTTTCAAAGTTTTTTTTTCTTGAAAAATTTTTTTTTGTTTCCAAATTCAAAGAGTGAGAGATTAGCAATTGTAAGAAAAGTCAAAAAAAGTTAATTTTTTCTTTTTTCAAGATGATACAAGGTCCTTAGAACCATAAATCTTGCTCTTTTAATTCTTTCGGAAATTTTGATCAATCGGTCCGGAAAAACCGTTCGATGGATCGATCCGAAACTTCACAGGGCTATTGGGGGTACATTTAGGTAAAAGATTTCTTGAAAACATTAGTGGTTGCATCAAAATTAGCAAAGATGCAGTCGATTTTCCAAAATAACAGAAAAAGTTACTTCTTTTAACCTTTTCCTAGTTAATATCAGGGTTGAAAAAAAATTTTTACCTAAATAACGCTACGGGATTTTTTAGGAAATTTATTTAAGATTATAAAACTGCCCTTTAATTTTCTGTCTGATCATTGGTTGATGAGATATCAATGGTTAAAGACAAAAGGATCCTTTTGCATTCAAAGTCAGATATCTCCGAAAGAAATCAATGTAGCGGATAATTAGAAAAGGAAATTAAAGCTGAATAAACAGAAAAACATCGCAAAAAATGTGCAAAATTTTCTTTTTGTGCTATTACCTCAGAGTATTTAACAACCGTAGCTTCTAAAAAGTTTTGGTCAAAGATCTCGAAACTAGAATCTTAGAGCTTTAAAATGCTTCTTGTCTCGATGCGACCATTTTTCACTGAGATACAGCCGGTCAAAAATTACCTAAAAATTTAGAATTTTTTCTCGCTCTTTTAATTTATGCTAAAAGTGTAGTTTAGAATATAAATAAGTTTAATTTTAAAAATTATTAACTCATTGCATACGGGAGACGAGATATCTCGTCTTTAGCAATCCGAACGTTGTGGCCGGGAGACGAGATTTCTCGTTTTCAGGTTTCTTCGACTCAATCGGCGCCCAAAAATGTGCGGGCCCTGTGAACGTGTCGCGTGAGCAGTGCGCCGTACGCAACGTGTTAATAATAACAATAAATTATTTTCAACCTAATAAAATAAATTCTTATATTTTAAATACTTAAAATTAATTATATTTTTGATACATTTTATATTTTGAAATACGATAAATATTTATAAACTTTTAGTTTTTTATAAAAAATTTAATTAAAGCGTATTATCCTAAAGTAAGTAAAATATCAAGGTGTTCAAATTGTTATAAGTTTTATGATAAGCATTACCTTCTTTACGCTTGTTGTTGAGGCTGTCTCTGTAGTGCATGTCTATTTTTAGCTTACGGAGAGGGAGTTGTAACAACTCGCCTTCGTTTGTACCAAAAAAAAATATTTTAATTTTCCAGTAAAAATATAACGTAAGAAAAGGAATAAAAAAAAATTAATTTTTTATTAGCTATAAGAAAAAAATTTTACTAACGAAACCAGAGGATTTAAAAGATTTGCCTTAAACTTTGGAATGAATTTGAAGTTGAATTTATATTAAATTTATATTTGACTGTGATACAAAACTTTTTAGCTTACTAACAAGGAAGGTATTTCAGGTGTATCTCACCGATTTTCTTGAAATTTTGGTGTTGTAGAGCATTGAAAAATATGTAAAACGCACTGCTTTAGATCGGCCCATACGCCTATTTATGGGGTGAAAACCACCCCTGGAGTTCACCCTCAAAAACACATTTTTTATTTCTCAAGAACTACTTCGAATTTCTCAATAAAACCAAATGAATATTACTTGTTGTTTAACAATACATATTTCTACAATATTTTTACTCATAAGGGTAGCAACTCCTTTTTTTTATAAATGGTAAACTATATTTTTTTACAGTTTTTCCGCTACGAAAATTTTGAAATTTGTTATATTTTAAAAGAAATTATTGCATTATAAAAAAATTTACAATAAATAATAAAATTGACGTGACCCGGGATTCTTTTATAAAATCTCTTAAAGGAGGTAAACTACCCCTAAAATCGATATAGCTTTATTTCATTATTCTGTTGACATATCGTGGTGTAGATAATTGCGTTATTATCAAAACTAAGAAATAAATTAAAATAAATCCGGATTATTCAAAAACAACCCTTGAAAAGGGGTGATTCACCCTTAAATTCAACCCTTTGAGCCATACATTTTTCTTTTCGGAATTTTAAGCTCAAAATAGGTACAATATGGTTTTTGGGGTCTCTGATCACGAAAATAAAGACAGAAGTTTCAAATTTCTACATCAAATATGGTGGATCCAAGATGGCGTATGAAATTTCGCAAAAAAATATATTTTACTCGAAAACTCTATACATTTGAATTTTCGGAAAATGATAACAGATTCGTAATTAGCTGTTAAAGGAGAAAAACAGATCCAGTGCTTTGTTATATCTGCGTTGTCAACTACCTACAGCTATACTATACAACAATTAATTTCAGGTAAAGGTAAACTCATGTCGCCATTATTTCTTATATTAAAAAAAAGAAGTGGTGAGTTTGGACTAGTATTATACTAATGACGCTCAGTTTTTGACAAAAGTTAGTGTACAGTCTAACCTTTATAATAGTATATAATAATATACGCCACGCGACCGTTACTAGACGAAATATGCAGTTCACGCCATCTATGAGAAAAAAGCGACATTAATTATCGAACAACCCAATAAAATATACATTAAGAACTAACGCGTCTTCTAACTTCATACAACGTTAAAGAGATATAAATTTGTAACAACGAATCTCTTTTGCGAAATCTGTATGTGTTGAAATTAACAAAGCTATTAATTTAATAACTATGATTTTATTAAAATTTTATTAATATATTTTTGTCAAAGTTAATCATATTAAGAAAGTATCAGAATAATAGAACAAAATAAAAAAGAATAGGTCCCTGCACTATGATGATTTCTATGCAAGTAATATTTATATTTTATTTATTTTATTCATAAATTTATGTATACAAACTTCAATAAAACCTTCTAACATTATATTTACGTATATTAGATATTCCTGTAATGAAGAACATGGCAACAAAAATAACGGAACTAAAGTTTGAAGCTCCATTAGCTTGTTTTGAAGAAGAAGATTCATCCATAAGAAATATAAATATATTTTCAGGTATGTAAGAATTAAAAAAATTATTAAAAACGATAAATTTTGATTGATTTAATAACTTTTTGTAACATATAAAAAATCATCTAAAAATAAAATCGATGAAAATTTGTCATACTTTAATGATTCTTATTAACCCCTTAACCTACAACTATGGTCATAGTCCGTAGTACAATGATCGGGCTAAACGTAAATATTACGGGCATTTTGGCCCAAAATTCTCGAACGTAAATCATAGGTTAAGGGGTTAAACACTTTTGCGAATCCGAACACGTAGTATATGTTTTGATACCGGATGCGGCAAAAATATTGAAATGAAAGAATAAATCTGCTAAGATGCTTTTTTGATGAAAATGGTAAATACAAAAATTGTAGAATTTTTCCCTGGCTATCTAATAGTTATTTTTGATTCGACTTTCACCTTAAGCTTCAAGCTTATTTCAAGATCAAGTTAATTTTTCATGAAAATAATCAATTTTTATTGTAGAAACGAAAAGCGAGTAAAATTTTTTATCTATAGGTGTAAATAACATAGCAGGTAAGTTCACGTTCATTGATGATTATGAAACGCAGTAAATTGAAGACTTAAAATTCAAAAATTTTAATTGTATCCTATAGTCAATCCGTCTATCTTATCGTTCCTGAAGATATTCGTACGCATCTATGAATTACATAGGTCAACAAAGGTCAGAACGCAGAAACTCCAGTGTACTTTGCCAAGGGTTTTTGTGACTCTGAACCCGAATCCGATTTCAGCGTTGCTTCATCACGTCAGATTTTTAAGATACCCTAACTTTGAAGTGCAAAAAATACTGTTTTTTTACATAATCGAGATTATGTTTGACGCTATTGTGAACTAACGTGCAGTTTCCACTTACACGTGTTTACGTGCACAAATAATTCTCCCTTCTTATCACATTTTTTAGGCGCCAGATAAAGGAGGCTTGTCTGGCTCATCTGAGACATGTCATCTCTGCGAGGGGGTTCTGTCAATTTTTCTCGTAGTTTATTATTCGCGAACTAGGTGGTGCTCGTGGGTACCACCTTACACCACTACCCAATCACGCGCTAAAATCTCTCTCTCTCTCTCTCTTTCTACTTCACACACAAAATGCTCTGTTCTGACGCACGCCGGCGTCGAAAGCACCACTAACCACGTTTTCTCTCTCTCTCTCTCTCTCTCTCTCTCTCTCTCTCTCTCTCTCTCTTGCGAGCGAGTTTTCATAATGTAAATTCTTTAAGGGTGCACATTGAGCAAACTCATCAATTTCTAAATAATGATAACTCTTATGATCTTTTTGGTGTCGCTGAGACCTGGCTGGATTCGGATGTACCAGATGACGTCATTCCGATCAGGGTATTTATTCTATTCAGACCAGATCGTAATATTAATGGTGGAGTATCGTAATATTAATATTTAGTATAATTACTCACCATCAATACTTGTAGTAGTTATGTATAGACCACCAAAACTTGCATTTCAAAACATGAAAATTTCTAAAATGACTTGCGTACATCTGTTTCTAATTATAGTCAATCATTATGGAAGATCTAAATACTGATTTTCTTCTTCGAGAGTGATGACGCAAAATTGGTTCGTAAGTTATTTGTTAAGCTCTCTCTGCAACTGGTCCAGTACGTCTCCACGCATTCCACATCCTCGTCTCGTACATGGATTGACCTAATATACGTAGACAAAAATGAAATTGTCATTGATAGCCTTAAGGGGTTACCCCCACTTGTAGCTCAACAAAAAGGCCTTTTTTCATGAATTTTTTTAAAGAAAACTGCAAAACTTTTTTAAACGATTATTATATCATCTTAAAGAGTACATCTTGAAGAACTTTCAGTAATTTTTTTATTGCAAAATATTACATTGTTAAGTGGCAAATGGCCGCCAATGAAATAGTGTTTTTATTTATACGGTTTGTGGTGACCAACATTGCGGCGAAGTGGATCATTTAAAACAAAAAATGTGGATATATTTAGTTAAATATAAATACAAAATAGACTTTCATCGAAGAATTTAGAAAAATATTCATTTTTTACAATATAGCAGACAGTCAAAGTTAATGGTTTGATTTTAACGAAAAAAAACGGCCGTTTTTTGACTATAAAACGGCCATTTTTCTTCCAAACAAAAAATTGAACGATTAAAGACTACATTTTTATGTATTAAATAAGCTTGCAAAATTTCATGAAGATCAGTTCATTAGTGTTTGAGTAATCTTGGTCACTGACTTCAGAAATGCCATTTCGAGAAAAACGCGTTTAAGGCCAGGTTACCCCAATAAACGTAATTTTTTTCAATACATTTTATTCATAGTACGAAACATGTTGAGTAATCAATTTTTTTACATATGAAAGCACATATATAAATTTACTTGAAATAATTTTTTTTTTTTTTTTTTTTCAAAATGGCGGTCCTAAAAATGGCTGCTGAAACTCATCTGATTCACAGATGGATGACATCATTTCTTGGAAAAGAATTATCTGAAAGCAAAAAACAAAATGGTTTCATGTTCTGTATCGAATTGGCTATGGCCTCAAGCAGAACCAGAAATATTCATTATTATTTAAAAAAGTTATAAACAATTAAAAGTGAAAAAAAATGTTAAAAAAATTCAAAAGTCCGCCATTTTGTTTTTTTTCATTGAAAATATTTCATTCTGCTTGAGGCCATAGCCAATTCGATACAGAACATGAAACCATTTTGTTTTTTGCTTTCAGATAATTCTTTTCCAAGAAATGATGTCATCCATCTGTGAATCAGATGAGTTTCAGCAGCCATTTTCAGGACCGCCATTTTGAAAAAAAAAAAAAAAAAAATTATTTCAAGTAAATTTATATATGTGCTTTCATATGTAAAAAAATTGATTACTCAACATGTTTCGTACTATGAATAAAATGTATTGAAAAAAATTACGTTTATTGGGGTAACCTGGCCTTAAAGTTTTAATTTCAGTTTATTCTTTCAGTTAATTCTTTTCTTTCAACGCTCATATCTCAGTCAATTTTGTTCGGATCGACTTGAAATTTCCAGATCATATTCTCAGATACTTATACTTCAAAAAAATGCAATTAACAAAAAATCGATTTTTTCAAAATCGCAAGTGGGGGTAACCCCTTAATATTCTGGGTATATTTTGCAGTAAGAACATTATTACTGTAACCGTTTTCTACAATAGTTTTATAACAATTTATAGCTCATTCACTTACCGAAATTTTAAGAATACTGTCTGTCAAAAAAGTACCGGAAATTTTAAATTAAAACAACGCTTTTACGTTCAATAATCAAAATTTATTGGGTCGCCTTCAAAATAGGCTCCATTTGCTCCGATACATCTATGCCAACGGCACTTACAATCATCGAAACATTTTTTACAGGCGCTTTCCGGGATAGCCTTCAGCTCGTGCGCCGAATTTTGTTTTATGGCTTCAATCGACTGAAAACGGGTGCCACGGAGCGGCAATTTTAGTTTTGGGAAGAGGAAGAAGTCACAGAAAGCCAAATCTGGCGAATACGGTGGTTGTTCAAGCGTGTTCGTTGAGTTTTTGGCGAGAAAGTCGGTCACAATCGTAGCTCGGTGAGACGGCGCGTTATCGTCGTGCAAAATTCACGAGTTGTTTGCCCACAAATTTGGCTGCTTCTTACAGATACGCTCACGCAAACGTTTCATAACGCCGGTAATACTCTTTGTTTACCGTCTGACCCTCTGGAACGAATTTGTAGTGCACCACGCCACGGATATCGAAGAAAATGATGAGCATTACCATCACTTTTGAGCGGCTTTGGCGTGGTTATTTCGGTTTCCGGCTTGTTTTTTCCCACCCATTCCGATGCTTGCTGGCTTGTTTGTATAACGTACTCGTACACCCACGTTTCGTCACTAGTTATGATGAATTCCATTAATGCGGGATCGGAATTTGCACGATCCAGCATGTCCGAAGCGACCTGTTCGCGATAGCGTTTCTGAAGAAAATTAAGCTCTTTTGGAACGAGTCTTGCGGCCACCTTTCTCATGCCCAAAATATCAATTAAAATCGTACGTGTGGACTCGTGGGATATCTCAAGTTCATGTGCTATCTCTCTAAAGCTGGTATGACGGTTTTCAAGCACCATTTCCTTAATTTTATTGACGTTGTCTGCGGTCGAAGCTGTCGATGGGCGTCCGGAACGAGGCAAGTCTTCGACGACTTCACGACTCTCCTTGGAGGCTTTGTACCACTCATACGCACGGGTTTTCGATAGTGCTTTATCACCAAAAGCCTTTTAAAACATTTTCAATGCATCGGCACACGAAATTTCATTCGCAACACAAAATTTTAGACAAATACTTTGTTCAACGTAATCACCCATTGTATAAAATCGGCACAGATCGTTGACAGATTCCGCTCAAACTTGGCATAGTCATTAAGGACAGTTGTACCAACCTAGAAAATAAAATTTTACCTGCCTAAATTGCACCGCCAGATTTAAATCGACAATTCTCGGTACTTCTTTGACAGAATGTATATATACAGCCTGTCCCACTATTTAATGAAAACATTCATAACGTCTGATGCAGGGAAAAATTTTATAAATAAAAAACCTTGTTACATTAAAATCGGTGAATTAATTACTATTTAATTAACAATAGATTAACAGCCAATCAGATTTCTTCGCGATCAAGTAGGCGGGCCTTGAGAGAAAAAAAACCAAAAAAAAAAAACAAAAATGGGCAGGGCTTTAAATTTTGAACTATATATCGATATGCGGCGATGTGTGCATTGCATTATTATGTTATTGTTTCTCCCCACACGCAAATTTTAATTCTGATCTTCTTTTGTCTTCTCATTCATCTTCTTATTCCTCTCATTCAGGCTATAGCACTGACGGTTTGGGTTCTAATCCCCAGTTTGGTATTTTTTTTTTTTTTTTAGCTCCTGCAAGTCTCTGTAAAATTCAAAAAATAATATTAAAGTTTTTCTAGATTTAGTTTTCATTCGTTTGTAAGCATCTTTCAATAGGTGTTCAAGAAAATTATGGATTAATTATTATAATTCTTGATTACAGTCAGTTGTTTGATAAATACAATAAAATTTTCATAAAGTAAGATATTAAAATAATTCAAATTTTGTTTTCACACGAGATTTTAAGCTGTATAACATTATTCGTTACACCAAAAAGAAAAATGCCTTTAAAAAAAAAAATATTTTAAAAATTCATCGATGTTACAAATTAGAAAACGACCTTGAATCTATTATACATTTGAGTCTTTCACACTCAGTTACCTCATATTGCATTTTTATGCATTTAACGTCAAAATAACAAGACGCAGCATTTTTTTAATAATATTTGTTTTATGAATAAATGGACATTACAATAAAAGATTAAGTTCAATTAAATATAGGGTGGAAAAATCATAGCTAATTAATAATCTTAAGCATCAATTATAGAAAAAAATTAAAAAACTTTTAGATATATTGACTTTCATCGAAATACCTAAAAAAGACTTACAGAAGCTTAAAAAAAAAAAAAAAAAAAATCGGAACGGGGGATTAGAACCCAAACCGTCAGTGCTATAGCCTGAATGAGAGGAATAAGATGAATGAGAGGACATAAAACGATCAGGATTAAAATTCGCGGTTAAGTGGGGAGAAACAGTAACATAGCAATGCGATGCACACATCTTCGCATATCGATATATAGTTCAAAATTCAAAGCCCCGCCCATTTTTGTTTTTTTTTTGTTCTTTTTTCTCTCAAAGCCCGCCTACTTGATCGCGAAGAAATCTGATTGGCTGTTAATGTATTGTTAATTAAATAGTAATTAAATTACCGATTTTAATGTAACAAGGTTTTTTATTTATAAAATTTTTCCCTGCATCAGGCGTTATGAATATTTTCACTAGATAGAGGGACAGGCTGTATAATTGAAGTTATATCAACCTAAAAAAAAAAATAACTATCAAAATTTCAAAATGTTCTCCTTCATGCCGGGTGTTTAAAACCACTCGTCCACCCCTTATAAAACATTAACATTATATATAAAAAACTTACATCGTTATTATAGGTAAATAGGATATGCTCTATCGATTGGTGATAAAATCAATTCCCGGTCTGGACCGGAAGATGGTCAAACTGACAGGAAGTTGGTTTTTTAAAATAGGATATGCATATTTTTATGGTGGATTCATATTCTGCGTGAAGAAATAAAAAACTTCTTCACGAATTAAAAAATATGCATTGTAAGTAACTTCCGGCTTGACAAATTCAAATGTGAATTAGAGGTCAAAAATTGAAGATTGGCCGGTGGCAATTTACGAGCACGTTTACTTTTTAAGTCATGGATTCGTTTATACCTTGAAATTAATTTTAATTCTGATTGTATTGAAAGCTTGTTTTTCTTTAAGATTAATTTAAGACATTATGCCAGATTTGAGTAGTCAAATTTCCTATTTATTTGACGTTATACCTAGGTATAAAGTTTTTCTAAAAGTCGGGAGCTTAATATTTCAAAATAGTACATCAATACAGTAGTACCTAGGGTCGAAGGTTGGATATTACCAATTAGGTGTTGTTACCGCACACATTATTAGGTGTTCGATAAAAATAAAAATCCGTGTTTTTTAATGATTAACCTTTTTAGTGCCAAGGAGTGCTGTTGCGCTGCGTTTCGCTGCGAAAAGCAGCGAACCCTGCTTATTAACCCTACTAAAAGGGTTAATAATTACAATGTGTACTAAAATTATTTTTTAGGTAAGAATTTAACTATTGTCACTAAATTTTGTTGCTTATCAAAATTTGGTGGCTCTTCCAGTCTTTATTCTAAATGCCGTTAAATCTGTAAGTTTCTTTAGATCCCAATATCAACATTTCTAGTATATTTATTACTTGATATATCATAAAAGTAAGTTTAAAACATTACTGAGGTTTATTAGTTATCATTACATTAAAATAAATATTTATCCTGATTAAATTTAAGTTTTTCTCTTTTAGAAATGGTGTATTCTAATGAAGAAGCATGCAATATGCTTCAAATTTTATTTGAAGCTGGGTCTTCTTCTCTTGCTAAAACGTTATGGAGGGTACGATTTCCTGACCGGTTTCCACACTTTAAGAAAGTCTTTTCTCGACTTCCTAATCTAGTAAAAAATAATGGGATTGTGCAACCTCATCACAATAAAGGACGAAAGATTTATTAGACATGTAAGATCGGCAGATATTGTAGCATCATCGATTATTGCTCCACATGATTCTCTGAGAAGAAGGAAAACTGATTCTGGTATCAATTATTGTACTATCCGTAACATTTTGTAAGACAATAAATTTCATCCCTATAAAATGCAATTACACCAAGATTTTAACAATCATGACATAACTCAACGTCTTCAATTTTGTAATTAGGGCCGTGGTCAACCAGCAGGTTTTCATCAAAGAATTTTATGGATAGACGGATGTACGTTTAAGTGTGATGTATCCGTAAATACTTGGAATTGCCGCTACTGGGTACTACAAAAACCTTACTGGTTAAGGACAGTAGATAACCAACATATTTGGAAAGTAAATGTGTAGTGCGGTATTATTGATGACAAAATTATACGTCCAATTTTTTTTTTGACGGCAACCTAGTCAGACATCGCTGCGTTCAACTTCTGGAAACAGATTTGCTAAATTTATTAGAAGATATTCCTCTTCATTTGCGTTTGAACATGTGGTTTCAGCAGGATGGATGTCCTGCACTTACATTGCTTACATCTCGAGCCACTTTAAATAGATAAATAGGAAAGCACGGAACAATTAATTGGTCACCTATATCTCCAGATCTGTCTATTAGATTATTATTTTGGGGAAGAGTTGAATACTTAGTATACTGTGACCGTACAACAACAAGGGCAAATATGATAAAAAGAATCCAAAAATCAATTCAGTCACTTAAGACATCTGAAATTCGTTGAGCAGTGAGCGATTTTTAAATAAGACTTCAAAACTGTTTTTGACAAGGTGTAGCTTGTTCTGAGCGTTATTAATTTAGCTGTGATTTTTGATGTTTCTTCTAATATGTTATTTTGTTTGATGTTATAAATATTATTAAGAAGATGATTATGAAATTAATGTAGTTATTTCTTTCTTCATCGATATTTCTTGTTCTGTTCTTTTTTAAGTTAGTTAAATAAGTTAAAAAGTGTTTTTGTGTTGGTATATAAATTTTTTCTTTGAAATGTTTAGATTTTCAGTTTTATTTTTGTTTATTAAATGTAAATAAAAAAGTAAATATTTCTGCACTTCAGTTAGAGTGGAAGCGAAAACTTTGTGCAACGTTTAGTTGAATTGCTTTTGTTTATATATATATTTTTATTTATGAACAGTATAAACCTATGAATTTTATTTGTAAACAGTATAAAAAAAGATTATTTATAAACAGAATAATCAATTCCGAGTAAAGAAGTGTCTTAAGTGTACGCACTTCTAACTTCAAACATGACTGCAGTGATGACTACTAAATCCACAGTGAATAATGAACATTCGATATGTAGTTTCACATCCAGTGTCTACTTCCTGCCTGGACGCTCGGACGCTCTCATTTGCAGTTAAAGTGTCAACTTTTGCTTCAAAAATTTTTCATGAAGTTCAATTTTTTCATATAATTCACATTTGAATTTGTTAAACCGGAAGTTATTTATAATGCATATTTTTAAATTCGTAAAGAAGTTTTGTATTTCTTTACACAGAATCTGAATCCACCTTAAAAATATGCATTTTCCATTTAAAAAAACCAACTTCCGGTCAGTTGGGTCCACTTCCGGTCCATACCGAAAGTTGATTTTACCGCCAATCGATAGAGCATCCTCCATTTGATTTAGGATCTTAGTGATAGACCCAAGTCTCATCCATAGTGATGAATCGACGCACAATATCCACTTGATCCTTTCGAAAACGCTCTAAATGTTGCTGAGAAAGTCGCATTCGAATGAGTTTTTGTTTCATTATTAGCGAATGCAGCACCCATTGTGCATACAGCTTTCTGAAATCCAATACTTCAGTCAAAATATTGCTTACACTGCCTAATGAGATGCCTAGGGCTTCTACTAAATCTCTTTCAGTCTCTCGACGATTTTTTAATACGATATCCTGTATTTTTTCTACGATTTCTGGTGTTGTTGCGGTTTTTGGACGTCCTTGACGTGGATCGTCTTCACTGTTTGCACGGCCACGTTTAAATTCGGCAACACATCTTTCTACTGTATTAACTGAAGGCGAAGAGTCCTTATACACTTTCAACATTTGTTCATAAATTTCCTTTGCTTTTAAACTTTCCAAAAATAAAAATTCAATCACTGCACGATACTTGATTTTTTTCATTGTAAAAAAATACTGTGACACGTCGATACTAAATGGCTTGTAAACAAAGAATGAATTGACAGATTGAAATGAAACTTCACATACGTTCATATGAAGAGTGTACCAACATAACAAAAAAAATTTAGGCTAGTAGCAACACCCTCTCTTATCAAACCGCAAAAATTATTGAACAGCCTGGTATTTGTATTCTTAAATACTTTTTTGTCTGTCCAGACCAAGAATCTAACAGAGTTTCTACTAGCTACTGATAATAAGTCTTTTTCAAACCATTTAGCGGCAATTCAAGATATTAGTTTTCCAGAATTAGATAGATATACACTCATATTCTTTGCTTTATACAAGTTTTTTTCTACTATTGGTCCAAATTTGCCATTAGATTCTTGCAAAACTATGAGCAAAGGATAGTGGAGCTTGCCTTATGAAATAATTGGCTGTATCGTATAACTGTGGGTCAATGAGTTTAATGATTGTGCAAGACATTCAATTTTAAGTGTTCCTTTGATTGATAAAGTATGACCTTCGTGAGCTTCTAAATTAAATTCTGATTGATCGGAATCGTACACATTTTTTTCTCCCTTTTTCTTGATAACCAAGCGTATCTTTTCTACAAATTTGGAACCTGTTTGCGATAATTGAGTCGCGTTTGACAACTGTGCAGTAGTAATAAATATATTAATTTTTCTAGAAACTATTCCATGAGTAATTTTAAAATTATATACCCATTTTAAGGCAGCCTTAAATTTACAAAAAATCGTCGCCATGACCTTTCCGGCCGATGAGACCGTCTTCGCCTTCTTTGGAGCAGATTCACCGGGAGAAATCCATTGTTTTGATTGTTGCTTAGTTTCTAATGTATAATGATGAATTCAGGTTTCCTTAACGGTGACAACTCGACGCGAAAACTCCTCCAGATCTCGATTAAATTGCTCCAAACACTGCTTCAAAGTTAACAGCCGCATCCGCTTGTTGTCTACCGTGAGCAATGGCGGCACCCATCGGGCCGACAATTTTCTCATCGCCAACTCATGTAAAATATTAATTGCCGTTCTGGTCGACATACCTACGGCTTCTGCTACTTCGTGCACTCTCGTTCGTCGATCAGCGAGAATCATGTCGTAGACTTCTTGAATGACTTCCTTGGTAACCACGTCTGCCGGGCGTCCTGGTCGCTTCTCATCAAAAACGGATGTTCGCCCACGTTTAAATCCGTTGAACCAATATCTAACTGTAGTCATAGATAGCGAAGTGTCTCCATAAATAGCATCCAACCTTGCTTTTATCTCCTCGCATTTTTTTCCATCCAAAAACAAAAAGCGAATTACCGAACGATACTGCTCTTTTTCCATCTTAGCGAGAATCACGAAACACGTCTTACTCGAATGGCTGCCAAATCTAAAGCAACCTATCAATCAGTCTAAAATTTGTTTTACCGTCGTTTGATAGATGGCAGCCCACGATGATAATACCATCGTCCCTCAGGAACGCCCTCTGTCGTCAAACACGGGTACTTATTGAACCGCCCTCGTATATTATTACAACTAAATGAAAGTAAAAGTTTCGAAAAGTAATACTCATAAATTGTTTTGTGTGATGAAATATAAAAAAATGTTTAGTCTAAAGTTACAAAGTACAACTTGAATTTATTATTAAAAATTTTAACATGAGAAGTAAAGGCTCGTTCTTTTTCGATTACAGATTAAATATTGTATACAGTTTTTATATCATAAGGTGACTCAGGCTGTTTTTGTAACACCTCTTCTTGCTCCCAAAATTTTATAATTAGTGAACTTGAGTTAAGTTTAACATTGCATTGCATTGTTTTCAAACCTTGTTGCTACCTTGATTAAGTTTCGGTCATCCGTAGATATGGTACAGCTTATTAGATGAGTAGTAGGTTTTTCTTATCTTGGTGTTGAATGCATTGTCTAATTGCATCAGTAAGCTTGCTAAATATGATAAATATTATAATATCATTCCAATGCTGTATTGGTCGGTTGAAGGCCCTAGGTACATTTAATGTATCCAATGTATCATTTATCAATGCGACGTAATTCAGATGATGTATTGGCAGTCATAGCTTTAGCGGAAAGTAAAGAAGTCAAATGAGTGTTAACTAATCTGCGTCCATTTTCAAATTAGTCTGTAAAGAGTTATCATGCTATTCAAAAATTTCCTTCTCGAATTTCTAAATTTTTAATTGAGAGCTTGATGTTTAGTTTTGCTTCTTAGATATTGAAATTTTATTATATCAGACATTTTTGTGTTATCTCTAATCATGGAATGGAAGATATTTTTAAACATCATCCAGTCCTCGAATTTTCCTGAAAATATTTTTTCAAGTTTTATCCCTACTGGTTCTACTCTGAGAGTTAGATCTTTAATTTCTTTACTTCTGTTTAACCCTTTGCACTCGAGGCCGTTTCCGCGCGGACTAATCAGCAACATCAGTCGGTGTTACATTCGCGTAAAAGAAAATACGTCGACTGCTTTTACCCTTTAGGAAAATATATTAAAAATATAATTATATTCAGTTAATTCTAATTAAATTATAACTTACTTAAATAGCTAATATTGTAATATTAAATTTAAATGAATACTAAACTTTAAAAATAAATTACAACTAAATTATGTAATATATAGCAGATAAGAGAGGGAGGCAGAATAATAGGATAAAAAAAAATTAAAAAATAACGGCTGTGTGCATACCTACGTAACACCCCTCTGCTTAAACGGTTGCTAGGTGATCATGGTATCAACTGGCAAACGTATCCTAGTACCAGGAATAGTGGTGGCGCATCTCAGACCCACCCATGCGGGGATCTTCTAGCGTGTATAGGAAAAAAATCGCCTTTCGACCAAAAATTCCTTCGCAAGAAAAAAAAAATAATTGGAAAAAAAAGAAAGAATTAATACAAATAATCTTACTTTATTTAGTAAAAATGTAGCGGCAGGCGATTCTCTCTCTCCCTTTCTCTCTCTTGCTCTCTAAGGTTCTATCTGGTATCTGGCGGTTGACGTATGGAATTTTATATACAGCAGCGACTTGGACTCGACTCCGACTCCGAGTCTTTGAGTGTCGGAGAGTCCGAGGGAGTGTTTTTTTTCGCCGTCGCCTGGTTCATCACCTCGGTTTCCACTTAAAAATTTTTTTCCCACTTCCAAATAAAGATATAACTAAATTTGCAATTTTCGCTTCTCGATCGTGGGAATCGGTGCAGTGTTTGCAGTTTGCCACGCGCGGCTCGTAATATGATATTTTCTGGAACTTCTTCTCGTGATTGGAATTTTAGAGAGTTATAAGAATGCCTTATTACAAATAACTCAATATAAAATAACTAACTACTTCAATATAAATACATTCATTCAACTAAACGTAAATAAATTATAATTAACGTATATTACTAAACTAAATTCGAAAAATATGAATATATTTTCAATAATTTATAACTAACCTAAATAACTAATAAATTTTAAATTGAAATAAATACTAAACTGGAAAAAAAAATTTATATATATATATATATATATATATATATATATATTGTTAAATCCAAATAAATGATAAATAAATCATATAATACAGGGTGCGGCAGCATAACTTCCTTTTTTTGAAACTCAATAAAACCCATTGTTTGAATTAGAAAATTTTTATTTGTTATTTATACTGTAGGCGCATACATAAAGTCTTGTTTTACATAGTTTTGAAGATCAAATCAGGTAGGTGACGTCCCCTATTCTCCACACACTGAGTAAACCGATTTCTGGCGTTTGTCATGACTTTTGCTAGCTAGCAGGCGTTATGTTGGCAATTTGTTCCTGGATGTTGGTCTTCAAATCTTGTAGGATCCTTGGACAGTTAACATAAACACGGAATTTTAAAAAACCCCACAGAAAAAAATCAAAAGTGGCCAATGCGGGTGAGCGGGCCCACTACTCTAAATCGCCCCTAATTGAGATGAGGCGCTGCGAGAAGTGTTTCCTCAAAACAGCCATCGATGCTCTTGAAGTGTGTGCCATTGCACCGTCTTGTTGAAAATAAATGTCCTCCAAGTCCAACTCATCTAGCCGTGGGAAAAAAATTCTTTTAACATGTTTACATACTGGTCCGAATTTACTGTCACTGCGACTTCATTTTCCACAAAGAACCTGGGGCTAATAATTTCAGCTGAAAAAACTGCACACCACACTGTGACAACGTGCCCAGTAGTGCGTGTTTTGTTTGTTGACGGATCCACACAAATGAAAATGGGATTCATCACTGAAAAAAACAAGTGTCCTCAGGATCGACTTCGAGAAGAACTTCACACGCGTTCCTTCGAAAATTGAAGTCACGTTTAGAAAGTTCGTGTACAGTCGCCATCTTGTAAGGATAGGAATGAAGATCATCATGAAGAAATCTCCTCACAGAACGATCGAAAAGTCCGAGAACAGACACATGTTTGCGCGTAGAACGCCGTGGTGATTGCAAAATTGAAGCTCTCACTGCCTTAATGTTCTCGGGTGATCTAATGGGCTGAGGGACTTCAGTTCTTTGTCTTATCGCACTTGCAATTTGTTTGAAGGTAGTGACTCAAGTAATAATTGATTTCCGGTCCGGGACAGGGGCCAACGGGGCTAAATTAAAGCGACTAGAAAAGGAGCGCTAGGTCGCGATCACAGATCATCTGCTCGAAAAGTAGGCCTCAACGGCAAAAGCATGCTTCTCACTGTTTCAACGCATGATGACGACTGAACTATGTTGGGGGAAAACTTTTTAGTCTCGCCTCTCGAGCAAGACTGCTAGCGCTCTACTACCACATTAAACAACTGAATGGCGCGCTTTTGAGAAAAGGAAGTCATGCTGCCTCACCCTGTATATAGCAGATAAGAGGCGGAAGGAAAATAAGAGGATAACAAAATAAATTAAAAAAAACGGCTGTGTGTATACCGACGTTACATTTCAGCATTTATAATCTCAACATTATCAATTTGGTTTTTGCTGTAATAATCATTGCTTAGATCTACCTTACCAGATTTACAAATGCTTCGTATTCTTCTTGGAATGTGTTCCAATAACCTTCAACTAATTTCATTAGAATTTCTATAGGAATCATTTTTGCTGCACCTTGTTTCTTCAGGTTTGTAGACTTATTTTTTATTTGAAGGGTGACGATGTCAATCCTAGCTAAAGCCAGGAGCTACAAAGCCATCGTCACAACTCCACGCTGTTACCGACTACGAACATACTATACTTTACATTTATCTTATCTCTCTCTCTCTGTCCGATGGTCTTAGTTTTTCGCGCGTATATTTCTATTCGTAACAATACTCCCTCTCGTTCAAATTATTGTTAATTTTGTACCTCTCTTTCACTGATTAATTTTATTGATTGACTCACAGATCTTACAAATTTACCGCTCGTCGTGTTGATCTTTGCAACTCTGACTTCGCCGTCAGCACCCGGATGCGTCTCAACGACGGTGCCTTTTTTCCACGCGATCTGTGGCGCCTGAAGATCTATAATTAATCCACTCCTAGTCGCGACCTTCGTTGCAGCCATTTCTTTCTAGGGATTAGCATTAGTACGTATTCTTGTAACCATCGTTTCCAAAATGCGTCCGCGAATGCGTGCGCGATATGCCATTGTTTGCGTAGATACACCGCTTGCGTCTCATATTTACCGAGTTTAATCGCGCTCGACGACGTTCCGATTAGGAAGTGATTTGGTGTCAGCGCCTCCTCGTCGCGTGGGTCTATCGATACATGGGTCAGAGGGCAAGAGTTTATAGTGTGCTCTATTTCCATCAATAATGTATATAAAATTTTCTTGATGATAGTTTGCCCTTTTGATATCGTGCCTAAAGCGACTTTTACGCCGTACCGCCACTTGTGTGCGGTGTGTCTGGTGGATTAAACATCCACCTCATACCGTTTTAAAACGCAAAACTCGCTGTTCATTTTTATTAATTTTTGCTATTTTGTCTCGCAACACCTGACACGTGCTGCGAAAGTTCATCCCGTTTTCGTTATACATAATAGATGGATAGTTCCTTTCCACCGCCAACCGTTGTAAAGCTAGAATCGCGGAGCCCGCGGTTAGTGATTATGCTCATTTTAAATGAATCGCCCTTGTCGTCAAATATATGGCAAGTACGCTCTAACGCTTTTCCTTTAGCCTACCGATTTTTACCTGCATTGGTCCGAAGTAATCGACCCCGTAATGCGTAAACAGACTTATTTTATACCTCAATCGCTACGCCGAAAGCGAGGTCATCATATAACCTTGCGGCCTGCTTCTTAGGAACTAACAAATAAGGCACTTACATATAATTGATCGCAGCACTTTTCGTAGACCTATAATATAAACTTTTTGCCGCAAGTCGTTGATAACGGTTTCGCTATTCGAATGCAACATGTTACGATGGTATTTTTTTATACATAGCCTATTTTACTATCCTTTCTAATTTGTTTGCCGCTTTAAAGCGCATTTATTTCATCGTTAAAACAATCATTTTGAATCACACGATACCAGTACTGTTCGGCATATCCCAGATCTTCGCATTTTCCTGTAAGCGGCCTTTTCAGCCGTTAGTTTACAGCTTTTTGAATTCGACGAGCTGATATCAACAGGCCTTACCAGCCTAAGAATTTCGCGATGACAGGTATTTCGATCACCTTTGCGGAGATAATATAAAGACAAGCTTCTCGCGTTTCCACTTCGTCAATGTTTTTCGTTTCTTTTACGCTTGGCGTTTTTTCTTTCAGCCAGTGCGCTTCGTTTGCGCGTAGGAAATCAGGGCCAACAAACAAGAGATTATTTTAATTAATGTCGTAAATTGTCCATCGCGTCGCGCGGTCCGTTGGATTTACATTTGTTGGAATCCACTTCCGTTCCGAGCTTTCTATGAGACCTGATCTCACCTAATCTGTGCGCAACAAACGCCTGCTTAGTTCGCAGTTCAGGTTTTATCCATTTAAGGCCAGGTTACCCCAATAAACGTAATTTTTTTTAATACATTTTATTCATAGTACGAAACATGTTGAGTAATCAATTTTTTTACATATGAAAGCACATATATAAATTTACTTGAAATAATTTTTTTTTTTTTTTTTTTTCAAAATGGCGGTCCTAAAAATGGCTGCTGAAACTCATCTGATTCACAGATGGATGACATCATTTCTTGGAAAAGAATTATCTGAAAGCAAAAAACAAAATGGTTTCATGTTCTGTATCGAATTGGCTATGGCCTCAAGCAGAACCAGAAATATTCATTATTATTTAAAAAAGTTATAAACAATTAAAAGTGAAAAAAAATGTTAAAAAAATTCAAAAGTCCGCCATTTTGTTTTTTTTCATTGAAAATATTTCATTCTGCTTGAGGCCATAGCCAATTCGATACAGAACATGAAACCATTTTGTTTTTTGCTTTCAGATAATTCTTTTCCAAGAAATGATGTCATCCATCTGTGAATCAGATGAGTTTCAGCAGCCATTTTCAGGACCGCCATTTTGAAAAAAAAAAAAAAAAAAATTATTTCAAGTAAATTTATATATGTGCTTTCATATGTAAAAAAATTGATTACTCAACATGTTTCGTACTATGAATAAAATGTATTGAAAAAAATTACGTTTATTGGGGTAACCTGGCCTTAATCGCGGTAAGCGAGTCCGACTCTAAGACGCGCATACTGATCTCTAATTTGAGTTCTTCGGCATCTGTTCTTTATCAATCTCGCGCAAAACAGCGCGGCTTGTTACTCGAGATTCAGTATTGACAGCGGCTTTAGCGGTGCGTCTCTTGATTTTGCTATAACTAACACAACGTGTGTTGCCGCTCCTGGCGTAAGAAAACGCGCGTAAACGGCTACCGAGTACGCTTTGAGGCTTGCATTACAAATGCGTGTAATTTGATCCTAACTTGCTCTACTCGTACGTTAAATTCGAGTGCCTCAGTATCTGTGTTTCAAAAAAGACCTAATACACATTCTCCCTCTTAATCGCAGAGCTGAGTTTTTGCTGCGCTTTTTTCATGCGCTTCCTCTTTGTCCGATGCGATTGCTTGTTCGTCACTGCCAGCCCAACCGTGCATTTTGAACCTTGTGGCTGCGTTTATTTTAATGGCATTTCGCACTAATTTAGCGCCTTTTTGCACGGTTTCCCGGCTCGTCAGAATATCGTCTGCGTAGCTATCTATCTATCTCGCTTAATGCTTTTATCCGCGTCTGATTTCGTTTCGACGAACAAGTCTGCGTTCTTATTTTTCACGTTGAATGCACTACACTGTAACGGCTTAGCCCCGAATAATAAACACAACATTTCGTATGTTTCGGGTTCTTTTTTTCTACTCCTCTCTCTCTCTACAGAAACCTATGTGCTCTGTAATCGTCCTCTATTATACCGATGTACATTTCGGCGATATCCGCCTTCACTGCGACTACGTACTAACGAAATCTAACCATGATGCCCGGCAGCGATTGCAATACATCCAGGCCTTGATCAAGTCGATCATTTAAGCTTTCACCGTCCGTTTTTTTCCGCCAAAACGAACACTATCCTGATCTTTTTCGGTTTACTTATGTTAAAAACTCCGAAATGAGAAATAAATCTACCCTGTAATTTCTTCTCACTTTTGGAAATTTTTCTCGCATATACTAAATCTATGAGCCTCCGAATTTCTTGATAACAAAGTTTTCCGTAAACCGTATTTTTATCGATCTTCCGTTCTTCCGCAAACAGCAATTTTATTACGGTTTTATGTTGGAAGCGAGTCCCTTTTCCACAGAAGTCGTGTTTTCTGAAATACGAACGGCTCGTTTATGTTTCGCGCTTAGGCGAGTTATCTCGCGAACGCCAGAATCATTGATTTGAAAATACTCCTTTATTAATATATCTACTGGCCTTGTATTCTGCCGTATTTACATCTGCGCTTGTGCATGCCGTATACGATCCATCCCAACAACGTTGACACAGCGCAATGCCCGTTTCCGCTACCGCACCAATGTCATGCGCTGCAAGCAATCTCCAGTTGTCCTGGCCGATTAAAATTTCAGGTCGGGCATTTTTATACGGTTGCACGAAAATGCTCTCTACCTTGTCTTTGTTTACCGTATGCATCGCACTAACGCATTTTTTATGCGAAATTCCTCTGAATATCCGCAAATACGAAAGGCTACTTTCTAACAACGCGCTGACACTACCTCGCGATCGTTAATTACCTTTATCTCTACGTTTATACTCGTGCCTTTGAGACCTAGCCTTCTTGCCGCGTCTCTATTTATTAACGTGAAGGTTGATCCGTCACCAAGCATTGCAAAAGTCTTTATCAAAGTTGTGGGATGCAACATCTCTACCGCTGTTATTTTTAACAACGCTTGCGGTAGTAGTCATTGATTGATGTCGGTCGCTTTTGTTGCACCGCTAGTTTGCTTATCCGCTGATTCCCTAGAAGCCTTGTTGGCTTCTTATACGCGTCGCCTTTGTTCTCGCCTTCGCGAGTTAGTCTCGGCGTATGCATTAGAACCTTGAATAAGTTCTCGCTGTTTTCTTTTACAAAATAAAAGCTTTATTTAAAATATAAGGCTCGAAAACATTTCACTCAAAGTATTGCCCATTACTAGAGACTACTTTCTCCCATATTTCTGGCAGTATATGAATTCCGCGTGGAAAAAACGATATGTCTTTTGAAGCTATCCAAGAATCTATTCCTTCTTTAGTATCTTCGTAAAAATGGAAGCGCTGTTCAGCCAGACCATATGCCATCAAACGGAATAGGTAAAAATCTGAAGGGGCTATGTCAGGTGAATACGGCGGGTGGGGTAGAATTTTCCATTGCAGCGTTTCCACATAGGTTTTTACTTGTTCTGCAGCATAAGGCCGAGTGTTGTCATGTAACGAAATCTCTTTGTCGTTGCTCTGCTCGTATAGCGGCCGTTTTTCTTGTAGGGCTCGACTTAAACGCATCAATTGAAATCGATAGCGATCTCCCATTATAGTCTCATTCGGTTTGAGCAGCTCATAATAAATGACACCCTGCTGATCCTACCAAATTCAGAGAAGCAGCTTCGAACCATGTGTATTTGATTTTGCGGACGATGTTACATGGCCGGGTTTATCCCACAATTTTTTACGCTTTGGATTATCTTAGTGTATCTATTTTTCATCGCCAGTCACGAGACGGTGCAAAAAACCTCTTCTTTTCTGCCGTTGAAGCAGTAGTTCACACGTGACAAAACATTGTTCGAGGTCTCTTCGGCTTTAATTCACATGACACCTAATATCCTTGCTTCTGGATTATTCCTAATACTTTTAAACGTTTTGAAACTGTTGACTCATCTACTTGTAATATTTTTCCGAGTTCTACTAGCGTCTGACATCGGTCTTAATCAAGTAATTCCTCCAATTCTTGGTCTTCAAATTTTCTCGGTGCGCCAGAACGTTCTTTATCCTCAAGTTCAAAATCATTATTTTCGAAGCGTCGAAATCAGTTTTTTTATGTCGTAGCCGACAAAGCATTGTCACCGTAAGTTTCAACAAGAATTCTGTGTGCTACAGCTGCAAATTTCTTTTGAATAAAATAGTGCAATAAAATCTCCCGCAAATACACTTTATTTGGCACATAAGTAGACATTTTCAGAATCAATAAAAAATTATTTTATTTACTCTAAAGTGAACTATCATACGCTGAAATTTACAGTGTATGATAGTTAGATAAAATACTTTCTTGCAAGTATGTCACCATTCAAAATTCCACGCACGGAGTAATGCTACTTCTATTTTTGAAGAAACAGCGAGAACTTATTCGAGATCCTAATAATAAGATATGAATCTGCCTGTTACAACGGCCAAAATTTGGTGTTTTACAGGGTTATCCATTTCGTGGTAGGAAAAGTATAACCCTGCCATTTGACATCTGTCAGAGTTAAATGTCATCCAAAGCGTGTTTTTTTTAGTTAAAGGTTTGCCATTTAGAAATATGGATCGTTTAACAGTCGGAGAACGCGTTGAAATTATTAAATTTTATTATAAAAATGGTGATTCTGCTGTATCAACATTTCGGGCTTTACGAGCCGATTACGGTCGACATAATCGACCTACACAGCAAACAATTTCTAACACAGTGAGAAAATTTGAAGAGACTGGATCGGTTATTGATATTGCAAGGCCTGTGCATCATCGCAACATTCGTTCTGCTGAAAATATCGCTGTCATTGCTCAAAGTGGGAAGGAAGACCCGAGTTTGTCGATTCCTCGACGTGCTCAACATTTGGGCTTGTCTTACGGCTCATTGTGGCGGATTTTGCATTTGGATTTGGATCTCCATCCGTACAAAATCAAACTCACTTAAGAACTTAAGCCTCAAGACCATACACAACACTAAATGTATGCGAATTGGGTGATTGAACAACAAGCCATTGATAACGATTTTTCGAACAAAATTTTCTATAGTGATGAGGCTCATTTTTTGCTCTGTGGTTACGTAAATAAACAGAATTGCCGCATATGGGGCTCTCAAAATCCTCAGGTGATCGCAGAAAGGCCTTTGCATTCGGAAAAAGTGACCGTTTGGTGTGCATTATGGTCTGGTGGTGTTATTGGCCCGTATTTTTTTGAAAACGATCAAGGAAGAGCCATTACAGTCAATTTTGATCGCTATGCACGGATGTTAACCGATTATTTTTGGAGAGAAATTAAAGATTATGATCTGGAGAACATGTGGTTCTAACAGGACGGAGCCACAAGCCACACAACACAGGCTAATCGAGCACTTTTGCAAGAGAAATTTCCAGGACGCGTAATTTCGAGATTAAGTGATGTCAATTGGCCCGCAAGATCCTGCGACCTAACACCTTTGGATTTCTTTTTATGGGGCTATGCGAAAGATCGTGTTTACGCTAGCAATCCTCAAAATTTTGAGCAATTGAAAACCAATATTTGTGAAGTTATGGCCGAGATATTGCCGGAAATGTGCCGAAAAGTCATTGAAAATTACCTTAAAAGGATTGAGGCCTGTAAGAGGTCCCGTGGAGAACATTTGAATGATGTTGTGTTTCACGTATAATGGCAAGGTTCAATCTTTATATTGAATAAAAAATTTCGTTTCCATCTGAATATTTTATGTGTTTTCTTTAGCTTTACTTTCCCAAGCGTAAAATGGATAACCCTATATATTCGGGTTGCCGGTGACTCGATTCCAGACACTCGCGGCATAAACTGAATTTACGTACTAGAAATCACCGTTTATCTACCGTTCCGCTAACCAAGATTTTGCAGTTTGACGCTGCGTAATTATTTCGCTTACATATAACGCAATAATGATTTTGCGACTCTTGTCGATTTTGTGTCGATATTGACTTGTGTCACCGCGGCGACAGCATTGTTTACCTTTCCCCCTTGATGGCTTCATTCATGTGCTAGAGTCTTCGTGATTTTCAGGTTCTATCGCTAAGATAATCAGCGAGTGTTTCTAATTTATTTTTATCGTCGCAAATCCCAGCCGCATATTGGTTATAGCCGAAGTTTAACGCTGACGGCAGCTTACGGAAAATATTCTGTTCTAAATCCGGGCTTTCTAAATACCCTACGCGTTTAAACGATTTCAAAGCAGTGACCGCGTTTTTCAATTTCGCGGCAAATCGCATTAAGCTAATCTCTTCCGTGCTAATCATAAGCAAATCCTGAATTTCATTAACGATTTTTCGAGCCTCTACGTCTTTGTTTCCAAATAGTAATTCGAGTGTCTTTATAACACCATCTGCATCACGGCCTGTTACCAATAACGAGTTAACGGCTTCACGTGCTTCCACTTTCAATGCTGCAATAGGACGCGATATATTTCTACGGTGTGTATCCACCGAGTTGTAATGTTGACTCAAACGTTTTTTGAAGTGCACCCACTCTAATAAATCACCCGCAAACGTCGGCAAAACTTCGTGGACATGAGCCTGCTAACAAGCCGCAAATTACTCTTGGATAAAATATTTTTGTGCACTAAACGCAGGGTTGCTCTAATGACATCCGTCAAAGCAACAAAGAATCGCTCGTGTGTCCACACGCGTTGTAGTTTCCTGATCTAACACCCTTCGAGTTATTATATTGTTTTTAATAAGGCCAATTCAGGTTATCATTTGCACCAAAACTCAGTTCGCCGAGATCAAAATTTCGGCCTCGTGCATCGCCGAGAACTTGCGGATTGCGCACGGTGCGATCATTATTCATGTTAGTCGCAGGCACGCCGCGATTGATCGTTTTTCCGCAATCATTGTAAACATTAATCTCGTTTCAATCAACGGAGGCACCATGATTAAGCACTTGCTCGTAGTTCTCATCATAAATAACCGCGTTATACGCGTTTCGATTATTTCTGTCAATATTAAGCACCTCGCGACTAAAATTTTGTCCACGGGTATTAAGGAAATTCGCGACGCGCACACTGCGATTAATTTCCAATTCCTGACGATTTAGAACAACGAATTTACTCATCGTCGGGTCACTAGCGAATTCACGAATATTACGCAAATTAAGCCTTTGCACTCAAGCGGCGCCGAAATTCCGCCCGCCAGATTTAAAGTATCAACTCGAGCGGTGCTGATATGGTGCCCAGCTGATTTGAAGTATTGACTTGAGCGACGCTGCTGTGGCGTTACAGTCTTTTGTAACTTGATTTGCTTATTTACGATGTGTGATAAGATATTCCTCCCGGAAATACTTTCGTGGACTAGGCTCGGCTTACATTTTTAGCCAAAAAAGCCTCGAGTGCAAAAGGTTAACATTGTCAAAATTTGCATCGCTCGCGAGGTAAGCTTCGTTTACATTAGGCTTGTGCGCGATATTGTAAGCGGTGCTATTTGACCATCGGCCTCTTACGTGCTCCCTCGGCGACCCACGCTGTTTGAGACGCTGGCCGTGAATCTTGACGCAGTACTCCTCTGACGATGTCTCCAACCATTGTTCGTTGTCCAGAAGCTCGTTCTTTCGTTCACGATGATTTGTATATGAGGAGATACAGGGACACCTCGGCATGTTTGCTGTGGTTGGTTCTGCGCTCCGGAAACGTTCACTTATGTTCCTGCCTCCAGGTTGGCCATTTGACGGCATCGTTTTTAAATTAAAAATGCTTTTCTTCGTAGCTTGCTTTGTCCAGTTTTCTTAACCCGACGTGAAATCAGTCCCGGGTTTTGGCACCAAAAATTGTTATAAATAAAACGAGGTTTTTTAGAATTTTATTAAGTACAAAACACTTTTATTCGATAATACAATATTGTTTTATTGCAATTCTTGAATGATTACAAGTCAAGTGATTTCTCGAGTCAATGCGTATCTGGCTTCTTTGCCGAAATCGGTATATTATGCTTTGCTGCGGTCCCCCACTTATGCCTAATTTGCCACTTATTTCTTGCCAATGTCTGCTGTGGAACCGCGAAGAAAGAGAGATAAGGAGAGAGAGTGATACACTTATTGTGCGAACTCCTAAATGTCTCACATGCACACAAATTTTGCGCAACAGTCACCGCCGCATCGCCTTACTCTCCTATTTCTAAAGTTCACGATTTTTTTTTGTTTTATCTGTGGTATTTTCTTAATTTTTAGTGTTTTTATATATTTCTATTTTGTTTTTCTTTCGTCAGTATCGATTTTTTTTTATACGTATGCAGTCTTCGTTTAATTTTAAAATTTTCATTTTGCTTGACAGAACTTCTGTAAGTTTATTATGAAGCGTAGAATTTTGTTATTTGACTTGGGCTCTTATCAGTACATTAATTTTTTTTGGGATTTTTTGATAATCCGTTGCTGTTTATCTTTATTTGACCATTCTTGTACACTATATTGAAATTATATTTTGCTAGTTGAAGTCGCCATTTTCGGACTCTATTGTTTCTACCCGCTGATTTAAAATAAGGTGACAATTTGTAATCTGTAACGATAGTAAATGTATTTATATATATTTATATAGTTATTTTATATTTATATAGTTTTTGAACGTTTTTATCCCAAAGGTTATTCCTAAAGCTTCTTTTTCATATGTTGTGACAGGTGGCTTATCGAGGTTAGGCCACCTGCCATGCGGTGCGAGGTAGAGTTTGCAGCGTGACTACACGCGGCGCCATCGATCAAGCGATCGGTGGCGCGACGCGGGGAAAGGCGCGAGAATCCGCGGCGTGCCGAAACGCGATGCCATCAATCAAGAAACGATAGCGCTACGCGGGAAAAGCGGAAAGGCGCAGCGCGAGAGGTAAAAGACGAGAAGCTCTTCTCTTCGCAACCGCTGAGCTGATCGCACGCTGTCAGAAAGAACGTAGAATTTTCCACCGCTGATAGCGAGATTTCGAGCGAGAAGCATACATTTGAGAGGACAAATGTCCACAGTTAGCAAAAAAGTAAGTAGTCACTTTCCATAGAATACTTTTAGTTACCCGCGGATATATAAATATCTTTTTACGCGCGCGATCGCGTTGACCGTATGTATTTTTGTTTGTGCGAGCGGCGAGAAAGATAACCGATCTCACACGCACAATCATAGATTATACGCATGAGTGAGAGAAAACCGCTCTCACTCGTACGAGCATAGACTGCGGAGACGAGCGAGAGAACCGTTCTCGCTCGTACAGTCATAGACTCCGAGTAGCGAGTGAGGGAACCGCTCTTGCTCGCTCGTCCAGAGACTACGCGAAGCGAGAAAGGGGACCGCTATCCCTTTCGCGTAGCCATAGACTACACATGTGTGAGTAGCCGCGCGAGCAGGGTACGATGCGCATGCGCAGTACACACCTATCGAATTAGTATTGCGCGTCCAGCAATGTTATTTGCTACCCTTGCCAACAAGCCTCTACGCGATAAATAATCACTATTTGTACATTTTTATAGAATTTATTTTGCAATAAACAAGTTGAAGCGCATAACGGGTGCGCGTTATTTGTCTTCCTCCTTCTTTAGCTCTCTGTCCCGAATACCGCCGCTTCCGCGGGTGTGCCAACCGCCTGTCAGCACACATACTGTACTAGACCGGCACTGTGTGAGAGTGTCATTGTACCGACGGCTAACGCCCGTCAACACTCGAGGCCGCATCGGTGGACCTAGCGACCTGTCAGGCCCAAATCGGGGCCGACAGAAGTGCGTACGAGCGAGGGAGCGTCGCGCACGTGCCTTCCCGAAATAACCCGTTACAATGTGTAATATTTTAATTCGGAATCTTTTAATACTCTTGAGGCTTAGGCTTAATTTTTGCGTTACTGAATGAAATCTTGTGTTATATTTTTTTTTCTATTTATGCAGTAATTATTGTCCCCGATACATACATAGCATTGTTCATATTATTAAGTGCACTCGGAGCGTTGTAGGCTACGCGCAGGAATGTTATTAGTGAGTTTGGTAGTCAAAGGGTAAAACTATAAATTCAAAACGTCCTGAGGAATGAACACTTAATGGTAGTTTATATATGTTTGTTTGTTTCGTGGATATCCATATAAAAGTGAACACCATGCCAATTATTGTGAAGTATTTATTTCTATCCATTTCATCAAAGATTCCTAATATTGATGATATTTTATAAGGGTCTGGTATTGTTTTTCATTTAATTTTCTATAGTCGATAATTAATTGCCATCTTTCTTTTCCGTCGCTGCCGAGTTTCTTATTGACTATAAATGTTGGTGCATTATAGGAGCTTTTGGACGGTGTTATTAGGTTTTAGATGATTAGTTTTTGTGTTTCTTGTATTGTGATTTGTTTCGATTGGTGAGATAGTTACATTTGTTTGACGTATACTGTTTTGTTGTCTGTTAAATTTGTTTAAAGCTGTTCTATGTTGCATTTTATTTTACTTCGTTGCTTTCTAGTTAAAATGCGTCTTTAATTTGTTTCATGAGTTTTATCATAAGATCTTCTTTTTGTCGGAAAGGTGATTAAAATTTATTCTATTTATTAAAATTTCTTCTTAGCTTGTTTCAGCATCTGCAATTTGTTTATCATTGTTTTGGTTTATGTAATTAATTTTTTTCATGTAATTTTAACAAAAATCGTTAATAATTATAATCTTTGTATACATCTGTTTCAAGGACTTCTTCATTTTCATTCTTTGAATGTTCTACTTTAAGCGTATCTAACTCAACTTGTTTTTTTTTGAGTTTTCGATGAAGCTCGAAATTCGTTTTGTATTGGTAGTAATAGAAATATTTTCTTTTTGTGATTTTCCTGTGTTGTATTTCTTAAGTTTGTAACGGGGTGGCAGATTTAACGTTACCTGCCACAGGAGCAATTAGCTTCAGGGGACGCGCAATTCGTAAAAGGTGCGAAATTGCCCTTTGCGCCCCCTTTCAGGAAGCTAAAGTCTCGGACGACTTTGCTGCTAGGCCCAGGCTCGAGAAGCCGATCTACGGACCCAACTTACCCGCTGCAACGCCGCGCAAACGTCGTTGCGCGGCTCGTGCGTCGTCCTCGCCTGGCTAGTTGATCTCGGAGACGCCGGTATTCGGGAGGAGAGTTGAAAGCTCCTCGTTGCAGAAATAATAAAGCGATATCAAGAAAAATTAATAAAAAGGGAAAGGAAATTCTTCTCACTCTTGCGCGCCTAGCCTTACGCGAGTGCGAGAGAGAACGCAACTCTCTCGCACTAATCTAACTCGGGTGGAAGATAGAAGTTTCTCCTACTCGCGCGCGCGCCGTATATGCTGCAAGTGCGAGAGAGAAAGCGACTCTCCCGCACTGCTGCCACTAAAGTGAGAGAGATACCGCCCTCTCACTCACGCGCGCTTATGTTTCTATAGGCGCGAGAGAGAACGCAACTCTCTCGCCCTGTATACGAGAGTGAGAGAGATAGCGCTCTCTCACTCGCACGAACCGCTAAAGAAACGAATGCACTAAAGAAGGGAGTAACTGTCGGAGGTTACTTCCACGCAAACGCGAATAAATACAAAAAAAGACGCGCGAAAAATTTAAATGGGAAAAACTTACAGTCGGCTGGCCAGCTAGACGCTAGGACGAAGATGGCGAAGACGGCGATACAACGTGTCGTCCGCTGCAGGAATCTGCTTGCTCCCGGTCGCCGGTGATGCATGTCTATGCCGTCTGCTGGTAAAAACTTCCTTGGCAGCCTGCGCAGCCGGTGCACGCCAAGGAAAAAGATGCACGTCACCAAAACTCCGCGCGCGCGAGAAAAACTCAGCACGAACTCGGCGCGTCTCAAAATGGCGGAAAAATTAAAAGAAAAAACTACCTTGTACGCGTGGTACTCACGAAGGCGGTAATTAAACAAACTGAAAAACGCGGGAAGAAGCTAGCTTGCCTAGCCTGAACTCGCCTATCTTTTCTATACGGCACACGACTATTCTATCTATCGGCGTGTACCATATTTTCCCGCCCGGGGCCGTCGCGTTACCGAAATTAAACTCGGCTCGCGGACCGCGGAGGAAACACGCGTGGAATACGGAGTGTTCTCCGTGACAAGTTATATTTTTAAACAATTGGCTAAGTATACTATTTTGTTCTGAATTTATTTTAGATTTCTTGCATTTTTAAACGTTGCTTGATTCGATGGTTTTTTTTTTTTTCTTCCAAATATCTTTTGTCTAGTCTTAATTTTTTGTATTTTAATATTTGAATTCCTAATATTTTGTTGTAAGGGATTAAAATATTTTCTGGTACTAAGTTAAAGACGAAATTAATTTTAGTACTCCTAATATTTGAATAATTTTTTCTGTAATACTAAGATTCTTTTGTTTTATAATAATGTGACTTTTGAAAATTTTTCTACTTTTATGATTTTCAATTATGCGCCTGTATCGATGAGTAAGTTGCAATCCTTATCGTTATATGGATTTTATTTCGGTGTAATGAAGTAAAGTCTTTAAATTTATAGTGAATATTTCCATTTGTTTTATATCTGATTGTTCTTTATTTGTAATTATTTCTAAATTTTTATTGTCTTTGTTTTTGAGTGGTATTTGCTTAATTCTTCTTATTCACTTGTTACAAGTACAATTTATTTGTTTCCCTGATTCTTTTGTTGATTTGTGAAAATTATTCTAGAGTGAACAAGCGAGAGAGAGTGATACAAAATGTGATCTTGAGTAAGCTAACCTAATATACTAATAAATCTTTGTAATCTTAACAAACTATGAATAAATAATATTTCTACCATAATCTACATTGTTTTTTATCCACAACCTGGATTATATTAACATGGTAGCAGTCCGTGGTTGATTTAAAAATTAAAGTGTTTGCGTTTTGAGGTTATGGTAAAAACGTGGTCAATACCAAAGTTAAAAGTGAAGAAAATTTATATGAAAATATATTGTACAATAGAAAATAGATGAGGAAAATATTTTTAAGAGAATTGAAAAAGGTGATAATCATAAAAAAGTTTGTTAAAATAAAGTTAAAAATTAGAGAAAGTGGAAAACAATTAGACAGAATGGCTGATAAAGTTAAAACAAATATACAAGTTATTGATGGTAATGACTATACGATTTGAAAAAAAGATTATTAGTATTACTTAAATTAAAGAAATGTGATGATGTGACTCAAAGAAACAGAGGTGAAACAGATGAAGCTACAGCATTAAATAATAAGGATCTGAAAGCCATAAATTACATCTATAGTGCATTGTCAAATAAACAATTGGAATTGGTTAATGATCAAGAGACAGCCTATGATATAATTAAGAAACTAGATAGCATATATTTAAAACAGTCTGCAGCACTACAAATAATTACACGAAATAAGTTAGAAAAATTAAAGTTAAAAGATTTTGAAAACTCTATTGATTTCTTTAATGAATTTGGAAAACTAACAATTGAATTGAAAAATGCTGGTGCAACACTAAATGAAAAAGAAAAGATAAATTATTTGTTGAGAACTCTACCAAATTCAATGGCGCATATTGGTGATTTAGTAGATGTGCTGGAAGAAGATGAACAAACAGTTGATTATGTAAGAAGTAAAATTTAAAATTATGAAGAGAAAGAAACGGAAGGAAATGCAAAGAGTCGTTCTGGATATATAAACGCATTTCACGCCACGTCGAATTTAAGAAATAATAACACAAACTATAGTGTTCAACAACGCGGAGCGCGAGGAAGGTGCACATGTAAGAGGTTACACACATCAACGAGGCAATGGAAGAGTAGCATGGAAAAATAATCCCCACCAAAAATCTGGAATGCCAGATGAATAAGAAAGTAAATACTTGAAGTGTAGTACATGTATAAAAAATAAAATGCAAAATATAAGCTTTAACAACAATAGACATAAGGCTAGAGAAATGCTAAAAATAGTACACACTGATATAAATGGACCACATCCAGATGGTTACAATGGTGAAAAATACTTTGTTAGTTTTATCGATGATTACAGTAAAATTGTGAAAGTTTACATTATGAAAACAAAAAGTGAATTTTTTGATTATTTAACTGAATTTACTAATGAAATAGAAAATCTAACAAATAAGAAAATTAAAAAATTGAGATTGGACAATGTTAAAGAAATGTCAAGTAATAATGTTATCAAACTTATCAAAGATAGAGGTATGATTTTAGATGCATGTTCTACATATGTTCACGAACTTAATGGAACTGCCGAAAGATACAATAGATCCATTATGGATACTGCTCAATGTTTGTTAACTGATGCTACTAGGTTGTTCAAAAAGTTTTGAAAGCGACATCTATAGAGCAGTAGAAGAACCAAAATTTTTACGCCATTTTAATATTTTATCTTTCATATGAACATACCCAAAGTTTTATTTCACTCTGTCAATTCATTGTTTGTTTACAAGCCATTTGAAGTTGACGTGTCAGTGTATTTTTTTTACAATGGAAAAAAGCGAATATCGTGCAGTGATAAAATTCTTTGTTTTGGAAGGTTTATCAGCAACGGAAATTCATACAAAAATGGTAAAAGTGTTAAAGGAATCTGCTCCTTCATTTCCAACTGTGCATCGATGGGTTTTAGAGTTTAGACGTAGTAGAAAAAGCGTTGAAGACGATCCACGCTCAGGACGTCCAAAAAGTGCATCAACACCAGCATTCATAGCAAAAGTACAGGATATAGTTTTGGAAAATCGTCGATTGACCGAGAGAGATTTAGCAGAGGCCCTAGACATCTCATAAGGCAGTGTGAGTCATATTTTAAATGAAGTTTTGGGTTTCAGAAAGCTCTGTGCACAATGGGTGCCGCATTCGCTCACAATCGAACAAAAACACGTTCGAATGCGACTTTCTGAGCAACATTTGGAGCGTTTTCGAAAGGATAGAAAGGATTTTTTGCGTTGATTCATCACTATGGATGAGACTTGGGTCTACCATCATGACCCTGAATCAAAACAAGAGGCTAAAGAGTGGTGTCAACCAGGCACTTCGGCACCGAAGCGAGTTCGTGTCCAGAAATCGGCGAAGAAGGTGTTAGCGTCAGTTTTTTGGGATGCAAAAGGGATTTTGTTGGTGGATTATCTCCAAACTGGCAAAACAATAAATTCTGGATATTATTGTAACCTTTTGAACCAATTAGATGAAAAAATTAGTGAAAAAAGACCCGGTTTGCACAAAAAAAAAATCATTTTTCATCAAGACAATGCACCCGCTCACACAGCTCAAAAAACCATCACTAAAATAACCGAATTAAAGTACGAATTGTTGCAGCATCCACCTTATTCGCCTGATTCAGCTCCCTCTGACTTCTGGCTGTTCCCACACCTCAAGAAATTCCTTCGTGGGAAGCATTTTTCATCAAACGAAGAGGTTATAGCCGTCGTAGAGGAGTATTTTGCTGGCCTTGCAGAAAGTCACTTCCATGATGGGATAAACAAGTTGGAAGACCGTTGGACCAAGTGTATTAAACTTATGGGAAATTATACTGAGCAATAAAAGTGATTTCACCAACAAAAAAAAGTATCTTCATTTCCGCTTTCAAAACCTTTTGAACAACCTAGTATATTAAATGTAATATATTGGCCTGAAGCTGTTAAATCAGCAGCATATTTAAAAAATCGAGTGATTACAAATAATATAGAAAAAAAGACTTCTTATGAGATAACGATGGGTGAAAAACCAGATATTAGTAATCTAAAAATTTATGGCAGTAAAGTCTTTGTAAGAGTTCCAGAGGTTAAAAGAAAAAATAAATGGGATAGGAAGGCAGATATAGGAAAACTTTTTGGTTATGGAAGAGTAGGATACAGAGTTTTAGTAGGTAATAGAGTTATTATTGCACGACATGTTGACATTGTTGAAGATAATATAAAACTAGTAGGTATTTCTAGTGAAAATAATGTAGAAAACTCACATGTGAATGATTCTAATTTAAATGATAACAGAAATGAAAGTTTTTAAAATGAAACTAAAAATGAAAATTCGAAAAATATAGAACAAAATGAAAATAACATAAATGAAAAGATGAGTAATATAAACAATAATAAAAAAATTGAAACCCCATTAAGGAGATCTACTAGAGAAAGAAAACAAACAGACTTATACAAACCAGAAAATTATGCTTATTGTACAGGGTGCGCCATCTAGACAGGACCTATTTAAATGTTAAATAACTCCGCCATTTTTCAGCTGATTTTGACAAATCAGCCAGATTCTGAAACGTCAGTCATTGCCATTTTAGTCATGCATCGATTTACGCCAAAAAAGCGGGCTGAAATTGTAGCGCTGTTCATTGAAAACAATCGTTCAACTGTGAAAACTGTGCGTGCTTATCGTAAAAAATATGGGAGACATTCGGCGCCTTCCGCCAAGACAATTCGTACTTCGGCGAAAAATTTCTTTGAACACGGGTCTGTAGCTACTCGCCCGCGACCCATTCGACCGCGTCCGCGACGCTCCGATGAAGTTGTTGAAGCGGTTAGAGAGAGTGTTGCCGAAAATCCAAGTGTGTCGTATCGCCGTCGTTCTCAGCAGCTGAACATGAGCGGAACCACTTTAAGAAGAATTTTGAAGGATGATCTCAATCTTTTTCCATACAAAGTGCAACTTACTCAAAGATTGTTGGAAACGGACAAGTTTTTGCAGAGCAAGTTCCCGGGACGCGTTGTGTCGAAAAAGGGTGATTTGGAATGGCCTCCTCGTTCGCTGGATTTGACGGCGTCGGACTTTTTTTTGTGGGGCTATTTGAAGAGTAAGGTGTATGCCAGCAAACCGAAGACTATTGAAGAACTTAAAGCTAATATCACAGCGGAAATTGCTGCTATTACGCCCGAAATGTTGTCAAATACAATGCAAAATGCCCAAAAAAGGGCCGCTTTTTGTGTGTCTAATGGAGGTGGTCATTTGATCGATATTGTATTCTGAGTGAATTGTCAATAAATGGCATTGTATATCGTAAATAAATCTTGTTCATTTTCCAAAATCGGCTGAAAAATGGCGGAGTTATTTAACATTTAAATAGGTCCTGTCTAGATGGCGCACCCTGTATTTATGTTAATTTTGTAAGTGCAAACACTCCCAAAACATATTTAGAAGCAATAAATAGTGTTGATAAGAAAAAATGGAAAAATGCAATGGACACCGAAGTCAAATGTTTAGATGAAAAAGAAACTTATGATCCAATCGAAAAACCTAAAAATGTTAAAATACTAGATCTTAAATGGATATTTACAAAAAAAAGTGAGAGTAAATATAAAGCTAGAGTTGTAGCATTAGGTTATTAACAAGATAAAATTATAGATGATTTATTCTCTCCAGTAGCCAAAACCGAAACTTTGAAATTGTTATTTACATACTGTGTACAAAATGGTTTAATAATACATCAAACAGACGTTGATTCTGCATACTTAAATGGTGATATGATATCAAAAGTGTATGTGAAACAACCTGAAGGTTATGATGACAACACAGGCAGAATATAGAAGTTTAAAAAGGCTTTGTATGGGCTGAGTGAAAGTCCTCGAGTATGGTATGAATGTCTAAACAAAGTATTAAAAGAACTAGACTTTAAACGTAGTGAAGATGACTTGTTTATTATTATATTGTTTGTATTATTTAGATGAGAGAGATTGCGATCCAATATTTTTATTATCTTTTGTAGATAACTTTTTAATTTGCTGTAAAAGTATAAAAAAAATTGAAAAAGTGAAAAAATTGTTGTTCGACAGATTTAAGATGAAAAGTTTAGGTTAAATAAAATCATATTCCGGCATAAATGTAGGATATAATGAAAACAAAACTATTATAACTTTAGATCAAGAAAAATATATAGAATCACTAGCCAAAGAATATAATATAGAAAACTGTCGATTGTATGAAACACCTTTGGAACAAAATCTAAAATGTCAACCAGCACAATCTGTGTCTATAGATCTAAAATATAGAAACTTGATTGGCGCTCTTTTGTATATAAGTTGTGGAACACGACCAGATGTTAGTTATGTAGTAAATTTTTTGAGTCGTTTTCAAAATTGTTATAATCAAACACATTACAAGTATGCTATGAGAATTTTAAAATATCTATATTTAACTAAAGAAAAGAGATTAACTTTAAAAAGAAAGAATAATGCTGACTTACTAGATGGTTTTGTTGACGTAGATTGGGCAGGTGACATTGTAGATAAAAAATCAACTATTGGTTATATAATAAGAATGTATGGAAATGTAGTATTTTAGAAATCAAAAAACAAAATAGCGTTGTAAAATCTGCTACAGCTGCCGAATATGTGGCGTTGTCAGAAGCCATAAGCGAATTGAAATGCTTTATAGATGTACTCAAAGATTTAAAAATTGTTATAAAAAATGCTGTAAAAGTCTATGAGGACAATTCTGAAGCAATTTGTATTGCAAAATACGGTAAATATACAAAAAACTCAAAATACATAGAGACTCATTATCATTTTGCTAATGAAAGCTATTTGAATGGTACTATAGATATAATAAAAGTTGATTCAGAGAAAAATATAGCTGACATTTTAACCAAAGCATTGGGTAAAATAAAATTTGTAAAACTAAAAGAAATGTTGAATTTGAAATAAATTTAGAAGTTTGTAAACTGTAACTACTCTAAATTTAAGGAGGAGTGTTAATGTATGGGTAAATTCAGAGTATGTTACGACATCTAAAGAGAAACAGGAAAACTAGTCTGGAGTGAACAAGCGAGAGAGAGTGATACAAAATGTGATCTTGAGTAAGCTGACCTAATACACTAATAAATCTTTGTAATCCTAACAAACTATGAATAAATAATATTTCTACCATAATCTACATTGTTTCTTATCCACAGCCTCAATTATATTAACCCCTTAATGCACACATTAATTTGGAATTTTCTATCAAAAAATGATCAGTTTTTTTTTTATTGATTTAGTATTTATGTATAATTGGAAGAAAGAAAAAAGGATTTTCAGTGGCGTAACAAGGATATTTTTTCTAGTAGGGGCAAAAATAAGAAAATGACAATTTTTTAAAATAACTGTATTTTTTAGGTATATAGAATATAGATATAATATAAGAACATAATAAAATATAAAAACATAATAAAAATATTTAGAAAAAATTAAAAATTTGATTTTGTATAATATATCATAAAACAAGGCACAGCACATAATTCTACGTCACAATTTCTACAATAATATCTGGTTTCTTTTCTTTTTTTCTTCCCTTTTTCGTCCCTTTTACTGCAGCACACAGCACAGTATCTACACGGAGCAGCTTTTTTTTCTGTTAGAGGCACATATTCAGGAAAATGGCGTTCGGTCAGTCGTAAGGGCCCAGGTTGAGAACTTGGTCTACCTTTCTTTGACGTTGAATGGAACTTTTCAATTAGCTTTTCAATCAGTGTCTGTCGAAATTCTAAATTGTCCCTCCTGCCTCCATTTTTTTTATACAAAACAAATGAATTCCATAATGTTATATCTAAGAAGTGGAAAAATACTTTTTTATAATATTTTTTCCCTCTCTTCCTTGCAAGAGGGTAATCATAAAGATGTTGATCCAATAGATCAACGCCCCCCATTGTGTCGTTGTAGTCAATCACTACCTTTGACTTTTTTATTGCATTGCCATCCCTGTCTTTTTTTTTAGTAGCTTCCATTATCGGATTATGTACAGTAGACAGGAGACAAACATCTTTTTTATCTTCCAATTTCAAAAGCATTACTTTGCCTCTTTGAAACGCAGTAATTTCTCCTTTTTTTAATTTTTTGTTTTGAATTCCTGCAGGAACATCCTGACGATTCATTCGCAGAGTTTCATATAAATCTGTTTTCCGTTTTATAAGAAAATCTGCTAGTCGAGGAGAGGTGTAAAAATTATCAGTTTTGAGGCAATATCCTATATCCAATAATGGTTTTATCTAAGATAAAACAATCTGGGAAGATATAGGCCAGTCTTTATATGTGTCGCTAATGAGAGTGCCTTTTCCTGTATATATTATGCATGAATATAAATAGCCAGATTTTAACTCACACAGCAGGTATAATTTTATACCAAATCGAGCTCTTTTCAATGGAATGTATTGAATCCAGCCTAGACGGCCCTTATACATCATCAAGCTTTCATCAATAGTTATATCCCTTTCGGGAATGTAGAAAGAACTAAATTTGTTATTTAGATTATCAAAAACAGGCCAAATCTTGTTTGGTTTTGGGTGTGGATGTGTCTCAAGATTATAACTTTCATTATCTGCAAAATGTAGGTTTTTTTTGAATTTGATAATATCTTCGATAACTTAGAAGTTTCGAAAAAATAGGTGTTTGAAATACTTCGGATTTTGTTCAGTATGATCTTTCTTCCGGTTTTGATATAATACCTTGAAGAATTTTGATGCTCAAATAAATTTGCATTTCTGGAATTGTTATTGGTATCCATGACCCTGCTGATAAACCTGGTTGTTGTTGGGGATATCTGTTACTTTCAGTTACTATCAAATTTATAAAATCTTCATCAATAAATAATTGGTAATAAGACAAAATATTTTCTTCATCAGGTAATGAAAATGTACAACCTGTAGTTCCTATAAACGGAAATCTGGGTGGTGCTGAAGGTGGATGATCTGTGCTTAGAGCATACCATGTTCTTGCCAATGCCAAATCAGCATCACCATCGTCACTGCTTTTATCAGATTCTATATCACTCTCATCGCTTTCATCGGAACCGCTTTCTGATAAATTACCGCATTCAAATTCAGTATCGTCGCTATCGCTTTCATTTATTTTAGGGCTGTATTACTAAAATAAATAAACAAACGATTCAAAAATATATATATAATATAATTAAAAATTCTATATTACCAAGTTTTTATAATGAATGAAATATAAGTTACAAATATCTTCTTAGACAAAAACTGCGTTACACATTAACATTTGAACACACTGCACTGAACGCGTGAGTCGTAAACATAAACATTTGAAAAAGAATTTCTACTGTAAACAAAGCTACGATACGTAAATCGAAGCACGCTGTGACATATTCAGTTGATAAACATATCGTGAATAAGTACCCGCGTCGGGAACGAGCATATAGAAATTTGTTTACGACATAATACGTTCGCTTGAGTGTGACACGGGCATATTCAAAATTTGCCGGAAAGAAACGCTCGAGTCAGATACGGGTTAGTGCATTAAGTGGTTAACAGTTTCTTCTAGCCTTTTTAATTTTCTGCATGTTTTTATTAGGTAATTAATCTATTTCTCTTGTATCATATGCTGCGATGTTTTTGTAATCAAATCGTTTATTTTCTGTTTTTAGTGGAAGTTGTGATTACAGTTTTAGTTGAATGGTCTACTATTTTTATATTTTCTCAAATTTCTCCTATTTTGTATTTTTATTTGGTTGGCGAAGATCTTCATTTGTTCGCATTGTACTGTATTGTTACCATTTCCGTTACATCAGTGACATGTTAGCGTTGGGTCGTTTGCTTGTTTTAGTGTGCAGAAGTGTGGTTTATGTCTATTTTATTTAGAAACTTAGAGTATTTATTATATTGAATGAAATTACATATTGACATTGAAGTGTAAATGTATACCCTGTGACGTGGTGTTTTGCACCAGTCACATGAGGAGGCCAAAGCATAGCTTATGCGCCTCCTCGTAGCTGAAATATCCCCCTTTTACAATCTTGGCAGCCTCGCAGGACTGCCACGCGTGATCCTAACTAACAGCCACGCAGGGCTGTACATACGTTACCTTCACCAGGTACATGGGCTTCAAGCTCAAGTAAAGGCTCCAGCGAGGAGCCAGTCTCAGGAGCCCATGAATAGTCGTGGCAGTGCTCGCACACACTGCAGCGGGATTCCTCTCCAAGCTCCTTCCTATCCTTGTAGTGATCCCCGCACCTGCAACCTCCCAGACGGTAATTAAATAAGGAAGAAAATAGTAGTAGCAGCTGCATCTTGGAAGGAAGTACAAGCTGCCACACAACATCAAAGGAAAGTGGAAAAGGAGGTTAGAAGGCAGGCAAAACATAGAAGCACAGCATTTGAGTGCAAGTAAATATGCACCTGGAGGTGTCTGATAGTGTTGCCTCGCTGCCGCTGCAAGCAGGCTATCGCTGTCCCCGACACCGCTGCTTCGCTTTCTCAACCGCTCTTCGGTCATCGAAAAGTCGCGCTCGCAAAAGTGCCACGCAATAAGCTTCCCGTTCACTCCGTTCGGGTCCGTTGTAGCGAAAAGTCACAATTAGCGAGCAGTCGACACTCCGCTCGGGTCCGTTTGAGAAAGAAGTCGCGATACCGCCGTAGCTTTAAAAAACGATACGAGCGTTCGAGAAAATTGTATTGTAGTCCGCAGCGTGGAAGAAAATCTGGTAAGTGCATCAAGGTGCAGCAGCTTTTACCAGGAGGCATCCCTGCAACGAATCGTCCCCGTAAACTTCCCGGCTGCGTGTGTGCGACCGCGTCGCGTGTTACGCGCCATTTTCGACCGTTGTGTATGCTGTACGCCCGCGACCGCTCTAACCGTGAGTTAGCTGTGCAAAGTATTTGCCGCGCAAGAAACCGCGCTACACGATTGTAGCTGGCGCCCTGGGCTCGCGTACAAACGCGATAAATTCTTGTATTTGCAATGTAGTTTAAATAAACGTATGTGTTCGTGTGCTAACTTTTTAAATCAGTCGCTTAACTTGCACTAGCAAGCAACCCGCTTCCCTCCCTTTACATTTGTACGCCACCCTGATCCCTAGTGGCGTTACAACCCACAAATATTTTTTTTAAAAAAGAAACAAATTGGCGGCGCTATAGCTGCTCAAACTTAGCTCCTTCAATTAGCGCTATGAAATACCCAGACTCTTGTAGTTAACTGGAATCCACAAATCAGAAGTTTTTCATTAAAATAAGTTATTTTGCTTTTTATGTACCCTAAAATTAATTCAATGCATGAAAGCTATGTCGATATTGGAGGGATTATAAATAAACAAAGTATAATAAATGATAACAATTCGATAAACAATCTGATACATTTCGATAATATATCTACATTTACCACAGTAAGTGCCAGCATCATAATAAAAGATGTCACAAAATATATACCGGAATTAGGTAAAGAAAACATACCAGTAGCAGAATACATTAACACATTGCTGACCGGTTACGAGTTAACTCGTGTTTTCGTGGCCAAGCGTTGCTAACCGGTCACGAGTTAAATCGTGATAAGCTTTTTTTCGCATCTTTATTATTTTTACGGCGCACTGTTGGAAATCTTGTAGTGTAATTATTTGGTCTGCATACTTCGAGTTGTGTCTCGCTTATAAGACCGGCCAAGTTTCGTTCTTAGTTGTAAAAAAAAACTTATTAAAGTTTATTTATATTGTTTTACTTCCACATCCGCTTTCAGAACAGTAGCCAAGAACATGAGGTAAATTTTCAGAAAAGTTGCCGGTCAGCAATGTGTTCAAAAACTGAGTACAGCGAAAAAATTTATTAACTCAAAAAACGAAGGAAAATTTATAGAATTATTAAAATTTAATTTTAAAGGCCAAGTTTGTGTAACATCAGAAAGCTTTGCTATAAATAATGTAGATCATAGAAAATCTTATAAAAAGAACTAAAACATTATATCCGCAATTAGACAATTTACATCCACTATATGCAAAATTGTCACAAATTAACCAAAAACTAGATGAATCCATAATAAATTATACAAGTAGAAAGAAACCTACTATTTCAGATAAAAGATAAACAAAGAACTAAAGCAAATACAACTGAAGGAAATCGTAAAAGATTCGAAACAGAAATAAAAAAAGGAGCGGCAAAATATTTTATATAGGGTGATTCATTATGAGTGTTGGTTTTTAATCTTAAATAAAAGGCATAAAGTTAAATTCTGTAGTAAAAATTTTATTGTGAGTCGAAAGAACAATCTATGACATTTACTTCTTAAGAATTATCTCATTTAAATGTTGACCGCGACTAAGCCGTAAATGGTCCATCCTGAGGGTCCAATTTTGGACGACGCGTTCCAGCATAGCGACCGGTATCTCGCGAATGACAAGAGTAATGTTGGCTTGCAAAGCGTTGATTGAAGCTGGCTTATCCCTGAAGACCGAAGACTTCGTATAACCCCAAAGAAAATAATCTAAAGGTGTGATATCACACGATCTAGGCGGCCGATTTACTGGCCCAAAACGTGAAATCAGCTTCTCAACAAAATAATTTCTCAATAAGTCCATTGTTTCTCTCGCTGTATGCAAAGTAACGCCGTCTTGTTGAAACCAAAGTTTACCGATACCACCGGCTTTAATTTCAGGTAGCAAAAAATCCGTTATGTTGCGATAGCGGTCACCATTGACGGTTACGCTCTGACCGGACTCATTTTGAAAGAAATATGGATCGATGATTCCACCGGCCCATAAACCACACCAAACTGTGCATTTCTGTGATTTTAGTGGTAGCTATTGAAGCTCTTCAGGTTAAGTTGCTCTAAGAGCACGAAAAACATTTCTCACAGAACGCTGATTTTCGTAATACAGCTGAACAATTTGGATACGTTGTTGCGGTGTAAGTCTTTCCATGATGATTTGTCAAACAATACTAAATAAAAATTACTTTACAGTTTGACAGGAGTCACGCGTGATCTGTAAAAAAAAGCCTATTGAAAATCAAACCTCATAATGAATCACCCTTTAGAAGGCTTAATAAAAGATATTAAGTACGAAATCGAAGATGTAACCAATCTCACATATTTATTTATAAAGGTACCAGACATCGAAAACAAATGAAGTTGATATGCTGCTGTAAGTGAAATAATGTGCCGTAATTGGTTCCGTTGTTTCAAATACGGTGATTTCATATCGCCAAGCCGTTTCTAAGCGATTGCATGCGTTGGAAATGATTCAAAAGCAGAAAACTTAGGTTCTTTATGATTTGAAGCCAAGGGACATTGAGCATCGTTTTTTCACCTGTGAACAACTGCTTCAGCGGCAAAAAAGGAAGGGTCTTCTTCGTCACATCGTGACAGGTGATAAAAAATGGATTCATTGGAGCAACCCAAAGAGAAGAAAGTCATGGGGACTGCCTGGTCATGCTTCTACGTCATCGACTCGACCCAATATGCATGCTGCGAAGGTTATGTTGTATATTCGGTGGGACCAGGTCGGTGTTATTTATTATGAGCTGTTGAAACCAAACGGAACCATTACTGGGAAACAGTATCGAATTTAATTGATGCTATTAAGCTAAGCACTGCGCGAGAAACGACCACAATACGAACAGAGGCACGAAAAAGTGATTCTACTGCATAACGACGCTCAGCCTCACGTTGCCGAGCCCGTTAAAACCTACTTGGAAACGCTCAAATGAGAAGTCTTACCCCACCCGCCATATTCTTCATATATCGCGCCGTCAAATTATCACTTGTTTCGTCGTTTTGTGTTTTGTTATTTACAGAGAATTTCATAATTGGTGTGTTACTTACTGGCGAAAGTAAATCATAGGCATCCTTGTACATAAAATGTGAAGTTCGTGTTTTGGTAAGTTTGATTCACATTTTTCTCGAGTTTAATCAAGAATTTGTGCGAGCGTATTCCTTTTGGCATAAGGGTAATGATTCCGAGATACACATTTTTATTGATTTGCATTTCAAGGAATGACATATATGAAATGTATACATGGAAGTGTGTCGTTTGATATTTGTATATGAATGATTATGTTTGAAGAGGAAAGAATACGCTTGCTGAAATCAAAAGATTACATCGTAAGATGCAATTCCGAAATATAGATGTAAACCGTTCATTTTAAATATCATTTGAAGACTGGCGCGAAAATTAATTGAGAGTGCTGTCTATCAAATTTGTGATTAGTTATATTTGATTATTTATAGTGGTTTCGAAATTATCAATTTAAATTAATTCTTTCATGTGACAACCTGTGTGTACGGGTACTGTTTATAGTCGACGGGTGTGTAACAACCTGTATTTTTATATTTCTCATATAATAAAATTAAGTATTCGCTAGGTATAACTTTTAAAAGTGCGTATACAGAAGACTCCGAATGTAGTATTCTAAAACGTAAGTGCTAATATCGAAACTTACCGACGAGCAATATGTAAACTTTGTAGCGCGATCTCCCAATAAAAGGTTTCACTCTAGCGGAATAGACCACTTTAATGAAAGAATTAAATAATTGAAATCATAAAAAAAATTCCGGGAACTTTGAAAGTCTTAATAAAATATGAATTGAGGTAACCCAGTTATAGGATCAAAATTTGTTTCTTTTAGAACCCATAATCGAAAACTATTGTTAGGATGCTGTTGCGCCCAAAGAAACTTTTATTCAGCACACCAAATATATTTTCTCAAAATTTAAGTCAGTCACATCGGAATTAATTTTCTATACAATTCATGCGAGCTTCTTTATTTTTAATTCTAATTTATTTCAATTTACAAAAAATTATATGTTGTATTGATGTCATATGCTTACAGATCACTTGTTAGATGTGAATTTCGAGAAACGTTTTATTCAAAACCAAAACTCCAATGCAGCTACAATGTCTCGTGAAACGTCAGATATACAGGATGGAGCTTTTAGTCCTTTCAGTGGCAGTCTTGAAGATTTAGTTAACACTTTCGATGAAAAAATTACTTCATGTTTTAGAGACTATGGAACTAATATAGAATCCTTAGCTCCAGTACAAGTTCGATCTCAAGAAGAAATTATGAATGAATGCCAGTAAGTTATTCTTATATTTTATATTTTATCTTACATTTTATCACCAATCGAGAATTACTCGCGTTACTGTTTCGTATACATGAAGATGATAAACTATGTATATTGAATAACAATTTTTCACTATCTCTTCTTTTCTTCCTATCTCTTTTTTCATTACTCTCTTTTTATCTTTTTTCATTGTTATAGCTTTAGAAGAATCTGTCTTCTTTCTTTATTATATACGACTCAACTGATTGCGGGAGCTACCTTTCTAATTCGCTAGGGACTGCAGAGTTTGTAGCATCTGCCTTCTTTCTTTTTTCTTTTGATCTTTTATCATTACATGAATGTATTTCTTGACGAGATTCCACAATTTCTAGTATTGTAGAATTACATCTACTCGGAAAAAAAAACATACTTTAATTGTATGAGTCGATCTCATACTATTAATATATACTGAAGTATGAAAATCGTACTTTTAAAGCATGGATTAATAATAAGGGATCATAGAATCTGCCATAAGATAAATCTATGTGATTCATACTTTCAACGTATGGATTTTTATAATGCTCATGCTTTGGAAGACCCTTCAGATAACAGGTTTTTCAATAATTTTTTACAAAAAACTGAGCGCATTTATTATATTAGATGAAATTACATATTGTCATTAATGTTTAAATGTATGCTTACAAACTTCTTTTATAAAAAACAAAAACAAAATAGCGGCGCTAGAGCCGCTCAAACTTAGCTCTTTCAGTTTGCGCTGTAAAACGCTCAGCCCCTTGTAGTCAACTAAAATCAACCAATCAAAAGTTTCTCATTAAAATAAGTTATTTTAATTTTTATGTACCTATTTTTAACACAAAAAAAAAAAAAAAAGAACGAAAATAAAACAAAGAAAAAAATTACACTTTCTTTTTTAATAAGCAAATTGATAAAAACAATATTTTTAGTATGTAACGGGGTAAATTTATCTCCGCCCGTCAGCAACGCAGGACCTTTCTCTGGTCCTGCTTTATCTTCTTTTGTGTGTGAGGGGCCTTGCCTAAGGCCCCGCGGCCGGTGTTGCTCTCACCGAGCTCGGCTAGTCAGTTTGTGTGCTAATGCTAGATTGGCACACCCGCGGAGGCGGCGACATTCGGGATAGGGACGCAGTAGGGAAATAAAATAAGAACGCACCGACTCAGTGCTAAAATGCGAGTTTAATAAATTAAAACAAGCAAAACAATACAAAAAGGTAATAAATTATTGCGGAGAGGTCTAATTACGCGAAGAGCAATTAGTATTGCCTCACGTGCAATACTAATTCTCAAGGTGCGCACTGCGCATGCGCACCCTCTTCGCTTCGCGCGGCTACACACACACGTGTAGTCTATGGACGGCAGATATAGAGAGAGCAGTTCCCTCTTTATACTGCCGTAGTCCGTGACTGCTTGATTGAGAGCGTCTCTTACTCTCACTCGACGCTGCAGTCTATGGTTAAGCAAGAGAGCTCGTTACTCTCGCTCAACTGCGTGCTCGCGGGTTGCACGAGTAAGAGTGGCTTTCTCTTACTCGTACGCCTATTCTATGATAGTGCGAGAGAGAGATCGATCCTCTCACTCGCACTCGCACGGCCTAATCAAGTTTGAGTTACGCAGTCTCGCGCGTAACTCTGTTATATCTATATATGCCTGACGCGATCGCACACGCGTCAGGAAAACTACAGTCTGTCAAGTAAGAGCGTGGTCGTGTTAATTTATAAAGAAATTTATTTGATGAAACTTTCATATTTATATATACATTGTACACATTAAAAATAATGATGCAATTCGGTCAATAATGTGTCCAGTCACCTCCGGCGTCGATAATTGCCTGGCATCTCCGAGGCATGCTTTCTACTAATTTGACGGCGTATTCTAGTGGCAAGGATCTCCAGATCCGACGAATTTCGTAAGACAACTGCTTCAAAGTGTATGTGCGTCTTCCACGAAGCTTCCGTTTAATATATGCCCACACATTTTCAATAGGGTTTGCATCGGGCGAGTGCGACGGCCAATCCAATGTAACGATGCCAGATTGAGTCTTCCACTGAGTACAGAGCTTGCTGCGGTGTTTAGGATCGTTGTCCTCCTGCAATCCAATCTTTATTTTTTGTGATGAACCATCGTTTGGCAGATAGTAGTAAAGCCTTTTTGTAGATTTTTATCATTTTCTCGGCATTTAGGTTGTCAGTAAAGAGGTGCAAAGTGCCGAATCCCTGCTTTGATAAGCAGCCCCAAAGATGCACCTTTATTCCATGTTTTACGGTCCGCTAAACAAGCCTATTGGTGGAAGTTGACCAGGCTCGCGTGAGGACAGAACGTGCCTATATAGAACATTCATCAGTAAAAATGACATTTTCAAAATCTCTATCAATATTCTCATGCGCCCAAGCGAGTCGCTTTGTTACATGTTTTTCAGTCAACAGAGGCTTCTTAATTGTATTGCGCCATTTCAGATGATGAGTACGAAGATGGGTTCGGATAGTTTCGTAGGATATATCTAAACCTCTTGCCATTAATTTTGCTTGTCCTTGCCGCAGTGTTAAAGCAGGATTCCGCGAAAACGGATTCACTATTCTTTTTTCATCTTTTTTGTTCACTTTTCCTATCGAGCCACGTTCTGGTAAATCATCGACATTTTTAGCCACTTTATATCGCTGTATCCACTTCTGTACAAATGCCTTCGACTTTCTCATATATTTAGCAGCCGCTAATTGCTACATTTTGGGACCTTTCGGGTGGATGCAAAGGAACACAGCCTCGTAGCGCGACGCGTGCTTAGCACTCATGGCGTTTAACGTGATTCTCTTTTAAAAGATCAACGACAACTGAATCTTTGTTGACAATGCATCAAGGACAAAGCTTCCCTCTATCGGCTTGCGAAGGAATTAGAGCGAAATTTTTTATTACCTGTCGGTGAAATCGACCACGCTCTTACTTGACAGACTGTAAATATAATATATTCGGGGAATAAATTATCACGAATAAGTGGCCACTCACTTTTACTAATAGTCGACCGTGGAATCGTCTCGTCGAAGCTGCGGAAACGCTGCGGAAAATCCCTTATTTCTTCTGGTAGATTCGCTGATTGCTCGAAGCACGTGCGGTGTGTCGGACCGGCGGAACGAGAAGAAGGCTTGAGGGGAGGGCTCCTCCTTCCCCTCTCGCCTATTGGTTTTTCCGCGTAGCGCTATCGATTCTTGATCGATAGCGCCACCTTTCGGTACGCCGCGGATTCTTGCGTCTTTTTCCGCGTCAAGCCCTCGGTCGCTTGCTCGCTGGCGCCGCATATCGTCGCGCCGCGAACTCTATTTCTCTCTTGCCTATGGCAGGTGGCTTAACCTCTATAAGCCACCTGTCACACCCCTCCCCCAGTCGCTGCTAGGCCTCGACTAGCAGCTACTGTACTAATGCCTCCGTTCGGCTTCGGTTGGGATAAGGAGTGGAAGGGTCATAAAATGATACACTGTCATATTAGAAAAAAAAAAAATAGAAAAAAAGGAACTTATATTTTGTCATTGGTATGTACACGACTAGGATGGAGGCCCTGGCTCTTCTCGGCCCGGGGCTCCTTGTATTTCCAGTGCTCCTGCAACCTGAAGCACTTTTTGGACCTTTTTACGCCTTCCAGGCCGCAGACGAAGCACCGGGGCAGTTCCTCCTTCGCGCGCCGGGCTTTCTCGATGCGGCTCGCTCTCTCTGCGTCGAGCTTGGCCCTAGCGGCCTGAGCTGCTGCCGCTCGTACCCGCTCAGCGTCGCGGGCCGCTTCAGCTTGCAGCTCCTGCTGCATCTTTCGAAGCTTGTCCTCCCTGGCTCGCTGCCGCCGTGCTGTCTCCTCCTGAACTTGTCGTTCGCGTCGATCGGCCTCCTTCACTACCCGCCGGCGTTCTTCTTCCTTCTGGCGGCGGTCGTCCCGCTGTTGCCGGCGTCGCTCGCGCTCGAGGTCGCCCGCCTGGTATGCCGCTCGCCAGGCATCCATCGCTATTGCCGCATCATCGGCGGAGATCATCTTTCTTAGGTCGTCGCTGGCGGCGGCATAACACCGTTTGCCCCGACGGTAGATTGCGTCGAGGCGCTTTCGCTGCGCCTCGTTGGAGCTTAGGCTGCTCCGCACCAACTCCTTGATTTTCGCCCAGTCGGCCTCTGTGCCGACTGGCGGTGGCTGGTTGGAGGTGCGCGGCGTCTCGCCACGCACGTCCTCTGGTGCCGGCTGCTAAGTGGCCAGCAGGGCCTCTCGGCGCGTACCCTCCCGCGGTGGCTGTTCGGAGGCGCGCGGGGCCTCTCCGCGCACGTCTGTGTTCTCCGTTGGTGCGTCGTGCACCTCTTTAATCAGGACATTTAACGAGCCGTTGACGACCTGCTCCCCTTCTGCTGTCACTTCTCTGACCATGCGGAGCATGTCGACGACGAACTCGTCGGCCTCTTGGCTTACCCCCAGCTCCCTAATATGGGCTAGGGCGGTTGCCAGTGCGTCGATGGCCATCTGGTGGGTGGTTGAAGCTTACATGGCCTGCAACACAAAGGGAGGAAAGACGGTTAGGTGGGGGGGGGGGGTTGGTGACTACGAGTTCGCGCGTGTTCGTCGAGGCGAAGTCGGGGCGTTCTCGCTCACGCCCTTCGCCTTCTTTCTACCCGGAGGCCTTTTCGGGCCCCGCTTAGCGCGCGCACCTACCTCTGGTCGCCCCCCGGTCGATGGTGGCTCCCTTACATTCGCTGTGGGACGCTTCGCGACGCAGACCGTCTTCCGAGGTCTCCCGCGCTTTCTGGCCGGCGCAGCGGCCGTGCACTCGCCTTGCGAGGGTTCCCCGCTGGGGATCGGGCCTTCTCCTGGATCGCTCATCAGGAGGGGCCCCGTCGCGTCGACAGGACGGCTCGCCGTACTCTCGTCCTCTTCCTCGTTCATAGCGCCGTTGTTTCCTAACAAAGCGCGCGAGCGGTTCGACGCTCGTGGTCCGGTCCTTGAGGGACTTTAAATACCACGACGTCTGTCGCCTTGGAAGCTGCTCAGATGATGCAGGTTGTTGGGTGCTGGGAGGTCGATCCTGGGAGTTACTTTGGCTGGATCCACGCGAAAGCTTCCTCGTCTCGTCAGCACCCTGAGGTGTTTTGCCTCGCCTTGGTGGAACGCGCTCCTTTCGCGGTTGATTGTGAGGCCGGTCGCCTGAATGCGTCGCAACATTACATTCCGACCCCGAGTCCTATAGCGCGCGTAGGGTGTGCTCTCTCCTACGCCTGCCGGCGACCACCTCTTAGCGCCTTTTGGAGCACCCTTCTCTGGGTGGTCCGGAGCCGTCTCCGACACGAGCTCGGTGCTCACGAGCTCGCTGGTGGTCCCTTCGGGAACTTGAATCCCAGACTCGGATGGGAAGGGCGTAGGGATCTCGTCTACGCTCTTCCCTGGTCGTTTCCCGAGCAGTCCAGGCAGAACCTCTTGATCATATTTGGTCTGCCGCAGCCGTGGCAGCTGAACTTCTTCTTCTGCTTCGGCTGCTTCGTTTTCTTGTCCTTCTTCCCCCTTCTGGGGGATCGAGACTGCGGACTGCTCGATCTGGATCGCGGCTTCTTCTGCCGCTTTGGGCTGGACTTCCGTGGCGGGCTCCGCCTGCCCTCTCGGCTCCTATAATCCGCCATGGGGCCATTGTGTTTGGCGAAGTCCGCCAAAACTTCCCGCAATGCCGCCTTCATTTGGTTGACCGACAGGTCTGGCTGATCGACCTTTGTTGCGGCGACCGCCACTTCGGTCGCGCCTACCTTGGCGCTCATCTTCGGTTGTGCTCTTGTGGCGGTCCTCGGGCGATAGGCCGCTTTCGGCACTACCGCGTGGTTCGGGGGAACAAGCGTCCGGTCGCCTCATTCCCTCCCCAGCGTCGACTCGGCTCTTGCCGCACGGTCTATCAGCTCATCAACCGTGCGGCACTTCATCCGAGTGACAATTTGTTTGATTTGCGGGAGCAGATTATCGTGGAGACTGTCCACCATCTGCTCCTCGCTCAGTGGTGGCGATATTTTTATGAGTATCGCCTCCAGGCACGTTATGTATGTACGCGCTGGTTCATCCGCCTGCTAAAAGCAGCGGCTGGCCTCGTCCCTCTGCCGTTCTTGTATGTTGGCCTTGGAACCCCAGCGTGCACGCGCTGCCTGGCAGAATGCCTCCCACGTCTGCCATTTATACTTGTGGCATCCGTACTACATCTTGGCTAGGCCACTCAGTAGCGCGGGTAGCGACGCCAGCATCTCGGGGTCGCTAATCCCTCCCGCGTTCTTCGCTTCGTCCACTTTTCAAAAGAACGCGTCAATGTTGTCAGTCGGCTCTCTCCGGAACGCGATGTTCCACCGACTGACGATTCGACCGACGTCGCGCGGTGCCGCCATACCGGTGTTGCACCATGCACTATTACTCGGTGCATTGGTGCAACTTTCCCCCCTTCTCCAGGCTCCATTTGGGCCGGATCTATGGGATGGTGGGCACTTTGCAGGCCCTCGCGAATCTTCGCCTTCGCGGGGTCTGCTGTGCGTGGACACGTAGTTACACGTGAACGTGTCCTGAAACGCGACGTGGCTAGGCGCCTTGCTCTTGCGCCGAGCCTGAGGCGAGAGAGCTGGTCCCGCGGTCTCTCTCTGTGGAAGTCTGGACGGGCCTGGCGTGCCGTCTATCCTAGTATATGACGCACTCGGCCTAAGATTTGCGACCTCTTGCTTGGCTCGCAAATCTTGTAACTCCGCCTGCATGGCCGTAAAGCACTTGACCATGCCTGCGATCGTCTGCGTCAGGCTCTCGATGCGCTCCTGCACCAAGAGCTCTCTTCTGGTTGGTGGCTGGTCTTCCACGTCCGCCACCTCCTCTTCTCGTGTGTTTGTTAGGGACGGTTAATTTGCCTCGTCCTCTAACAATATGGTCAGCGGATGCGGCTCTTCTCTGTCGTAGTCTGCTGACCCCGCCGTCGTGCCTGCCCTCTCTTGGCAGGCACGGAGCACGAAACTTCTTGTTGCTTTGGCCCTCGCAGCCTGGGCAGCTTCGTCTGCCCCGGCGACCTCCTCCTGGAAATCGGCTGCTGTAAAGTTTCCCAGCAGCCAATTAGTTATACGGGCCAGCTTTGCGAAACGTGGCCCGTCTGTCCGTAATTGGAGAGCGTGAAGGGCTTCCTCTACCTCCTCGCCCTCCATGGCGAAGAGCCATTGCTCTATTTTGGAGGAGTCTCCCGTCGCCATGTCTTCTTTTGTATTCCACACGCTAATATTTCAACAAATCAAACAGTTGCGATATCGTGGGTATCGCACGCTATATGTACTTAATGCTAAATAAATAAATATAAACAAATATGTATGTACAATTTATTTTAAGAGGGATTTACCTCGTGCCTGTACCCACGGTATCGCAACTCGCACTGGCGTGGCTGTGGAGAGGTCAGTTCTTCCTGACTTTGTACTTGCTTGAGCCTCGGTGCTACAAGCAAGCTAAACTCTAAAATTAAAAAAAAAATTTTTATAAATTATTTTTAACCCGAGAACGACAAAAAAATTTCTTCCGTCCCCGTTGCCACGCTAGGGGGCGTTATCTCCGCCCGTTAGCAACGCAGGACCTTCCTCTGGTCCTGCTTTATCTTCTTTTGTGTGTGAGGGGCCTTGCCTAAGGCTCCGCGACAGGTGTCCTCTCACCGGGCTCGGCTAGTCAGTTTGTGTGCTAATGCTAGATTGGCACACCCGCGGAGGCGGCGGTATTCGGGATAGGGACGCAGTAGGGAAATAAAATAAGAACGCACCGACTCAGTGCTAAAATGCGAGTTTAATAAATTAAAACAAGCAAAAAAATACAAAAAGGTAATAAATTATTGCGGAGAGGTCTAATTACGCGAAGAGCAATTAGTATTGCCTCACGCGCAATACTAATTCTCAAGGTGCGCACTGCGCATGCGCACCCTCTTCGCTTCGCGCGGCTACACACACACGTGTAGTCTATGGACGGCAGATATAGAGAGAGCAGTTCCCTCTTTATACTGCCGTAGTCCGTGACTGCTTGATTGAGAGCGTCTCTTACTCTCACTCGACGCTGCAGTCTATGGTTGAGCAAGAGAGCTCGTTACTCTCGCTCAACTGCGTGCTCGCGGGTTGCACGAGTAAGAGTGGCTTTCTCTTACTCGTACGCCTATTCTATGATAGTGCGAGAGAGAGATCGATCCTCTCACTTGCACTCGCACGGCCTAATCGAGTTTGAGTTACGCGGTCTCGCGCGTAACTCTGTTATATCTATATATGCCTGACGCGATCGCACACGCGTCAGGAAAACTAAATATAATATATTCGCGGACTAAATTATCACGAATAAGTGGCCACTTACTTTTACTAATAGTCGATCGCGGTATTGTCTCGTCGAAGCTGCGGAAACGCTGCGGAAAATCCCTTATTTCTTCTGGTAGATTTGCTGATTGCTTGAAGCACGTGCGGTGTGTCGGACCGGCGGAACGAGCAGAAGGCTTGAGGGGAGGGCTCCTCCTTCCCCTCTCGCCTATCGGTTTTCCCGCGTAGCGTTATCGATTCTTGATCGATAGCGCCGCGTTTCGGTACGCCGCGGATTCTCGCGCCTTTTCCCGCGTCAAGCCCTCGGTCGCTTGATCGCTGGCGCCGCATATCGTCGCGCCGCGAACTCTATTTCTCTCTCGCCTATGGAAGGTGGCTTAACCTCTATAAGCCACCTGTCACAAGTAATAATTAATATAAATTTTTAGGTATATCCAAAGGCTAATACATTAAAGAATATCTGTGTAAAATTTCAAGTTGATATCTTAATTATTTAAGTCATATTCGACAGCGCGAAAAAAAACATGTTTTGAGAAAAACGCGATTAAAGTTTTTGATCTTGTAAAGTAGAGTTAAAAGCAATTAATAGTTACCCAAGCTTAATCTGTGATGCCAGGACCTTAAAGCAAGCCTTCTATATGGAAAAGATCATTCATTACGGCTATATTCTTTTTTCTCTGTGCAGTTCTTACCTTAACGTTCGAATTAAACGAACGCTGCTCTAGCCTCTTAACTAGATTGCTATCGTTAGGGCTGAGAAGAAACTGTCAATGGTGTAGCTTTAGATAGTATTTTAAACGTGGCGTAGGATTGAAAATAGCAAAAAATTGCTATTGGTACTTTCAATTTTTTCAGAATACAAAATGGCGGACCAGAAATTTTAAATTAACCTAGTTTCTTATCAAAATTTATTCCTAGGGGTTTAATGGCTCGCTAATGCCGAATCCGTGGTTAGGATTGCGAAATTTTGTATAGTTGATCCAATATGGCCACTCATTTTTCGGACAAAATTTGGTTGCCATAAATAACTGCATCTTATTTGTTCCAATCATGTATTAGATGATTCGTTTTAGTTTAGTTCGTGACGTGACAATATTATGTGAACAAATCAATGATAATAATTTGCACACAAGTCCCGATTCAAATATGGCCGATCAAAATTTTAAAATTTTATTCTTTTTCACAATAAATATTACATGGCATTATTCTGAGATGCCGATAACAATTTTTATGTTGGAATCACAGAATTCAATATAAATATGAGTCTATAATATATATTTCTATTATAGATGTAAATACATATATGTATGAAAGTTAACATGAAAAAGTTTGTATTTGACTTATCCTTGAAGTATAAATAGTTCACGATACGTAAAGCTCTATTCAAATTTTAACTTGTTGCTGTAGGCTCTATCGATTCTCATTTAGATTATGCATATTTTGAGATAAAGTTTTTGAGATTTATTTACGACGTTACTTTATGTGTAATTTTGCAATCGTACCGTTGAAAACCTCTTGATAAGACGAAATTCTGTTGCTATTATATCCTGTGCTTGTCATAGTCAAGCTGCAGCTCTCAAACACGGCGCGTTTACAGAAATTCATTTCATAAATAAAAATTTTGCTATTCATAAAATTGTTTTTCCATACTGTTAATTTCTTTCTGTAGTATCGTTGTTACAGTATTTCATTAGTATTGATTCTCAAAATCTATATAGACAATGTTGAAGTGTTCACCTCTAGTAAAAGATTTGGAGAATTTTGTCAATGAAAGTGAAAGTGTTCATAGGAATCACATTGACATTGCATTTATACCTGATAAAGATCGTGACAGTGAATCAGATTGCTATTCTGATTTAGAAATCGACCACTTATCATCAGAGACTTTTCTTTCTTATTGCTCATACGAACATGTCAGTCAATATTCTGAAATGCAAAAATTATTAGAGCCCAATCATATATTCAATTGGATAGAAGGTGTATCAACAAATAATACTCAAGATTTGTTGAATGAATTATTCTTGCCTGAAAATGTTTTAGAAAATTTGATGTACAAAAATGCCTATGAGCTGTTTCACCTGTTCTTAACTAATCAAATGAAGGGACACATTATTGAACCTACGCAAGAAAATGGTTCCGAGCTGATTAAGCATGATTTAAATGTATTTCTGACTATAATTATGATCTCATCCTTCAACATCCGCAAGTGTCAAAATCATTATTGGTCAAATAAAAAAAGTTTAGGGTGCAGTATTGTGAAGTTATTGATGACAAGAGATAAATTTGAAAAAATAAAGCGAGAAATCTAATATTATAAGAAGGGAGATTATAATGAGAAAGATAAAGTGTAGAGAGTGCAAAGGTTATATAATATGTTTCAAGAAAACCTTACACAGTTTGGTTGGTTCAAGCGCAAATATTCCATCGATGAAATCATGGTTCAATATTTTGGACAATTAGCTTTCAAACAATGCATTCTAAATAAGCCTATACGATTTGGGATAAAGTTATGGACCATTTGTTCGTCAGATAGTTTTCTCTTCGATCTTGATATTTACACAGGTAAATGCGGTAAAACAAACGCTAAAGCATTGGCTAGTATTCTACTTGGTTCCAGGGTAATTATTGAATTGTTTCAAAAACTCTTAAGAGTTGTTACTTGTGAACGACTTCAAAACTTTCATCTTTACTTTGACAATTTCTTTTGTTTACCAGATCTTCTGATTCACCTAAAAAATATAGGTCTCGCAGCTACCGGAACTGTTAGAAAAGATCGGATAAAAGTGGATACTAGTATGAGTAAGAACGTATCGAGAGGAAAACTCAGCAGCTTTTTCGATGGATCGTCTAAAATAAATTGCATCACAGTAATTGACTCGAAATCTGTCACCATACTGTCTGAAACTCACGGCATCGAACCCAAAGTTGAAATGAAAAGACGGGATAAATCTCAAAAGCTAAACTAAATATGAATTTTTCTAACGCATTTTCAAAGTACAATGTTTATATGGGCGGTGTAGATATACATAATGAACATTGTAATAATTTGATACCATGCATTAGAAGTAAGAAATGGACATGGTGTATATTTGTACGACTGATCCAAGCAGCTTCAACTAATCCACTCGTTTTGTACAACAATCTTCATCCCGGAGAAAAGAAAGGTACTTTGGATATCGTAGAAGAGGTAGTAGATTATTTTATCAATGAATTCAATCGGCCAGAGAAAAAAAGTTCGTAAAATGAGGAAAAGTTCTCTTGATACGCATATAGATCACAAAATTATATTACAAAGAAAGGAGCAGTGTGTTTATAAAACAAGAGGAGGTGAGCAATGTCCAATACGAACCGAAAAATGATGTACCATGTGTCAATTAAATCTCTGTCAAAACCATATACGAGTACTTGAACATCTTTATTTAGTCAATTAGTCTTAGATTCTAAAAATTACAAAATAAAATCAGCCCTTTTTAGGGCTAAATGATATACAAATCCGACCGAGCTATCTCCACGTGGTGTATATTGGGTAATGCAAAAGCCGGCGGTATCATCGGTAGAATCTTGAATTCTGTGATTTCAACATAAAAATCTTCATCAGCATCTCAGAAAATCCCATGTAATATTTATTGTGAAAAAGAATTAAATTTCAAAATTTTGATCCGCCATATTGGTCCGCCATCTTTCAATCAGAACTTGTGTGCAGATAATTATCATTTGTTTGTTCACATAATATTGTCACGCCACGAACTGAATTAAAACGGATCATCTAATAAATGGTTGGAACAAATAAGATGCAGTTATTTACGGCAACCAAATTTTATCCGAAAAATGAGTGGCTATATTGGATCAGCTATGTGAAATTTCGCAATTCTAACCACGGGTTCGGCATTAATGAGCCAAAAAACTTCTAGAAATAAATTTCGCTAGAAAAGTAAGTTAATTTAAAATACCAGTTTCGCCATATTGGACCACCATTTTGAATATTGTAAAAAATTGAAAGTACCAATAGCAGTTTTTTGCTATTTTCAATCCTACACTACGTTTAAAATACTATCTGAAGCTTCATCATTGATAGTTTCTTCTTAGCCCCTAATGGGTTTAGTGATGATACGTGGCCATAATCTCTTTTTTTATATTATCTGTCGACTGCCCATTTCTTTGTATCGCAAGACCATAGTAATTTGTTAATTTTTCAATCAAAGCATCAGTTAGTTTGTCTTTTTCACCCAGATCTACAGTCTTTTTTAATTTTGAAGGCAATTTCCTGAACGCTTTTCTACGTGACCTACGCACTCACTTTTTTTAACTTCAACATCTTCGTATGGACTAGTATCTAATATAGCTTCGAATGATTTTGTGTCGCCATCTCCAACATAATTAATGTAATGTACCCCATACTTTTCCAGCGCCTTCTGGATTGTCGGGATTATTTCGAAAGTACGTACATCCTTGATAGTAGCTGCTTTTTACTAATAAATCAATTACTTTTCCCGAATAATAGGATATTAGCGTATTTACGCCGTAGAAAGACGTGAAGCCGCGCTTCTTTCAAGATCCATCACCTCTACCAGTGAAATTTAGTAAAGGTTTTTCTTTTGCCTCATTTTCTCTTTTCTATTTTTTTTTTTTTTTCGTATTTAATTGCATTTTCACATGCGACATCAAACAATTTTTTGATGAAAGTATGTACGTGTTCGATAATGCGTTCATAAGCATGTTTACTTAGTCCGCTGCCTAAATTCGTTACGCCTTAAATGTTTATACCTTCTTGAGCGACGTCAAGTAAGTGCATTGCAAAAACAATACATCTCTTTATTTAATAAGCATAATGAATATTGGGTAAGAAGAACAATTTAGGTTAGAAATTACAAGGTATAGGCCGTAAAGAGTGCGCGCTCGCTTACCTGCCTCGGTACTTTCGACGCTCATCACTTCACTGACTTTCTAGGGACTTTTTTATTCTACCGGCGTGAATGTTACTTGGTTGAGCTTACTTAAGGGGTTATACGCAGTTGCGAGGCTCAAAAAAGATGTTTTTTTATGAATTTTTTTTTGAATCAGTTTTTATTTATCAATTACAAGTGCTATTAATTCAAATAGAGCCAAATTTTCAGAATACAATAGCGCGTCGATCATGTACAAATATTGATGTACACCGTTCCTGTAGATGATGTCCCGAACGATCTCCAAAAAAAAGGCGCTTGGCGGTGATCTCCATTTCGGCGGTTTGAATTATCTGAAATCAAAAAATATGGTGGATTCTTTTAGAGGATAGATTAATACAGGTATTGAACGAAGGAATAATAAAAATTTTATTTTTGACAAAATGGCGTCTATTTAAATAAAATTTTTTGTTTTTAACTGAAATTTTCGCTCCAAATTGTTAAAAATAAATAGTAATAATTTTTTTAAATCTTATTCCTTCGTTCAATACCTGAAAAATATATAAGGTTGCTGCAGATAAAATGGCCGATTTAGCAATGACATAAAGTTGGCTGCAATTTTAGTGTATTATGTTGGCACAAGCCGGCGCAAATGATATGACATATTGAAGTATAAATACTGCTACCTTGGTTTATGGAGTCATTTCTGTTTTGCACTTCATAGTGATCGTAAAAACAAAAAGAAATAGTGAACATGAAAGTGAATCAAAAACGGCTATTTCTACTATACGAATTTAAATTAGAGTACAACGCAACGGAAGCAACGAGGATTATTAACAGCGCATTTGGGCCTAATACAGTTAGCGAACGAACCACTCGGCGGTGATTCGAAAAATTTTGATCCGGAGATATGGACCTTGGAAATGAGCCACGTGGACACCCAGGACCATCGATCGATAACGACGAGCTGTGTGCATTAGTGGAGTCTAACCCCCGCTAAACCGTAAGGGATCTTGCCGAGAAATTAGGCGTTTACAATTCGACAATTTGCCGCCACTTGCAACAACTTGGACAAGTGAAAAAGCTTGGCAAATAGGTTCCGCATGATATTATCGAGCAAAAAATGACGTGTCGAATAGAGATTTCAAGTTCTCTTTTCTCCCGGAACAAAAAGGAATCGTTCTTGCTCCGAATTGTGACCTGCGATGAAAAGTGGATTTTATACGATAATCGTCGCCGATCGGCTCAATGGCTAGACTCTGATGAAGCGCCAAGACACATGCCAAAACCGAGCCTTTATCCAAAGAAAATAATGGTTACTGTTTGGTGGTCTGTAGCTGGAGTTATCCACTATTCGTTTCTGCAACCTGGCGAAACCATCAATGCTGAGAAATACTGTGCTCAACTGGATAAAATGCATCAGAAATTGATAGTCCAACGACCTAGGCTTGTCAACAGGGATGGAATGATACTGCTTCATGATAACGCACGACCTCATGTATCGAGAACAACGGTCCAAAAATTAAACGAGTTGTGCTATGAGACTCTTCCTCACCCTTCATATTTACCAGACCTCTCACCAACAGATTACCATTTCTTTAAACATTTGGATCACTTTTTGACAGGAAAAAGATTTAATAATGAAGCTGCTGTCAAAAATGCCTTCGAGGAGTTTCTTCGAACCAGAAACTCGGACTTGTACAAAACTGGAATAAAGGTACTTGTATCTCGTTGGGAAAAGTGTGTTGCATCTATTGTTACCTATTTTGATTGAATAAATTGTCTTTATGAAAAGTTACAGCTGTTTAAAAATTTATTACTAAATCGGCTATTTTGTCTGCAGCAATCTAATATCTAAGAAGATTGTGTAAAAATTCAAGACTGATCGGTTGAACCATTTCTGAGAAATCGACATCACCAACTTTGAAAACACCGTTTTGAGAAAAACGCGTTTAAAATTTCAGAAGTAGTTGACACATAGTTAAAATTTTTTTTCTTCAACTTACATGGTATCATCTATTCCAGGGTCATAAGAAGGACCTTCTGTAGCATCGTTAGCTTCTAATAAGTCCAGCTGGTGTTGTCGTCGAGCCATTCTTCCTTCTCGCGTACTCCCATGCGCTTGTGCATCTGAGATCATCACACGCTCTGCGTCCTCGTTGTCGACATAAGCATGAGCTGTGGTGCCTAATGAAACTCCTAATGCACTCATAAAGTACAATAATGATTGTGTACCTTCATTAAACATTCTAGCAGCAATGTAAGCCGCTATTTCAACAACTTTACCGCCACATGGAACAATTTTTGGAGTTATTTTCCATATTAACTGATTATAACTATCGTTATTGTTTTGTGTATACCCACCAGTTTTTTCAAACAGTTTTTCAACTGCTACTTTCAAACAAGAGTAAATGTTGTCAACAATCAAGTCATAAGTGTTTTGCGTTAAAAAAGCAGACATGTCCATCAAGCCGCAAAATTTAGCTGCGCCTTTTAATCCTAGTCCCAGAATTCTCATCACAAATATAAATCGTCACTGTTTATTTCGTAAGAATGGTTCACAAAAGGACTGGTGTTTATAAGACGATCTTTACACTTATCACACACTACAATGATTTTAAAACAAAGTCCACGTGGAGAAGCAGTTTCAAATTTTATTTTTCCGTCACAAGAGTTACATTTCACATAATCACTTATCGCAGCAAATACAGTAATGAAATTTAAAATTCTATATTTAATTGAAGGATCACGTGAAACTAAAATCTCTTCCTGCTTTTTGAATTTTTTAGCGGATGCACTAAAACTACTCTTATCCGTCTCAGCAGTGTTTGGATTAAAGCCTGCGTTCTCTTTTTAATTTTAGAAATTTGTATTTTTTCGGTACTTCTACGTAGTCTTGAACATTTACGAGGCATTTTTATAACTTTTAAATAAAATTTACTTTAATATGAAACAAAAAATCTCGAAAAACAAGTTTGAACTGAACGCACGACTTTACCACGTGGCAGAACTCTTTAGACTGACGAAATAATTTTATTTTAGGTTATAATAGCCAAATGTGACCTTGAAGTAGTTAGTGGACTTATTATACTCGCCTTCTACGAAAAAACACAATAGAAAAAGGAACCTCAGGTAGCGCGCGCAGTGAGTGCAGCTGCTACTCCGGTTCTTACTCTACCTGCTTTTTAACACTCTGACGTGCCCTTACAAATTCAGGTATATCTCCGAAAATATTTATCGGATTGGCTTAAAATTTTTAGAGAATATACTTAAATATATGTACATTCCGAAAATGCAAAAAAAAAAAAAAACATTGCTTTTTTAAATATTTTAACTGCGTATAACTTCTTAACAATGCGTAATACTTAAAATTGTCGGCGGTAATCCTCCTCGTATGAAATTTTGCCTCGGCTGCATGAAACCATAATTTCGGTTTGTGGTTCTAGAAGTGAGGAATCTCGAGCTTCTTCAGGGCATTAACCCTATTACTAGGATTGTCCTGATTAATAGATGATTGTGCCTGTTGTTTTCTGTTGGGTTGCGATGCATTGTTTCCAGCACCGCGATTCTCGGAACTCTATCTTTGATCGCTCGAGTTTTTGTCGTGGCCGAAAGCGTCTTGGAATTCGCCGTTGTACATTTTCACTACCCCTCTAAGCTCAATTTATTTTATATGTTAAAAAAATGTTTAATTAATGCACTATATTCACTAAATGCACGCAGGAAATTGTCATTATTGTCTAAATGTGAAAAATTGTTCAAAATTTGCAGCGCGGTAAAAATCCTATTATGCTTGAACAAAGGAGAAATGGTGATGCGTCTGAATTTGATCTTTGACTTTACGATTGCGTCGGGATCACCAATTGTAACCTATTTGAGGGTATTCAGAATGAGAATTATGCTACAAATAACAATAACTTGACAATATATAAGCTTAAATAAATTACAATCGAGAAGTACAACGCGTGGGTATCGAATCGAGCAAATTATATCAATAAGTATGAAGCGTACGTATCAAATCGAGCGAGACGAGAGACTCTAAAAAAAAAGTTTGCTTTAACCTTGCACTCGTCTGTGCGCGTACATAAAAGAGTGGGGATGAAACGTGAAACAGCAGCAAGCGAACTGCCACAGCGCTTCAGTTTAACATATGTTACAAATTCATTTGCAAGTTTTTTCAATTCTGCAGCACTTCTTAAAGTTTTTCTAGTTACAAATTTATTAATTCTTCCTAATACTTTTCTGTGTATTTTCTTAAAACGATTCAGGCACTGGTTTGAAGCTTTAAATCTGATATGTTCATAGCCTATGACGTGTACGTGCGTACATAGTCTCGACTCTTTCCTAACCCCTCTCTCGCCATTCCTACTTCCTACCGCCTACGGGAGGTGGCGCACACACAGTCGGACGACTGGTGCCGCTGCGTGGGAGATGTTCTTCCTCTCCACCAACACGTTACTTCTCGCGACCGCGAGAGGCGCTCTCCCGTAAGACCTCAGCTCAGACCCGCTTCTCGAGCTCGACACTTATGCTTCGGTGACGGCCTCGAGTAATCGCCTCCGCCTCCTGAGAGCGATCGTGCACGTGCTGCATACCCGCTCTAGGTGAATGAGAACTTAGTGCCTCGCGCTGCCTCGCAGACCTATTAGACGTTCGTCTTATTCCTCTACGTCCCTTCCTCGTATTCCGGCAATCGCCGCGAATACCTCCAGCTCACGGGCGACCTTGCGCCTGGCGCATTTCACGCTCTGCGGTAAGCTACCTCTGCGCTTGGCACTGTACGCTAACCGTGGTCGAACGCAAGTTCGACGAGCCACTTCCATCCAACGGTCAGGGTGTCCTGAGTACCTAGGTTCAAGCTAGCGATTTTGCGTTCATACGCTAAGCGCTGTAGTCCCGATAATTAGCGAACACCGCGCCTGGCGCGAACCGCTGATCTCGTTCTGCCTTGCGGGACTCCTACGGGGCTCTAACGACTCCTTTCCGTTATTCGTTCCCTATCGCACCTTATCGTTTTTCGTTTCTCATTCTCTTGCTCTCTTTCTCTCACACTCTATCATAAACTCACACCTATCTACGCACACTCGCACATCTCACAGACATACACAGCTCCATAGACGCGACATAAATCTAACTCTTTGTGTTGTGTCCGCTTATTTCTCTTTCTCGAATATATATTTTTTTTTTTTTTACTTCCCCGTCCTCGTATCAGGCAGCTTTGACAAAGCTCTGCACTGTGAGCTCAAGTCACCTATCTGTTTTTGAGCTTGTAATACCCATTTACGTGAGTCTTCATCATGAACGACTAATCCAGCTTCAATTGCAGCTTTGACATTTTCCAATGTAAATTGACATATTCTAGAAATTTTCTCTCTATATGTCCCTCCTTTATTCAAAGCATGAGCCCAGCGTCGCAACTGCCTTATGAAATTTACTTTCTCAAATTTTTGTTGCACTGATTTCAAACTCAAATTTTTTCTGTTTACTGATATACTTTCTTAGATTACTTCGTTTCTTAGATTACTTCTCCAGTAATCTACTGCTTTTAATTTATATTCGTATGATATATCTTTTTTATCTTTAGTACATACATTTGTTAGTGAAAAAAGAGGATATTGAAAATGATACAGTATTTCATCTTCAACGATTTGAGCTTTCATGTCTTTAAATGCTTCTTGGAAATCTAACATATCATATGTTACTATTTCCACTTTATTAAAATCATTGATTGCATGTAACAAAATCGTTTCAATTTTATTTGCATCCTCAATTTCTTTAAAATTAACTTGAAATTTCTAAATATTTAAAGATATGAAAGCCGTAAAAAGATTAATCACATCTATTGGATTTATTTACTTTTATATTGAATACTATAAAATGAATTAATTATTTATAATAAAATTAAAATTAAAATCTATTTTTTAATAAATAATTATAAGTATAAGAGTATAATCTTTTTAATCTTATCACAACATCGAGAAAAAAATAACAAGAAATTTGTAATTAAATTATGTAATTTACGTATACAAAGGGTGATTCATTATGAGGTTTGATTTTCAATTGGCTTTTTTTTACAGATCACGCGTGACTCCTGTCAAACTGTAATGTAATTTTTATTTAGTATTGTTTGACAAATCATTATGGAAAGACTTACACCGCAACAGCGTATCCAAATTGTTCAGCTGTAACACATCGTTCAATAAGTTCCGAGACTAACAACGAAAACAACATTTTTTTTCAAAAATCATTTTTATTCATCAATATAATCTCCTTTTAGAGTAATACAATCTTTCCAACGCCTTTCCAACATTTCTATACCATGTTTATAGAAGGATTTATCCTTTGCTTCAAAATAGGCTTCAGTTTCGGCAATGACCTCCTCATTCGAGCCAAATTTTTTTCCCTGGAGCATTTTGTTGAGATCAGCAAAGAGCCAGTAGTCGCTGGGAGCTAAATCTGGCGAATACGGGGGGCAGGGAAGCAAATCAAAGCCCAATTCGTTCAATTTTGCCATTGTTTTCATGGACTTGTGGCATGGTGCATTGTCTTGGTGAAAAAGGATTTTTTTCTTCTTCATGTGCGGTCGTTTTGCTGCGATCTCCTCCTTCAAACGTACCAACAAGTCAATATAATAATCACTGTTGATCGATTTACCTTTTTCCAAGTAGTCAATGAAAATCACGCCATGTGTATCCCAAAAAACAGACGCCATGACTTTGCCAGCAGACTGCTGCGTTTTCGGACGCTTTGGGCAGCTTTCGCCAGCCATGCGCCACTCAGATGATTGCCGATTCGACTCCGGAGTGAAATGATGTATCCATGTTTCATCCATGGTCACGTATCGACGCAGGAAATCTTTTTTATTGCGAGTAAATAGCGATAAACAGCTCTCTGAAGCAACGTCGACTCTTTGCTGTTTTTGTTCCACTGAAAGCGATCGCGGCACCCACTTGGAAAAAACCTTTTTCATGCTCAATTTTTCATGAAGGATTGTTAATACGCTTCCAGATGATATCTGTGTCATTTCTGCAATCTCACGGACCTTCACTGTGCGATTTTTTATTACAATTTTTAACACTTCACTCACATTTTCCTGTGTAACGGCTTCTAATAGCCTACCCGAACGTTCCGCATCGTTTGTGTCCGTACGACCACGTTTAAACTCAGCATACCAACGACAAATCTTTGGTTTGGATAAAGAGGAGTCCGGGTAATGTTTTTCAAGCCATTGCTGGGCTTCTACGGTGTTTTAACCCATTAAAAAACAATATTTTATCAACACGCGAAACTCGTTTTTTTCCATTTTTCAAACAAATTACAAAGTGACTTTACTCTAACCTCGATAACTCTGCTGTCTGTGATCTGATCGACGTGAAATTTTTACGAGTTTTATGTAAAGGTTTGCACTCTATGGAAATGTGGCCAGTTTGGTACTACTAGCACTATCTCTGGGTTAGTCTCGGGACTTATTGAACGATGTGTTATTACGTAAATCAGCGTTTTGTGAAAAATGTTTTTTGTGCTCTTAGAGCATCTTATGGTGTGCATCGTCAACCTACCGAAACCACTATAGCCAATACCATCCGCAAATTTAAAACCCAGCATTCATTATTGGATGATACTTGACCGATTAGACACATACAGCATGTAGTGAAGAGAATATAGCAATTGTAGCTAAGAGTGTGGCTGAAAACCGTGACGAATCGATTCGGCGGCGTTCTCAACAGCTTGGTTTGTCGTACGCAACAACTTGGCGTATTTTAAGTAAATATCTTGGTTTTAAGGAATACAAACTTCAACTCGTGCAAGAATTAAAGCCGGGCGACTAAGGTTTGCGTCGTGTTTTTGGTGAATGGGCTTCGAATCAGCTCAATGAAAATCCGCCATTTTATCGCGAAATTTTGTTCGGTGATGAGGCGCATTTTTGGCTCAATGGTTACGTCAATAAGCAGGATTGCCGTATTTGGGCTGATGAACAACCTGAAGAGCTTCAACAGCCACTACTTAAGCAACAGAAATGCACAGCTTGGTGTGGTTTATTGACTAGTGGAATCATCGGTCCATATTTCTTTCAAAATGAGTCCGTTAGAACGATTTTTTGCTATCTGAAATTGAAGCCCGTGGTATCGGTGAACTTCGGTTTCAACAAGACGGCGCTACTTCGCATACAGCGAGAGAAACAATGAACTTATTGAGAAATTATTTTGGTGAGAACCTGATTTCACGTTTTGGACCAGTGAATTTGCCGCCTAGATCGTGTGATATCACACCTTTAGATTATTTTTTTTGGGGTTACACGAGGTCTCTGGTCTTCAGGGATAAGCCAGCTCCAATCGACGCTTTGCAAGCCAACATTACTCGTGTCATTCGTGAGATACCGGTCGCAATGCTGGAACGCGTCATCCAAAATTGAACCCTCAGGATGGACCATTTACGGCGTAGTCGCGGTCAACATTTAAATGAGATAATCTTTAAAAAGTAAATGTCATAGATTGTGCTTTCGACTCACAATAAATTTGTTACTATAGAATTCACCTTTATGCCTTTTATTTAAGATTAAAAACCAAACCTAATAATGAATCACCATATATTTATTACTTACCTTTAAAAGGGTAATCCCAGATAAATCTGGACCAACAAGGAAAACACAAAGTCTTTAGTAAAAAACTTTTTATTTCTCAACATAATCTCCTTTTAAATCGATATACTATTTCCAACAATGTTTAATATTTCTAATACCCTATTTATAGTAAGGCCCATTGCGCTCCTTAAAATAGCCATTAACTGCCTATTTCACCTGTTCGTTGTTGGAAAATCTTTGAACAGCAAGCCATATTTTCAGGTTTGAGAAAAGAAAATAATCCAAAGAAGCTAAATATATTGAATAGGGAGCATGAGGAATCAATTCTAACTTTAACTCATTGATTTTGGCCATTGCGAAAACGGATGTGTGAGCTGGTACATTGTCTTGAAGAAACACTTTCTTTTCAGCCAAATCTTAGCTCACTTTGGTCTGTGATGACGATGAACGCATATCCTTCTAAATATGACCGAAGTCTTTTAATCGCTCAGATCATCGCTAACCACTCCTTTTCAGTTGTGATATAGTTTTATTCTGCTTGATTGAGAACTAGGCTCATGTACGATCCGATTTTCTTTGTCCTCACCCCCTTGTGTTAAAACGGCTTCAATGGTATAATTACTAGCATCACATTGCTTCATCAATGGCTTACTGAAATCTAGCCGTGTCAATATTGATGCCATAGTTAGCGATCGCTTAAGGCTCTTATAAGCTTGCGGCTGCTCTTCTGACCAACTCTTGATTCTTGCTTAATAACTTTAATAACAGCACTTTTATCTCCGCATCGTGTTCTATAAATTTAGCATACCAGCCTACCATACCCAAGAATCTACGTTAGTGCTTTACGTTTTTAGACGCTAGATATTTAGTTACTAGTATTATTCGTTCAGAGTAAGGCCCTAATCCTTCATAACCCAGTAGATAACCTAAATATTAGGTGTAGTAAAAAGAAATCCATTATTTTTGCATTAAATTGAAGGTTTTGTTTAGCATAGATAGAATGATACGATTTAGGTTAAATATGCACCGTTTGGTTCGATAACTTGTTGCCATTTTGGAGGTAATTTCATAATGCCTCTCTCATAGAAACCCTTGTCTCTATTGGCAAAAAACTGGGACAGTCGATTTTCACAGTCTTCTCTTGAGGCGAATTTTTCACCTGCAAAATCATTCGTCATAGACAGGAACAGGTGGTAATCACTTGGTGCCAGGTCCGGACTATAAGGTGGATGCATCAGAACTTCCCAACCAAGCTCTCGGAGCTTCTGGAGAGTCACTATCGATGTATGCGGCTTGGCGTTGTCCTGATGGAACACAATTCCTCTCCTATTGGCCAAAGCTGGCCGCTTCTGAGCGATTGCTTGTTTCAGACGGTCCAATTGTTGACAGTACAGGTCCGAATTAAGAGTTCGGCCGTAGGGGAGCAGCTCATAGTAGATGGTTCCCTGCCAGTCCCACCAAACACACAGCAAAACATTCCTGACTGTCAATCCTTGCTTGGCCACCGTTTGCGCCGGCTCACCGCGATTTGACCACGACCGTTGTCGCTTGACGTTGTCGTAAGTGACCCACTTTTCATCACCAGTAACCATCCGCTTCAGGAATGGATCAATATTGTTGCGATTCAGCAGCGATTCGCAGATGGAAATTCGGTCCATGAGGTTTCTTTGCGATAACTCGTGTGGAACCCATACATCGAACTTCTTTTTGTATCCAGCTTTATTTAAGTGGTTCCAAACGGTTTTTTGTGCAATGTTTAGCTCCTGGGCAATCGAAACAGTGCTTACGTGACGGTCGGACTCGACGATTTCCATTATTTATCGACATTTTCGACAATCGGCCTTCCAGAGCGTGGTGCATCTTTGTCGTCAAAATTACCGGAACGGAATCGACGAAACCAAAATATCGCGTGATTGGCTGTTACAGTATCAGGACCATAAACACTATTCACGTCTTCAGCTGCCTGGCTTGCGTTTTTGCCTTTATCGAAGAAAAACTGTAAAATATGGCATATTTTCTCTTTTTTGGTGTCCATCTTTGACGCGTGCTAAAAAAATACTGAGTCAAGCAATCACAAAACTGTATGAGAAGCTTTTTTAGTACGAAATCTTATCTTTCTAACGCCATCTAGTGTAACCCGATCGCACTTTTACTACGGGAGATACAGACTACTAAAGCCATTTATTGGCAAAATAATGGATTACCTTTTACTACACCTAATATTTCATTCTAGAACAACCGAATTTGCATTTATATTTATTTACCTCTAATTTTGCGTCTAGTAATCTCTGATAATTATTGTTTAACAACAATCTCAATTTATTATAGATGATCCTTAAATGACTTATTGACAATGATAATCTTATTTATATATGTAGAAACATGCAATACAAACTCTGGACCAAAAAACGCATCTATCAAACGGCAGGAAGTCACCGATGGATTAGTCAAACCAAGCGGTAGACGAGTAAATTGGCAAAAACCTGAGCCAGACACGGCAAATGCTGGATTCTGCTTACTAGTGTAAACGAATTTAGTGATACGTCTGTTTTAAGTCTATCACTATCGTGACTATTTTAGTTAATTAGTTCGTCTTCCTAAACTTATCTAGAATCGCCTTCATAATCTGTATTATATACGCATCTTTCCTCGTAACCTTATTTAGATCTCTATAACCTACAGAAAATCTAAACATTTCACCTTATTTGCTTACGATTATCGGTGCGCTACTCCATTCTCTCACTGATCTTTTAATAATCCCGTCTTCAAGAATCCCCGCTTCACCTCCTCATGTGCTACATTTACCATCACAGGAGACACGGCGAGGCTTTTGCTTGAACGACGGCGCACCTTAAACATCAATGTGATGCTCAATGAGTGTTGTACATATGACTCTCCTGATCTAAATTTAATGTTGAAATCCCAGAACACTAAGACAAAATCCTTATTTGATCAAAATTGGGATCTATATCAAATTTATGCCACTCCCCATCGGACACTCTTCACTTATTCGTTCCATGATAAACGTCGAGTCTCCGTCTTTTACAAAAAATCGATATCCAACTTCAACTTATGCTCTAATTCTCGGGCTGTTTTTTCAAAATAATGTTGTTAACAACAAGATAATATCGCGCTCATATTTATCAACGCAGAATAGAACTGACCACCTAGTCTAACTTTTAAGATGTTCCGATTTTCTGCAGGTGTGCCTGACACCTGCTCGGATAAACAAATATCCGTGGGCCATGGTATTTTTTCTTGGTTGTGCTAGTAGCGAAACATCAACACTTGTAGTTTAGGCTTGCCTCGGGCTCACCAGCTTTGAAAAATTTAACCTCAAGGAGTCGTCTGACTTCCTGGCAGCTACATTTTTTACAGGTTCTGAATTTTTACTTAGACCCCAACCAGCTACCAATTCATTCACTAGCTTGCTGATCTCTGGAAGTTAAGGAAATGTTTTAAACAATAATTGAATGATATCTAGAGGCTGACCAAACAGTGACTTTAATCTTGTTCTTGATCATGGCCTAGAAGGTGATTTCAAGGTCAAATCAAATTTTCCTTATGAAACCCTATATTTTTGACCCGAAAAATAAAAAAAGCGGAAAATTTTACGTTCAGATATGTCCTTGATAATTTAAGTTCATATTCTCAAGGTTAAAGTCAAGGTCAAGTAATAAAACTGCAGATAAACGCAATAGATAACGATAAAACTAAGAAGGTAACACGATTTGTTTGTATGATTTCATACTATTTTAAGGTCGCTTTAATTTCGACACAATTTTTGCTCTTTGAACCATGAAATTTTACACTTGATTATGATCTTAAGTACCCTCTTTCTTGACTTTGATGTCAAGCGGAAGTTTAAACAACAAATATGCAAATATGTTTATAACTAAAATTTAGGGAGTGAAACATTTTGAACAACAGCTGTAGAAAATCACCTTAGCTAACAGCTTGTAATCTTAAATTTGACATTGACTTTGACCTTGACCTTCAATTTACGTGCAATGGTGACTTGTTAGTTATATTGGGTTCTTCGATAATTAATATTTATGTTAACAACAAACATTAATCAATGATATATTGACCGTTTTGTTGGATGATCTTTTGCCATCTTGAGGTAAGTTGAAAAATTCCATGTTCGAAGAAGCCTTGGTTTTTAGAAGCGAAGAACTGGTCCAACTCATTTATAACAGCCTGATCGGAATCGAAAGTTTTACTATTTAAATGGTTTTAAGGGAGCGAAACAAATGATAGTTTGATAGTGCTAAGTCAGGGCTATAGGGTGGATGTGGCATAAGTTCCCAATTGAGCTTAATTAATTTTTGACGGGTTATCAAATAGGCGTGAGGTCTGGCGTTATTATGATTAAACATCACACCTTTGCGATTGGCCAGTTCAGGGCGTTTTTTCTTCATTGCTTCGTTCAATTTCGATAGTTGACGACAGTAGACATTCGTATCAATAGTTTGGTTTCTTGGAAGCAGCTCAAACTAGACTATACCCTTGTAATCCCATTACACGGAAAGCATCATCTTTTTTTGGTGAATATTGGCTTTGAATGTCGATCGTGGGGGCTCATATTGCTTGATCCATGATCGTTTTTGGACTACATTATCGTACATAATCCATGTTTCTTCACGCGTTATGATTTTTTTTAAAAATGGGTCGTTTTCGTTAATGCATGTTAATACGTTTGGTAAGGTGGATTTCTTTTAATTCGTGAGGAACCCAAACATCCAGTTTGTTTATGTACCCAAGCTATTGTAAGTGCAAGTAAACGGTTGAATTCGATATGCCGAGCTTCTCTGCCATCTCTCGAGTTGTCATATGCCAGTTAGTTTCGATTAACGCCTTTATTTTGTTGTCATCAGTAGTGGTTGGACGACCAGTATGTGGTGCATCTTGCACATTAAAATTTCCAGAACGAAAGCGAGCAAACCAACGCTGACACTGGCGTTCAGTAAGGCAGTCCTCACCATAAACTTCACACAATTTCTGCCTAGCTTACACCGTATTTTTGCCCTTTCAGGAGTAAAACAATAAAATATGCTGATAATGCTCACTTTGATTGTCCATTTTCAACTTAATTTTTATCTAACTTGTTATTTACTAATGACGCTCAGTTTTTGACAAGATAGTGTACAGTGTAACCTTATAATAGTATATAATAATATACGCCACGCAACCGCTACTACATGAAATATGCAGTTTACGCCATCTATGAGAAAAAAGCGACATTAAATATCGAACGAATTGAAACTCCTTTCTTTATTACAAAAAAGAAAAGAAAAAAAGAAAATTCTTGACCAACAGTATCAGCAACAGTCACTTTTAAATTTATTTTCTAGCAAATCAAACGAAAAATTAAGAGCTTTAGATATCAAAATTCAGCTCAGATCGGAGATCCTTTTATGATGCAGTGATTAATAATTTTTTTTTTATATAAAATTGGTCTGTTTAATATCCGTAAATTTATTAAAAGTTGTATTAGTTCAACAACTGCTCAAACAAGTATAAGGAATTATTCACCAAATCATGTAGTTGATATTCTTTTAATTATTAGCAAATGTCACAGAAATTATAGAAACGCTTCTCAGATTTATCGTCCACTTTATCCTTATCATCGGCATTGAGGCTCACAATAAATTATAAACATTGATAACTCTTCCTTGTCTTAACTGATTAGGAACCTGACTTTCGTCCTCATTCTTCCTTCTTTGGGTCATTTGATTTGTTGATCTTAAGCTGAGAAAATATTTAAGATCATATTCGAACGTAAAATTTTTTGCACTTTTTATTTTAGGAGTCAAAAATATAGGGTTCGATTAGAAAAATTGAACGTGACCTTAAAATCACTTTGTAGCTCGTTGTTAAAGTTAAGATTAAGTTTATTGTTTAGTCAAACTCTAGATAAGCTTCAACTTCTATTTAAAACATTTTTTAATTAAAATAAAATTTTTCGAGTTATTCATCGGTTCTAGTTAAAATTGGACATCCTATAAACAAAATGTTCAAATTTTTTTTATAAATTAAAGATTTTTTTTATAAAATAAAATATTCTGTAAATTAACATTATTTAAATTTTGAATAGAAAAATTTATTTATAGTACATGTTGTATTCAAAAAGTAAGGTGACTTTTCAAATTGCATGGACAGCGTACATTCGATTATCGACATTTTTTGTTGTTGTCTTAGTACACCTGTCCCGAACATATGTTCACAGTTTCAAGCTCATGGCATACTTAGTTTGTTTTTGACAGATAGAAAAATTAGACATGTTTTAGGGTGCTCGGCGATTTTCTATTATAAAAAAAAAAGTAAGGAATTTTCATCAAATTTTGTGTAAAAAATTGAATCTAGCGCTCTAAAACTCTTGACATGTTGACAGTAGCACACGGTGAGTCTACTTTAAGCAAAAAAAAAATGTTTACAATGGTACAAGCTCGTCCAAGGTGGCCGAGAAGATGCCAATGACAAAACTCACTCTGGACGTCCCAGCACATTAACAACAAATGATAAAATCGAAGCTATGAAGCAAATTGCACGCACACACGCACGCACGCACGCACGCACACACACATGCACTCGCACTCGCACACACGCACGCACGTACATGCGCCGATTGTATCTAAAACATCGTCATTGCAGTCGACTATAAGCATTTCCAACTGTTGATAGAAATTTTTGTCATTTACTGTGATATATTGCATCATTTAGCGCTATGCTTATTTCTACTTTACATATTTGCAGGTGTCGTATTCATTAGCCACTTAGCTTTAATGTTGTTTCTGTAATTATGCTCATGGTCATGGTATTGTTACCTATTAATAAAAATAATAATCGTTTATGAATTTCATAAAGTTGTAACTATTGATTTTCTTTTTTGTATACTTAAAATGTAATTTTATTTGTCATAATAGAAATAACTACAATATATATTTAAAAAATCATTATAATTTTAATTTAATACAGATGTTTTTTATTTTTCCAGAATGTGGTGGACTATCACTGGTACGTTCGGTAATATCTTGCCTATAGATTGGAGTAAATCTTATGCAAGAAAAATGCATGTACCAACTTTAAATCTTAATGATTCATCTAAATCTTTAAACAGGTAATCAGTTTTTAATATAATTAATAATATTTTATATTTTTGCATTAAGTATTATAAAAGTAACTAGAAAAATAAAAAACAACTAAATATATAAATATTTACTTTAGGTTTCAGTGGTTATAATTAACAATGTTTAAATACGTAATCAGAGGTATCAGGTATATTTTATTTTTCATTTTGTCAATATGTGATGCGTTTGACTGCATATTTGAACAGTCAACCATGATCACTAAAACCAAAAGTAAATGTTTATATTTACAACTTGTTTCTATTTATTCGTGATTTAAACGATGTAAAAAAACGTAATTTACTATTCATTTAAATATTAATTTTGTAAAATTTTATTTATAATGTAAAATTGAATATTATTTGAACACGTTAGATTTCGAAGCATGAGATATAAACAATATGAAACTTTGTATTTAAAATCTATAGACCTTTGTTTTTACGTTTCGTGTATTGTAAGAGAAGCGATTATAACAATGGAAATGTAAATATTAGGTGTTTTTAAAGATATTCGCGTGTTAAATAGTTTGACAAAATTCTTTTACTTCTTATCTATTGACTTGTTCAGCTTATGACTTTCGTGTGCACAGATCCGTCCATGGCTTAAATCCCTACGTGTTCGTACTACAAAGAGCACGGAACCGTGATTAATCTCAGGAGCCTCAGCTTCCTCGAAGATTATTGTGCACATTGAGAATATTCCTTGGACGTCAGACTATAGATCAAAGCGATTCAAATCGGGAAGTCGCAATATCGAAAAACGCGAAAAATATTGTAGAAAAGTAAATAGTCGTAAAGTCGCGTAAATAGTCATACGGATCATCGGGCGATAGGTCAGCGCAGTGAGAGAAGGGAAACCCAACCTATGTAGTATAAAAATAACCACGCTAAAGTGGACATGGCTGAATAATAAAATACTCGTGTTTTTTATTTTTCAATACAATTCTTTATTGCAAAATTACTATAAATTTGCAATTTTAAGAAACTAATTTTGGCACTTAATTTTACAAGAAAAAAATTATGCAATAAACAATTTAAATGCTAAACAAATAGAAGATATTTTATTTTTTAATTATGTCCATTTTAGCGTAGTTAGTTTTTCGTTATTTGCTATAGCGTGAGCATAGGTCAGAACAGGTGTCGATGATTCTAAATTGTTTATAACGATTTATAAGATACAAAATCAATTGTTCAAACAAAAAATGTTGCTAACATTGTTTTATGATTTCTTCCTTAAAATTAACTGGCGTAGTTTATTTTTTTTTAATTATGAAATTTTAAGTGATATGTTTAAACAATTGAATTGTGAAATGAAAAAGCACGGATATTTTATTTATCAGCCATGTCCACTTTAGCATGGTTATTTTTATCCCACATATTCTGGGTTTTGCATAGGCTCTAATGGGTTAATATTTATCGAGCAAATAGATAAATGTATTGATGACATTCAGCTTTTTGGCAGACTTCCTTTTTTCAAAAGGCTTAATAGATTTTAATTTGAGAAGCGTCATTTAATTTGTCCTAAAAGAAAGGTTCGACTACTAAATCATAAGGCATGTAAACTTCGATCTTCAATTTTATCGTTGTAGAAGAATTTTTAATTTCATTTAACTTATTAAAAATTTTCAACATTATATTTTAATTCAACATTATCGTTGTTAGAATATAAATAAAAAAATTGTTGAATATGTTAAGCAACGCCATTTATGTATTACTATGTGTAACGTATTTAAGAAAAATAAAGTCAGTCTATTACGGAAAGCCACGTGTTTTAATAGATTATGGGCAAATATCCATAATTTTCGTTTTTTTTACTGTGTAAAATCAGTATAACACAGTCGAAAATTGTTGACTTTTCGTGAAAATATGGCTGTAAACTATATTCAAAGCATTCCGAAGCTTAAATGACGCAAAAATTATGATAAGTGGAGTTTTGCTATCAAAAATCTGTTGTTGCTTGACAACCTGGTGAACTACATCAAGTCAAGGCTAGATGCCAATTTCGAGGCAAAAGCATCAAATGACGTAAAAGCCAAGGCGAAACTAGTTTTAACCATTGATCCTGGATTGTACGTGCATATTAAGGAAACAAAAATATCTTTGGAGTTATGGACTAAACTGAGAACCATGTTCGATGACTCAGGTTTTTCTCGTAAAATAACCCTACTAAGACATTTAATCTCGTTACGACAAGAAAATTGCGATTCCATGACTTGATATGTCACGCAAGTGGTCGAAACAGCTCAAAGATTAAAAGGCACAGGGTTTACAATCACCGAAGAATGGACAGAATCATTATTATTCGCAGGTTTGCCAAAAAAATTCTCGCCCATGATTATGGCCATTAAGCACTCGGGAATGCAGATTACCACCGATACAATAAAATCAAAGTTGATTGATATGGAGGTTCCAAAGAATGACGTGGATTCCAGCGGCACAGAATTCGCTGCAAACAACAGCAAAAAGCAGAAATTTATAATTGGCGCGACGTCATCGACAAACTCAAAAGTGACTGGTGATAAGATCACTTGTTACAAATGTAAACAGATGGGTCATTATCGAAACCAGTGTCCATTGTTGCAAAAAACAATCAAATGCTTTTAGTGTGGTATTTTCGAACGGAGAATATAGTGCAAACAAATGGTACGCAGATAGTGGCGCAAGTGCACATATGACGGCCAACAAAGAATGGATAAAAAACGCAAATTTTATGCCGTATTTATCAGAGATAACCGTCGCGAATAATATGAAAGTCAGTTTCGTGTTCCGGAGACGTACAGATATTGACTAATTGTAACTAGGACATCATGGTAAAAGATGTGCTATGCGTACCAAGCTTAACAACGAACCTGTTGTTAGTAAGCGAACTAATCAAAAACGGAAACAAGGTTGTTTTTGAAGAAAACCAATGCTACATTCGCAACAATAAAAATGTGTTGGTGACCACAGCAATGTCAACGAATAGAGTGTGCAAGCTAAATATTAAAGTAGCAGATTGTATGCTAGCAGCACCTGCTCTAGTAAGCGCAGAGCTTTGGCACAGGCGGTTAGCACATATTAACCCTTTCAGCCCCAGTGGTTTCGATCGAAACCACTTTTGCGTTCAAACGTTCATAACTTTGTCAAAAATCAATATTTTTTTGATTTCCAAATGCCAACGGTCCACAAATTTATTCTATTTTGCAACAAAAATTTACAGTGCAAAAAATTAATAATTGTGATTGTGATTAAAAATTAGTAATTGTGGTTATAGCAATATAAATAAATAAATGTTTTTGGCAGAAATTTCAAAAAAAATTACCAATTATCGAATTACGTGGAGTTAGGCTCATAAAAATGAACACTCGGGGGTTTTTGGGGTCGCTGATTACAAATCCGATGTCAGATTTTCATAATTTTCAAAATTCAAAATGGCGAATCTAATATGGCGGACGACTTTTTTAAAATCGATCCAATTAGCCCGAAACTTCTTACTCAGGGGTTATCGGGGTCGCTGATTATGAATCCAATGTCAGATTTTTAAAATTAAAAATGGTAGATTTAATATAGTGGATGATTTTCTAAAAATTCATTCATTTGGCCTGAAACTTATTACTTGAAGGTTTTCGGGGTCGATGATTACGAATCCGATGTTACTTTTTGTTACGTGACGAAATTTTAATAATTAAATTAAATTAAAAACCTATAAAAAAAGGAAAAAATTAATTAAATTAAAATTAAAATCAAGCAGATCAATGAACTACAACTGCAACATATAAATGTATACGTTTAATGTGTGAAAATGCTGAGCGCGCAGTTCGACGAACTCTATACATCAGAGTGTTAGAATAAAGGTGGGTGATACTTGCACTCACGCTGCAAATTGACTCCTGTGGAAAAAACCCGGGAGACATAGAAAATAAACTCATTCTTATAGTCAAATATTTTTCCCACACACCTATAGAGTCGTGTTGTTCAACTCGCCTTGGCACACACATTTGAACACATAAAATATCTAAAGTTGCATTTTAGTTGGGAGGCGCGGGGGAGGCTCGGGAGTCCACCGAGGCTCGCGGCGATGCCAAATAAGTGAAAATCCCCACGATGCCTCCACCTCATGGTCTTTAAATATGAGTACTAACGGGCCGCGAGGAGTTGACCGTAGTGACCGGGGGATAGAGTATAGTCTGATTTTCATAGTGTTAACGACAAATAGAAAAAAAAACTTTCTCATCATTTCATTTTTTTATCATTTTCTGTTACGGACTACGGCACGCATCGTGCTGTGTTGTGTGTGATCAGTAATAGAATAGAAAACTATGAATTCGAATAAACTTATTGAAAGAGACAGTATTGTTAATCATAATTTTCAACCCTTACTCCTCACGGCGATCCCAAAGAAAAACGCAGAGGTCAGGGACACTTATCACAAGGTAAGCTTTTAATCATTTCTATTAATGTTTTATTAATTATAAATTAATGGGGCAGAGGCGGTACTTCCCCCCCCCCCCCCCCAGAAGTATATGTTCGGCGCAACAGTAAGGGTCCCTTCGGTTCGGGTGTGCGGGCGGGCCTATACGGGACGAGTTGGCGGGTCCCGCATTAATATAAATATTAAAATTTCGTCTTGTGCGTGTAGCCCCGCACGTAACAATTTTTTTAAATTAGAAACGACAGATCCGATATAGTGGACAAAAATTTAATAAGTTCACGTGCACTCCAGAAAGTAAGCACTTAAAACTAATATCAGATTCGTAATCTGCGAACTCAAAAACACCCTATTAACAAATTTTAGGCCAATCGGACCAATTTTTAAATAGGTCGTCCGCCATATTTGATCCGTTATTTTTAATTTTGAAAATCTGACATCGGATTCGTAATCTGCGACCCCAAAAACCTCCGACTGTCAAATTTCAGGCCAATTGGATCAATTTTTAAATAAGTCGTCAGCCATATTGGATCCGCCATTTTGAATTTTAAAAATCTGACATCGTATTCGTAATCAGCGACCCCGAAAGCCCCTAAATATAGAATGTGACGAAAATTGCCTTACTCTAAAAAAGTCAGGGCTGAAAGGGTTAACTGCAATGATTTGAATAAAATAAAGAACGGCATTGTGGAAGGATTGTCTTACCCGGATACCAGTGATATGACAATGACTAAATGTGTGACCTGTTGCGAGGGTAAACAAATGAGGTTACCATTTCATCATGTTGGACAAATAAGTACAGAAACACTACGGATAATACACGCCGATGTATGTGGTCCTATGAAGACGAAGTCCATAGGTGGTGCTCAATATTTTGTCTTGTTCATTGACGATCACAGTCGTATGACTTTCATATACTTCCACAAACATAAGAATGAAGTCTACTACTTCTAAATATTCAAGAATTTTAACGCAATGGTTGAAAATTAGCAGAATAAAAAAATTAAAATATTGCGCACAGGCTTAAGATTTTACAATTAATGGATTTAAGGTTTGTGGGTTTAGATTTTAAAAGTTTGCAACGTTCCGGTTCATGATATTCAAATTTAATCATTTTCGCGCCGAAACACAAGGCGGCAATACCTCTCGGATGGCTGCTATTTCGATACGCATGCTATTAACATGCGTAAGTCGGCACATGGCGAAAATTCTGTAATTTTGTATACAAGAAAAATGCATTTTCAAGGTACCATTTAAGAAAAATATGAATAGACTTAAAAACTTGATTTTTTTTATAAAAAGAATAAATACTAATAAATATGTAATTAAGTTAGTAAATTAAGTATTTTAATAAAATAAAATGTGTAAAATCGGTATTGCAGTTACTGACTCTACAACAAGGATACCATACTTTTTTTCAATAATTATTATCATTATTAACTAATTTAATTTAGAAAGTAAATAATAAAAATGTTCAGCTCAAAGCGAATATTAATCGAATTTAAAGGGAAAACATTAAAAAATTTTAAATTAGAATGTAAGAATTTTGAAGATATATACAGGGTGATCCGTTTTAATCTATCGGTCAAAATAACTTCAAAGAGAGATGGTTATATCAAAAAATGTTTTAGACAAAAGTTGTAGGAGTCGAAAAGGGTCGTCTAATGCTGACCTTGGCGTTAACCTTGAGATCAAATTTAAAGGTTATTTGAGGAGCAAATCGCGAATTTTAAATAGAAATCCCAATTTTTTATTACAGATTCTGATTCTGCGTCAAAAATATGAAAGTTTTGTTTCAAACATTTTTTTCGATGCGTGACAGATGGCGCTGTAATCGGCAGTTTTAATCTATCGATGCGAATATCTCAACAACTACGCATATGAAAAGGAAGAAAAAAAAAATTTGTTAATCTGGATAGGGGACATGCAATGATACCACAATTAACCCCCCCCCCCCTCTCTCTAACCCCCGTATGAAGCGGTTTCAACTTAAAAATCTGAAATGGGTACCCCAATTTTATATTGCAGATTCTGATTCTGCATCGAAAAATATAGAAATTTTGTTCGGAACATTTTTGGATTCGTGACAGATGTCGCTGTAATCGACAAAATTAAAAATGCATACAAAAATCGTTACCAAATTAGAATCTCTCGAGGAATACGCATCGTGTTCTGCAAATTAGAATTCTGTGGATAAATACGTTTAAAAAAATTCTTTTCTGATGAAAATGTTTATTCTACTTCTAGCGTTACCCGGGGACAACAACGTGGACGTAGTAGAATCATGTCCCCATGGGGTACTTTTTTAATGTGAGTCCCCTTGCCTCTCACAATTCGGCCTTTAGAACCAGGCTACTAAAGCTGCAATGCTAAATTTTTCAACGCTTAAATTCATTGCAATGGGCCCGATCTGTGCAGCCGACGCTCTTAGAGAAATTGAAATCCATTATTGTTGCCGACACATCACGTATACATGTGCCATTGAGCGTATATGTACGAAAAAGTCGACTTCTCTATAGGTTGCGATATCCCGCACAGTAGCGTTTCGTCACCCAGGTCGACCTTGACCTCCAGGGATCAAACCTAAAGATCAAGATCATCCCCATATATCCTTGAAATGGTTTAAGGTCAAATCGAAAATGACTTACAAAGGCATTCTACGGTCAAATCTAGGATGACCTTAAAATAAGCTTGATGGTCCATTTTAAGGTCAAATAAAAATACCTTCTGATGACCTTTAAGGTTGATACCTGGACATCGGAAACTATGAAGCTGTCGACCTGGACGACGAAAACCTTCGATGCATGTCAGGTAGACATCGAAAACTAGGAAGCGGTTACAACTCTCGTTTATGTACTATAGGAAAATGCTATTGAAAAATAAGAAATATGACTAAAAATGCCGAGGGATCATAATAATTCCGTAACTTTATTGTTATTTGGAAATTTTCGAATTAAACAGCATTCGCGAATTAAAGAAAGATATTGTGCATGAATTTACTATGAATAGTTGCCACTCGTTTTTCGACAAAGTCTGGATTACAATCGTTTTTATAACATTCGATTTATTTCGTTTTTTGGAATGCTGGTGCCTGAGCTGACAAAGAATTTCGAAAGTTGACAGCGCAAAAATTCGAATTAGGTTTTGACGCATAGAAAAAAGTTTACATTGGCGAAATCAGCGAGTGAAAATGTCCATGAAAATCATCAGTGACCAAAATATCAACTCGATTCGTTTTTCTTCCCGAAAAGACTCAGAATCGCAGACTTATTATTTCGGCTTCGGATCATCGTTCTACGTTTCATTCTTTCAATTGGTTAAGAAATAAGATTGCGCTACTGTGGCTGTACTGCAAACTTCGATTTATTAGTGCAGTCAAACTTCACTGTCAGAACTCTCATTGAGAACATTGAATGAGAAACTCGATAGTTTTTCCAATAGCCGCCATATTTTCCAATACGTAGATAATTTATTTGAGGTAAACATGTCCGATTATACTCCTACAGAAATTGTTGACATAACTATGATTTTGGGCGAAACTGAAAATAAGTTTACAACTGCTGCACGACTTTATGCGCAACGTTTTCCGAACAGGAGGCATCCAAACAGGGTAACCATTCGTGATCTGGCTGCAAGAGCTTGAGAAGGGAGAATGACACGTAAACGGTCTCATCACAAATATGATGAAAATGACGCACGTGCCATTACTGTTCTTGCACATGTGCATATGAATCCCAATATTAGTAGCCGTGAAATAAAACGAGAAACAGGCATATCTCAGTCAGCGGTTCTAAAAATTCTAAATGCAACGAAGTACGTATCATGCTTATCATATTGCATTAACGCAAGCATTAACACCAGCTGATATGGTAGCACGTGTTCGGTTCTGTCAATGGGCTTTGCGAAAGATTCAACGTGACAACCAATTTTTTAGGTACGTCCTTTTCTCTGACAAAGCTACCTTCCAAAGCACTGGACATTTAAATAGACACAATAGTCATTATTGGTCAGACTTTAATCCTCACTGGCATAGATCTACTGACAATTAACATCGATGGTCTGTAATGGTCTGGTGTGGTATTGTAAACGGGTACTTAATTGGACCCTACTTTTTTAATAATAATGTAACTGCTGCAAGATATTTGCAGTTCCTCAGAAGTGATTTTTTTATTTAAATGAAGAACGTGGATCTAGGAACCAGGCAACGGATGTGGTTCGAACAAGACGGGGCACCTCCACATTTTGCACGCATTGTACGAGGTCACTTAAATGAGCAATACCCTAATCGATAGATTGGATGCAGTGGACGTGGTGGACCATTTCAATAGCCTCCCCGTTCACCCGATTTAACATCACCTGATTTTTACTTATGGGGGATGTTGAAAGATTGCGTTTACGCATAGCGGCTGACGACGAATGATGATATAAAAGAATGTATACGAACAGCTTGTGCGGCAATACCCCGGACTGTGTTATTACAAACAGTGGACAACTTTCATAAAAGATTAAACTTGTATTTTCAGGAAAATGGAGACAGTTTTGAACAGCATCTTTGTTGTTAGTTCTAAAGGCCAAATTGTGAGAGGCAAGGGGACTCACATTAAAAAAGCACCCCATGGGGACATGATTCTACTACGTCCACGTCGTTGTCCCCAGGTAACGCTAAAAGTAGAATAAACATTTTCATTAAAACAGATTTTTCTTAAACGTATTTATCCACAGAATTCTACAGTCTGTCAAGTAAGAGCGTGGTCGTGTTAATTTATAAAAAAATTTATTTGATGAAACTTTCATATTTATATATACATTGTACACATTACAAACAATGATGCAATTCGGTCAATAATGTGTCCAGTCACCACCGGCGTCGATAATTGCCTGGCATCTCCGAGGCATGCTTTCTACTAATTTGACGGCGTATTCTAGTGGCAAGGATCTCCAGATCCGACGAATTTCGCAAGACAACTGCTTCAAAGTGTATGTGCGTCTTCCACGAAGCTTCCGTTTAATATATGCCCACACATTTTCAATAGGGTTTGCATCGGGCGACTGCGACGGCCAATCCAATGTAACGATGCCAGATTGAGTCTTCCACTGAGTACAGAGCTTGCTGCGGTGTTTAGGATCGTTGTCCTCCTGCAGAATCCAATCTTCATTTTTTGTGATGAACCATCGTTTGGCAGATGGCAGTAAAGCCTTTTTGTAGATTTTTATCATTTTCTCGGCATTTAGGTTGTCAGTAAAGAGGTGCAAAGTGCCGAATCCCTGCTTTGAGAAGCAGTCCCAAAGATGCACCTTTATTCCATGTTTTACGGTCCGCTGAACAAGCCTATTAAAAGATCAACGACGACTGAATCTTTGTTAACAATGCATCAAAGACAAAGCTTCCCTCTATCGGCTCGCCAAGAAATTAAAGCGAAATCTTTCATTACCTGTCGGTGAAGTCGACCACGCTCTTACTTGACAGACTGTAATTTGCTGAACACGTTGTGTATTTCTCGAGAAATTCTAATTCAGTAACGATTTCTGTACGCATTTTTAATTTTCTCGATTATAGCGACATCTGTCACAAATCTAAAAAATGTTCTGAACAAAATTTCCATATTTTTCGACGCAGAATCAGAATCTGCAATATAAAATTAGGGTACCTTCATACGAAGTGAAGTGCTGCTCAGCCAGACCATTAGTCATCGATCGAAATGAATAGTAATCAGAAGGCGCAATGTCTGGAGAGTACGTGGGTAAGGTAGGACTTTTCACTTCAGCATTTCCAGGTACGTTTTGGCCGGTGACGCAACATGCGGCCGTGCGTTATCATGCAGCAAAATCATCTTATCGTGTCTTTGCTCATGTAGCGGCCGTTTTCCTTTCAATGCTCGGCTCAAACGCATTAATTGTTGTCAATAGAGATGGTCCTGTGATGGTTCGGTTGGGTTAGAGCAGCTCGTAATACACTACCCCCAGCTGATCCTACCAAATGCACAGCATGAGCTTGGAACTGTAAATATTCCGCTTGAGCGTTGATGCTACTGCTTTGCCGGGCTTAACCCACGATTTGTGCTTGGGATTACTGCAGTATATCCACTTTTCATCACCAATCACAATACGATGTAAGAAACCTTTTTTTTTTTGTCGTTGAAGCAGCTGTTCACACGTGACAAGACGCCGTTCGACGTCTCTCGGCTTCAGTTTGTACGGCACCCAATCATTCCTAATATTGTCAGACGTTTCGAAACTGTTATTTAATCAACTCCTAATGATTTTGCAACATGGGATTGCATCTGTCATGAATCTTCAGCAAATAATGTTTCCAATTCTTTGTCTTGAAAGTTTTTTGGTGCACCACTGCGTTCTCTATCTTAAACATCAAAATCACAATTTTGTCGAACTGATTGGTTAAACCAATCTCTGCATGTTCTTTCCGACAGAGCATGATCACCATAGGTTTCTACAAGAATTCTGTGTGCTTTAGCTGCAGATTTCTTCTGAATAAAATAGTGCAGTAGAATTCCCCGCAAAAACGATTTATTTGGCATGAAATTTGACATGTTTTACGCTACAAAAAGAAAATGTTATTGATAGGTCAATTAAAAGACTCGCACCGATTTTAAACATAGGTTGTAGAACTTCAATATAGATGCATCATCATCTTGAATCATAAACAAAAAATTTTTGTACCAGCATCTGACGGTGAAACGGCGAGAACTTATTCACACTTCCAATAATTAGTTATTAATCATCCATATCACAGCATAATAATGAAGTCACTTTAAAGGTAAAACACCCCCAGGAAAAATTTTTTTTTTTTAAATTCCGAAACGCGTCTACTTAATCTTTTTATTTTCAATATAACAATGAAACTTAACTTAATCCAACTGATTTAATAAATTTTACACTAAAAAGATGCATAAAAATTGCACATTTATTCCTAAAAATATAGGGGTTGCAGCTCTTTAGTATGGAATTTATGTCTACAGAAGAGCCTTCTTATAAAAAACGATTTGTCGTTGGTGTTAGTTAAGAACTTCTAAAACTTCTTTAGATATTAAAAAAATGTTTATGGGGGTGAACTTTAAGGGTCAATTTCACTCCTTAGATCGACGAATTAGCACTTAAAAGAAACGCATGTCTAATATTTTTTTTTTATTCTACTACATATTACAAAATGAACGAAATCGATGAGGTGCACTTGGGGTAGTTCCCTTGGTTATGTAGATTTGCCAAATATCCCACTTAACATTTTCAGGACATCAGAGAACTTAAGGGGGGAAATCACAGTAGCACACAAAAAAATAGGCATATTTTCGGGAATTAATTTTGGCTGAATAAAAGTATCAATCGAAAATCTGTAAAGTAGGTTTTATAGCAATACTAAAGAAGTACAAAATGTAATTTTTTCAATAAAAAATATTTCAAAATGGCGGCTGCGCAGCATATGCCCCAAGGCGCCTATTTTTGAAAGCGTGTCGATGGCCGAAGACGTAGACTCCTTAATTTTTGACCTGGATGAAAAAACCAAAATTTTTTAGTTTTCATGTAACAACAGCTAGCGAGCTACGTAGGATTTTTTCGATGTATTGATTTTTCACAAAATGGTGCATGTTTGAAAATAAAGTTAAATTTTCAACAAAAAAAAACGCCATCAAATCTTTGATAAAAAAAACTAAGCCATATAAAATAAAAAAATCTAATGTAGCTCCGTGGAAAAAGATATTTCAAAGCTACTTTTAAAATTTCAAGTCGATCGGTAAAGATTTACTCGAGTTATGTCTTCGGCGAGCTCAAAAAAAGTGGTTTCGAGAAAAACGCGTTTAAAGTTTTAAGTTTTAAGGAGCATACCTGAGTGGCGTTACCGCAGAATGAAAAATTTGGGCACTCGGACACTTTTGACGTGTTCCATTATTTGGTATATTATTTTTAAGACCCTAAAGCACCTTTTAGGCGAAAAAAATTTTTTTCGAAAAATTGAAAATTTTACTGTGATTTCCCCCCTTAAACCCTGGGACACATTAACTTAGTTTTTCTAATTTCGTCACTTTTTATAAATTTTTAATGCTATTGCGCTCAAACTTGAGAAAAAAATCACATTTACCCTTATACAAAATAAATGTTGAAACCTTCTGGCAAAAAAGTAATAATAAATTTGGAAAAATTGTTTTAGGTAAACTTTAGAGGTAGTTTTCACGATTTGGATAGGCTTTTCCGCCGTTAGTATACTACAACGTATCATAGTTTTACCAAGTTTGGCTCTGCACGCCTTGGGTGCTTCCTTTGTCAGCGGTATACTGGGTCAGGTACTTAATAATTAAAAGATATCACAGTATGTTTAAATAGAATATAAATATGTAAGAAAATTCGTGCTTATATCTATCAGAGAGAAATAAGTGAAGTAAAATTGGATGTTAGAGAAAAATAAAATTATATGCAACACAATATAATTACGTTGATGTTATAGAAACGGTTCACTCAGCAATAAATACACGCACTCGACTCATTAATCTATCAAATACATTTAAACTCTTAAGACTGGGTTTCGATTCGATTAACACAAAATAAATTAAAATAAATATACTTAATCGGTTAGTCGAGTTAGAGAAAATATCTCTTAACTGCAGTCTTCAATTTGCCGAGAGACAAAAGATTACGAATCTCAGCAGGAAGGGAGTTACATAAATGCACACTTTGGACTTGGAACAAACGAGTTCCAGCTTCAGTGCGCATCACAGGGCCGGCGAGTTCTTTTACAGGGTGCGTACGGTATTTGAGGACAACTTCGGAGTAAAATTAATTAGCTTGTATTTTTAATAAAATTTAATGAAATTTTAGGAATTTTTTATACAACGTTAAATTAATATATGGCTGTAAAGTTATTCAATAAAATCGCCATTAGCAGCAATAACCTCTTCGATCCGGGTCCGGAAACGATTACATGCCCGAATCAAATGCTCCTTGTTCATATTGACCATAACGGCATTAATAGCAGTCTTTAGCGAAGAAGTGGTGTTATGAGGACGCTTATTGGTCTCACGCTCAACTACGCCTCATACGCAATAATCAAAAGGATTAAGGTCTGGGGAGCTAGGTGGCCATAGGTTCGGTGTTATGTGGTCATGAAAATTTTCGGCCATCCAATTTTGTGTCGCCATCGCTTTATGTAAAGGAGCAGAGTCTTGTTGAAAAATGTATGGTCTGCCTCCGCTTACATTGTCTATCCAGGGTTTCACTACCGTCTCCAAAACCTCGATGTATGCAGCAGAGTTCACTCAAAGTCTTTGAGTAAAAAAGTGTGTTGGCATAACATGTCCTTCGTTGCTGACAACACCTAAAACCATAACAGTGGCTGGAAATTTTGTGTGCATAACAACAGGAACCTCCGTAGGATTTGAACATAGCCATCTGTCATTTCTGCGATTGGTTTTTTGATCTTGGTCAAAATTTTTTTCGTCGGAAAAAAACCATAACATTTTGGGCGCCTCAGGGTGTTTGATTTTGTTTAAAAGACGTTTTGATCGAAGAACTCTCTGTTCCCGTGTTCGTTTCGACATGAACTGTTCTCTGCGCATCCCGTAAGACTTATACCGAAGGTCTTTGTGGACAACTCTACGAATAAGGCGCTCAGGAACATGAAGCTCACTCGCAAGGACCCTCATTGATTTTGAAGGGTCCTCGTCTATGATCGCTCGCACTTGCTCTAAAAATTATGCAGATCGGACAGTGTCAGAACGTTTTTCGTGCTTTTTGCGTTTTGCAACCGATTCTGTATCGCCTCCTGATGCTTTCAATTCACGGCGAAGCTTATGCACGAATGAACGGGCGCAATTAAGAAAATTAGAGATCTGTAAATCTGTATGGTTCGCACATATAGCGACGATGACAGCATGTCTCTTCATTTCTTGAGTGATGTTGTAGTCCGCCATTTCTTATCTAAAAAGGAAAAAAAATTAAAAAAAAAATTCGCGGAGTTATAGTCACATTTATGCATGTCCTCAAATACCGTACGCACCCTGTATATCCCCCTTGGCAGAGCCCCTGGGTACATACATGGAGACAAGGCTCTCCAGATAGTACGGTACATGCATGCGTATGATTTTGTACATAAGTATTGTCTTGTAACAGTTCGGCTGAAAAGTTCGTAGGCTAACATAGTAAAACACATTTTTTTGGGAAATTTCGATTTCATTATTTAATATAGTGATCTTCGAAGGCGATATATAACAACGATTATAGCGGTCACATAAATTTCCGATACCATTTTTATAGTACGATTTCTCTCAAGTCTCAAAATAGGCCTCGATTTCGGCGATTACCTGATCATTAGTGCTGAATTTTTTTTCAGCAAGCGTTCTTCTGACGTCTGCAAACGAGAAAAAGTCACTGGGGGCAAGATCTGGAAAATACGGTGGATGAAGAAGTAATTCGTAGTCTAATTCGTGCAATTTTGCCATCGTTTTCATTGATTTGTGACTTGATGCATTGTCTTGATGAAACAGCACTTTTTTCTTCTTCAAATGGGGCCGTTTTTTCGTGATTTCAGCCTTCAAACGCTCCATAAATGCTATGTAATAATTGCTATTGATGGTTTCGTCCTTGTCGAGGCAATCGATGAATATTATACCATGCGCATCCCAGAATACTGATGCCATAACCTTGCTAGCTGATTGTTGCGTCTTTCCATGCTTTGGATTCGGTTCATCGCGTGCAGCCCATTTAGCTTACTGTCGATTGGACTCTGGAGTGTAGTGATTAAGCCATGTTCCATCCATTGTCACATATCGTCTAGAAAATTCGTCTATATTACGGTTGAATATCGCTAAATATTGCTCCGAATCATTAACACGTTGTTCCTTTTGATCGATTGTGAGCTCGTGCGCACCCACTTTGCATACAACTTTCGCATGCCCAAATATTCATGCACGATATGTCTAACACATTCCTTTGATATCTTTAGAGTCTCAGATATCTCAATTAACTTCACTTTGCGATCATTCAAAATTATTTTGTGAACTTTTTTGATGTTTTTGTCGATAACAGCCTCTTTCGGACATCCACTGCGTGCATTGTCTTCGACGTTTATTTTGCCTCATATGAATGTTCTTAACGGTTGATTTCCCTGGTGCAGAGTCCGAACAATTGTTATCAAGCCGAACCTTGGCTCCAACAGTATTTTTCACCAAAAAGCTATGCTTCATTAACACACGGAATTCTTTATCCATTTTTTTTCACAATAGCAAAAGTTGCTTCACTCATAATGCCATTTCTTACGAACCAATTTTTTGAAAGCTGTCAAATTTATACACGTATTGTTTGAAGGTTAATACTAACTAAAATTCATATGGATTTAAGTCTGGTAACGCCATCTATGTGTCAGTTTACAAACTTTTTAGTCGATCTGTTAATACTGTTTCCAGTGAACAACTAACATCGTTAGAGTTGAATAGTCTGGTGCGGTATAGAAAATGAGATTTTAATCGGGCCATACTTTTCTTATTCTAATGTCTCTGACCAAAGTTTTCTGCAGTTGCTCAAACACCAATTCCCAAAGATGTTGGAACATGTTCACTTAAATTCATGGCAGAAAATGTGGCTCCAATTAGATGACGCAGCACCTCACTACGCACTGATTCAATCCTGCAGTGACAAATAGATAGATTGGACAAGGTGGTCCAAGTTCTTGACTTTCTAGATCACCAGGTATGATGTCATCAGATTTTCTTTTATAGGTTTATTTGAAAAATATTGTTTGGACTGATAAATCTACCAGAGGAGATACAAAATCGAACCAGGAATGCTTGTGCTACTATATATAGAGAGGTATTGCTAAAGACTGTCAGTATATTTATATAGTAATGATAGTGCATATTTTGAGCAATACATTCATAGTTAAGAATACTGCAGTTTAATAATACTCACAATATAAATGAACACCTTGAAACGTAAAAGGCGAAAGTACTTACAGTAATAACTAGTACTTAAGCTTAAAGATAATGCCAAGGGCGTATTTGAATGTGAAACTTTCTGCTTACACAGTATGTCGGACAAGTTCCCGAATTTTCGAAATAAAAAATCGAAAATTACATCTAAAGAAATTTATTCCAGTTAACTTTCAACATAGTCCCCTTCCCTAGATATACACTCATTTGAGCGCTCCATGAGTGATTCGAAGGCTCTCTGGTACTCCTTTGAAGTTATCGCTGTGAGACGCTCGGTGCAAGCCGCTTGAATGCTCGGTACATCTTCAAAAAATCGTCCTTTCATGGCCATTTTTAGCTTGGAAAATAGGAAAAAGTCGGCTGGAGCCAGATCTGGCGAGTATGGGGCGTGATTGATGCGTGGGATCTAATTTTCGGCGAGATAACGCTTCACAATGTTCGAAGAATGAGCAGGTTCATTGTCATCCAGCAAACTCCACGATCCCGGTTCCTTGTATTCGGGCCTGATGCGATTAATCCGGCGCTTCAGACGTTTTAACACCTCTTCGTAATACGCAGCATTCACGGTGGTAATTGGTGGCACAAATTCTTTGTGTATCAGGCTTTTGGAGTCGAAGTAAGCGATGAGCATCGTCTTTACCCGTGTTTTTTGTTGGCGCACTTTTTGAGGCCTCGCACGGCCCGGACTGAGCCAAGCGGATGACTGGCGCTTCGTGGAAGGATCGTATTGAAAGCACCAAGTCTCGTCTCCAGTTACCATTGAGGTTAGAAAGCCCGGAGTGGTGTCGCAAGTCTCGATAAAATCTTGTCAACATTGGATGCGAGTTTCTTTCTGCTCTGGTGTGAGAAAGTGCGGAACAAATCGAGAGCAGACCTTCCTGCGGTTCATTTTTTCTTTCAAAATCAACGCGACGCTATCCTTGCTCATGTTCAGTTCGTCTGCCAACATTCTGAGAGACATGTGGCAATCCTGCTTCAGTAGCGCGCGCACGCGAGCCTCGTTTTCGTAGGTAACAGCTGTTGACGGCCGGCCGCTTTTCTCGTCATCTTCTAACGACTCTACCCTTCTTGAACCGACTGAACCACGTGTAAACAGTTGTACGCGACACTACACCTTCATCATAAGCCGAATCGATCATTTTTTTCGTTTCCGCGAAAGTTTTTTTCAGTTTATAGCAGAATTTAATTGCGCCACGATGTTCAAATTTTTTATCTATCGTAGAGCTTGCACCGGGGTACTAAACACACGTTCACTCAGACACGTCTATCTCGGCAACTAATAAACAGATACTGGTGAAAAAATTCTCAGACACTCCAGAGGGATGTAGCAACATAGTACTGGTGTCGTCCAAGAGGTGGCGCCACTTGTACAAGCGCTACAAAATAAGTTCGGGAACTTTCCCGACATACTGTGTATTTTGATTTCGATACAAAAATAGAATTTTTTACATGAATAGGGCATATTTAAATTTTCAAATTTCATACCCAGTCTGATTCCGGCATAAAAATAGGGGAGTTTTAGTTAAAAAAATTAAGTTGACCTTGAAATGACCTTGAATTTCGTAACCAAAGTCATGGTCAAAAACACAACAAATTGACCCCTTTCAAATACTTAAACGTTTGTCAGAAAAATTTTGTTATAGAGGCCGTAGTTATCAATACTTCTGGATGTATTAATTAAAATGGCCAGCCGTGTATATTGGCAGAATAGCAGGGGACCCATGAGAGATCTAAGTGGCACTTCAAGATTGGTATTAAACCAACTAGAATTATCAAAAGGCAAAGGGATAAAAACGGGTTGCACTCAGTCAGAAAAATAGGAGTAAAGCCACATAAAAGCTGCTCGAGAGAACTCCATGATTCTAAGATTATCGAGTAAGCGTATCAGTTGTATAGTGTCAAATGCCTTGCTGAAATCAAATAATATAAGAAGAGTTACCAACTTTTAGTTAATTCCAAGTCTAATGTAAGTTTTTTGTCCTCTGTAAGTTTCAGTAAGGCAGTTTGAATTAAATAAAAAGGTCTAAATCCGATCTTTATAGGATCGAGAGTGCAGGAAACAGAGATGCTCTTGGAGTTGACCGTAGGCCAATCTTTGCAATATCTTGAAAAAAAAAGAAGGAGTTGAGTAACTTGACCAATAATTCACCAATAACTGGTAATGTCTTAACAATAATACTATGCGGGATGCTGTCAGCCCCCCGTACCTGGAAAAAGAAGCGTGAAATTACCAAAATAGCATCAGCTAAGCTGATAGGCTCTCGCATAGGTAAGAGCCACAAATTACACGTTCTGTACGCTCATCTACCTTCCTTCTGGTTTCTAGAAATTCTTCACGTATCATGGCGTCAATTGTGCAAACAGAGAGAGCGTTACGTCCGAAATCTCTATTATTTAATATGTAAGTTAAAGTTACAGCAGGTTTAATGTTTCAAGCTTCGGCGCGCTAGACGCCCTTAGTTTTTGTTGGCTAGCGCTTTTACACTAAGGCCTCTAGAATGTGGGAACGATAGAGAAGGAAATATATTAGGAATGAAATAACTTGAGACCAAATTTTAAAGTACTAAAATCAATCGAAATACGAGTACAACATGCGACGTGTGATACCTCAATCTTACATTTGCTAACGAATGTTAGAATCTGATCTACGGTATGGTTGTAAGCTTGTAGTTAAACAGATAGGTGGGCGCGCTGCAACAGGTGTTAGCTGATAGCTAACACAGTAGCTCATAATAGAGAAAAAACAGCGCCGTAAGAATGCTTCAATCGAGAGTTTAGCGCTGTTTCTCAACTATTAAGCCCAATTTTTTAGTCAATTCATAATTACGAATAGAATATGGTTCCACCAGGATTCGTCTCCAAAGAAGACGAAGACAGTTCCATCTACAGGAAAAGCCATGGCGTCAGATTGTTGCGATGGGCGTCGGATAATTTTCATTAATTCTCTTCAAACAGAAAAAACAATCAACGGCGCATATTATACAAACTTATTGCAACGTTTAAGTGATGAAATCAAGAAAAAACGGCCGCATTTGGTTAAAAAAAAGTGTTGTTTTGTCAAGACCATATACCAGTTCATACATCCGTTATCGCGATGGACAAAAACAATGAGCTAAGTTCAAATTACTTCCTCATACTCCCTATTCAATAGATTTAGCTCCTTCAAACTATTTTCTTTTTTCAAACCTGAAAATATGGCTTGCCTTTTAAAGATTTGCCAACAATGAACAGGTGAAATCGGCAGTTAATGGCTATTTCGAGGAGTGCAACGGGTCTTACTATAAACAGGGTATTAGAAATATTACACATTGTTGGTAAAAGTCTATCGATCTAAAATGAGATTATGTTGAGAAATAAAGAGTTTATTACCAAAAATTTTTGTGTTTTTCTTGTTAGGCTAGGTACTTCTGAAACCACACTCGTATTGCTGGCATTTAAGTAAATACATTAATGAAAAACAGGAATTAATTAAAACTTTATAAATCTAGTTGATTTTAGCTTTGAAGATGCGTGCAAAACACATTGTTAAATTGAAGATGGCAGGAATATTGCTATAATTCGTTGTTCATCGTGCAAAAAATCTCTGTTCAAAATTATTTTGATGACTATCATTATTGTAATAAGTGTGAAACATATCACAGAAAATACTAATTTGAATATATTGTTTACTATGTGCTTTTTAATATGCTAAAGAATTACATTATCGTATTATAAAAACGGGTGTGGTCTAACCATGATTTTCATTCATGAATTTATTCATTACGATACGTCTTTCTTTATAAATCTAGAGTTTTATGTGTTAAACTTATGCATCAGATTTTTTTCACGATCCGCGAATGTTCGGAACAGACAATCATACTGCTTGCTACATATTTTAGGGCTGTTTATCAAAATCTGGTATCAGAAATTCTCTATACGATAAATATACTTTCTCTACTTTGCATCATACTCAAAGAAGTGGTTAATTGTAAGACATAATATCCGATTATAATTTAAAAAACCTTGTTTTATAAGATAAAAAATCATCTGGAATTGATCCAGATAGTAATCTACAATCTCTTGAACTATATCTTATGCACTTCTTTATTTTCAAGATATTGGTTATTGTATAAAACTAGTAATTCAAAACTTTTTATACATTCATTGTACTTACTGGATCAATATCGCTGAAAATTTCATCGACTTTTTATTCAATTTATAGTTAACCCATCTTGGCATCGATATTTTTAGATGAATGCCATATACAGTTAAGAGAATTCAAACAGGCTTCGAATCCATTACCGTCACACAGTTGATTTCTGAAACGCTGTCAAAACTATTATAAGTATCTCTTACAACATTCTTTGGTTATTTGGTATCAACTTTGATACGATCTTTTATAATAAATCCTGTTACACTGAAACACTGAATTTTCTTTTTTTCTCTTTTAAATGTACAAGTAGATTCGGTGAACCAAAGAAGTTATCAAAGCAAATATGGTGATTTTCAAACTTATCTCTTTATACCAAAAATAAAAATCTCTGGAACATTTTCCAAACAACTTTTGATCCTAGTGCATTATTTTACAACTTCTCTGCACTTCGTTTTCTGAATTTTTCAGTATGTCTAGATCTAACAAGAAACCATCCAAAGAAAGAATCGTCCAGGCCTTCTTGGTTTGTTCATGCTGCATTATTTGATACTAGGTCATCTACTTCTTCATTTACTGATGAAGAAGTACTTCTGTGAATCTACTTCTTCATTTAAGATGTGGTTCAAACTAACCAAATTGAGTGAAATTACCTCGGAAAATGTCATGCAATTTTCTCACCTTCCAACCTAATCAATTTCGCTTTTATACTCACTTTCATAAAATTTAAGATTATTTTTCACTATCGTGTATTTGTTACGGGACATCAAATGTATTTGAAGTCACACCTTCTATATCATAATCAAAATAATCGTCCAAGTTACAATCTGAATTATCATCAGAAATAAAAGCAGTGTATTTACGTGATTATTGTATAAAATTTCACTTTCATTAGCAATATTTTCTAAATCGTATGATTGCGTCAATCATTTTTGTCAAAAGTATTATAAATATATTTATTATAAAACAGATATTTATTATAAAACAAGTTCACTTAAGCTAAACAATAATCAAACTTTAGTGTGAATCAAGAACTTTAAAATAAATGGTAATTAAAAAAATACAATAACATTATTAAACTTAATGATGGAATCACTCGTAGACAAATGTATCTTTATTGGTTCAAAATCTTTCTAAATAAATGACTGATAAACTACTATGATCAAAAAATAAGACCATTTTTTTTTTTTTTTTTTAAATTCTTTATTTATTTTTTATAATCTATTTCGTTGCCTTCAAAGTAGTCCCTGTCCAACACAATACACTTATGCCAACGTTTTTTTTAATCCTCTAAACTGTCAGAAAAGCCCTTTTCTGGAATTGCCTTCAATTAACGCAGCAACTCACGTTTAATCTCCTCAGTCAAGTCAAAACATGTCCCCGGAGTGGTCTTTTGAGTTAATTAAATAGTCAGAAGTCACACGGCGCTTAATCAGGCGAATACGGTGATTGTGGAACGATATAAGTTAAATTTTTGGCCATAAAGTCGCAAAAAATCAATGCGGTGTGAGACGGTGCATTATCGTGATGCAAAAACCATGAGCTGTCTTGCCACAATTTCGGCTTTTTTTTGTGAATAGCTTCACGCAAACGACGTATAACACTTAAATAATATTCCTTGTTAACAGTTAGGCCCGGCGGAAGAAATTCTGAATGCACAACACTACGATAACCCAAGAAAACTGTTAACATGACCTTGATTTTTGAACGACTTTGACGTGATCTTTTTGGTCTTGCTTCACCTTTAGTACGAGCTTCGATAGATTGATCGGTTGCTTCTGGATCGTAGGCATAGATCCATAACTCGTCTCCTATAATAATGCGTTCTATGACGTTCAAGTAGCCAGAAAGCATCTCTTCGCACACATTAACACGACGCTCGTTTTCAAAAAAATTGTGTGTTTTTGGAATCAATCGAGATTTGACGCGTTTTAGACCCAAATGATCTTTTAAAATTGTTTGAATTAATCCAAATTAAATGCCAACAGTATCAACAAGGACTCTAATTGTTAACCGACGATCTTTGAATACGAAGTTTTTGATTTCTTTGATGTGTTTATCATCAGTTCATGTAGATGGTCGTCCTGAACACTCCGTGTCTTCAACGCTGTCTGCTCGCTTTGAACTGTTTGTATCACTTGTGAACATCTCTTTCAGACAAAGTCTGCTAACCGAAGGCCTTCCGCAACATTCTAAACGTTTCTGCACAAGAAATTTCATTCCGAAGACAAAATTAAATGCAACTTCTTTGCTCAATAAAATCTGACATTATAAAAATAGCCGAAATTACTTTTTAATGTTCACAAAAACGAGCGTCACTTGCAAACTAATGAATATATTGACATAAGATTTGACACAGATGTCCCTTATAGTGCTACCAACTTAAAAAAAAAGTTTCGTTAAATCGATAAACCCGCGAAATTTCAATTGAAAATAGGTCTTACTTTTTGATCATAGCAGTAAACACTGTAGAGAAGAAGAAAATGTTAAATCAAAAAATATTTGGTGATATCTGAGATAAAAAACTTTTTCCATATTGTTTGAAACGTTGTGCCCGAACGTGCACAAAAAGGCGGTTTATTTTTATAAATTATTTAATTTATTATTTATTTAATTAAATAGAAGCAAAAGAAAATTGTAGGTTTATTTTGGGCGCTTGGTAAGTGTTCTTGCAAATTTTATTCAAGTTCATTATACTTAAGGAAACCTTTAAAAGAGTTCTACAAGAATTGAACGCACGGGTCGTCGGATACTCGACGCAAGGAGAAGGCGAGGAATCACAAATGAACAACCAGCCATGATAAAAACATATCTTATTAAATAATTTTAATTTATTTGACGATCGCGCTGAATTTACAGGATAAATATATTAGGTTGCTGCAGGTGAAATGGCCGATTTAGCAATAACATAAAGTTGGCTGCAATTTTAGTGTATTATGTTGGCACAAGGCGGCGCAAATGATATGACATATTGAAGTATAAATACTGCCACCTTGGTTTATGAAGTCATTTCTGTTTTGCACTTCATCTTCTTGCACTTGATCGTAAAAACAAAAAGAGAAAGTGAACATGGAAGTGAATCAAAAACGGCTACTTTTACTAAACGAATTTATATTAGAGCACAACGCAACGGAAGCAACAAGGAATATCAACAGCGCATTTAGGCCTGATACAGTTAGCGAACGAACCACTCGGCGGTGGTTCGAAAAATTTCGATCCGAAGATATGGACATTGGAAATGAGCCACGTAGACACCTAGGACCATCGATCGATAACAACGAGCTGCGTGCATTAGTGGAGTCTGACCCCCGCCAAACCATAAGGGATCTTGCCGAGAAATTAGGCGTTCACAATTCGACAGTTTGCCGCCACTTGCAACAACTTGGAAAAGTGAAAAAGCTTGACAAATGGGTTCCGCATGATCTTACTAAGCAAAACATGACGTGTCGAATGGAGATTTCAAGTTCTCTTCTCTCCCGCAACAAAAAGGAACCGCTCTTGCACCGAATTGTGACCTGCGATGAAAAGTGGGTTTTATACGATAATCGTCGCTGATCGGCTCAATGGCTAGATGCCGATGAAGCGCCGAGACACATGCCGAAACCGAGCCTTCATCCAAAAAAAATAATGGTAATTTTTTGGTTGTCTGTAGCTGGAGTTATCCACTATTCGTTCCTGCAACCTGGCGAAATCATCAATGCTGAGAAATACTATGCTCAACTAGATGAAATGCATCAGAAATTGATAGTCCAACGACCTAGGCTTGTCAACAGGGATGGAGTGATACTGCTTCATGATAACGCACCACGTCATGTTTCAAGAACAACCGTCCAAAAATTAAACGAGTTGTGCTATGAGACTCTCCCTCACCCTCCATATTCACTAGACCTCTCACCAACAGATTACCATTTCTTTAAACATTTGGATCACTTTTTGACAGGAAAAAGATTAAATAATAAAGCTGCTGTCAAAAATGCCTTCGAGGAGTTTCTTCAAACCAGAAACTCGAACTTCTACAAAACTGGAATAAATGTACTTGTATCTCGTTGGGAAAAGTGTGTTGCATCTATTGGTACCTATTTTAAATAAATAAATTGTCCTTATAAAAAGTTACAGCTGTTTAAAAATTTAATACTAAATCGGCCATTTCATCTGCAGCAACCTAATAGATACAATTCATGAAGAAATTCAAAAATATCTTGAGTTGAGATTTGGTAAATTTCATACTACACGAACGTACTACGTACATTTCCCATATTGAAAACACAAATTTAGAGAAGATTATCCTTCTCTTAGTTGTGTTTTTAAAAGATTATGCAGATTGACATATCTTGAATGTTCTGTTAAAATACAAGATACGAGGTCTGGCTATTAAATAACAAGACTGGTTACGAAAAAGGGTTTTATTATGAAAATTATTCTACATTTGAATGCTCCTCTTCAATATACTCCATTTCCCTCGCCACACACCTTTCCATACGTTTTTTCCATTGATCGAAGCACTGCTAGAAGTCTTCTTTGGTGAGGGCCTTTAGGAGCTCTGCCGTTTTTTGCTTTACCACTTCCATTGACTCAAATCAGGTCCCTTTCAAAGCAGATTTTATTTTAGGAAACAAAAAAAAGTCGCACGGTGCCAAATCTGGCGAGTACGGCGCGTGTTCGAGCACTGGAGTGCGCTTACCGGCCAAATACTGCTTCACAGATAGCGCGTTATGGGCAGGTGCGTTGTCTTGGTGCAAAATTCACGAGTTGTTCTTCCACAACTCGGGCCGTTTCTTACGAGCTCGTTCTCGCAGTGTTGCCAAAACTGACAAATAGTAAGTCTGATTGACAGTTTGACCCTCTGGAACCCATTCAGTCATCACGATACCGTTAATGTCGAAAAAAACGATCAACATTGCCTTGAATTTTGATTTGGACATCCTTGCTTTTTTGATTCTGGGCGATCCAGGCGTCTTCCAATGCATCGTTTGTCGCTTTGTTTCAACATCGTATTGAAAAATCCACGTTTCGTCGCAAGTAATAATGTTTTTCATCAGTCCGGAATCTTTTTTTAACCTTTCAAGGAAATCTGAGCAGACCTGTTGACGCAAGAGCTTTTGGTCAGGAGTCAGGTTTCTTGGCACCAACTTCGCACACACTTTTGTCATGTGTAATTCCTCGTGTAAAATTTGTCTAACCGTTTCTTTATCGGCGTTTACAGCCTCGGCAATCATCCGGATGCTCACTCAACGATCTGCACGCACAATTTGGTTGCTTTTGGTCACTGTTTCCGGAGTTGAAACAGTGACAGGGCGATCTGGGCGTTGGTCATTTTCAGTGCTCACTCGGCTCTCACTGAAGCGCTTACACCACTCAAAAACACGCGCACGAGTTAGAGAATTGTCTCCATAGGCCTCTTGCAACAATTTACAGCACTCAGTCGGAGTTTTTTTCAATTTAACGAGAAATTTGAGATTGATACGTTGTTCCTGTTCTTCGTCACACATGGTTTTCGGCACGAGAAAAAAACACGTTCGTTTCAAACCGCTACTGCACAATTACAATAATAGTGACGAGAACGTGTTTTGGTACAGTCTGTCAAGTAAGAGCGTGGTCGACTTCACCGACAGGTAATAAAGGATTTCGCTCTAATTCCTTCACAAGCCGATAGAATAAAGCTTTGTCCTTGATGCATTGTCAACAAAGATTCAATTGTCGTTGATCTTTTGAAAGAGAATCACGTTAAACGCCATGAGTGCTAAGTACGCGTCGCGCTACGAGGCTGTGTTCCTTTGCATCCACCCGAAAGGTCCCAAAATGTCGCAATCAGCGGCTGCTAAATATATGAGAAAGTCGAAGGCATTTGTACAGAAGTGGATACAGCGATATAAAGTGGCTAAAAATGTCGATCATTGACCAGAACGTGGCTCGATAGTAAAAGTGAACAAAAAAGATGAAAAAAGAATAGTGAATCTGTTTTCGCGGAATCCTGCTTTAACACTGCGGCAAGGACAAGCAAAATAAATGGCAAAAGGTTTAGATATATCCTACGAAACTATCCAAACCCATCTTCGTACTCATCATCTGAAATGGTGCAACACAATGAAGAAGCCTCTGTTGACTGAAAAACATGTGACAAAGCGACTCGCTTGAGCGCATGAGAATATTGATAGAGATTTTGAAAATGTCATTTTTACTGATGAATGTTCTATATGGGCACTTCTGTCCTCACGCAAGCCTGGTCAACTTCCACCAATAGGCTTGTTTAGCGGACCGTAAAACATGGAATAAAGGTGCATCTTTGAGGCTGCTTCTCAAAGCAGGGATTCGGCACTTTGCACCTCTTTACTGACAACCTAAATGCCGAGAAAATGATAAAAATCTACAAAAAGGCTTTACTGCCATCTGCCAAACGATGGTTTATCACAAAAAATGAAGATTGGGTTCTGCAGGAGGACAACGATCCTAAACACCGCAGCAAGCTCTGTACTCAGTGGAAGACTCAATCTGGCATCGTTACATTGGATTGGCCGTCGCAGTCGCCCGATGCAAACCCTATTGAAAATGTGTGGGCATATATTAAACGGAAGCTTCGTGGAAGACGCACATACACTTTGAAGCAGTTGTCTTACGAAATTCGTCGGATCTGGAGATCCTTGCCACTAGAATACGCCGTCAAATTAGTAGAAAGCATGCCTCGGAGATGCCAGGCAATTATCGACGCCGGTGGTGACTGGACACATTATTGACCGAATTGCATCATTGTTTATAATGTGTACAATGTATATATAAATATGAAAGTTTCATCAAATAAATTTTTTTCTAAATTAACACGACCACGCTCTTACTTGACAGACTGTACGTGCATAGACAAGATATCTAGATACCCAACGCACTACTCGTTTTTTTCCTTACCCCTCTACGGCGCCCTCTAGGCGTGCAGTCTCGTTATTTAATAGCCAGACCTCGTATAATAGCAGAATCATAGTTTAATTTAGCATTATCAGACTTAAGTATTTATTAAACGTTACAAATCGAAAGAATAACTTCTTTCAAATAAGCACTTGTAAGAGCTTAACAGTTAAAAGATATTAAGGATGTTAACTTTTCAGAACAAGAAAAAATTCGAAATTCAATAAATTCGCTCAGAAGAAACCGATTCAATTTAAAAAAGATAATACAAAATTCAAGAAGTATAAAGAATCTTATAATTGCGGATACAAAGAACATCTAAGATAAGAATATCGAAAATTAATTAAGGGGGCAGTCTGGGTCTATTTTTTCAAAACAATCGATTTTCTAAAAACATCATTTTTGGATAACATAGACATGTAGAATTAGTATTCAAACTGTTATTTTGTCGGCAAAGCCAAGAAACATATATATATATATATATATATATATATATATATATATATATATATATATATAACGTGATATAATAGAGCGTACGCAAACGCGCTCAGCAGCTGTTTCCGCAGTTGCTTGTTATATTCATATATATAATTGTATACGTCGTGTACTTGCTTAATATTTGATACATACTGTCTGTCAAAAAAGTACCGGAATTTTTAAATTAAAACAACATTTTTACGTTTAATAATCAGAATTGATTGAGTCGCCTTTAAAATAGGCTCCATTTGCTCCGATACATCTATGCCAACGGCACTTCCAATCATCGAAACATTTTTTCTAGGTGCTTTCCGGGATGGCCTTTAGCTTGCGCGTCGCATTTTGTTTTATGGCTTCAATCGACTAAAAACGGGTGCCACGGAGCGGCAATTTAAGTTTTGGGAAGAAGAAGAAGTCGAGGAGTTGTTCAAGCGTGTTCGTTGAGTTTTTGGCGAGAAAGTCGGTCACAATCGTAGCTCGATAAGACGGCGCGTTATCGTTGTGCGAAATCCACGAGTTGTTTGCCCACAAATTTGGCCGCTTCTTACGGATACGCTCACGCAAACGTTTCATAACGCCTAGGTAATACTTTTTGTTTACCGTCTGATCCTCTGGAATGAATTCGTAGTGCACCACGCCACGGATATCGAAGAAAACAATGAGCATCACCTTCACTTTTGAGCGGCTTTGGCGTGGTTTTTTCGGTTTCGGCTCGTTTTTTCCCACCCATACCGATGCTTGCTTGCTTGTTTGCATATCGTACTCGTACACCTACGTTTCGTCACCAGTTATGATGCATTCCATGAATGCGGGATCGGAATTGGCGTGATCCAGCATGTCCGAAGCGACTTGTTCGCGATAGCGTTTTTGAAGAAAATTAAGCTCTTTTGGAACGAGTCTTACGGCTGCCTTTCTCATGCCCAAAACATCAATTAAAATCGTACGTGCGGACTCGTGGGATATCTCAAGTTCATGTGCTATGTCTCTTAAGCTGGTATGACGGTTTTTAAGCACCATTTCCTTATTTTTATCGACGTTATCTGCGGTCGAAGCCGTCGATGGGCGTTCGGAACGAGGCAAGTCTTCGACGACTTCACGACCCTTCTTGAAGGCTTTGCACCGTACATACGCGCGGGTTTTCGATAGTGCTTTATCACCAAAAGCCTTTTGCAATATTTTCAATGCATCGGCACACGAAATTTCATTTGCAACGCAAAATTTTAGACAAATTATTTGTTCAACGTAATCACCCATTGTAAAAAATCGGCACGCACTATTGACATCGACTGACTTAACCAGCTACTGTAAACACACTCGTTGACAGATTCCGCTCGAACTTGGCATAGTCATTAAGGACAGTTGTACAAACCTAGAAAAAAAAATGTTACCTGCCCAAATTGCCCCGCCAGATTTAAATCGACAATTCCTGGTACTTTTTTGACAGAATTTATATGATTGTTATACGATTTTGCCATAGTGTACAAGTAGTTGAAGTTCATCTTTCAGTTAGAGAAGTTATTCGAGAGCTGAATATAACGCTATATTTTCGTTTTTTCGTTTAAAGTAAGAATGGATTAAAAAAGTAAAAAACAGAAATTTGAGGAGTGATCGTACAAAAAAAAGAAATTTCCGAGGTAATCAACATACGAGTGAACAAAAAAAAAGTACTACTAGTTCTTCTCGACCGATGATAATCCACAGCATAAGAGGTGTCGTGAAGGTGGCGATTCTTGGTGCGCATATCGAGCTGCGGAAGCAGAGGGAAAATGGGGGAAACTCAAGCACCCCCGCCCCCCACGCCTTAGATGACAAGATTCAACCTCTACTTAAAAATATCTACGAAGACCTGACTACAGACGATTTGCTGAATCGGTGCATTGGAGCAAATACTCAAAATTTAAATGAGAGCTTTAATGCTTGCGTTTGGCACATTGCCCCAAAACACATGTTCGCGGGTAAGAAAATAGTCGAAATCGCGACTTATTGTGCTGTGTGCACATTTAATGAAGGGTTTTAGCCTTTACTGAAAATTATGGAAGTAATGGGGATAACTATTAGTAAAAATGCGATCGATTTTGTGCATAAACGCGATGATGAAAGAATTCATTATGCAAATCGTCGTAGCCTTGAAGCTACAAAAGAGCGCATAACTGAGCTAAGGAAAGAATAATCTGATGCTAATGATCTTTTTGAGGAGCAGGAAGGCATACTGTATGGAGCAGGAATTGCTGATTAAGCGTAAGACCTTTTATTTTACAATTTTACATACATTTTGGTGAAATAAAACTTTAAACGCGTTTTTCTCGAAACAACGTTTTTAGACCTGGTTGACACGATTTCGAAAAATCTATGTTGCCGATTGGGCTGAAATTTTTACTGAATATTCAGCACATGTGTAGTTTCAGCCCCTACCAGATTCAGAATTTTTTATAAATTTTTAACGATTTTATTAAACAATTTAATTGCAAAAAAGGAGTCAAAAAATTGAAAAATCCGCCATTTTATTTTTTTGTTGTCCAAAATGTTTAATTCTACTACAGGCTACAGCCAATCAATTATATTTCAATAGGCTATTCGAATTTTTTGTTTCAGATGCTCTAGTGAGGAGATATCATGTCAACCAGATTTTTGGGTGCCTCCGTGAAAACCGCAATTTTATAAATAAAAGTGAAAAAAAAAAAAATTTTTTTTCTCAAAGTTCAATAGTTGTTTGTTGATGTACAAAAGTTTTATACCATTTAAATAAATATTTATATTTGAAAAAGATTATTGAAATTTGGTCCAAAAGACCCAGACTGCCCCCTTAAGGGGAGGCTTACCTTTTTCTGAACCAAAAAATCGATTTTTCTTTTTTTACATTTTTTTGTAGTTAATTACGTGTAGAATATGTTCCCAAAACCGTTTGGTCGTATATATATATATATTTTTTAAAGCTATGGAACAAAAACGAGACCGACGTTAACACAGATTAATCGTTAATCAAATCTTTAAACGCGTTTTTGTCGAAACCACGTTTTTCGAACTGTTGGCCATGATTACTAAAAAACTACTTGATGGATCGCCTTTTCTTTTTTTTAATTGTTTAAGTATTTATCGGAAAGTGGTCTACAATCAAGATGATATATGCATTATTTTTATTTTTAGAGTACTTTAAAGAGTAAAAAAAAACTCAATAATGAAAAAAAAAATTCAAATGCTTGCCATTTTGTTAATTTTTGATTTTTAGCGATGATTATAAGTCAGATGCCGACTACACTCATATATTTTATAAAACTTTTTCGATTTTTAATTTTCGTTCATTTTTGCATGTGCTAGAGTAACCAACAGCAGGCCACCTTTTTTTGGAGATGGTCACTTTACAGGGTGTGTCATTAATTACCATCACGATATTTTGTCATAAAAAAAATTTTTTTTGTACTTTTTATTGTATTAAACAAGTAGCAAATAATTTGAGTTGTTTATTAATTTCCTTCTATGAAAAAAAAAATTCCAAAAACAACTGTTGTTTTGGTCAATAAAAAGGTAAACCTTTCCTTAAGGAAACAGGGAAACTAGGTTCAGTCGAATTAGTTGGGATAAATTCGGCTAATGGCGACAAAACCCCATCTTGTCTTTGTTCTATGAATTATATAATTAATAGAATTTATGGAGATACGTATAATTTTATTATTACAGTTTATGTTAATTTTCAATATATGCAATTTTAGAATTGATACAGGTTCTGATGTATGGATTTTAAATAATCAATTTATCAAGTGCGGCGATGCGTACGGAATTAGGGCGCACTGTGCTGAATTTTTACGGCTAGATGGCTTGAAGTGAAAATAATTGTACGCGAGAAAAAAAATTAATATTGACGTAATTCGATTTATTTGAATAAAACCACGCGTACAATACTGAATTTACAAGGCGCCAGCCGCGTATGCGCGCGACGAATTGACGACGAGCCCGCGGAGATTTGCAAGCACTAAATAAAATACATAAAATAATAAAAAAAGAAGCAAACGGAACGCGCAGCTAGATATGGCTAGAACGGCACTCGCGACACGGGAGAAACGACATGCGCTGACACACACTACCGCCGTCTGTAACAGTGGCTTATAACCTGAAGTGCAATTGCGCTCATCCTTACAGCTGGAGGTGGATTAAATAATCGCCCGTTAAGTGTTCTCGGAGAATCCGCCGATGGATCACACACCACACACTCCAACACCTAAGCTCGAACGATATAGCAAAACAAAATAAGATTGCAAAAAAATTGTCGCGTAACAACTAAGCATTTTCGCACGTGTCGCACACGATCGCGACCGAAACAAAACAGACCGCTTGAACGCTTGTCCCGTATGTTATTCGTGCTTATTCCATGTGATGGCGTGCGAGCCCTGCTTCGTGCGCCACGGCTCGAGCAGTTTGCTCACCGTGCTAACGTAGGCGTAACGTCACGCGACCAGCTACCGCGACGTGCACAATCTTCTTCGAAAATCGCTGAGTGCTAGTTGGACGTGCAGTCCGCCGGAGTGTCCTGGACGACTGGCTACGACCGCCGACTGGAGTACGGAGCTCATTTGCAGGTACATATAACGTATCAAATGTTGGCTATGTAAGACTAATGAGAGCACTTTTTTCTGTTACAGGTTGCTGCTGAGGCTGGAGTTCGGGTGAGCATGCTCTGGAGGTGCTATTGAGATTGGATTGACGCCTTAATGGTAAGTAATTAATTTGAGAGCTTCGGAAAACTAAGGTATATTAGTGGGCAATATAACCTCCTTCCCTATGTTGTCACCTACTTCTTCCCCTTGATTTTTCTTTCTTGTTAGATCCTTCTAGAGACGAAAGCCTCCTAGCTAGTATCCCTCCTGATTGTTATTAGCTGGATTTTAAGTATTTCTTGTGTTTGTCCAGAGTAAAGAGCTGCTGGTATGCTGTACGCTCCAGGCAACGCTGAGCTGGATGCAAGGTGCCAGCTGCTGAAGGAGGAGCTGGATTCTTGCCGATGTTCCTGCTGCTGCTGGATACCTAATCTACCTCCTCCAGGCCCTATTTACGAATATGGTCAGCCAGAAGAGGTCTCGTCAGGCTGAGCGAGCTTGAAATATACTGTTGAAGAGTTACACTGAGCTGGATGCTGCTTAAGAAGAGCCAGTGTGTATGTGCGAGTGTCGTATTAGTTTAAGTGAGTTTAAGTAATGTTATAATAGATTACTAGTGCCTTATAATGGCTAGATTAGGTATACTTGTGCTTGCCAGTCTGCTGGATTTGTAAGTGGCGGCCTCGCATGGCTGTCACAAGACTGGTTAGTCAGTATTATAGATCATAAGGCCTTACATGGCCTTATGATTGATTAATTAATTTAGATTAGGGTGATATAAATTAGGCTAAATATAATATTATTGTTATTGTATCAGAAAGTCCAACTGCTCTGTCACAAAATTCAAAACAAATTCAAATTCTTATAAAAAATTGTAATTCAAGATATTAAAGATCTAACCGCAGAAAGTGTTCTAGTTAATTTTAAAACCAAAGTTAATGTTATATTAGGAAAATATCAAATGACACTTTCTATGTTTGTACCAGAAATGACTGACGAATGTAATTTAGGATATGATTTCTTAGAAAAAGTTGGCATTTTGGGTAAAGTCAATAAGGTTTTGACAGAAAATATTAAATAAGGTTGATATGACACATCGTTCAATAAGTCCCGAGACTAACCCAGAGATGGTGCTAGTAGTACCAAACTGGCCACGTTCCCATAGAGTGCGAGCCTTTACATGAAACGTGTAAAAATTTCACGTCGATCGGATCACAGACAGCAGAGTTATCGAGGTTAGAGTAAAGTCACTTTGTAATTTGTTTTAAAAATGGAAAAAAGCGAGTTTCGCGTGTTGATAAAACATTGTTTTTTAATGGGTAAAAACACCGTAGAAGCCCAGCAATGGCTTGAAAAACATTGCCCGGACTCCTCTCCATCCAAAGCAACGATTTGTCGTTGGTATGCTGAGTTTAAACGTGGTTGTACGGACACAAACGATGCGGAACGTTCGGGTAGGCCATTGGAAGCCGTTACACAGGAAAATGTGAGTGAAGTGTTAAAAACTGTAATTAAAAATTGCAAAGTGAAGGTCCGTGAGATTGCAGAAATGACACAGATATCATCTGAAAGTGTATTTACAATCCTTCATGAAAAATTGAGCATGAAAAAGGTTTTTTCCAAGTCGGTGCCGCGATTGCTTTCAGTGGAACAAAAACAGCAACGAGTCGACGATTCAGAGAGCTGTTTATCGCTACTTACTCGCAATAAAAAGGATTTTCTGCGTCGATACGTGACCATGGATGAAACATGGATGAAACACACATTTCACTCTGGAGTCGAATCGGCAATCATCTGAGTGGCGCATGGCTGGCGAAAGCCGCCCAAAGCGTCCAAAAACGCAGCAGTCTGCTGGCAAAGTCATGGCGTCTGTTTTATGGGATACACATGGCGTGATTTTCATTGACTACCTGGAAAAAGGTAAATCGATCAACAGTGTTTATTATATTGACTTGTTGGTACGTTTGAAGGAGGAGATCACAGCAAAACGACCGCACATGAAGAAGAAAAAAATCCTTTTTCACCAAGACAATGCACCATGCCACAAGTCCATGAAAACAATGGCAAAATTGAACGAATTGGGCTTTGATTTGCTTCCCCACTCCCCGTATTCGCCAGATTTAGCCCCCAGCGACTACTGGCTCTTTGATGATCTCAAAAAAATGCTCTAGGGAAAAAAATTTGGCTCGAATGAGGAGGTCATTGCCGAAACTGAAGCCTATTTTGAAGCAAAGGATAAATCCTTCTATAAACATGGTAAAGAAATGTTGGAAAGGCGTTGGAAAGATTGTATCATTCTAAAAGGAGATTATATTGATGAATAAAAATGATTTTTAAAAAAAGAAGTTGTTTTCGTTGTTAGTCTCGGGACTTATTGAACGATGTGTTACGTAGTGAAATTATTTTTGTAGGTGACTGTACGTAGATAAGTAGCGAAATTATTTTTATACGTTCTTCTTTACACTAAACTGTGAGAAGTATAGAGTTAATATAGACTTCCAAGTGAATTCATATTTATGAATAAAATCAGTTATTCAAAAACATTGTATCGTTTTGTTTGTTTATTCGGACTTAACAATAAGGGTCAATGCTTTAAATGTTATAAATTTATTAACATATTAGCGTACTTTCTAGCATTACAAATACAAGATAGTGAGACAAATTATAAAGAAATTGAGTTATCTCGAAAAATCAAACAAATATTAATAGAATCTACAAATGAATCCAACCACATAGATATGATTGTTGAAGACACATTGGATTTTTGAGAAGAATATAAAGATCACGATGCAAAAATTGTTGAAGATCAAGAACTGCATAACTTGCCTCATGCTTTAGAAGGCCCAACAGATCACTGTACATATGATATACAAGATATAGATTTTGATTATAAAAAAAAAAGCCGTCGAATATTGCAGAAATGGCAAAAAAAAATTTAAGTTTAGAAAGTGTATGGAGTAAATACAGGAAAGTTTCATCATTCAATCAGTCAATTGAAACGTTGGGCTCATGCAATAAATAAGGGTGGTATATACAGGGAAAAGATTGCGAGAATTTATTTTTCATTTGAATCTTTCTGCGAACGTTCTTTTTCGACGTAATTTTTTTTTTTTTTTTTCTTAAATTTATAATTTTGTGAAAGAATGAGCAGCAGTTCGAGTTTATAGAATTTTTTCTTTGTACTTACTGCCACTTTCCAAACGTGGGTTTTCTAAATGCCAAACAATTGAGCGGCCTAAGCCACTTTTTTATTTAACTTTGTCTAGAAACTTTAATATTTTTTTTTTTTGGTAGTAGGATGAGTTTAAGAGTGTCAGTATACGATTGAACTTTTTTTACAAAAGCATTTTATTTTGTATTAATTCCATATTTCAATTCTGAATACTATGTTTAGTTAAATAGTGTTTTACTAATCCACCATCAACTACACCTTTTCCGTGACTTGTAGCTAATAACAACCATTTTTTTTTTGTTGGAAGCATTTTTTATTTCATGCAGTTGATATCAATTTTTGAAGTGATAACAATGTTTTTTTCGTTGCTGACAAGGCGTAAGCGAAATCCTGTTTTATATCATCACTGACAACATCAAAACTTTTTATTGCTTTTCTTTGATAACAAAGCTGTGAAAATAGAAACCTGTTGATTCACCCAGTAATTACCTTGAACAGAGCTTCTGAGAATCACAGCCAAATTTTCAGCAAAATCACCATGCAGTACTAGATGATTGGAATTAGATGTAGCCATCTTTTTTTCTTTTATGGATTTTCTTCGCATATTTTTAATGTGTGTAGGGACGCTTTTTTGCACTGTCCAAATAATGTCAAGATTGTTTATAAAATTGGACATGCTAATGTTGCTCACCAGTTGCCGGTTACATTGTAAAAACAATCTCTTCATGTTTATTTATTGTTTCTAATCCAAACAAACTTAAAATAATACTCATGAACCCGGGCATACAGAATATTCTTGGAAAAAACTGCTTTTATGAATTCGAACAAACAATTGCTGATATAAGTTTAGAACGAACTTTTTTAAAATCTGTATACTTCCTTCCTGTATGATTGTTTATACTGTTCACATATAAATCAAAATTTGCACAGTAAATGCGGAGACACTCTTTCTTAAAATGACTCAACATCACAAACTTTGGCTTTAAGATATAAAACTGTTATGTCCATTTTTATTTCTGAATGTTGTGTGAATGGTTTGTACGCCTCTTATACTGAACGTTAAAAAACATTTAATTTTTTTTTTGTTTTTTCATTTTCTTTTACAATTACAACGTCTGATTTATTAGGGCTTTGACGCGTACAGTTCAAATAATTGTTTAGAAAATATTTCATTGCATTTTCAGTAGATTTTTCGCTCAAAGGATGACCGTATAAGTCAGGTTCAGAATATATTCCCTTGGTTCTTACAAGCATTCGTGCTTTGTCAATCATGTAAACATTCACTTCCAGAAATGTTGATAAAATTTTAGATTTTGATACAGACAAAGGAATCAATGTTAGAATTCTAATTTTTTCAATAATATTGCAACAATTCTCATCTGCTACTTCCAAAATATTATGCCGTTTATTACAAAGGCATTATGATAAATTATCATTTAATATATCAATTAAAACATGGTATACTTTTGATAATTTTGAACTAGTTGCAGAAGAAAATGAAGAAACTAATTCTGATTTCTTTCTTGTAATGTATCTTTTTATAGAAGAGTTATCAACAGATCTTTTCCTTTTGAGCGTTGACAGATTACCAAAAGAACTTGAAATGATGTTCTCCTTCAGATACTCAATACGCTATGGAGTGCTTGCACAAAAATAGTGGTCTTCAATATGGGTCAAATTAGCATCATTTTTTTTTTTTTTTTTTTTATTTTGGGTAGGTAGGGAAAATGCTTTATGCACCTGGCAGGGGGCTACCAGAGTACCGGACTCTCACCGGCTAAAAACCCTCCTAGGCCTCGTGGCTAGTAAACCACCCTGGTACCGTTGGCGGACACTTCGTCAGGGTGGAGCCACTTTTGGGGTCATAAGATCGACCCCACGGCTAGACGACGGGTGTTTCCCGTCCCCTCCTCGTTAGACGGCACCTATGCCCCCTGGGTACCGTCTATCTTCTTTTTCTTTTTGCGGAGGACATCCTCCACGTAAGTGGCCACTTTGCTCCAGTGGCCTACTTTGCTCCAGTGGCCTACTTTGCTCCAGTGGCCTCAAATTAGCATCATTACCTGAACCGATCGCATCGATAATTTTTTTTGGTTTAATTTTTGTATGCGTTTAAAACATTTGAAACATATTGGGAGTGTAAATAAGTTCTCGCCGCTTCACCGTCAGATAGTGGTACAAAAATTTTGTGTGTATAATTCAAGATGATGATGCATCTATATTGAAGTTCTATAACCTACGTTTACAATCAGTGCGTGTCTTTCAATTCACCTATAAAGAACATTTTCTTTTTCTAGCGTAAAACATGTCAAATTTCGTGCTAAATAAACCTTTTTTGCGGGGAATTCTACTGCACTATTTTATTCAGAAGAAATCTGCAGCTGAAGCACACAGAATTCTTGTAGAAACCTATGGTGATCATGCTCTGTCGGAAAGAACATGCAGAGATTGGTTTAACCGATTAAAAAATGGTGATTTTGATGTTCAAGATAGAGAACGCAGTGGTGCACCAAAAAAGTTTCAAGACAAAGAATTGGAAACATTACTTGCTCAAAATCCATGTCAGACGCAATCCGATGTTGCAAAATCATTAGGAGTTGATCAAATAAGAGTTTCGAAACGTCTGATAGCATTAGGAATGATACAAAAGGAACGATTTTGGGTACCGTACGAACTGAAAGAAGTGTCGTTTTTTCAATGTGGAATTCAAATGCTACCAGAAATCCTGTGAAAAATGGAAATATTTGTACCATGAAAAGGTCCCTAGAAGTCAAAATAGAAAGATTGTGATTAATTTTATCGAGAGCACCAATATTCACTTCTTCTTTTTTAGAATTAGGTGGGCAACAACTCCTTCTGCCTCAGCTCTTTTTATGATAACTTGACATAAGCAAGCCGTTATTCTATCTGTAGGAGTTGAAGATGTAGACAAACCTTTTGAATGCATTTCATCTATTGTCTTCTTAGATCTAGTTTGTGCATACGTGGATAAAGCATTAAAAACTGGAAGTTGGTGACTTTCTACATTACGCGTAAATTCTCCTTTATCTCTGAGAGGCCTAGAATAAAAATAAAATAATATCAGTTGACTTATACTTAATACTGCTGGTGTTATATTAAAATTGACTTGTTCTATAGAGAAGCATACGTACTAATTTGAAAAGAGCTTGTGGAACAGAATCTTTTTCACAGTCTTTTTCGAAAATACCTTTAAAACGGCATTTTTTTTGTAATTGTACGTCATTCCTTAAATTTTTTCAGGGAGTTTAGGAAATTCTAATAATATGCCCTCACGAAATCTAGTGTTATGAATTAGAAATACATTTTGAGGCTCAGTTTTAGTTAGTTCTTCAATTTTTTATTTATTCATATGATATAAAGTACTTAATGGAAATATATAAGCTATATTATCTTCGTTATTAAAATTACTAGCAATAAATTCCTTTATGTAAGGAAAAGTATCGTCTTATGGTGATGAAAAAATCATCTGAATTAGTAAAATTTTGCTTCAAAGATTTCATGTACTGATTGTATAAATTGCTATGGCAGCTCTTGAGCAATTAAATCGGTTACTGTTAAAGTACTTAATGAGTCAAAATTATATAATTGCTTTTCCTTCTTTTATATATTTATAAAAAATTCTTTTAAAATCACTTGCATTTCTTTAATTTCTGTCATTTTTGTGACAAATAAAGCATAAATTACAATAATTTAGAACCAATAAAAAATTACTTTGTTTACACTAAAGTGAACTATTATACACTGAAATTTAAGGTTAGATACAGTACTTCCTTGTACGCGCGTCACCATTCGAAATTCCATGCATGGAGTAGTACTGCTACTGCCATTTTTGAAGGAACAGCGAGAACTTATTCCAGGTCCTAACAATAAATAGCATTTTTTCATTAATTCAACAATAAATGTACAAGTTTTAAAAACTTAGAAGTTCTATTTTTTTTTTTTTTTAATTAACTAACTTATTTTAGCATAATTCTTCAAATATATATAACATTCGTTTTTCGTTTGAAAAATGGTCACCATTTTGTTTTAAGACGTGGATTCACTTGACTCCGCTTCATGTAGTTTAGTGTTTATTACTTATTGTGGTCATACCTAACTATGTACAAAATTTCAGACTTTTCTGAAAAAGTGCAGTATGCAGTCCATAGTGGGTGCGTAGTTATATAGTTCTAATGACTGTTCTCTTTCAACGGGTTCGGATTTAGAGTCGTGCTCATAAAGATCATTATAATCACTATCCCTTGTCTTGGTCGAGTAGGTTCTTGACGTGCATAAAGGCAGTAGTTCGTGGAAACTTGTTTGAGATGGTTGATTGTAGCTTATTTCAATCTTCTTTAAGGGTGTCGCAATAACACATCGTTCAATAAGTCTCGAGACTAACAACGAAAACAACATTTGTTTTCAAAAATTATTTGATTCATCAATAAAATCTCCTTTTAGAGTGATACAATCTTTCCAACGCCTTTTCAACATTTCTATACCATGTTTATAGAAGGATTTATCCTTTGCTTCAAAATAGGCTTCAATTTCGGCAATGACCTCCTCATTCGAGCCAAATTTTTTTCCCTGGAGCATTTTTTTGAGATCAGCAAGGAGCCAGTAGTCGCTGGGGGCTAAATCTGGCGAATACGGGGGGGGGGAAGCGAATTAAAGCCCAATTCGTTCAATTTTGCCATTGTTTTCATGGACTTGTGGCATGGTGCATTGTCTTGGTGAAAAAAAATTTTTTTCTTCTTCATGTGCGGTCGTTTTGCTGCGATCTCCTCCTTCAAACGTACCAACAAGTCAATATAATAATCACTGTTGATCGATTTACCTTTTTCCAGGTAGTCAATGAAAATCACGCTATATGTATCCCAAAAAACAGACGCCATGACTTTGCTAGCAGACTGCTGCGTTTTTGGACGCTTTGGGCGGCTTTCGCCAGCCATGCGCCACTCAGATGATTGCCGATTCGACTCTGGAGTGGAATGATGTATCCATGTTTCATACATGGTCACGTATCGACGCAGGAAATCCTTTTTATTGCGAGTAAATAGCGATAAACAGCTCTCTGAATCGTTGACTCGTTGCTGTTTTTGTTCCACTGAAAGCAATCGCGGCACCCACTTGGAAAAAACCTTTTTCATGCTCAATTTTTCATGAAGGATTGTAAATACGCTTCCAGATGATATCTGTGTCATTTCTGCAATCTCACGGACTTTTACTTTGCGATTTTTCATTACAATTTTTAACACTTCACTCACATTTTCCTGTGTAACGGCTTCCAATAGCCTACCCGAACGTTCCGCATCGTTTGTGTCCGTACGACCACGTTTAAACTCAGCATACCAACGACAAATCGTTGGTTTGGATGGAAAGGAGTCTAGGTAATGTTTTTCAAGCCATTGCTAGGCTTCTACGGTGTTTTTACCCATTAAAAAACAATGTTTTATCAACACGCGAAACTCGCTTTTTTCCATTTTTCAAACAAATTACAAAGTGACTTTACTCTAACCTCGATAACTCTGCTGTCTGTGATCCGATCGACGTGAAATTTTTACACGTTTCATGTAAAGGCTTGCACTCTATGGAAACGTGGCCAGTTTGGTACTACTAGCACCATCTCTGGGTTAGTCTCGGGACTTATTGAACGATGTGTTAGTATTTCGAGATGGTTTTTCAGAGGCCTCAGGTAGCTCTTAACCAGTTGACTTAATCGTAGTTGTTTCTTGCTCCTGCCTGGTGTAGGGGTACTTCTGGTTTGTGGCTTCCGATTATAACGGAAGAGTAAATTTAAGAGAGGCTTTGGTGTCTCGCGCGCTATCTCGAATTTATTATGTAACTCTTCTGCGTCAGCATCAATGTTTTCGGGATTGTTTCCTCCTACTTGTTCTGGACAAATAAGGTTTTTTATAAAACTTTATTGCTCTAATTGAGCAACTATTTGTTCCATAATACCGTCGTATGGGTTTTATCATTATAAGGGTTTAAGTTATTTAAATATTTCCATAATTCAGGGTCTACGACATCTCCTTCGAAGAGATGGCTTTTATATCCAAGGGTTTCGTCTCAGCTTACTTGAGGTTTATCAGAATAGTAACAATACCGAATATTTATTTTACCGTAGAATTTTCTAGTAATTCATTAAATTTTCTCCAGTCCTCAGTATTATCTTTATCTACAAAGTGTAACGAAAGTAACGATACCCTTAAATAACTTTCCAGAATTATATTTCTCGAGGAAATTTTTTAGACAAAAGTTGTATGGTTTGGTCGAAAAAATTGATTGATGACCTCGCTGTTGACTCCAAGATCATTTAAAGATCAACTTTTATTTTTTAAATGAGAACTTCTATTTTTAATGGAAAAAGCGAAAAATATAACGTTAAGATGTGTACTTGACCTTGGGTAGAAGTCATCTTATAAGGTCGTTTGGAAGTCATATTTGGGTTTTAAGGTTAAATCTCAAACCAGGTTTTATAATGAAAAATCTTGTAGAAGGAAGTTACAGATTTTGTACCGCGCGATTAACTGATGATCTTGCCTTTAACTTTAAGGTCATTTTTGAAAGCTATTTGATGGTCAACTTGTTTTTCAAATTGCAACCTCTATTTTTTATATTAAAAATTGATAGAGCGGTAAATTTGCTTACAGCATGACCCAGAACCAACGACATGGACGTGGCGAAAACATGGTTTCTTTGGGGTGCTTGATTAACGTAAGTTATTTTGCCTCTCACGTTGTAATGCTGAATTCTCATTACAGCATATGTTCGAAAACACTTTCATCAGCTGCTTGGCAGAAAGCTATCCTTTTATAAAAGTAATCTACCGCATTTCTTATCATTTTAGCATCAATAAGTGTTGCCTCTCAGATGATTCTTTGTCTTTATTTTCCCAAGTCTCTTGGTTGGGTCGTATAAAACCTTTTTTCCAAATATTCCCAAAAGAAGTAACCGAGTGGCGCTAAGACTGGCGAACGCGGTGGTCACTCAATTTCTTCTTGTCTACCAATCCATTGATTGTAAAAGGTTTCATTTTAGTATCTTACAACGTCTTTTTCATAATAGGCTGAAGCGCCATCTTGTTGAAACTAAATCTTCTTAAAATTTTCACCTGCTATTCGTCTTATTTCTGGTAGTATTTCATTTCGTAATATGGTTTCATAATTTTGAGCATTTGAATTACCGTCAATAAAAAAAGAACCAATTTATCTATTTAACCAATATCTATATAGAAATTTAGTTTTTGAGGATATTGCATATGTGCTTTAACCATGCAATAAGGGTTAACGTCAAAATAGTATCGAAAATTATGTCTGTTAACATGTCTATTCAATTTAAAAGTTGTTTTATCCGAAAAAACAATGTCATATAAAAAATAATTATAGGTATCAATATTTCTTATCATTTCATCAAAAAATTTCATCCGACGATCGGGATATCCATTTCATCATCATTATTTAACTATTGCACTAACAATAAGTGCATTTTACAACGATAAAATATTATTAATTTTAAAGTTTTTTGTACAGACATATGGCTTACGCCATGCTGCAGTGTCACTCGACAAGTAGAAAGATGAAAATCTTCCAGAAAAGAAAGTGCAATATCAAATCGCATTTCTTCGTTAGTTGCCTATCGTGGCCTACCTGGTTTAGGTACATCTTTAACACTCAAGTCTCGACACGCAAGACACGCAAGTCTCGATAAAATCTTGACAACATTGGATGCGAGTTACTTTCTGCTCTGGTGTGAGAAAGTGCGGAACAAATCGAGAGCAGACCTTCCTGCGGTTCATTTTTTCTTTCAAAATCAACGCGACGCTATCCTTGCTCATGTTCAGTTCGTCTGCCAACATTCTAAGAGACATGTGGCAATCTTGCTTCAGTAGCGCGCGCACGCGAGTCTCGTTTTCGTCGGTAACAGCTGTTGACGGCCGGCCGCTTCTTTCGTCATCTTCTAACGACTCTCTACCCTTCTTGAACCGACTGAACCACGTGTAAACAGTTGTACGCGACACTACACCTTCACCGTAAGCTGAATCGATCATTTTTTTCATTTCCGCGAAAGTTTTTTCAAGTTTATAGCAGAATTTAATTGCGCAACGATGTTCAAATTTCTCATCCATCGTAGAGCTTGCACCGGGGTACTAAACACACGTTCACTCAAGCACGTCTATCTCGGCAACTAATGAACGGATACTGGTGAAAAAATTCTCAGACACTTCAGAGGGATGTAGCAACATAGTACCGGTGTCGTTCAAGAGGTGGCGCCACTCGTAAAAGCGCTACAAAATAAGTTCGGAAACTTTTCCGACATACTGTGTAAGTCATTTTTTTATAGAAAATTAAGAGTAAGTGCAAACGCTAAGTAAAATAAGTAACTTAAAAAAATAGCCTTCCCGATAACTAAAATACTAAAATTTTATTATTTACTTATACAATTTTTTTTCATAAAACTGCAACTTGGATTTATCAGATATTTTTATCTAAAATATTAATTAACGTTAAAACTAATATCATAACATAAATATTAATAATGTTAAAGTTTGCAACGTTGGACTCCAACGAAAAAACAAAAAATTTACATATTGGTTTCTTCTTAATAAAATAGATATGAAATCAACAAATATGTATTAAAATTAATATTTAACATTAATTTTAGCAAAATCAACCCCTAAAATACCCTTAGAAAGAGATGAAAAAAAAAAGTATTACAGCAGTTTTTTAAAATTTTAAAAACAATTTTAGTATAACAAAAGACTTATAAATCCCCAGTAACCGTATACAACGAATAACATTTGTCAACCCTTTCTGGAAGTAATTTAAGAGGCGGATGAAAAGTCAAAATTAAAAACAAAAAAATTTAACTTCCCTTATTTGGTTCGCAAAAAAGTAAATTAAGTATATGATTGCTTAGTACATAAAAAGTCTACGATAAAATTGGCGCCGAAAAAGCGGACCGGAACTCACCCTTCAGGGGGATGGAAGGTTAAACCATAGGAAAAATTCCAACATCCTTCCTACTACCGTTCGAAAAAAAGTAAAGCGCGTATATGATTTCCTGGTATATAAAAAGCTTAGAAAAAAATTGGCGTTGACCATAGCCGTCCGGAACTTACCCTCCAGGAGGGTGAAAACTCACAATTTTTTAATAAAAATTTGACATCTTCCCTAATATCGTTCGCAAAAAAGTAAAGGGTGTATATGATTTCTTAGTACATAAGATGCCTACGAAAAAATTGGCATCGACAAAAGCGGTCCGGAACTTACTCTCTATGGGGATGAAAAGTGAAAATTTTTGAGATTAAGAAATCTGACATCTTCCCTAATACCGTTCGCAAAAAAATTAAAAGTGCATACGATTTCTTGGTACATACCAGGCTGTTTAATAAGTTTTGCGGTTCAATAAGAGAGGGTATTGATACTAGCCTAAATTTTTTTTTGTTATGTTAGTACACTCTTCATATGAACGTGTGTAAAGTTTCATTTTAATCTGTCAATTCATTCTTTGTTCACAAGCCATTTAGTATCGACGTGTCACAGTATTTTTTTACAATAGAAAAAATCAAGTATCGTGCAGTGATTGAATTTTCATTTTTGGAAGGTTTAAAAGCAAAGAAAATTTATAAACAAATGTTGAAAGTGTACAAAGACTCTTCGCCTTCAATTAGTACAGTAGAAAGATGGCTTGCTAAATTTAAACGCAGTCGTACAAGCCTTGAAGACGATCCACGTCAAGGACGTCCAAAAACAGCAACAACACCAGAAATCGTAGTAAAAATACAGGATATCGTATTGGAAAATCGTCGAGTGACTGAAAGAGATTTAGTATAAGTTCTAGGCATCGCATTGGGCAGTGTAAGCAATATTTTGACTGAAGTATTGGGTTTCAGAAGGCTGTGTGCACAATGGGTACCGCGTTCGCTAACAATGTAACATAAACACATTCGAATGCGACTTTCTCAGCAACATTTAGAGCGATTTCGAAAGGATAAAGTCAATTTTGTGCGTCGATTCATCACTATGGATAAGACTTAGGTCTATCACCATGATTCTGAATCAAAACAAGAGGCTAAAGAGTGATGTGAACCTCATTCTTCGGTTCCGAAACGAGTTCGTGTCCAGAAATCGGCCAAGAAGGTGTTAGCATCACTTTTTTGGGACGCGGAAGGAATTTTGTTTGTGGATTACTTTCAAACTGGTAAAACAATAAATTCTGAATATTATTGTAACCTTTTAGACTAGCTGAAGGAAAAAATTCGTAAAAAAAGACCCGGTTTGCAGAAGAAAAAAATCCCTTTTCATCAGGACAATGCACCGTGTCACAAGAGCATTTTGACAATGGCTAAAATCCATGAATTAAAGTTCGAATTGTTGGAACATCCACCGTATTTACCAGATTTGGCCCCTAGCGACTTCCATCTGTTTCCAGACCTAAAAAAATTCATGCGTGGGAAGCGTTTTTCATCAAATGATGAGGTCATAACAGATGTGGAAGCGCATTTTGCAGCCCTTCCAGATTCTTACTTCAGGGATGGAATTCATAAATTGAAATTTCGTTGGAACAAGTGTATTGATGTTCGGGGAGACTAAACTGAATAATAAAGTGTATTTCAAACCATAAAATTGTGTTTTTCTCATCGAACCGCAAAACTTATTGAACAGCTTGGTACTTATATATAGAAGTCGATGAAGCGTCTGCAGTTTCATTAATAAGCGAAACTAATTACAATAAATACTTTAAGGAATTTGAATTAAAAAGTACTACAATGTCATGAAAATATTACGCAGGAGAAAACTGTAAGCCTTTAGGTATTTTAGAAAATGCAAAAATATGTTATGTTGATATTACATTAAAAGCTAATTTATATGTAGCAGGAAAAATGGGTGTACCGTTAATAGGTCGCAATTGGTTGAGTAAACTTGGATTGTGGCCATTAGAAATTATACAGTCAAAAAATTAGATAAATTCTATGCAAACATGCAAAAGCACAGATGTATCCAATGAAGAAAAAATTTTGCAAAAACACAGAGAAAAAATACACAAAGATTACAATCATATGTTTTCAAGAAAAGCCACCTATACAAAAGCAAAATTTACCTTAAAAATGCATCCGTACGCAATCCCAACTTTTTGTAAATCCAGAACTATTCTATTTGCGCTTAAAAATGAAGTATCACACGAGATAGATAGATTAGAAAAAGATAAAACACTCAAACCAGTTGGCGTAAATGAGTGGGCCACACCAATAGTTCCTATAGTTAAACCTGACGACTCCGTAAAAATTTGTATCGATTTTAAAGTCACGATAAACAAATATATAATAACTTAAAGATACCCATTACCAAATGCTGATCACTTGATCACAAACTTAACGGGCGGAGTCTTTTATTGTAAAATTGACTTAAAAGAAGCATACAGGCAAGTAGATTTAGATGAGTATTCGCAAAAAATACTATTAATTAATTACTAGTAATAAACCCTCACAAAGGGTTATATTAACATACTTAATTACCATATGGTATATCTTCAGCATCTGGATTTTTTCAAAGTCAAATGGAAAAAATTTTCGCAAAATTACCCTGTGTGTGTTTTTGAAGATGATATAGTTGTAAGACGACATAAAACGATACAAAAAATTGTAAAAAATACCTGACATGTACTTGATATACTTGATGAATGCGAACTAAAATTAAAAAAAGAAAAAGTAGAAAAAAAATAGGTTATTTAAAAGAAAAATTGAATATTTAGGATACAGCATGGATGAAAAAGGAGTGCACACTTTAGAAAAAAAAATCGACGCTATAAGTAAAGCTCCTTCTCCATCAAATTTAAAAGAATTGCAAGCATTTTTAGGCATGATGAATTATTATAACAAATTTATAGACGACCAAGCAACAAAATTACAATCTTTGTACGAATGCTTAAAAAAAGAAAAGTTTCATTGGACCGAGGCATGCGAAAAAGCTTTTTAAGTAGCCAAAAACGAACTTAAGTCGAATAAAGTACTGATAAATTATGACCCGGAAAAAGAAATAATGTTAAGAGCAATAATTTCGCATAACACTACCGAAGGTGATCGCCCAACAGCTTACGGGTCAAAAACTCTAACGGCAAGCGAACGAAATTATTCAACCATAGATAAAAAAGCAGGAGCAATAATTTTTAGCGTTACTGAATTTTATGATTACCTTTATGGGCAAAAATTAATACTTAAAACAGATCATCAACCGTTAGTTCGTATTTTTGGCGAAAACAAAGGCATTCCAATTATGGCAACGCAACGATTACAAAGATATGCCGAATTTTTAAAAGCATTCGATTTTAAAATAAAATATGTTAACTCAAGAAGTAACTGTGCCGATGCTCTATCACGTTTACCTTGTAACGTAGGTGCATGACCTCCGTTTTCTTTTTGTGTTGTGTCAGCCGAAAAGTTCTTTACTGTCTTTCCTGACACAATAATCCCCTCTACAACCTACGCGACGCACTCCCCACTAACGTAAACTATTGGGAAACTAAACCGAGAGTTGAATAGCCGCTCTCGTTAAACTCAGTTTTACTACGATGCAATTTTTACAAACAATCGCACACTTGTCATCATAAAATAAAATTCTTCCTTTCAAATAACTAGATCACCAAGTCGGTCAATACAAATTCCATTGGCATTTGACGTACAAATTCAAGCAAGGTAGTCTTTCTTATAGCGTAATTTAGAACATCGCGCAATCATCTGGAATGTCATGAATTCTTGTAATACACTCCAAATAATTTTTTTTAATATTAATTAAATAAAAATGAGTAATTAATTAAACGAATTAAGATAAATAATTAATTTAAATTAACTGCAATAGGCCAACTATTATTAATTCCTCTAGTTAATTTTTATTTTAAGCGACGATGCAACGATCCTAATTATTACTATTCCACTATTTAATAGAATAAAATAATATTCCGCGACCAGCTACATTATTTTATTTTTTAAGCAAAATTGTACAAAAGGAAATTGCATTAATAATTACAGTTTGATTACTAATAATAGAAATTTCAACACAAATTTATAATCATACTAGCAAATATTTACTTAATTACTTTTTAAAAATAAAGATAATCAAACAAGTACTCCTCCAACAGTCCTTAAGGGGAGGTTCTCATCTAGCGACCCAGAAATTACGTGATTTTCGCGATTTTTTTTCTCATGGAAGGAAATAAATGAAGTAGTCAAGTTTCTTGGTACTTATTAAGTATGCTATTAACTACTTCTACACATTTTTTTGAACAAAAATACCGAATAGTTTATTAGTTATATGCATTGAAAAATAGTCATAAAAAAAAAGACACCTCCACAGGCGGCAAAGTAACTCATCCAATTTTTGTCTGAAATCAAAAAATCAAAGTTTGTTATAAACTAGAAGACATTTGCTAGATCTTGAACTGAAATCACGAAGAAAAGTTAAAAATTAACTAAATAGCGGACTTGCAAAAAAAAAAAATATTTTTTGCACTTTTTTTTGCTCTAAAAAGTGCAATAACAATAAAAATAATGATTGTAAAATTATGATTTTAGGTCAAGATCCAACAAATTTATTTACCTTTAAAATAAAAAAAATTCATTTTGATATCTATAATAGTTTTTGAAATATCTTGCCGCCCGTCTCAAAAAACATGGTTTCGAGAAAAACGCGTTTAAAGTTTTAGTACGCGATTTAGTACGTAAAAAGACGACTTCGGTTTTTTGACTATAACTTTAAAAATAAATTGAATTCGGCAAAACGGGTTTCACGAGCGTATTCTACGAGACATTTGCCAACTTTTTAAGCAAAAAAAAAAAAAATCGATTTTTTGGTCGTGCTTGATGAGAACCTCCTCTTAACTAATAATTAGAAATTAAATTAAAAATAATTATTTAAGCTATTACCTTACTAATCTAAGGATATCACTTGTATTAATAATAGCAATCTTTTTTTTTTTTAAATGATCATTTTTATTTAAAAATCACTGTATAAATTAACCCCTTAAACTGCGACAAAAAAAAACTTCATTCTTTTTATAAAATGCGTTGAATTTTAAATAGAACACGACTATACAATTTAAATTAGCATAATTTTATTGTAAATAGTAAATAATAAACCTATGTATTAATTCTGCGAAAATAGATCATCTCTCTCTCTCTCTCTAATTCTCACTTTCCCTCTCTCTAACCGAGAAGCCCGCCAGGAAGAGGGGGCCTGAAAAACTTGGCCCCTCCCTGAATTTCCCGGTCAAAGAAGAAATCTGCTGAGTAGCTTCTCCAACGCATTTAAATACGGCACAAAATGATCACCAAGCAGCAGACCTCAGGCAGCACTCGAGGACCCGCATACTACGCAAAATACTACGAGAAAAGCATTACTACGGACCCACGCACTACGCAAAATACAACAAAGAAAACATTACTACGGAAACATTACTACGAACTATCCACTACGAGCAGACCTCAGGAAGAGACCACATGAAGAAGAAGACGACGAGAAGTCAGCCGCAGCAAAAGAGAGAGATAGAGAGAGATAGAGAGAGAGAGAGAGAGAGAGAGAGAAGATCTTTCTTTTTTTCCCACGTTATATTCAATAAAATGTAAGTTTTTCGAAGATTTTGTATTTTTTTCTCTTCTACTTCCAAAGAGATAGTATTAAGTGTAGTAAAAAGAAATCCATTATTTTTGCATTAAATTGAAGGTTTTATTTAGCATAGATAGAATGATACGATTTAGGTCAAATATGCACCGTTTTGTTCGATAACTTGTTGCCATTTTAGAGGTAATTTCATAATGTCTCTCTCGTAGAAACCCTTGTCCCTATTGTCAAAAAACTAGGACAGTTGATTTTCACAATCTTCTCTTGAGGCAAACTTTTCACCTGCAAAATCATTCGTCATAGACAGGGACTGGTGGTAATCACTTGGTGCTAGGTCCGGACTATAAGGTGGATGCATAAGAACTTCCCAACCAAGCTCCCGGAGCTTCTGGCAAGTCACTATCAATGTATGCGGCCTGGCGTTGTCCAGATGGAACACACTTCCTTTTCTATTGGCCAAAGCTGGCCGCTTCTGAGCGATTGCTTTTTTCAGACGGTCCAATTGTTGATAGTACAGGTCCGAATTAAGAGTTCGGCCGTAAAGGAGCAGCTCATAATAGATGATTCCCTGCCAGTCCCACCAAACACACAGCAAAACCTTCCTGACTGTCAATCCTGGCTTGGCCACCGTTTGCGCCGGCTCACCGCGATTTGACCACGACCGTTGTCGCTTGACGTTGTCGAAAGTGACCCACTTTTCATTACCAGTAACCATCCGCTTCAGAAATAGATCGATATTGTTGCGATTCAACAGCGATTCGCAGATGGAAATTCGGTCCATGAGGTTTCTTTGCGATAACTCGTGTGGCACCCATACACCGAACTTCTTTTCGTATCCAGCCTTATTTAAGTGGTTCCAAACGGTTTTTTTGTGCAATGTTTAGCTCCTGGGCAATCGAAACAGTGCTTACGTGACGGTCTGATTCGACGATTTTCATTATTTTATCGACATTCTCGACAATTGGCCTTCCAGAGCGTGGTGCATCTTTGACGTCAAAATTACCGGAACGAAATCGACGAAACCAAAATTGCGCGTGATTGGCTGTTACAGTGTCAGGGCCATAAACAATATTCACATTTGCAGCTGCCTGGCTTGCGTTTTCGCCTTTATCGAAGAAAAACTCCAAAATATGGCGTATTTTCTCTTTGTTGGTGTCCATCTTTGACGCGTGTTAAAAAAATACTGAGTCAAGCAATCACAAAACTGTATCAGAAGCTTTTTTAGTACGAAATCTTAGCTTTCTAATGCCACCTAGTGTAACCCAATCGCCCTTTTACAACGGGAGATACAGACTACTAAAGCCATCTGTTGGCAAAATAATGGATTACTTTTTACTACACCTAATTTTAGCCAGAATCGGCTAAATACGAGGTCTGGCTATTAAATAACGAGACTGCGCGCCTAGAGGGCGCCGTAGAGGGGTGGGGAAAAAAACAAGTAGTGCGTTGGGTATCTAGATATCTTGTCTATGCACGTACCAAAATACGTTCTCGTCACTATTATTGTATTTGTGCAGTAGCGGTTTGAAACGAACGTGTTTTTTTCTTGTGCCGAAAACCATGTGTGACGAAAAACAGGAGCAACGTATCAATCTCAAATTTTTCGTTAAATTGAAAAAAACTCCGACTGAGTGCTGTAAATTGTTGCAAGAGGCCTATGGGGACAATTCTCTATCTCGTGCTCGTATTTTTAAGTGGTGTAAGCACTTCAGTAAGGGCCGAGTGAGCACTAAAGATGACCAACGCCCACGTCGCCCTGTCACTGTTTCAACTCTGGAAACAGTGACCAAAACTAACCAAATTGTGCGTACAGATCGTGGAATGAGCATCCGGGTGATTGCCGAGGCTGTAAACGCCGATAAAGAAACAGTTAGACAAATTTTACACGAGGAATTACACATGACAGAAGTCTGTGCGAAGTTGGTGCCAAAAAACCTGACTCCTGACTAAAAGCTCTTGCGTCAACAGGTCTGCTCAGATTTTCTTGAAAGGTTAAAAAAAGATTCCGGACTGATGAAAAACATTATTACTTGCGACGAAACGTGGATTTTTAATACGATGTTGAAACAAAGCGGCAATCGATGCATTGGAAGACGCCTGAATCGCCCAGAATCAAAAAAGCAAGGATGTCCAAATCAAAATTCAAGGCAATGTTGATCGTTTTTTTCGACATTAACGGTATCGTGATGACTGAATGGGTTCCAGAGGGTCAGACTGTCAACCAGACTTACTGTTTGTCAGTTTTGGCAACACTGCGAGAACGAGTTCGTAAGAAACGGCCCGAGTTGTGGAAGAACAACTTGTGGATTTTGCTCCAGGACAACGCACCTGCCCATAACGCGCTATCTGTGAAGCAGTATTTGGCCGGTAAGCGCACTCCAGTGCTCGAACACGCGCCGTACTCGCCAGATTTGGCACCGTGCGACTTTTTTTTGTTTCCGAAGATAAAATATGCTTTGAAAGGGACCCGATTTGAGTCGATGGAAGCAGTAAAGCAAAAAACGGCAGAGCTATCAAAGGCCCTCACCAAAGAAGACTTCCAGCAGTGCTTCGATCAATGGAAAAAAACGTATGAAAAGGTGTGTGGCGAGGGAAGGGGAGTATATTGAAGGGGAGCATTCGAATGTAGAATAATTTTTATAATAATACCCTTTTTCGTAACCAGTCTCGTTATTTAATAGCCAGACCTCGTATCTCTATCCTCAAAACACTTAGTAGGTCCTTTCCAGGTTAGCATATAGGCCAACGTCGGCCTATACGGTTGTTTATTCCCGAATTTCATCTTTATCCCTAAAAATTCTTTCGACTTTATTTCCTTTGCCGTCCCGAGCCCATAAGTTTCGATACTTAGGCTCGAAAAAAGGGCAAAAGCAGTTCGCGTTAATTTGAAACGCGATTGAAACATCAACCCGACTTTACAACAAATTTTATGAAGGCCTCGGGGGGATATTGTAGTTAAAGAAATTAATTTTTCTTAAAACTTCTGAGAATACTGCAAATCGTAAGAGTTTTCCATTTATTTCTCCTTTTTTTTGACAATATATAACATAATAAGTGTTACGTGCGGGGCTACACGCACAACACGAAATTTTAATATTTATTTTTATGCGGGACCCGCCAACGCGTCCCGTACGGGCCCGCCCGCGCATCGCGAACCGAAGGGACCCAGGTTGCCGCGGATTACAAATATGACAGCCTCTACCCCATTCTTTAGTGGGGATCAGCCGCAAAGAAGAAACATGATATTAATTAACTACACATAAGTTAAAACCTACCTGGATCCTTAGCGCGTCCTGGATTTCCAATGGTACCCGTCCAATGAGGAATGGAGGTTTAGAATATTTAACGCCACCAGTTTTTCCCACTTATAGTGTCTTTATTTAATAAATTATACAACCGCGCTGATGGAATTATTGAACGTCACTCACACACGCAACACGCGGCCGAAAACCGGGATGAAAAAAAGTTATTGAAAATGTAATCGTTCAGAAAAAATTATAAAAGATGGAGACTCGAATTAAACGACGTTACGGCGGAGTTTAGATACTACTGTTCTTTTTAACCGTCTCTCTGTCGCGGCCCGTTGGTACTCATATTTAAAGACCTTGAGGTGGAGGCATCGTGGGGATTTCTGCTTATTTTGCATCAGCGCGAGCCTCGGTGGACTCCCGAGCCTCCCCTGCGCCTCCCGACTAAACTGCAACCTTAAACATTTTATTTGTTTAAATGTGTGTGCCGAGGCGAGTTGAGCAACACAACTCTCTAAGGGTGTGTGGAAAAATATCTGACTGTAAGAATACGTTTATTTTCCATGTCTCCTGGGTTTTTTCCACAGGAGTCAATTTGCAGCGTGAGTGCAAGTATCACCCACCTTTTTTTAACACTCTGTTGTACAGAGTTCGTCAACCTGCGCGCTCAGCATTTTCACACATTAAACGTACACATTTATGTGTTGCAGTGGTACATTGAACCGTTTAATTTTGATTTAATTTTTTATAAATTCTTAATTTAATTATTATTATTTAATTTAATTATTCAATTTAATTATTAAAATTTCGTCACGTAACAATAAGATAAGTAAATAACAAACTGCTAAAAAGTTTTGAAATAATATTTTCTATCTCTTAAAAAAAAAAAAGATTATTATATAAATAATGAATAAAAGTGAATAAAAAAGTGTTAGCAGTGAATAAATGTAGTTGATTAAAAATAAATGAAAATAAGGAATAAACAATAAATAAATAAAATTAATACACAAGTGATAATCGAATAAATAAAAGCACTGAAAGATTAATAATTAAATACATAAAATAAACAAACTAATTAATAAATGATGGAAAATAATAAATGAAAAGTGGGTAAGAGAAAAACAAAAAAATAATGAACAGTGAACGAGTTAGGAAAAATAAAAATAAGTGAATAAAATAAACGAAAAATAATATAGAAGTGCTAAAATAAATCGTGGAAAATAAACAAATATATTAAACAAGTGAAAATTGAATGAATAACAAAAGTGTTGTAACAAATGAAAGGAATAAAACTGTGAAAATAATTAAACAATATTAAATAATAAATAAATGAAATAACGCAAGAAATTAAGACGGAATAATAATGAATAAAAAGAAGACGATAAATAGAGAAATTTAAATGAATAATAAATAAAAAAAAAAAATGTATTAAAAGGGAATTGTCAACAAAATTATTTCATACATAAATATAATAATTTTATAGAAGTTAATATATGTATGCATAGAAGTATATACAATGTATGTTTATAGAAGTTATTGTATTAATATAAAATAGCCCGATAAAGTTAAAATTATATTTTTAATAGCCTGTATAAATTCAGAGTCCAATATCCCTTCCAACTAAAAATTAAGAATATTTTTGCATTAAAACTAAGAAATCATAAATTTTTTTTTACTTTTATTTTAAACCTAATAATTTTATCCTTAAAGTGTTATTGCTTTCGTGTTTTAAAATCAATTATATTATTAAAATAAATAAAATAAAGTTTTATACAAATGATACCGCTCTTCCAAGACAGACTCTCCGAAGCGCATTTGTATACGCTGATCCGGGAAATTAGCAATCGCGTGCAAGAACTCGAGTTCGCGGACCAACAAAAAGAACAGCTGATCGAACGATTGGCATACGAAAATTCAAGATTACGCGCGCATTTAGCCAACCTTTCAAGGGACATTGAAACCTTAAATCTGGACATCGAGACCTTAAATCTAAACCAAGTCTGAATATTTCAGAACCAGCGAAGAATTCGCTGGTTTTTGGGTCGCATATAGGATTTTACATCCGAGACCGAAGGAACGTCCGCGCGAAAATCGAAACGTTGGAGAACGAAGTCGACTAATTCGCGGGCGCCGACCCAATCCGTTATTAAAAATAAGTAAATAAAAATTTAGATAAACTAACAGAAATGAGTATAATAAATAAGATAAATAAATAAAAACGCTTATCCCCACGAACGGTCGTACATAAATGATTCCAATCATTTATGAGGATTTTAACCCGCTATCAACAAGTAACCGGGAACAAGCCCTGAAGAATCGCTTTGTAGCTTCGACGGAAGCTATAAGGCGGCAAAAGAATTTACTAATTTCTTTCTATAAAGAACTGTAGTTTTATCAAGTTAAAAACAAAAGAAACAAGAGGAAGCACCCTAAGAGAAACTAACGCGGTAGTGGACAAGTTGGTCATCAAGACCCTCGAACACCGACAACATATCAAAGAAGACCATGAGCTGAGTTACGCGGTCCATCGGAAAACGGTCCATATCTAGGAATATCTAGGAAATATTCCGAGAAATGTCAAGGAAATTTTGTGAAGGCCTACCTCAAAGATAGGGTAGCCATCGAACAACAATTTAAAAAGGCCCGCGAAGCCCGCGGAAGGATCGATAGGGCGTTAGCTCTAATAAGCTTCGTGATCCGACAAAACCAGGAGGATATAGAGGCGCTAGCCGAACGAATAGCGGAATTACATATTAAGGATTAAAAAGTAATTTTGCTTTATTCCTTTGCGCTCCTTTTTTACTTCCTTTCTCTTTATTATTTTATTATTATTATTTTTCTATTATTATTATTAATTTTGTTTCCTTATTATTCTATTAATATTTTATTATTTTTTTTCCCTAATCTCCTTTATCCACTATTTTTATTTATATATCGTCTATTACGTTCTTTCTATTTTTATTTTTTCTCGTCTCCTCTCTCGCCCTAGTGAACTACCATTAGAAAATGAAAACAACGGAATTGCCGGAATATACGTACATGAATTATATTCAAAAAGAATCTTTTTCATGTTTAGATTTCAAAATTGTCGCATCAGAAACAAGAAAAGATTCTATATTATCAAAAATCTCAATGTTTATAAAAGATGGTTGGCCAAACAAAAAAATTTATGAAGATGAACTTGAAAGTTACTTCTTTAAAAAAGATAAATTAAACATAGGACAAGACTGCATTATGTGGAGTTATCGAGTTTTGATTCCTCGCAAATTACAAGAAATTGTCTTAAAAGAACTGCATTCGTCCCATGCAGGTATTGTCAAAATGAAAACTACAGCTAGATCATTTTTTTGGTGGCCAAAGATTGACCAAGATATAGAAAAATTAGGACTAAAATGTAAAGATTGCTTTGAAGCGGGAGCAAATCCAACAAAAAGCAAAATAAATTCGTGGAAATGGCCAGTAAAAACCTTGGCAACGTATTCACACTGATTTCATTGGACCGTATAAAGGTCATAATTCTTTTATTCATCGATGCAAAAATTAAATAGCCGGAAGTCTTTTTAATGACATCAACCACTGCTTCTAAAACTATACAATTTTTTTAAAAAGTCCTTTCACGATTTGGTCTCCCACTTTAAGTTGTCAGTGATAATGGTACACAATATACTGGCGATAAATTTACTACGTTCCTAAAAAAACTAGAAATTAAACAAGTGTTATCGGCAGTCAAACACCCTTCCTCAAACGGCGCAGCCAAAAACTTTGTTGAAACTTTCAAGCGTAAAATAAAAATACTGTTAGCACAAGGTAAATCTATTCAAACAGCAATAGACGCTATTTTATTTGACTATAGAACCACAAAACATAGTACAACGGGTGAAACGCCAGCACAATTGATGTTTGGTAGGGAAATTCGATGTAAATTTGACTTACTGCGCCCGGACACTTAAATTATTAACAAATTGCAACAAAACCGACAGTCTCGAAACTCAGGAGGGAAGAGGAATGAAGTATTTTATGAAAATGACACAGTTTGGTCTAAAGATTTTAGCATTAACTCGCCTCCTTGGGATCCAGCTGTGATTGTAAAAAAATATACTCCTGTAACATACAAAGTTAAACTTGAATCTGTTTCTATAGTAAAACGTCATGTAGATCAATTAAAAAGACGTTCCTTCAGCGAAAATAATGAAAAACAATTAAAGTCTTCCGACAAAAAAGAAAACTCTATTGTAAGACGATCGCCAAGACTTGTAATAAAAAATAAATAAATAATGTAAACCTAGTTCAAGGAATACAGATTCTTGTATAACGATGTTCAAAACTAAACACGGAGGTGTGTAGTATATTTGATATACTATATTATTTAGACATATAAATGAGCGATGAGTGTGTGTGAATGGCTTGCGTATATTATATGAATGTATAACAAACTATACGATATACACTAGCATAGGTCAGTCTAATAAAGGTTATTGACGAGTAAACACCTCTACTTATTTCTTCTTCCCCAAATTTACAGCTTCTTTAACTTTCGCAGCACCGCTCTTTCTTTAATCTCTAGGCAGCACTGATCACGGAAACGTCGAAGAAATCCCTGCCAGTCGTGGATATCTTCTTTGATTTCCCTGTACCAGAAGCGAGCCGCATCGGTGAGGACGACTGACAGAGCACTTAGCATCTCCTTTTTGCCGTAGGAATGGAAGCGTCGGAAATCTTTCATCAGCGCGACGAATTCGGACGAATCTTCCTTGTCTCTGCCAGCAAATGATACTCCCCACTGCTTTATCGTGACGTCTCCGGCCGCTCCCACAAATCTTACGTGCTCGACGTACTCGGACGTACGCCCGCTGCACGTCACGATTCTTGTGCCGTCGACAGGCGATGCGCTCGACTCGGGGGGGGGGGGGGGGGTCTGCTCTAAGCAGTCCCTAACGCCCCGGTCGACGTCAGCATCTGAGGAGCTTTTGAGAATAGACTCAAAGAGAGCAAAAGCTCTTTCAACTCCTTAATTTTATTGCCGTTCTCAGTCAGCCGACTCATGACGAATCGCCACTGCTCCGCGCCGACGACTACCGTAGCAGGTTGCTGCGGACCCGAAGTCAGCAGTGGCGTTGACGCAGAGGCCGCAACGGTCGAAACCGGGGCCGCCGGTTGAGCCAATGACGCCAATTCCACTGAAGTGCCAGTGAAAGGCGCCGCTGTGCTTGTAGTCGCGAGCGGTAGCACGACAGATGGCCAGTGAGGCCCCTCCGCTCTTCCACCCTCCATCCACCTAGGCTCCAAAACTTTCCTCGCACTGCTCCGAGCAGGAGTGCGGGCCGTGTTACCGATCCTGAGAGAATTCAGTGACTCCGGCCCTGCCCAATTACCTGCATCGGCCTCTTCGCTCGTGAGATCCTCTGAGGTACTCTGCGTTGCTCGACTCCTTCTTCTTAACCACTTTCTGGTCTCCCAGATTCGCGTACACGACATTGGGATCGACGCAGGAGGAGCTGCAGGGTCGACGTCGTTATCATCGTACCACGGCGCCGACACGCTCTGATCGTCATCACGTACGATCGCCCTAAGAAGTCGCTCACGCAACTCCAAACCCTCTCCCCTCGACCTAAGTCCGCGCTCTTCCAGTCGTCGGATGACATCCTTAACAGGAAGAGCGCCGATCTCTCGTCCCGCTTTGTGGGCTGCCCGAGATCTGCTAAGCATGCGAATCATTGATTGTTTGTAATTCACCATCTCGGTATCCGTTGTAGCAAGCGAGAGGAAAAAAAAAAGAAAAAAAAATCACAAAAAAAAAACGAACCACCAAATCCTCTCAGCGCCCCCCCTCGATTGGAAATTATGTTCTAATTAGTCGAAAAATCGACTAAGTTCGAACGAGTCAAAAAATCGCACGCGCACGCACACACGCACACACACACACACACACACACACACATGCGCACACGAACGCACACGTGCACGCGCATGCACACACACGCGCACGCACACATACACGCACGCGCACACACACACGCACGCACACATACACACGAACGCGCGCGCGCACACACACACACACACATCAAGAAAAATAAATGACTAAATTTGCTGTTTTTAGGGTCAGGAGGTTTAGGTTATTTGTGATTTGATAGGGATCGTTTTTAGGGGTAAGATAGGTTAGGGAGTATGTAAGTTAGCCCGCTTGTGGTGTGGGGTTCAATTATTTTGAAAATAATAAACGACTAATCTCTCTGTTTCCAGGGTCAAGTGGGTTAACCTGCTTATAGTTTGATACACATTCTGTCGTTTTACGGCTTTTTGAGCCCTGGATCTTAGCACCTTGCAAACCCTATCAACTCCCCTAAAAGGTATTTTCTGGGGTTGTGCCCATTTTTTACCAGAACGGTAAGAACGACCAAAAAAAGTTCGTTCCAACCAATTCGATGGGCGCCCAAAATTCCATGTATCGTGTGTGCTTGATCCTTTTTCCTATACTATTCATTCCTCTTTTACAAATATTACCTTAAAAACAATTCATAAAATCTTCAATATAAACATTTTTAATAATAGCATTTTCGTGAAACAATTGATTATCTTCAACGCTAATACATTTTTCTGTTGTTGTTCCCCTTTGACAAATGTTGCCGATCTTTTTTTCTATAATATTATATTCTTCTACTAGTTTAATTTATGTGTAGAGCTATCTTCAAATATTTTATTTTCGACAAAAGGAATGATTTGTCTACTAAAATCTAAGTAGTTTTTATTATAATTTATGTTTGCCTGGGTTTGTTAGAAAAATTCGCTACCTTATATATTCTTTAATATTAAAATCTTCACTTACAATATATTTTCTGTAGGTTCTTCGAAAGTAGTTATAAATTTTTGCGTGATCCTTTTTAATAATAGGATGTAATTAATATTTGTATACACAACTGGCGATACTTCTGATTCTTTTATAAGATTTATAATATATATAGCGCTCCCGTGTCTAGCATAAATTCTGGTAGGCTTTTATATTCTTTTAAACATACTTTAACACTAAGGGCCTCGTTACGCCGGCTTAGATTTACAGTACGACACTAGCGTAGGAACTGCTTCAGTCATCGAAATGGGGCGAGGTCTCTCAGCTCGCTCTACGTCTGCCTCTGTTTGATGAAGAGTTCAGAAGTTTTTCGGCCCACCTTGAGCTTGCGTATCACGTTGATATTTATAATATTCAGGCTGCATGTGCCCCAGTGCTCCGTAATAAAAACAAGTAGAGCCCCGCGAGCCGTTTGTGGTTGTTTTCTAATTATTGTTGTTCAACTGACGTCTTTTCTGCCACCGTCGATCATAATGAAACGATTGGTTTCTGTAATTATTATATGACTTGTTCGAAAAACCGCCTTCGTCTTCGCAGTCGCCCGTCAAGAAAGATATTTGCCAACTGTCGAAGTTTTTATCCTTGTCATTAACTCGCCTAGCGCTGTGTGTACAATTCGCAAACTGGTAGCCGTAGTCTTGAGTTGGCAATATACCGCGTTAGTTTTTGTAGCGCTCGCTATAAAATCTATTTTCATTATTTTTTTGCATTTTTTTCCTATTTACTGACTTGTACTTTTACTATTTTTAATTTCCTCTGACCCTTGTTACGCGCGCTTACGTAATTTAGCGGCAATTATTAACTGAATTCTTTTTGAACTTTAAAAATTCAGTTCAAATTCAATTCCATTTTTAATATCAATCAAAAGTAGTTTGTACTGCTAAGGGTGAGGTCAAAACAAACTAAAATATTGGCTCACATTTTGTTCCGACGGCAAATCAAAACTTGAAATTCTCACCTTGATTGTTAAAATTTAACGTTTATATCTTATTAAGAATCGATCGACTTATCAATCAGTATGATAAAACTCTGGCATTCATTTACATCCATCGAGTTATTTTAATAAATTTAACTAGCAATTGTTCTTATAGTAGTTTTGCTCAAGTGCAGGGACGGCTTAGCGGACTGTCGGTAAAATTAATACTACTTTCATTCTTTGTTATTTTTTCAAAAAAATGTTTTTCTACATCATGATTGTTATAAATGCGAAGTTAATTTATTAAAGTATCTACTAAAGCCTGTCGCTCAGATAATGATTATCATCATGCGGTTATAGATATTTAAATCAGTCCGAAGGTTGTGTGGACGTTATAATAAAATCCATACCTGGAAAAATACATTTTATTTCTATTTATAACCTTAATTTTTATTTATTATAATTTTTTTGTACTTTTCCTCTCTTTGTTTATTATCATGACCAATTTGTTATCAGATTGATTATGCTTTAATTCAACTCATAGTACTTTGGGTTCCCCTGTTTTATCACTAAAATTTGTTCAACTTACAACCAGCTGAAAACTTAGGCAAAAATAATAATAAAGTACATCTTGTCTAAAAAATCATATACTACCAGATGTAGAAATATGAAACCAGACTTTGTTTGTAAAAGTTATCCGTCTGTTGTTTGAAAAATATAAAAAATACTTTATTCAAAATAATCTCCATTGCTATGTATATATTTTTCCCACCTCTTCGACAATTTATGAATGCTATACCAAAAAAACAAGCTTTTCTTTTTTTGAAGCAAATCAGTTATCAAGCTATTCTTGTACATTTTCATACGAATTGAAGCGTTGTTTAGCGAGAGCGTGTCCCATGGATGCAAATAGATGATAATAATCGGACGGAGCCAGGTCTGAAGAATAAGCCACATGCACTAGTGTTTCCTAACTGAACGTCTCGATTGTTTCCCTGACCCGTTTTGCTGTGTGATGGGACATTATCATTAAGCAAAATGCCTTTTTTTGCCTTTGTCCATATTCCGGTCGTTATTCACACAATGCTCGATTTGAATCGATCATTTGCTGTTAGTAGCGATCAGTGTTAACGGTTTCACAAGGTTTTAGTTGCTTAGAATAGACTAAATCTTTCTGATTCCACCAAACACAGAGCGTTGTCTTCCTTTCAAAGCGATTTAACCTTGCAGTAGATGGCGATGGTTCGCTTGGATTGACCTATGATTTCCGACGCTTAGAATTCTCTAAATATACATCCATTTTTCATCAACTACCACGATTCGATGAAGAAATGACAAAATGATTTTCTTTGTATCTGTCGAGCAACATTTTACAAGTGGTTTTTCGATTTTCTTGCTATCTTTCATTAAATTCATACGGAACTCATTTTCCCATTTATTGAATCTTTCCATAAAAAAACATCATGGAATACAGTCTCCACCTTTTGTTTTCTTGTACACCATAAACCCAGCCCCTTGTTTTATTACTAGTGCGGATAAAAATTTAAAGGCATTCTATGCATACCATCAAAAAAATAGCCTATTTAATAAAAGATTTTTAAATAATATATACTCATATCTTCTCAACATTTTCAATATTTGGAAAAAATCGCACTTTAAGTAGTGTTACGTCCGGGTATAAAATAATAATTATTCACGTAACATAAAATTAAATCGTCTTTGTGTGAGCATTAATTGATACTCACGTAGGCGTGTTGTTACTTTTAATCCTACGATTTCTCTCAATAATCCCAGCGAGCAGAACGAATCGACGTATGTTAGCAGTTAAAATATAAAATAAAGTATTAAAAAAAGGGGGTTAAGATGATCGAGATAATATAATAGAGAAATGGAAGAATTATGAATTATAAATAATAATTGTTAAATAAAGGCATAAAAAAAAATTGAGAATAGAAAATGATAATAAAAATTGATATGAAAGGAAGAGGAATAAGAAGCCACTTACACACGACTAGACTAACGGATAACCGTGAATCTAGCAGAGACAAAGTCGTGCTGTCTTATAAGATGGGATTTCGCAACGATCTCTAACGTTGCGGAGTGAAGTAAACACATACACACAACAAGACTAACGGATAACCGTGAATCTATTAGGTACAAAGCCGTATTACTTCTTTTTAATAACAAAAGGAAAGTAACGATAGCGAACTAAAGTTACGAAATCAAGAAGATGGATCATTAAGCCACTTACACACAACTAGACTAACGGATAATCGTGAATCTAGCAGAGACAAAGTCGTACTTAACCTTACTGAAGTAGGGTAGATTCACCAAGGTTAGAAATCGAACATGAAAAATGAAAAAGATTGAAAAAAGAATGAAATATTCGAAAAGTTAGAAAATTTAACTAAGTAAAATTGAGAAAATCGAATTTAGTAGAAATCGGAAATGGAAAATTAAAATAAAATAAAAATTAAAAATTTGTGATTAAGTCCTTTTATTTAAAATTTGAAAGGTCTCGATCAAGCACACGTAGGCTACTCTAGACGAGAAGAGCGAGTTTCTTTCAGCTAGTGCTCATTAGAACTGCTTTTGATGCTCTTACGATTTGAAAGAAAATCGCTCTTTTTATACAAAAAGTTGGCTTATAAGGCCCGCAAGTGAGACAGAGATAAAAAAAATTAAAACGCGGAGCGAACAGAAGACGACCAACGAAAACGCATTTATCGCTCTTCCTCGGATCCTTAACTTAAAATTTAACTATTGTGCAACGTAAACGACGGTAAGGTTACGCACTCGCATCATATTTACAACAAGTAAAAAGAGAAAGCATGATATATGGTAGAGGGAGATGAGTATGCTTGGGACTTCTTCCATTCATGCGTTTTCCCTTCTTTGAGACAAAATATAAGCAAGAATTCTTATTTCATTTTAAAATTATACGCAATTATTTTAGAATTATTAATCACAATATATCTAAATCCGGGCGTTTTTTTCGGATCGCTTCACGCAAACAGCGTTGAACTTGTAGGTTGTACTTCTTATTGACCGTTTGACCTCGTGGCAAAAATGCATGATGCACTATGCCATTAAAATCGAAGAACACAGTAAGCATAACCTTTACGTTCGACCGCACTTGTCGAGCCTTTTTCGGTCTTGGCGATCCAGAATGCCTCCTCTGGGACGATTGAGCCTTAGTTTCGACGTCATATCCGTAAACCCATGTTTCGTCACCTGTTATAACACGTTTCAGCAATTCTGCATCGTTGTTGACTTTATTTAGTGACTCCTGAGCAACTTCCATTCGCCGCTGTTTTTTTTTTCCAAATTGAACAATTTCGGAATAAATTTTGCTGCCACACGATTCATACACAAAACATTCGAAAAATTTTCATGGCATGAGCCAATCGATATGCCAACATCATTAGCGACTTCTCTGAATGTGATTTGGCGATCGTTCAAAACCATAATATCACTTTTTCCACTTTTTCATCGGTGGTTGATGTGCTGGGGCGTCCGGGGCGTTCGTCATCTTCAACGTCTTCATGGCTATCTTGGAAACGCTTATACCACTCGTAAACCCTTGTTTTACTTATAGCGGGCTCACCATAGGCCTTTGTTAACATTTTACTTACTTTGTTACACTTCATTTCATTTTTTACGCAAAATTTGATAGAAATCCTTTGATCCATTTTTTTTAACAAACGAAAATCGCCGAGTTCATAAAAACACGTCTAACTGTAGCGGCTGCCACTGAAAAAGTAAATAATGCATATAGCTGAAAATCGTATCATACTTCAGGGGTATGTGTACCAACATAATAAAAAAAAATTTGACAATCGGACTCTCCAAACCCGTGAAATTTAAGAATTCCTATTATTTTCTAAACACATCTCGTATATCATAAAGAAATAATGTCATTCAATTCTAATTTCATTGTAATAATATGTATATTTAATTCAAATATATACGTATGAAGTAATTTAGCATAAGATTTTTATCAGAAGTTTCAACTGTAATAATTGTGAACTTCAATATAATTGGTTAATTAATGACCAATGGATTTTTGTAAAGCAGGTTTTACCATCAGAACTTGCAAAAAAACCTGAACATACAAATTTAATGATCAAACAAAAATTCAATTATTAATATATGTTATATTTCTTAGTAATAGCAAACTGCATGAATTTATTTAACAAAAAAATACTTGAATAATATTATATTTAAAATAGCGAAAGTCAATTTCAACCACAGAAATTAATTTTTTATTAATTATCTAAATAGTTATATAAAAGAAAAATCAAAATATAATAAATAAAAAAAATGTATGCTCTACTCCAAAGACATATAAGTAGTTTAGCCAGTTAAACAATTATCATGTCTAACAGACTTAATGGGATTCATTATGATTATAAGCCTGTTTTTATTTTGGAAAAATTTTACAGTGAGCTTGGTTATCCATAAGAGATTTTTTTTCCCTTGTCATTGAATAATAACGACACTGATTATTCGAGACAAAGTAATTATTAAAATCAATTAAATGTTATGTCTATTATAGTTGAAAATTTTCAATTTAATTGTTAAAATAATCGTAATTATATAAAAATTGTTTAGGACACGGCTACGAATCAAATATATGTTAAAACGTGACACATGAAGCAAATATGTTTTAATTATAATATTCCAATATACAAGAGGCATACCTACTAAAAGTTTAGAATCACTAATTAGAAGGCACATCCTGCCCGATACCAAATACAGACCCATTGAGATACGATCATCACGTATTGACGATGACCAATCAGAACTCACGCGATTCCGGTTCTACTATATATACGAGTAGGGGAGAACCTTCAATAACGAGAACTAGCGCTTCAAGACAAGTAATGTTAATCTAAGGTAGAACGGAGAAATTATCGAGGAAGTTGCTTCGTGTACGGGACGTCGAGATGAAAGTTCAGAAGGCGATGAACTCACAGTTATAAGATTGCGAATCCTATAAGGCACAATCCCGTGGCTAGCCTTTATGATAGACAATGAAGCATTAGTTAATCTAATCAAACTCAGTTCTTTAGACCCTAATTTATGGTTTATCACTGATGAGACCATAAAAACATTAGAAACAACCTTTATAACTGTTCATAAAGCACGAGTGAAATTTTACGTTGTGATAAACGATTTAAAAATTGATTAAGATTGAGTAATAGGACGAGAGTATTTAAAGAAAAAAGAAACCGTCATTTCTTATTATAACAACGCTCTCATGATAAGCGAGATCGTACTGAACCCTTCCAACCCACAAGTAGCTCAATAAACCAAAGAAATAAGAGAGTGAACAATATAAGGTGTTTACCGGAAATTGCATGAATTTCAAAAAGCCACAAATTTTTAACTCTTTTTGGACGCATGTCTACTCTCAGCCACCAAAGCCTTTTTTTTACCGTTCTGGTCGTATGACATTGAAAACATGACATTAAAACATATTATTGTATAAACATATAAATAAAGTTGTCAACAGAATTAATAAATCTCATTTATTCTTCATAATCTGGCATGTTATGTATCACTGCTTTTTCAACGAAAATTAATTCCGACCAGTACGACACCCATCTCCAAATTAAATACTTCAGAAAAGGGTTAAATTTTGAATCGAAAATTAATTTTTTTTAAACAATTTGTTCTAGAAACTCAGAATTTTGAGAAAATCTTACGAAACATTAAATAGCAAAATTAACATTGTATAGATGGCGCTCTTCCGATTGAAAACATATTTCAAGGCGTTCCCTAAAATTACGCATTGAATCTTGTAGCATTTCTCGTGAAATGGCTTAGATTTCTCTTTGGATAGCTTTCTTCAACTCCTGTAATGTGCGTGATTTTTTAAGGGGTTATACGCAGTTAGAATTTTCAAAAAATCGATTTTTTTTTTTTTTTTTTTTTTTTTTTTTTTTGCATTTTTGGAACGTACATATATTTAAGTATATTCTCTAGAAATTTTAAGCCAATCCGATAAATATTTCCGGAGATATACCTGAATTTGTAAGGCCACGTCAGAGTGTTAGAAAGCAGGTAGAGTAAGAACCGGAGTAGCAGCTGCACTCACTGCACCCGCTACCTGAGGTTCCTTTTTCTATTGTGTTTTTTCGTAGAAGGCAAGTATAATAAGTCCACCAACTACTTCAAAGTCACATTTGACTATTATAACCTAAAATAAAAGTATTTCGTCAGTCTAAACAGTTCTGCCACGTGGTAAAGCCGTGCGTTGAGTTCAAACTTGTTTTTCTTGATTTTTTGTTTTATATTGGAGTAAATTTTATTTATAAGTTATAAAAATGCCCCGTGAATGTTCAAGATTACGTAGAAATACCGAAAAAATACAAATTTCTAAAGTTAAAAAGAGAACACAGGCTTTTAATCCAAAGACTGCTGAGACGGATAAGAGTAGTTTTAGTGCGTCCGCTAAAATTTAAAATGCAAGAAGAGATTTTAGTTTCACGTGATCCTTTGATTGAATATAGAATTTTAAATTTCATTACTGTATTTGCTACGATAAGTGATTATGTGAAATGTAACTCTTGTGACGGAAAAATAAAATTTGAAACTGCTTCTCCCCGTGGACTTGGTTTTAAAATCGTTGTAGTGTGTGATAAGTGTAAAGATCGTCTTATAAACACCAGTCCTTTTGTGAACCATTCTTACGAAATAAACAGTGACGATTTATATTTGTGATGAGAATTCTGGGACTAGGATTAAAAGGCGCAGCTAAATTTTGCGGCTTGATGGACATATCTGCTTTTTTAACGCAAAACACTTATGACTTGATTGTTGACAACATTTACTCTTGTTTGAAAGTAGCAGTTGAAAAACTGTTTGAAAAAGCCTGTACCAAGGAAAAAGAAGCGACTGCTGAAAACCAAGGTGATGAAAATGATGAAGAATTAACAGTTTCGGGTGACGGAACCTGGAAGAAGCGAGGGTTCAATTCTTTGTATAGAGTGACATCATTGATTGGATATTACACTAGGAAAATCATTGATATAATTGTAAAAAGTGTGAGGTTTGGAAACCTAAAAAAGATACTAAAGAGTATAATAATTAGTATGATAAACAGAAAGATGCTTGTTTTGCAAATCACCAAAGCTCTTCAGGTAAAATGAAAGTCGATACGGTTATTGAAATGTTTAAGCGTTCAATAGAAAAATTCAAAGTTCGTTATAGAAACTATATAGGCCATGGCGATTCAAAAACATATTCTGGGATTCTGAAAGCTGCTCCTAACGTTAAAGTTAAAGTTGTCAAAAAAGAATGTATCGGGCATGTTCAGAAGAGAATGGATTTACGACTCCGCGAGCTAGTAAAAAAAAATACAGAAACAGTTGAAGAAGGCGGAAAAAAATTGCAAAAAAAGTACTTTTAGGAAAAAGTAAACTCACGGCTAAGCTAATAGATAAGCTGACAGTTTACTATGGTTTGGCAATAAGGAGAAATTGTCATTTTGTGGATAATATGTATAATGCAATTTGGGGAACATATTAGGTTGCTGCAGATGAAATGGCGGATTCAACAATAAGATAAAGTTGGCTGCAATTTTAGTGTATTATGTTGGCACAAGGCGGCGCAAATGATATGACATATTGAAGTATAAATACTGCTCCCTTGGTTTATGGAGTCATTTCTGTTTTGCACTTCATATTGATCGTAAAAACAATAAGAGAAAGTGAACATGGAAGTGAATCAAAAACGGCTACTTTTACTATGCGAATTTAAATTAGAGCACAACGCAACGGAAGCAACGAGGAATATCAACAGCGCGTTGGGGCCTAATACAGTTAGCGAACGAACCACTCGGCGGTGGTTCGAAAAATTTTGATCCGGAGATATGGACCTTGGAAATGAGCCACGTAGACACCCAGGACCATCGATAACGACGAGCTGTGTGCATTAGTGGAATCAGACCCCCGCCAAACCATAAGGGATCTTGCCAAGAAATTAGTCGTTCACAATTCGACAGTTCGCCGCCACTTGCAACAAATCGGAGAAGTGAAAAAGCTTAACAAATAGGTTCCGCATAGTCTTATCGAGCAAAACATAACGTGTCGAATGGAGATTTCAAGTTCTCTTCTCTTCCGCAACAAAAAGGAACCGTTGTTGCACCGAATTGTGACCTGCGATGAAAAGTAGATTTTATACGATAATCGTCGCCGATCGGCCCAATGGCTAGATGCCGATGAAGCGCCAAGACACATGCCGAAACTAAGCCTTCATCCAAAGAAAATAATGGTAACTGTTTGCTGGTCTGCAGCTGGAGTTATTCACTATTCGTTCCTACAACCTGGCGAAACCATCAATGCTGAGAAATACTGTGCTCAACTGGATGAAATGCATCAGAATTAGATAGTCCAACGACCTAGGCTTGTCAACAGGGATGGAGTGATACTGCTTTACGATAACTCACGACCTCATGTATCAAGAACAACGGTCCAAAAATTTAACGAGTTGTGCTATGAGACTCTTCCTCACCCTCCATATTCACCAGACCTCTCACCAACAGATTACCATTTCTTTAAACATTTGGATCACTTTTTGACAAGAAAAAGATTTAATAATGAAGCTGCTGTCAAAAATGCTTTCGAGGAGTTTCTTCGAACCAGAAACTCGGACTTCTATAAAACTGGAATAAATGTACTTGTATCTTGTTGGGAAAAGTGTGTTGCATCTATTGGTACCTATTTTAAATAAATAAATTGTCTTTATAAAAAGTTACAGCTGTTTAAAAATTTATTACTAAATCGGCCATTTCATCTGCAGCAACCCAATATTATCACTATTGTTCGGCTGTAAGAGAAGTCTCAACACGAAATGTGCCCAGGTGGAGAACGTTCATGGTGTAGTTGGCAGCAAGCTCTAGCAACAAACGTATTATCTTCTTACACCCATGATTATCCAACTTTACCAGCTGATGTTTCTGAAGCTATATATACAATTCATGAAGACCTTAGCAACGTAAAATTATTGAAAAGGTGTGTTGGTGAATTTACACAAAACAATAATGAGAGTTATAATCAGTTAATATCGAAAATAACTCCAAAAATTGTTTCATGTGGCGGTAAAGTTGTTGTAATAGCGGCTTATATTGCAGCTGGAATGTTTAATAAAGCTACAAAATTATTATTGTACTTTATAAGTGCATTAGGAGTCTCATTAGGCACCGCAGCTCATGCTCATGTCGACAAAGAGGACGCAGAGCGTGTGATGATCTCCGACGTACTAGCGCATGGGAGCACGCGAGAAGGAAGAATGGCTCGACGACAACACCAGCTGGACTTATTAGAAGCTAACGATACTGCAGAAGGTTCCTCTTATGGCCCTGGAGTTGATGATACTATGTAAGTTAAAGAAAAAAAATTTTAAGTATGTGTAAACTACTTCTAAAACTTTAAACGCGTTTTTAAAACGGTATTTTCAAAGTCGGTGATCTCGATTTCTCAGAAAGGGCTTGATCGATCAGTCTCAAATTTTTACACAATCTTCTTAGATATATTCTTCAGGTATTGAACGAAGGAATAAGATTCAAAAAAATTATTACTAATTTTTTTTAACAAGTTGGAGCGAAAATTTCAGTCAACAAAAATTTTTTTTCAAATAGACGCCATTTTGTCAAAAATCAAAATTTTTATTATTTCTTCGTTCAATACCTGTATTAATCTATCCTCTAAACGAATTTATCATATTTTTTGATTTCAGATAATCCAAACCGCCGAAATGGAGATCACCGCCAAGCGCTTTTTTTTGAAGGTCGTTCGGGACATCATCTATAGGAGTGGTGTACATCAATATTTGTACATGATCGACGCGCTATTGTATTGTTGAAATTTGGCTCTATTTGAATTACCATCACTTGTAATTGATAAATAAAAACTGATTCAAAAAAAAATTTATAAAAAAACATCTTTTTTGAGCCTCGCAACTGCGTATAACCACTTAACGTAAACACGTGATTTCAAGAAACTCCAAAGAAAGAAGTCTTGGATCGTTAGATTAGGGGACCGGGGGGGGGGCAAGGAACATCTCCAAAACGAGAGATTACTTATCCAGGGAAAGCTTGTTGGACACGTTCCATCGAAATTCGCGATGGCGAAATGCTGGCAAGAGAAAATTATTCAACATTTTTAAGTAACGGTCTACGGTAACGGTCAATGTCTGACCGTTATCGTTTTCAAAGAAATATGGCCTGATGGCCCTCACTTTACCTACCGCACACCACACCGTCACTCGAGCACTGTGTAAGGGCCTCTCTTGCAATATTTGTAAATTTTCTGAACACCGAAGTCTAAAGTTCTGCTTATTTACAAAACCATCCAAATTAAAATGAGCCTCATCGCTCATGAGTAAAACTGCATTTTCGTTTTCATCCAAGATTGCTATCATTCGCTGACAAAATTTTAGACGATGTCTGTAATCTCTAGGATTTAGTTATTGGCATACCGCATGCTTATACGGACGGAACTTGAGGTCTTTAATCGAAATGTTTCCAACCGTAAAGGCAGAAATGCCGAGGTTTGCAGCTTGCTTTCTTATCGGACGTTTGGAGCTCTCCAAAGTAGCGACACGCACACGCTCAAAATTCTCAGGCGCGCAAACGGTTCTTGCTGGCGCTGGAGGTTTTTTTTCAGCAATGATCCCGTTGTGTTCACAGTATGCATCCACTTCAAAATTGTGTTACGATCCGGAATCGGCCCACGCTAGGCCACTCAAGGTCCCACATCTTGAGTGTAACTGAAACTTCCAACTCCCCTCTACACAATAGGGCTGTCCAAGCCGCCATCCCCCCACTACTTGCCGTGTACTATTCAATATAAAAACATGTGGTTCTCAGTAAACACCTTGTACATACGATCTAAGTAAAAATCAAGACGTACTATATGATACCTTCGTGAGCACATTATTCAAGGAAACCACTGAAAATTCACCGGGAACGGTATACAAAAAAAAGCTCAAGCAAGAATGCATTCTCAAAGGAAGAACCAGACAGATACTCTATATAAACATTAAACCCAATCATTTAAAAGTAGGATACTTATCAAAACTGGAGTTACATAATGATCAAATATGCGTAGGGGAAGAAATAAAACAAAACAACAGCAGCACCTGTCGAGTGATGGCAATAAATACCTAACAAGAAGATATATCTGTAAACATAGACTCTCTGGAGATTCCCTTCTTTGAGAACGTTGCCCCTAAATTTAATCTAAATATTAATTCGAGTACATCCTCTAAACAATAGAGAAAAAAAGCGCAAACTAATTAATAGCCCAATACTGCGATGCCTCTTTATTAACGGAAGATCCTCTCTCTTTCACCAATAAAGTGCAAGAAGAAGAACCGTTAGAAAACAACGTACCAGTGCATACAAAACAGTACAGACACCCTCCTCAACATAAAGAAGTCATAGCGGAACAAATGAAAAAGAAATTAAAGGACGGGCAACATTTTGAAATGCTTGTGTATCTTTACGATATCATAGTATACACAAGACTTACAGGTATATGATCGCAAAGTAAGACATCTTCTAGATCGGCTGAAAGACGCTAGTCTAGTTCTATAACTTGACAAAAAGAAGTTTTCATAACGGAAAGTTCAATAGATCAGAAGACAAGAGCTGAAGCAAACAAAGACCTAAAGAATGAATTGTGTAACTCGAGGTTGATACGTATTAAATCCCAGTAAAAACCTCTAAACCTCTACCTTCGAGGACATTCAACAATCCGTATATTAGGGAAGACAATACCAATCAGAGGGTTTACATTAAAGGTTACAAGTAAAAATACGAAAAGCACTGAACGAGCCGTAATCGCGGGAACACCAATCAAACAAGGAAGCAAAGTTGCCTTAAATGCAACTTCACACCCCACTGAATCAACTACGACCCCTGGAAACACCGACAATAGACCATCGCGCAAAGATCCCAGGTGAAATGGATTGCAGGATGAAACCACCAAAGATTTAAATTATGACCATGTAATAAAACTCTCCAGTGTGCATAGAAGTAACCGCTGGCTTTGCTAGTGAGATCGAAATAATTACCAAGCAAGCAGAGGACACAGAAGAGCAACACATCAGTATACCACTAGAAAAGCCCCAAGAAATGGATTTATTAACTACAAACGAGCCCACGCACTCCAAAGTAAGAATACAGGGTGTAACAAAAGTAACGATACGTCTGAATAACTTTCCAGAATCTTATTTTCCGATAACATTTTTTAGACAAAAGATGTAGGGTTTGGTCACAAAAAATTGATTTATGACCTTACTGTTATCGCCACATTGGAGCTCCTATATTTGAATCTCACTTCTAAGCGTCGTCATGCTATTAACCATACGCGTGCCCAGCGGACAGCTTCGTTTGTTTGAATACATCGTGCGTGCTATGTTTTCGTCTGCGTATCACGCGACATCGGAAATACATAAGAACGCATGCCGAAATACGTATTCTTTCCCCTTGCGTGTAAATATATATATATATATATTGTGACGTGTTGCCTTGCGCCAGTCACATGAGGGGGCCAAAGCGTAGCTTGTAGGTCTCCTTGTAGCCCACACTATCCCTCATAATCTAACCAGTCTCGCAGGACTGACACATTTAACCCTAAGTGACAGCCACGCATCGCTGTGCACACTACACTTCCTTAAGGTACATGGGCTTAGAGCTCACGTGCAGGCTCCAGCAGGGAGCCAATCTCAGAAGCCCATAGCTAGTTTATCCGTGCTGGCACACACGGCAAAAGGGTACTTTTCTAAGCTCCTTTCCTGTCTTTGTCGTTATCCATTACCTGCAACCTCCCAAACAGTAATTAGAAAAGAGAAATAATAGTAATAGCTGCACTTGGAAAAGGAGTATAGACTGCCGCATAAAATCATAGAAAAGTTGACAAGAAGAGGTTAGGAGAAACACTGTCTCGCTGCCGCTGCTAGCAGGCCATCGCTAATTATGGTACCGCCGCTTCGCCTCGCCGTTGATCCACCGCTCTGCTGCACCTGTAACAAAAAAAAGAAGAAGAGGAAAAATTAGTCGACGCCTACCCGCTATGAAACGCGTCGACTTACCTACACTCCTTGGACACCGGGTGATGATTCTCGCCGCTCCAGGAAAATCAAAACAACACTAGCACTCGCAAGCGGATAACCTAGAATGCGTGCTGCTGGCGCGCGGTGGTGTCATCTGCCGACAGCGCTGAGCGCGCGTGGCAGCTACGTCGCGTAACGTGTTTTACACGCACGTTGCGCCGACGCAGAACGATTATCCAAAATCTGCGCTCGCGAGCGTGCCGATCAAAGAACACTCGTTCACTTTGCTCGGTGCCATATTTCCGGGCAGTCGTACACTTCGCTCAGTGCCATTTTTTCGGGCAGTCGTACACTCCGCTTCGTGCCATATTCGCGAGTAGTCACGAACGAAATAGCGTTTAAAAATACGAGCGTGTTCAAAGCGGGCAGAACGTTTCTTCTTTTTGTACTCGAGCTGTGTTGTAAAAAAAATCTGGTAAGTGCACCCAGATGCAGTAGCTGTTACCCGGAGGCATCCCTTCATCAAACCATCGCCGCTCTCCCCGGTTGTGTGTGCGACCCCGATGCGTGCTACACGCCATTTTTCGTCTTTTTGTATTTTGTATACCCGCGACCACTCTAACCGTGAGTTAGGCGTGGGAGCAAAATTACCGCTTACGAAACCGCGCTACACGTGTATAGCTGGCGCTCTGGGCTCGCGTAAAATCGTGAATTAAATAATTGTAGCTAATGTTTAGATTTAATAAAAGGTGTCTGTTTTGTTTTAATCGGTTAAGCTATGTTCTGCTCGTTAGCTACCCGTCCGCTCCCTACATTTATACGCCACCCTGATCCCCAGTGGCGTTACAATTTATATTATATATATATATATATATATATATATATATATATATATATATATATATATATCGACACTTACTTGACATAATAGAGCGATTTTTTAATCAAACAAATAAAGAAGAAATGACTTATCTTCTTATTGTAAAATTATTATTTTTATGTATTATAATAAATAATGTAAAAAATAATAAAATATTAATGCAAAATTATTTTTAATTTTATTAAAATTTTGTTTTCTATAAAAACCATTTAAATTTTTTATTATTTATGAGAACAGTTTTTGAAATCGTTAATTGAAATTTTAATATAATATAATATTTTAATAGAAAATAAAAACAGCTTTTTAATCATTTTGAAATATGTCTATTCCATGTTTAGTGCTAACTCTTTGACATTAAAAATGCATTTGTCACACAAATCAAAAATTTTTTTTGTATACTACTATAATCAAATAGTACGATCAATTTTCAATTTCAATTTCGCGGGTTAATAGTTTTAACAAAACTTTTTTTTTAAGTTGGTAACACTGTGAGAGACATCTATGTTAAATTTCATGTCAATATATTCATTAGTTTGCAAGTGAGGCTCGTTTTTGTGAACATTGAAAAGTGATTTCGGAGATTTTTATAATGGCAGATTTTAGTGAGTAAAGAAGTTGCATTAAATTTTGTCTTCGGAATGAAATTTCTTGTGCAAAAACGTTTAGAATGTTGCAGGAGGCGTTCAGTGAGCTAACTTTGTCGGAAAGAAATGTTTACAAGTGGTACAAACAGTTCAAAGAAAGCAGAGACAGCGTCAAAGACACAAAGCGTCCAGGACGACCATCAACATCAACTGATGAGAAAGACATCAAAAAAATCGAAAACCTTGGGCTCAAAGTTCGTCAGTTAACGATTAGAGATCTTGTTGATACTGTTGGCATTTCATTTGGATCGATTCAAGCAATTTTGAAAGATCATTTGGGTCTCAAACGCATCAAATCTCGATTGGTTACAAAAACACTCAATTTTTTTAAAAAGAGCGTTGTTTTAATGTGTGCAAAGAGATGCATTCTGACTAACAGAACGTCACCGAATGCATTATTATGGGAAATGAGATATGGATCTATGCCTACGATCCAGAAACAACCGATCAATCGAGCAAATATCGTGCCTAAGGTGAAGCAAATCCAAGAAGATCACGTCAAAGTTGTTCAAAAATCAAGGTAATGTTGACAGTTCTCTTTGATTTTCGTGATGTTGTGCATTCAGAATTTCTCCCGCTGGTCCTAACTTAACAAAGAATATTATTTGAATGTTATGCGTCGTTTGTGCGAAGCTATTCGCAAAAAGAGGCCAGAATTGTGGCAAGACAACCAATCGTTTTTGCATCACGATCATGCACCGTCTCACACCGCATTGATTAATCGCGACTTTTTGGCCAAAAATTCAACTCATATCGTTTCACAACTACCGTATTCGTCTGATTTAGCGCCGCGTGATTTCTGGCTGCTTAATAAACTCAAAAAAACACTCTTGGGACATTCTTTTGACTCGATTGCGGAGATTAAACGTGAATCGCTGCGTAAATTGAAGGCGATTTCAGAAAAGGACTTTTTTGACTGTTTTGAGGATTAAAAAAAATGTTGGCATAAATGTATTGTGTCGGGCGGGGACTACTTTTAAAGCAACGAAATAGATTTAAAAAAATAAATAAATAATTTAAAAAAAAAAAAAAAAATAGTTTAATTTTTTGATCATAGTAGTATAATTAAAATATCTTCATATATTTTCATGTATTACACTTCATAATAGAATTATACAATATTAAACAAAAATAATTTAATTATTAGATATTAAATATTATTTAAATTATGCATATTAATTAAAAAGACTATAGAAGAATATATATATATATATATATATATATATATATATATATATATATATATATATATATTCTTACCTGTGAGATCAAAAGTTCTATTTGTATACAAATAATTCCAAGTAAAATAATATAATGCATAATAATTTTTTTAACACAATAAAATTTTGTTGAAAATTTTATAAGAAAATTTTAAATGTGAAATAATATTGGGTGTACAACTTTGCTTCCGCCATTTTGCAATAGATGGCTGTAGCAATAAATGGTAGATGAAATAAATAGATCATAGATGTCATACAATAAGCTTAGGTATTTGTAAACATAACGCCATCAAAATATTAGTCGATTTGTGTCTGCATCATAAAGTTATTCTCGATTAAACATGTCAGCTTACGAGCCAAATTCTCGTCATTTGCGGAAGGTTTTAATTTTCTGCTTTAATATGAAGAAATCTGCGGCTGAGGCTCATCGAATGCTCTCAAATACCTATGGTGAGGCCGCTATTAGTGGAAAAACGTGCCGAGAGTGGTTTCAACGCTTCAAGAACGGCGATTTTAACGTCGAAGACCAGCATGGCGGTGAAAGAAAGAAGGTTCTCGAAGATGCAGAATTGGAGGCGTTATTTGATCAAGACTCGTGTCAAACGCAACAAGAATTGGCAGGATCATTGGGAGTGACGCAACAAGCCATTTCAAAACGCCTGAGAGTCATGGGAATGATTCAGAAACAAGGAAATTGGGTGCCGTACGAGTTGAAGCCGAGAGATGTTGAACGGCGTTTGTGTGTTTGTGAACAGCTGCTTGCAAGGCAAAGACGGAAGGGATTTCTGCATCGCATTGTAACTGAGGACAAAAAATGGGTTCACTACGATAATCCTAAGCGCAGAAAATCATGGAGATATCTTGGCCATGCTTCCACGTCGACGGCCAAACCGAATATTCACGGTTCATAGGTCTTGCTCAGTATTTGGTGGGACCAGCTCGGCGTAGTGTATTATGAGTTGTTAAAACCGACTGAAACAATCACAGGCGATCGTTATCGAACGCAGTTAATGCGTTTGAGCCGAGCATTAAAAGACAAACGGCCGCAATACAACGTGAGACATAATAAAGTGATGTTACAGCATGACAATGCTCGACCCCATGTTGCGAAAGTGGTCAAGACATACTTGGAAACTTTGAAATAGGAAGTCCTACTCCACCTGCCGTATTCTCCAGACGTTGCTCCCTCGGACTATCACTTGTTTCGATCAATGGCACACGGCCTGGCTGACCAGCACTTCCGGTCTTATGAAGAAGTAAAAAATTGGATTGATTCGTGGATCGATTCAAAAGATGACCAGTTTTCTCAACGCGGGATTCGTATGCTGCCCGAAAGATGGGAGAAAGTAGTGGCCAGCGATGGACAATACTTTGAATCATAAATGTATAACCAGTTTTTCACAATAAAGCCTCGAATTTTGGAAAAAAACGGCGGAAGCAAAGTTGTACACCCAATAAATAAATTTATTCTGACGAAAAAATTATTTTTATCGACGTACAAGAATATTTTGATTACATGATTTTAATAAGTTTAACCTGAAATATATTTTTAACATATTTAAAGAAATTCACTATTAAATATTCGAACATAACAAAATTATAATATTATTATTAAATTTTTAAAGATAATTTAATTGTATATAAAAAAATTTTTGATTTCAGTGACAATTGTATTTTCAATGCCAAAGAGTTATCACTAAACATGAAAATGACACATTTTAAAATGATAATAAAGCTGTTTGTATTTTTTAATTAAAATACAATATTATATTGGGAGTGTGAATAAGTTTTTGCTGTTTCAGCGTCAGATGGCGGTACAAAAATTTCGTGTGTATAATTTTAGATGATGGTGCATCTTTATTGAAGTTCTAGAACCTATTTGTAAAATTAGTGCGTGTCTTTTCATTAACCTATAAATAACATTTTTTTTTGTAGCGTAAAACACGTCAAATTTCGTGCCAAATAAACCGTTTTTCGCGGGAAATTTTACTGCACTATTTTATTCAGAAGAAATCTGCAGCTGAAGCACACAGAATTCTTGTAGAAACCTATAATGATTATGCTCTGTCGGAAAGAACATGCCAATATTAGTTTGACCGATTGAAAAATGGTGATTTTAATGTTTAAAATAGAGAATGCAGTGGTAAACCAAAAAAGTTTCTAGACGAAGAATTGGAAACATTACTTGCTCAAAATCCATGTCAGACGCAATCCGATGTTGCAAAATCATTAGGAGTTGATCAAATAAGAGTTTCGAAACGTCTGATAGCATTAGGAATGATACAAAAAAAAGGATCTTGGGTGCAGTACGAACTGAAGCCGAGAGACATCACACGGCGTCTTGTCACGTGTGAACAGCTGCTTCAACGACAAAAAAAAGGAAGTTTCTTAACTTGTATTGTGACTGGTGATGAAAAGTAAATATACTACAGTAATCCCAATTGTAAAAAATCGTGGGTTAAGCCTGGCGAAGCAGTAGCATCAACGCCAAAGCGGAATATCCACGGTTCCTAGCTAATGCTGTCCATTTAGTGGCATCAGCTGGGGATAGTGTATTACGAGCTGCTCCAACCCAACCAAACAATCACAGGAGATCTCTATCGACAACAATTGAAGCGTTTAAGGCAAACTAAGAAAGGAAAACGGTGGCTATGTGAGCAAAGACACGATAAGGTGATTCCGCTGTATGATAACGCTCAGCCGCATGTCGCGTCACTGGTCAAAACATACCTGGTAACGCTTAAATGGAAAGTCCTACCTTACCCGCCGTACTCTCCAGACATTGCATTTTCTGATTACTATTTATTTCGATCGATGACTAACGGCCTGGCTGAGCAGCACTTAACTTTGTGTAAAGGAACAAAAAAATGGATCGATTCGTGGATAGTCGCAAAAAAAGTGTCGTTTTTTCGACGTGGATTTCAAGTGCTGCTAGAAAGATGGAAAAAAGTAATCTCCAACGATGGGCAATACTTTAATTAACTAGTTTTTTTTTTTTTTTTTAAATAAAGGATTTATTTTCACAAAAAACGGTGAAAACTTATTCATACTCCTTATATTAATTTTTTAATTAACAATTTCTAAGACTTTTATAATCAAAAATTAAAAATATAAATAGTTTTTATGTTAAAACAATTTTAATAAAATTAAAAATAATTTTGCAACAATATTGTATTAATTTTTAGGTTGCTTTTTGTAATAAATGAAAATATTAATTTTACGATAAAAAAATATATCATTTCTTTTTTATTTGTTTTATTAAAAAATCGCTCTTCTATGTCAAGTGTGTCTATAAATATATATATATATATATAACACATCGTTCAATAAGTCCCGAGACTAACCCCGAGATGGTGCTAGTAGTACCAAACTAGCCACGTTTCCATAGAGTACGAACCTTTACATGAAACATGTAAAAATTTTACGTCGATCGGATCACAGACAGCAGAGTTATCGAGGTTAGAGTAAAGTCACTTTGTAATTTGTTAGAAAAATGGAAAAAAGCGAGATTCGCGTGTTGATAAAACATTGTTTTTTAATGGGTAAAAACACCGTAGAAGCTCAGCAATGGCTTGAAAAACATTACCCGGGCTCCTCTTCATCCAAACCAGCGATTTGTCGTTGGTATGCTGAAATTAAACGTGGTCGTACGGACACAAACGATGCGGGACGTTCTGGTAGACCATTGGAAGCCGTTACACAGGAAAATGTGAGTGAAGTGTTACAAACTGTAATGAAAAATCGCAAAGAGAAGGTCCGTGAGATTGCAGAAATGACATAGATATCATCTGGAAGCGTATTTACAATCCTTCATGAAAAATTGAGCATGAAAAAGGTTTTTTCCAAGTGGGTGCCGCAATTGCTTTCAGTGAAACAAAAACAGCAACGAGTCGACGATTCAGAGAGCTGTTTATCGCTATTTACTCGCAATAAAAAGGATTTCCCGCGTCGATACGCGACCATGGATGAAACATGGATACATCATTTCACTCCGGAGTCGAATCGGCAATCATCTTAGTGGCGCATGGCTGGCAAAAGCCGCCCAAAGCGTCCAAAAACGCAGCAGTCTGCTGGCAAAGTCATGGCGTCTGTTTTTTGGGATACGCATGGCGTAATTTTCATTGACTACCTGGAAAAAGGTAAATCGATCAACAGTGATTATTATATTGACTTGTTGGTACGTTTAAAGGAGGATATCGCAGCAAAACGACCGCACATGAAGAAGAAAAAAATCCTTTCTTACCAAGGCAATGCACCATGCCACAAGTCCATGAAAACAATGGCAAAATTGAACGAATTGGGCTTTGATTTGCCTCCCCACTCCCTGTATTCGCCAGATTTAGTCCCCAGCGACTACTGGCTCTTTGCTGATCTCAAAAAAATGCTCCAGGGAAAAAAATTTGGCTCGAATGAGGAGGTCATTGCCAAAACTGAAGCCTATTTTGAAGCAAAGGATAAATCCTTCTATAAACATGGTATAGAAATGTTGGAAAGGCGTTAGAAAGATTGTATCACTCTAAAAGAAGATTAGATTGATGAATAAAAATGATTTTGGAAAAAAAATGTTGTTTTCGTTGTTAGTTTGGGGACTTATTGAACGATGTATTATATATATATATATATATATATACATACAAGGTCTGGCTATTATATAACGAGACTGGTTACGAAAAAGGGTTTTATTATAAAAATTATTCTACATTCGAATGCTTCCCTTCAATATACTCCCCTTTCCTCGCCACACACCTTTTCATACGTTTTTTTCATTGATCGAAGCAGTGCTGGAAGTCTTCTTTGGTGAGGGCCTTTAAGACCTCTGCCGTTTTTTGCTTTACCGCTTCCATCGACTTGAATCGGGTCCCTTTCAAAGCAGATTTTATCTTCGGAAACAAAAAAAAGTCGCACGGCGCCAAATCTGGCGAGTACGGCGCGTGTTCGAGCACTAGAGTGCGCTTACCGGCCAAATACTGCTTCACAGATAGCGCGTTATGGGCAGGTGCGTTGTCCTGGTGCTAAATCCACGAGTTGTTCTTCCACAACTCGGGCCGTTTCTTACGAACTCGTTCTTGCAGTGTTGCCAAAACTGACAAATAGTAAGTCTGGTTGACAGTCTGATCCTCTGGAACATATTCAGTCATCACGATACCGTTTATGTCGAAAAAAACGATCAACATTGCCTTGAATTTTGATTTGGACATCCTTGCTTTTTTGATTCTGGGCGATTCAGGCGTCTTCCAATGCATCGATTGCCGCTTTGTTTCAACATCGTATTGAAAAATCCACGTTTCGTCGCAAGTAATAATGTTTTTCATCAGTCCGGAATCTTTTTTTAACCTTTTAAGGAAATCTGAGCAGACCTGTTGACGCAAGAGCTTTTGGTCAGGAGTCAGGTTTTTTGGCACCAACTTCGCACAGACTTTTGTCATGTATAATTCCTCGTGTAAAATTTGTCTTACCATTTCTTTATTGGCGTTTACAGCCTCGGCAATCACCCGGATGCTCATTTGACGATCTGCACGCACAATTCGGTTGATTTTGGTCACTGTTTCCGGAGTTGAAACAGTGACAGGGCGACCTGGGCGTTGGTCATCTTCAGTGCTCACTCGGCCCTCACTGAAGCGCTTACACCACTCAAAAATACGCGCACGAGATAGTGAATTGTCCCCATAGGCCTTTTGCAACAATTTACAGCACTCAGTCGGAGTTTTTTTCAATTAAACAAGAAATTTAAGATTGATACGTTGCTCCTGTTTTTTGTCACACATGGTTTTCGGCACGAGAAAAAAACACGTTCGTTTTAAACCGCTACTGCACCAATACAATAATAATGACGAAAACGTGTTTTGGTTAGTGCATAAACAAGATATCTAGATACCCAACGCACTAGTCGTTTTTTTCCCCACCCCTTTACGGCGCCCTCTAGGCGCGCAGTCTCGTTATTTAATAGCCAGACCTCGTATATATATATATATATATTAATATATACACGCAAGGGCAAAGAATACGTATTTTGGCATGCTTTTTTATGTGTTTCCGATGTCACGTGATATGCAGATGAAAACATAGCACGCACAATGTTTTTAAACAAACGAAGCTGTCCGCTGGGCATGCGTATGGTTAACGGCGCTTAGAAGTAAAATTCAAATATAGGAGCTCGAATTTGGCGATACTCGAAAAAAATTCGCGACGCTTCTTATAGAATGTCCGTATATGCGTACCTGTATGTTTCGTACGCGCGCTTGTGTGAATAGCCTAGCCTGTGGGCAGCGCTTTCCTCACCACTAAGCTTTGCAGTGAGTAGAGATGGTAACGCGTACAACGCTTTGTTTGTGTGTGTATTACTCTGCACTCTATTTGGATATACTTAATCACGTATGTAAACAACATGTACAAAAGTATAACATCATAACACTGTTAAAAGATTTATTGCGTAATGAATTTAAATTCGAATTTATTAAAAAAAAGAAAACTGTTTGGACGTCATGCATTTTCTTTTTTCAAAATGTTATTTATAAATACATATAAAATGTAGATACCATAAATACTTTATCTATTTAATTTTATGATAGAATAAACAATTAAAAGACTAAATAATTTGTTTCATAATTTGAATTTTACAATAATGGTAGCATAAAAAGTTTATATAATTTTATATTTTTTATATTCAGATTCTTAATGTATACTAATTCACAATAATTCTCAATAAAAATGTATAATAAAAAATTGTTAAACCCATTTAGTCCCAAAATGACGAAATTTCTTACTTACGTTTGAGCTTAAAAATTCTTATGAAAAAGCCATGAAATGTTTTGAAAAATATCCTTTCCAATTATTTTTAGGTATGCTTAATACGATGCAACAGCTTCAAAAACTTGAAAATTTTATTTTCAATTAATAATTTACGAATTAAAAACAAAAAATGCGTTTTTTCGAAGCAAATTTTTTTTTCAACCGAAAAATAAAGTAGGAAGGAATTTTTTTTTTATGGTCGCAAATATGCAAAAATTGTACAAAATGTTTGAACTCACCGAATCTGTTTGTGTTTTTTGTCTACGATTTTTTTTAAATAAGTTCGAAAAAGATTATATTCTATTATATTTATTTCATTGATATTTTACGTTAAAAAGACGTAAAATCTCAAAATAAAATGATACTTCTTAACCTTAGAATTAATATTTTATATTTTTCATACTAATTATTCCTCGTTGAATTAAAAATTAATCATCCAAATTTATTTTCACTGAAATAATTAACTATTTATGTAATTTAATTGAAAAAAACTATTCAAAAGTCTATAAATCGAAAACTACAATTTTTAGCATTCGCTTTTTGACCGCCATCTTGTTTAAAAAAAATCATAGACGAAAAAACACAAACAGATTTGGTAAGTTTAAACATTTTGTGCACTTTTGTGCATATTTGCGACCGTAAAAAAAAATTCCTTCCTACTTTATTTTTCGGTTGAAAAAAAAATTTGCTTCAAAAAGACGCATTTTTTTTTTTAATTTGTGAATTATCAATTGAAAATCAAATTAAGTTTTTTAAGCTATTGCATCGTATTCAGCATACTTAAAAATAGTAGGAAAGGGTATTTTCCAAAATATCCCATGGCTTTTTCATAACAATTTTTAGGCTCAAACGTAAGTAAGAAATTTCGTCATTTTGGGGCTTAATGGATTAAATATATCAGAATATCCTAAAAGTACTTAAATTATTTTTGTTATAATTCAGAACTAATGACATGAACAGAAAAACTATGACAGCTAGTTTTTATTTTATTCATAATTTGTAAAATGTTTCCCAAAAATATTTTTATGTAGTTAATAAAAAATCTTTTATTTGAAAACATTTAATATATTGTCCACGAAAGTATTCATACAGACTAGTTAAAGGTCAATATAACTATAACTGTATACTAAATTTACAACTTGAACATGTAATAAAACACAAATTAGCGATCATTCCTTTTTAATATGTATAGCTATAATTACAATATATATACATATATATATATATATATATATATATATATATATATATATATATATATATATATATATATATATATATATATATATATATATATATATATATATATATATATATATATATATATATACCAGGATGTTCAATAAGTTTTGAGGTTCAATAAGAAAAACACAATTTTATGGTTTGAAATACACTTTATTATCCAGTATTGTCTTCCTGAACATCAATACACTTGTTCCAACGAGATTTCAATTTATGAATTCCATCCCTGAAGTGAGAATCTGGAAGGGCTGCAAAATACGCTTCCACATCTGTTATGACCTCATCATTTAATGAAAAACGCTTTCCACGCATGAATTCTTTTAGGTCTGGAAACAGATGGAAGTTGCTAGGGGCAAAATCTGGTGAATACGGTGGATGCTCCAACAATTCGAACTTTAATTCATGTATTTTAGCCATTGTCAAAATGCTTTTGTGACACGGTGCATTGTCCTGATGAAAAAGGATTTTTTTCTTCTGCAAACCGGGTCTTTCTTCACAAATATTTTCCTTCAGCTGGTCTAAAAAGTTACAATAATATTCAGAATTTATTGTTTTATCAGTTAGCAAGTAATCTACAAACAAAATTTCTTTCGCATCCCAAAAAACTGATCCTAACACCTTCTTGGCCGATTTTTGGACACGAACTCGTTTCGGAGCCGAAGAACCAGGTTCACACCACTCTTTAGCCTCTTGTTTTGATTTAGGATCATGGCGATAGACCCAAGTCTCATCCGTAGTAATGAATCGACGCACAAAATTCACTTGATCCTTTCGAAAACGCTCTAAATGTTGCTGAGAAAGTCGCATTCGAATGTGTTTTTGTTGCATTGTTAGCGAACGCGGCACCCATTGTGCACACAGCTTTCTGAAACCCAATACTTCAGTCAAAATATTGCTTACACTGCCAAATGAGATGCCTAGGGCTTTTACTAAATCTCTTATGTCACTCGACGATTTTCCAATACAATATCCTGTATTTTTTCTACGATTTTTGGTGTTTTTGCTGTTTTTCGACGTCCTTGACGTGGATCGTCTCCAAGGCTTGTACGATCAGGTTTAAATTCAGCAACCCATCTTTCTACTGTACTAATTGAAGGCGAAGAGTCCTTATACACTTTCAACATTCGTTCATAAATTTCCTTTGCTTTTAAACCTTCCAAAAATAAAAATTTAATCACTGTACGATACTTGATATTTTTCATTGTAAAAAAATGCTGTGACACGTCGATACTAAATGGCTTGTAAACAGAGAATGAATTGACAGATTGAAATAAAACTTTATATACGTTCATATGAAGAGTCTACCAACATAACAAAAAAAAATTTTGGCCAGTAGCAACACCCTCTCTTATCAAACCGCAAAACTTATTGAACAGCCTGGTATTTATCGTTAATTTTCACGTATAAAAATTAAGGCTTAATAGATTTTATGTTATTGCATTTAATTGTGTTTTTCGTGTCAATCAAAAGTAAGTCCAAAAAGTCATCATTTTGTTTATCATCGCAAGAAGAAGAATAACATATGCCGTCGTCTTCTGAGTTTGCGTTTTCGTTAATCTTTTAACATCTTTCTTGTTTAAATAAAAATAGAAGCACTAGGAAAAGTGGCAGCCGTCGCACGTCGTAGTTAAAGGCGTGACTGGCCGAGCTAGTCGAGTAAGGGGCTTGCTCGAAGTATTCATCAAAGTTGATGGGGAGCGAGAGATATTGCAGCTTCGTATAGTCGACGGAATTGACCACGAGGTTATACTCGACATGGACTTCTGTCAGAAACTGCACATCGAAACGGTGTTCGATGAGAGTACAGAACATGCGCACTCTGTTTCATATGCAAGAAGAGACAGAGCCCGTCGCTGTAGTGCGCCTTACTATACCGCATTTGATACTACGTATAGGCTCTCTCTCTCTCGCACAATTTCAAGCGGCTGATGTGGCGTGAACAGCTGCTATGTTGCTGCATCTTCCTCTATCGCGCTGGATATAATTGGGGAGTCTCTCTTTCTCGCACACTTTCACACGCCTTAATTTTCAAATTTCAACGGCTGACAACCCTAATTTTTGACAGATTTCTCATAGGCAACCTTATACCATCGTATTCGCAAAAAAATAATCTTCATTTTGATGTATAATTTATTTGGTTCCTTGATCGGTGAAGATACCATTTCTAATTCACCTGTTTAAACTAAGCAACCCTATAGCCTTGACAAAAAAAAAGTAGGCAACTTTATGTTTGCATATTCTATAAACTTCATACTTTCAATTAGTGTTAAATTTTTTTGGTTACTCTATCGGTGCAGGTATCGAAAAAAATTACCTGTTACATTATTTATTAAAAATATCCTTGACAGGATTTCATTAGGCAACCCATCACCGTTACTTCCGTTGACATTTTTTTTTCCGTAAAAAACACATTGCGTTCGGTTACTCGATCGGTGAAGGTCGTTTCCTATACGGATCCTGTACTATGCCAACCACTTCGGTGGACAGCTCCAAGGTAAGAGCTGGGAGGGAAAACCATGAGAGGGCTGGTGGCCTGCGGGTCATGCCTGTCTCGGAGGCGAAGGGCGGGAAGGCGACCCTGCGCGGAGGGATTTTCTTATCCATTAAGGAAATTTCCCGTTGCTGGTCCGTGGATCCTCCTCCTCGGGCCTGTTTCAATTGTCGGCAACAGGGGCATGTACGATGGGAGTGTCCGCGCTCGAGAATAGCCCAGTTCTGTGGGAAGTGCGGCCGTCGCGGTGAGACGACGTCGTCTTGCCCCCGTTCCCGCGATTCCTATCGCGCCTGGAGGAGGACACAGGACTTAAGGGTTGACGAACCCTTACCTGAGCCACAGAGGGCGGCTCCCGAGGGACTCCAGCGAGCCCCGGACAAAATGACGCCGAAGCGCACTGCCACCCAGCGCCGTTGGAATCGCCGCAAGGAGCGCACCCCGTCGCGCCTCCTGCGCTGGCGACCTCTGCTCCTGCAGCATCTGGCGGAGCGGCCGTTCACAACGTGAGGCCGCCATAACACATCGTTCCATAAGTCCCGAGACTAACAACGAAAACAACATTTTTTTTCAAAAATCATTTTTATTCATCAATATAATCTCCTTTTAGAGTAATACAATCTTTCCAACGCCTTTCCAACATTTCCATACCATGTTTATAGAAGGATTTATCCTTGGCTTCAAAATAGGCTTCAGTTTCGGCAATGACCTCCTCATTCGAGCCAAATTTTTTTCCCTGGAGCATTTTGTTGAGATCAGCAAAGAGCCAGTAGTCGCTGGTGGCTAAATCTGGCAAATACGGGGGGTGGGGAAGCAAATCAAAGCTCAATTCGTTTAATTTTGCCATTGTTTTCATGGACTTGTGGCATGGTGCATTGGTGCAATCGCGGCACCCACTTGGAAAAAACCTTTTTCATGCTCAATTTTCCATGAAGGATTGTAAATACGCTTCCAGATGATATCTGTGTCATTTCTGCAATCTCACGGACCTTTACTTTGCGATTTTTCATCACAATTTTTAACACTTCACTCACATTTTCCTGTGTAACGGCTTCCAATGGCCTACCCGAACGTTCCGCATCGTTTGTGTCCGTACGACCACGTTTAAACTCAGCATACCAACGACAAATCGTTGGTTTGGATGGAGAGGAGTCCGGGTAATGTTTTTTAAGCCATTGCTGGGCTTCTACGGTGCTTTTGCCCATTAAAAAACAATGTTTTATCAACACGCGAAACTCGCTTTTTTCCATTTTTCAAACAAATTACAAAGTTACTTTACTCTATCCTCGATAACTCTGCTGTCTGTAATCCGATCGACGTGAAATTTTTACACGTTTCATGTAAAGGCTCGCACTCTATGGGAACGTGGCCAGTTTGGTACTACTAGCACCATCTCTGGGTTAGTCTCGGGACTTATTGAACGATGTGTTAGAAGCAGACGCGAGGCTCGCATTCCAGCGAACCGGGAAACAGAGGAGAGGCGGCAAGACCGGGAGAGAAGAGTTCCCTCCGAGGAAACGGTGTTGCCTCTCCCGCT